>CM024639.1:7808062-9008062 GCA_014182715.1 Eucalyptus cloeziana | reverse complement strand
ATCCCTTGCGTTAGGGGAAGGAGCTCGAAGCCAACGCCGCCGCCACCACATGGGGTGGTATGTATATACTAGAAGGTTAATGGAAGCAAAATTTGTTTTCTTGTCCTCCATGTGGTTGACATTATACATGCAACCAATGATAAAGTGTCGTTATATGAAGTGAAACAATTTCTTTCTAAAAGTTTTGATATGAAAGATATAGTCGAGGCGGCTTATGTCATTAGTATTAGGATCCACAGGGATGGACTTCGAGGCATATTAGGACTACTTCAAGAAACCTATATTTTTCAGATGAAAGATTGTTCAAGTATAACACATATTGTGAAGAGTGATTAGTTTAATTTGAACTAATGTTTGAAAAACGATTTTGAAATGGAACAAACAAAAAACATCTCATATACTTTTGCCATCGGAAGCTTGATTTATGCTCAAATTTGCACTTAACCTGACATTACATTCACTGTGGAAATGTTAGGGAATATAAGAGTAATGTAAATATGTACCGCTAGAGAGTTACAAAGAAAATGATAAGGTATCTTCAAGGTACAAAAGATTACATGCTTATATGTAGATGAACCGACAACTTGAAAGTAATTGGTTATTCGAATTCAGACTTTGTCATGTATATGTATAAGTAGCTTTGATCTACACATGTTTATTAACGGATTGTAGACAAAGCTTGTTTTGCCTTTTTCTAATTATGCAATTCATATCTCACAAAGATTATGCCACTCTACCACTTCAGGCGATTCTAAATTAGGACTTGATAATCTTAAGATTTTAATTTCTCCTTATATTTAGGATAATCTCTATCTAGTGAATTTAGTCCTCCTATCCATTATGCCAATTTCAATAGGATACGACTCTTATAGACCACAAAAGCATCTTGGATTCATGTGTGAATGGGCTTTGTGTTGGTGTTGTGGATTTAGTTTCTTGTTTCCTCTATTCCTATTGGCATACTATCCCAATAGATCAATGCTCTAATGAATTCTCCCATTGGAGAAGATACTAGAGCAATGTTTGTGTCATGCATGAAAATGTATGTAGGTATTAAGATTATCAACAATTCATGGGCATGCTTGAATTAAAATCCTAGGATCCATTTGTTTCATTTGCTCAGGAAAATGAATTAATGAAAAATATTTTCATAATCAACAAAAAAGATTTTCCTTAGAAAAATATTTTCCTACCAAATCTTAAATTCAAGAAAATATTTCCCCTTTAAAAGAATTGGAAAAAATTTTCCAAAATATTTTCCTAATCTTAGGATCCTTGGTTAATTAAAGTTTATTTTGATAAAAATGATTTAAAAAATAATCATTTTTTTTCTTTTCTTCTTCTTTTTTCTTTCTCTTTTTCCTTCTTCCTTTACTGGCCTCATGCCTCAGCAATGGCCACTAGCCCAATGATAGGCCATGACACGAGTTGGCAAGCTTGAGGCTCAGGCTATCGAGGCAAGCCCAAGCTAGCCGAGGCCGCCGAGCACAAGGTTCACCAAATTCATATGAGCTCGCAGCTCGACCAATCCTAGTAAGCTCAGGCTCGCCTATGGTCCTTGCCAAACAAGCCTCAAGCTCACCTGTGGCCGTTGTCGATTGGTTGTGGCGAAGGAAAAGGAAAAGGAAAAAAAAAAAAAAAAAAAGAAGAGAAGAGAACATAATAAAATAATAAAAGAATTCAATTTTTTTGAAAAGAATAATAATAATTAAGAATCGATTTTTAAAATAAAAATAAAAATAAAAAATAAAAAATATTAATTTTTTTAAACTGAAATAAAGTCATGAGATTAAAATCATTTTCCGATAAAATTCAAACATCAAAAAACGTTTTTGATCATATATCACAAAATAAATGAAAACTAATCGTATTCTTGAAAAATACTTTCTTGAAAAGCATTTTTCTTATCATTGAGTTTTCCACTAAATAGCTGCCTCGTATTCTTGTATCGATTTGACATACATTATTATATCATGAAAATGATCGTGATTAGAGCTTCCTGTCGATGCTCTCGAACATCCATGGCAATTCGACAGGCGTGTCAATCACCCTGAAGCCATTGGACTGTGGGGATCGAGTGAGCCATCACCATCTTCCTCAGCATGAGCTTAGCAGCCCTCCCAGCGCCTCCCGTCGCCGTCGCTCGGCCCTCCTCGGCCGTCGCTCGACCCAAACCTATCCATTCGCCCAAGAATTTAGCCCTTTAAAGTTTTTGGAGAGCGAGCTCACCAAACCCACAAAATTTGAGTCCACAATGTCAGTCAAGGGCTTATTATGATACGACAAGGCCCATCAACAAAGCCCATTTCGTGAGCCCAGCCCAGACGAACGACTCTGCCAGCCCTCGTCCCTCGGGAGCTCTCGCTCGCAAGCTCATGCGCACAGAGGTTGAAGACTGCGGAGCAAGCGAATCCGCTGTTTGGCTCTGTTTCCGGATCGAGAGCTTGAAGAAGTGCTAGATGTCCGGCTCGACCTACTTCCATCGCTGTGGTTCTTCATCGTTGAATCCTTAAGGACTTTGACTCTTCTATTTGCTCACCGGCCAAGTGTTCATTCATTTCGAACGAAGGTACGGTCACTTCCTATATGGATATATGATGTCATGACTGTTTGGATACTAACATTGACTGAGTTTGGTTTGATGATTTGAACCTGAGTTTTGGGTTGTCCGTGACAACTCGGAATGAATCGGTGTTTTTAGTTTTGCATATACACACCTCGGCTCAAACGCTCACGACCCGTTCGATAAAATGTTTCTATGATATGATTGAGAAATAATCTGGGTTTTGTTCAAACTGAAGGCACGTGTTGATGTGATTCGTCTGAGATGAGCAGATATGTTAAAAATTAAGCCTGATTTGGATGCGCAATGAGGTAGCCGAGAGAGCCTCCCATGCTCCTTACGTTCTGGCCGTTTTATGCGTTGTGTCCTCGATGTCGGATGACTGCGACCACCGATGTGGAAAGATTTTGGTGGAGTTAACATCGTGCTTGATGTGATATCTAGAGACAGGTGTTCCTGGGTTTGATTTCTCTTACTTCTCCATGCATTGTATTCGCTTGTGGTGCATCCCTGCGATACCGGGAGTTAGTTCCCGACGAATTGTGGTGGTCGGCGGCGGAAGTTCAGTGATAAACATAGTTGGTAAACGATGGAGCTTATACGTTCATGGCTTGAAGCTATGATGTGATGATTTTGATTTGAAGTTTCGAAATCCATGTTGATGAACAGAATCTGGTGTCTTCTCTTGCTTAGGAAAAAGCAAGAGAATTTACCGGATAAAGAAAAAAAAATAACAAAAAGAAAGAGAGGAAAAAATAGGAAATGGGCTTAAGTTGAATTTTGGTGAATCTGGGCTTGGGCTTAGTTAAATGAATTTGGACTTGTTTAGTTTGGGGATTTTGGGCCCGATTCACTATTGATAACTTTGGGCTTGATTGGGCTTGTTGAGTGTGGGTTTGATTTGGTGGAGTGGGGTTGGACTTGATTCTGGGTATGGTCGAATTGGGCTTTGAACCATTGAGCCCACTTCTTCCATTAGGCTTTTTAGTGTTCATGGTCCGGCCCCGTGGAGTTCAAGTAAGACCTACATTCGGACCCGGCCCAAGGGCTCGGCCCGAGTCCCCATTTCCGGATTATTCAAAAAAGTTCGAAAATTAAAAAAGATATATAAAATAGCTTAGAAGCAGGTCTTGATTAGGTTGTCGGATTTTAGTATTAGATTTAACTTAGTTTTGTTTTGGTTAGTACATATAATTGAGACATTCTAGCAGATTCCTTTGACATAGTTTAGTTTTTGGAAGGTCAATATTTTAGGCAAGAAATTGAACTTGATTTGTAATTAGCTCATGGGGTATTCTGACCTGGGGTTTATTAACAAGACTATGTTGTATTTTTTACCCGCTCATATTATATGACTTTAGCCCACTCCGCCTTTTAATTGTTCTTTTATTATTATTTTGATTAATGGGCTGTGATTCGTTTATATCTCTTTTGTGTCGTGATTTGCTTGTTCTAGTTAAATGATTAGGTTACCCTTTTAGGAAATTAATAAATACCAAGAAAAATTGCGTAGACACTTAGTTGATGAAAACTTTAAGACTCATAATTTGAAAAAAAAAAAAAAGCTGCGTGGATAATTAGTTAACAAATCAATCAAGTTAAGGTACCAAAAAAGCTTTAATTTGAATTAGTGTAATCAAGTCTCCGACACTACATTTTTGGTTGCGTAAGAAGTGAGGTATACACCCGTACCTCACCGACCTCTAATAATCTAGAGGCAACTCCCGGTTTAGTTGAACTTTATAGTTGGATTTATTCCAATTGAATTTTCCAACGTAGCACAAGGTAAGGGTTTGGGAGAACCAAGCCATTTGAGAACTGTTGATCCACCCTCGGCATTACCTCTAAACCTATCGTTCCCCAGCACTCTTGTTCTAGAGGGTCACGACAAAAGGATGTAGTCCCGGAAGATTGACATACTCGATATCCTCACGTCTTAAAATTAGATGGCAAAGGATTCGAAACATAGTTTGAATATTCAAACTACACTTGCTCTATGTTGACAAGGAAAATGAAGTGCTGAAATTGAGGATATAAAGGGAAATTTGAAGATATCACAGATTCATTCTAGTCGTGTTCACATTTGACCATCCATTTAGATTACACCACAATTAAGCTATTGCAAATTCATGAAGACTTGTCCAATAAAAGTAGAAAAGCTGATTTTTACATATTTCTTTTTAAAATAAATTATTACCTATTAATATAAAATCTGTATCCTGATGAGAGATCCATAGAGAAGGGTGCATGCACTCGACATGCTTTTTAACATGCTGATATAAGGTAGAAAGCTTTTGCGAAAATAATTACATATATATATTATTTTTTTGCTCAGGAAAGCGAGACAATGCACCGGCCAGGTGCATGACATTTTAGCATGATCTAAGCTCTGAAACTTCGGAAATCGGAAGCACAAAGCTTCCCGGAAAAGCCAAACACGAGCCAAGAACGATATGTCCATTGCCCGGCAACTCACACCAAACACCAGATTCTCGTCCTTATCTCTCGACAAATTCATCAAATCCCGGAAACACCTCTCCAAGCCCACACCGAAACTCTGGCCTCACGATGTCCAGCGACGGATTTTAATCACAGACGACGAAAAAGTTCACGTATTGACGTTAGCCCATCCGATCCTGCGCAGATTGGAGTCGAGTAATAGCATTAGAGAGTTCAACCAAGTCCATGCTCAGCTAGTTGTCACCTGTCTCTCTCAACACTCTCTTGCCACGAGCCAAGCCGTGAAAAAGCTCTGTTCTTTACGTGAAGTTGCTCATGCGGTTATGTTCTTCAAGTGTACCCAAGAGCCTGATGCTTTCCTGTGCAATACTATTATAAGAACCTATGTCAACATGGGTGATGCGTGTGGTGCTATGAGATTTTATTATGAAGAGATGGTGGGGAATGATATTGCGCCAAATCACTATACGTTTCCCATTGTTGTGAAAGGGTTTGTGGCGATTGGGTCATTGGCTGAAGGAGAGAAGGTTCATGGCAGGGTGTTAAAACTCGGGTTTGAGTCAGATTTGTTCGTGAGGAATGCGTTGATTCACATGTATTCAGCTTTTGAAAAAGCCAGGAGTGCACGCTTGGTGTTTGATGCAGGGACTGTGTTGGATTTGGTTAGCTGGAATTCCATGATTTATGGTCATGTGAAGAATGGGGAAATCGATGTTGCTCGCGAACTTTTCGATGAAATGACTGAAAGGGACGTCTTCAGCTGGAACTCAATGATTGCGGGTTATGTTGCGCAAGGGGACATGGGCAGGGCTCGATGGTTGTTTAATAGAATGCCGTTTAGGGACATTGTGTCGTGGAATTGTATGATTGATGGGTGTGCAAGGATTGGAAACGTGTCAGAGGCTCGCAGCTTTTTTGATTTGATGCCTTTCCGGAATGTGGTTTCATGGAATACCTTGTTGGCTCTTTATGTACGTGTTAAAGGTTATATGGAGTGTTTAAGTTTGTTTGATAGTATGCTACAAGAGGAAGAGATTAAACCCAATGGGGCTACTTTTGTGAGTGTTTTGACTGCTTGTGCCAATACAGGGGACCTCACTACAGGCCACGTAGTTTATTCTTACATGAAGAACAACAGCATTGAAGCTAACGTTCTTCTTTCAACTGCACTATTAACAATGTATGTAAAATGTGGCGCCATGGATTTAGCCGGGAAAGTGTTTGATCAGATGCCTGATAGAAATGTTGTCTCGTGGAATGCTATGATCAGGGGGTATGGATTACATGGGCATGGCAAGAAAGCCCTGGAAATGTTCTTGGAGATGCAGAAGAGAGGTCCAATGCCAAATGACACTACCTTCGTCAGCATATTATCTGCATGCACACATTCCGGAATGGTTTTGGAAGGTTGGTGGTGTTTCAACATGATGTCTCGGGTTTACAGTATCCAACCTAAGGTGGAGCACTATGGTTGCATGGTCGATCTTCTTGCTCGGGCTGGGCTGGTGAAGGATTCTGGAGAGTTGATTAAAGAAGTACCTACAGAGGCAGGATCTTCACTATGGGGTGCTCTGCTTTCTGCCTGTAGGACCCATTCTCACATCAAACTAGGAGAGATGGTGGCGCAGCGTTTGATGGAGTTGGAACCAACAGATGTTGGGCCCTATGTGCTACTGTCAAACATGTATGCAGCCGATGGTAATTGGGATGCTGTCGAGAATGTCAGGATGATGATGAAGGCAAAGGGATTGCAAAAGGAGGTTGGGTCCAGCCTCATTCAACTTGGAGGCATCAAATCTACAGAGTCTGCAAAAGATGGCGTACCCCATCAGAGAAGTATGATTTACTCGATGTTGAGTGAGATTGGTTCACAGATGAAAGTGTCCTGTAGAGACTCCAGAGCAATAGAGGATCAAGGGTAGAGAGAGACTAAACCAGGTTGCTGGATTTTGTCAAAGATCTGTGATCTGCATATTATGCAGGATTGAAGGTGAAGACATTCTGCAAAGAACATGTCTTGCTTCTATATGTAGGCCTGCACAGCAAATCTCCCAGTTAAAAGGAAATTGCAGTATGCGAATTCATGAGTACTCCCATCTTGGAGTTGTTGAGAACTACTGCTGGAGCACTACTTCGGATGGTACTGTGGAAACTCTTAAAGAGGTTGAGTTAATCCTACAAGCATCAGTCGATGAATTTAGAAGTTCAGAACAGAAGTTGGACGATACTCTACATCAAGCAATCATCTCTTAAGTTGAAAAGTAGGAGGCTCATTGATTATTTTGCCTGGAAAATGTTTTAGCTGTCGACATACATCATTTGTGAATTGTAATTGTATATCTGATTATTTATTAAGAAATATTGTCAATGCTTCGTTGTAGTTTGTAATTGTGCTTTTGAATACACCGTGATAGATAATGAATGTAATTGCTAAAAAGAGCGACAATAATATCAAAGATCACACATTATCTATTTTACTGCGTTACTATATTTGGTAATTAATTTGTAATGGTAAATTAAATTAATTCGTAATTTATAATCATCTGTCCTTATCACCAAGAAAAAAGTAGATATTGGTCTCGCTTATTGGTATTTCTGAAGTACAATTACATCAATTGGTAAGAAGACGAGAAAATACGTAATTAACACATATTTCCAGTAACTTCCAACTTTATTTACTTCCTCACACAACTATTCATTTTCATTCTCTCAGACAATGACCCAACCGCACGTAGCATTTAGCCGAGCTGTAGTAGCTCATTTACTGGAGAAAAAATGGGAAAATTTCAAAATATGTACTTGATTACACTCATTTTCTCAAAAGAATAACAACTCTCTAGATTGGACCACTAGATTCCAAAAGACCTAGTGCCTCATCGTCTACACAACGAACACATCCCGACGATCACATGTCACTCATGTGCCTCTTTCTTGGCGTCGGACCAGGGCTTATTGTCCCAATATTACATTTCCCTCCAACTAAGCCCTCAAAACAAAATCCTAAACTTTCCAATTTCTTGGCCGTAATCCACAATTGAATCTCCAAAAATGCACACATTCACTTACTTGAACTTTTTGCATGCAAGAAATCGCTTTCCCGGATTCTTTTTAGGTCATGATATCCTCAATCGAGCCCTCATTCTACATCTAGAGTTTCATTTCTAGCATAAAATGAGCAGGCTCCCGACAGGCTTTTAAGATGGTGACTAAAGGGGGTAAAAGTGTACCGAATTACACAGTGAATATAGGTAAAACTGAAATAAAGTCACAAAATGCGCCTCTTGACTAGGAGCGATTTTCTAAAAAATTGTCCATCTATACTCCAAAAGAAAAAAATTCATAAATCTCATAATGGAACAAGACAAAACTAACAATACCTAAAACGAATTAATACAGAGCCGTCACAATTTAAGCGAAAAACGAAAAAAATATAATACTAAATAATATACTGAGTAACGAACCTACTTTGCTAGTCCGTTAAAAGCAGAGAATTTTCTCTGGTTTTTTCAGTACACCTATTATTATCGTCTGAAGAAAAATGTGGTTGCAAAATTTTCTCGCTTGTTTTTCCTTATATTTGAATTTACCACTCTACCCCCCAGAAAACCGGAAATCTCGATTGAAGCAACCACCGGCATAAAGGGGGAGCGGGACACGACCCCGAGCGGTTTGCAACCACCGAGAACCGTCGCGTTTCATGGCTGCTCCCGCCGTGGAAAGCTTCGCCGTCGCGGCGCTCCGCTCCGTCATGGTCCGAGTCCGCCAGGCCGCGGAGCGGTCCGGCGCGCGTGCCGAGAACGTGCGCGTCGTGGCCGTCTCGAAAACCAAGCCGGTCTCTCTGATCCGCGACGTCTACGACGCGGGCCACCGCTGCTTCGGCGAGAATTACGTCCAGGAGTTCGTCGATAAAGCTCCGCAGGTGTCTCTCCCTCCGAACATTTACGTGGTCCGATCAATTCTTGATGGTGTTTCCGTTCGGAGCCTTTGTTGGGATTATGGTTGTGAGCTCTTAACCAGTTCCTCTGCACGTTCGTGTGTCTGAATCAGTGTCTGATTGTGTGTTTGCTCAAAGAATTTGTTGAAATTGCGATCTGGGTTCGTGAGGTTGATTAGAGCTCTTGATGGGTTCATTAGATTCGATTCATGTGTGTTGAGGAGGTGCAATTAGATTGATTAGAGGGGGAAACGTGGGGTTGTGCTTTGAATCTGAATTGCTTGCGCGTCTTTGTGCAGCTGCCCGAGGACATCGAGTGGCATTTCGTGGGGCATTTGCAGAGCAACAAAGCCAAAGTGCTTCTCTGTATGAACCGTTGTTCCTTATCATTGTTCTTTTTAAAAGTTAGAACAAAGAATTTTACTCTCTTAGGACACATTTGTTGCCTATTGATGGAAACAATAGATGACTTGCGCTTTAGAGTAAAAATATCAAGCTTTTTGCACATTTTTTCATATCTGCATTTGAATAGAGTGCGTGATGTAAATTATCTGCAGTGTGTTTCTGTCTATAGTAATAGTTTGATCATGGCTATGGGATGCTTTGAATAGCACTGAAACTGTGGGTCGTGGATTTGTTTTGAGATGTCTGTGAAACTTTTCTTTGTGAGCAATCAGTTGCTTATGGGCACGGAAATGATATGGCAATCACTGACGAGGTCTCCCTTTTAAATTTGCACAACTTTGCTCTAAAATTAGTTCATCTGTCTTTACCACAATTTGACACGTGATATTTTTATCTTCACATTCAGCTGCAGTTCCAAATTTGGTGATGGTTGAGGGCGTGGACAACGAGAAAGTAAGGACTTCGATTTGACTTTGTAGAAATTAGGAGCTCTGGCACTTCCATAGCCATTAGTAGCTAGACATTAGAAAATGGTTTTTTTGCTGTAATTTGAATTTGGAACTGTTTATAGTGATGGATAACATGGCTTACCAATATCTTAGGTGGCGTTCGGACTTATGCTTACATATTGTTCTCCTCATCAATTTTTAAGGCCACAAATTCCTATCAATTCACCATCTGTGCTTTTGGAGTTACTGAACTTTATAACAAAGTTTTATGGCCTTGGCAAAATTGAAAAATCTTGAGGAGGCATGGGAAGCTTTCTGGATAAAAATGATCGCTGACTATTTCCTATTTTGCAGATTGCTAACCATCTTGATCGTGCAGTTTCAAGCCTTGGAAGAAATCCATTGAAGGTCTTGGTCCAAGTGAACACCAGTGGAGAAGTATGTGAGTAAGCAGATTTGCCTGCTAGATTGGTGAAGCAATCTCTTATTGGGGGATTAGCTGTAGCTAAAGTAATTGCTTGTGACACTTTCAAGTGCTGATTTCTAATCCACATGCTTAGTCTTCATTGGGCATGTTATTTTAAGCATAGTCGTTAGTGTGTGCAAAATGATTGTAGCTGCTCTCTTGTTTCCTCAACTCTTATGCTTCCTCTAATGTAGAGTTAAATTTCGTCTTTTCAGGCTTTTAAGTGGCTTAAACTTGATGCTCTTTAGTTATACTTCTTCTTTTTCTTTAAACTTTCAATATCGATATTGAAAAAGGTTCGAAAAGGTTTTTCTTTATGCTACATGTTTCAGTTACAGTTCATCTTTTTTCTTCCTTGTATCTCCTGTCATGAAGGACCTTTAACCAATTTATGTTCCCATCTAGTTCGTTTCATGCTGCCCACGTTTCACGGGGTTAGAATCTCTCCCCTGCAGCTTACTGAAGTTTCCATAAAGAATTTTGTGCATTATATTAGATGGTTAGAACAAGAGACTTATTTTTTTCTCTTTTTTTCTAAGAGGGGTAAATGGAATGCCAAAGTGTATGAATTTGAAATTATGGTTGGACTGGAACTGATAGAGGATTTCTTTTTATCCCAGAAGGAACAAGTGAACATAGCATCAGTATCTTCTACTTAGCCATTGTGGACCTTTTCTTTAGTCAAATGATATGCTGTATTGACTGACTGGTCCTTATGACAATGTTGAAGCTAAATCTGGTGTGGAGCCTGCAAATTGTTTGGAGCTTGTGAAATATGTCAAATCACGGTGCCCCAACTTGGACTTTTCTGGCTTGATGACAATAGGGATGCCAGATTATACATCAACTCCAGCGAATTTCAAGGTGATGTTTTTTTCTCTATGTCGAGGAATGAAAATGAACCATCTTGTCCATTGTGAAGTCTGAAGAATGGAAGCCTAACTTTTTAGGTTTATTCAATTTGTCTACCTTCATCTGGCTCAGCTTATTCAGGTTCAGCTTGTTGCCTCTGCATGCTAATTTTTATCGTTCATGCTGTATATCAACAGACACTTTCAAACTGTAGAACTGAGGTTTGCAAGGCACTAGGAATCAAGGAGGAGCAATGTGAGTTGTCAATGGGCATGTCCGGTGACTTCGAGCAAGCGGTAAGTGACATGTACTCACTACTTAGTTATTATTTATTGGCATGTCCAGTTTGAGATCCTCAAGAAGTATTCCTGGTGGATGTTCTATTGAAATGGCAGTAACCATTTAGGAAACTTCATATATCTCATGTGACTCTCGGGATGAGCTTTCCTCTGCAATAGTTTGAGTTCAGAATGCATATCTCCTTGTTGTGCATGTATGGATCAATGATGGATAATTAATCAGTATTTCTTTGTCCCATTGAACAAGACCGTGTGAAATCTTCTCTTTCTGTTCATGTCATATCCATGAGCATGCAGCCCATGTTTCAGCATAAGTGGATGAATGTCATGTGAGCAATTAGATCCACTTCCTGATTTATGCAGATTGAGAAGGGGAGCACAAATGTGAGAATCGGTTCCACCATATTTGGCCCCAGGGATTATTCGAAGAAGCGAGTGAATTAGCGTGCTCTTTACCTGATGCGTGAGTGAAATGGCATTGGTCCGTGCATGTAACCTCGTAAGCTGTTGATTAAGGTATCTTGCAGTCACTCTATTAAGTGTCTATTATTTGATTGATCGGATATCTACAATGGCTAGGCCCTTGTATCCATGGATTCTATAGTCATTGCTGCAATACTTAAAGCAAAAGAAAATCAAGCTTCAAGCCAAGAAAGACCAGGCATTCATGGAATTTCCTCAGGATAGTTGCTGTTTCTTGAATTCAATCGGGATTTTTTTCCTGATGGAAAGCATCTTGGTGATGCTTTCTTAACTTGCTCTGTATAGAATAGAGAGGAGCTACACAGATTATGGAGCTGTAGGTTATGATGACAGATGATGATTACAATGCAGAAGCAATTAAGACGGTGATCCATGAGGACCAGAAGGCACTGTATAATACAGAAGACTTGAGTATATTTCTCCAATAGCTAGAAAACTTGCCAAGCACGAGTATTGTCACAAATTACATGAGAAATGAGAAGTGAAGTGGTAGTTTTGGCACCCAGCCGGTGAAGTGAAAATTCCGAAACTGCCCGCCATGGAAAACGGCACGTAGTATCATTGCATGCGTGCCTCCTCCTTTAAGACTCGCGCATTTGTGGATCTATTCTTTAGACGTTTTATAATTGAACCGTGTAAATTATCATTTCACCTCAATTTTGATCTAAACGGACCATGTATATCCATGATTCCCTGAAAACAGATAATTCTCTAATAATTGGACTTTATTGGTAATTTCCGTTAGTTATTGTGAAGTTGGAAGAAAATTTTAAACAATTATTTAAATGAGATGTGATTTTATGGAAAGTACAATATGTAAAGTGAAAATTGTATTATGAGAATGAAATATTATGTGAATTTACGCAACTGTAGTTCAGGATAATAAAAAGTCAAAATGCATCGATAGCAAAGCTTAAATTAACTTAAAAGCAAAGAGTAAGAACTTATTGAAATATTTAAAAGTTGAAGTGGATGACACATGTTCGAGTATTTTATAATACGAGTGGAGTGTATTCATGTTCAAAGTACAAATACTGTACTTACCAAAGCTTGTACGTTTTAATTAAGCGAAGGATTAGATCATTTGAGCATCATTTTAACTGAAAAAAATTTGTGTCATTTTGCCAACCGACTGCCCCTTGGAAACGACACGTCGTATCATCGCAGGTTGTCCCTCTTCTATAATTCCCCCAATTTTCGATCCAATTTCGCGAGCATCGTACTATCGACAAATCCTGTCTGCTAAACGCAGCAAGATGTCCATGCCGAATCTGCCCCAATCGCTGTCCATGAACGCGCCGTTCGGGGCCGGGCCGGGCGCGACGGCCCCGGGCGCCGCCGGCCCTCCGGCGAGCAAGGACCGGAAAATGGCGTCGGCGGAGCAGCTGGTCCTCGACCTCTGTAACCCCGATCTCAGAGAAAACGCGCTGCTCGAGCTCTCCAAGGTAAACTAGACGGAGGGACTGCTTATCAAGTCTATTGGATTGCTTTGTTTTCCATTTCCGTGTCGCGCCATGTCGTTGGATAGTGGTTTTTTCTTCCTGGGTCATTTGATATTGCTGGAGTGCGTGTGTGGGCGGGGGAAAGGAGCGATTTTTAACAGATATCCTCGTGAAATGGTATGATAAGTTAGGGTTTTGGTGCGAATTCTGAATTTGCTTTGGACGACGGTGATTTTATCTGTGGTGGGTCGGTTGTTTTTGGGCTGATTTAGTGTGGTGGAAGATCCAAGTTGAGGTCGTTGGACTTGCATGTGGCTCGTTCTGTTGCTATTGCATTTTGTTTAATGCGATTGGAATAGGTCAGAAATGGTGAAATGGAGCTCTTTGTGCTATGCTCTCCACAACTCGCTGGTCACACCAAAGAAGCAGGGACTCTGCTTTCTTTTTTTCCATAAAATATAAGATTCAACAAGGTTATAATGAGACTTGACTTAATAGTAGACTAGGGTAACATGTCAAAAGACTAATGGAACAAATGTATGGAGGATGATCACGAGTATGTGGGCCTTGCAAAGACATGGTGTGAAGTAGGTGCAATGACATGAGAGAATTCATGCAGCTGATCCAACTTAGCGAGAACACTCTTCAAGGTAGTAGTAGCGCTGTTGGTTTCCTTATTATCGTTTAAAAAACAGAGCACTTTGAATTGCCTTCCTACAATTGAATTGCTGTATTATGAGTGTCTGTCAGCGTTTGGTTTCATTTCATTGAACAATGAACTGGTTTCGAGAACTGGCTACTTTTTGGTTGTTTTAGTTTGTGCATATTGTTATTGCTGCACTCATGCAGGTATGGCTGATACATCTTTGTTTATTGTTACGTTTTGTAGAAAAGAGAACTATTTCAAGATTTGGCTCCCCTGCTTTGGAACTCCGTTGGTACCATTGCAGCACTTTTGCAGGTATGCCTTGGGTTTTATGCGAAACATGAAGCCTTAAGACAATTTATATCTCGTGCATGTCTTGTATTTCAAGATCTCGATCTTTTAATATTGTCATTGTCATTTACCTGAGCGCCCTATCAGTAGAAGATATCAGACTCCTTCCTTTGGTGAATATTATATTTTCGTTCAACTCAGTATGAGGAACTTCTACACTTCATTTTGTATGTTTAATAGGCTTCCCTTATTGCTGTTATGATCTACCATTGCTTATTTTTATGCTTTTTTCATGTGCTTATGTTTAATTTGTCATCCATTCAGGAGATAATCTTCATATACCCTGTCCTATCGCCACCAAATTTAACTCCCGCACAATCAAATCGAGTCTGCAACGCTCTTGCCCTTCTTCAGGTAAATTTCATATCCTCTTTTGGTTATTGAATCTTCATGCGACTTTACCATCATGTGGGTGGCTCATCATTTTTTAAAGTCCTCAGCCCTCACTCCAACATTTCAATAGAAGTTTGTCGGAGTTCATTGAAGAATTTATACCAATGTTTTCTCTTCTATTTATAACATTGTCCTTAGTCCTAGTCAGTGATGATATGGCAACTACTGCTTAATGCTGTTTTTGCTTATGACTTTAGGTCCTCTTTCTTTTGGTAATTTTGCCTTACATTTCTATTGTGAGACTTGTAAGGATTTTATAGAAGAAAGTGCATATGCATTTTGTGAAGCCGTTTAACTTTTCTTTTGAGTGTTTTCATGCAATTTCTGTCTATTCTTCCTTTGTCTACCCCAACACTGATAATGATGAGTTCTGTCTTTTATGTTGTACAGTGTGTAGCCTCTCACCCTGACACAAGAATGTTGTTCCTCAAAGGTAATATTCTAGATCCTCTTGAAAGGCTATCTTCATTGAAACATTGTTGAATAAAGCATAAATTTTTTTCTCTTGTGAAGTTTCATTATCAGAAATCACCTAAAATTATCTCTGAAGCATACAAGTTTTGGAGAACGATTTTTATCACACCGTAATAGTTGTATGATTATCAGGATTAACTAAATTATGGATTTATAGAAAGTCTCAAGTTCAAATGTGATTCTTAGAGTTTACAATCAGATGTGGTTTGGGATCTCTACCTTGACCAGAACAATGTTTCCACCTATCATTGGATATAGAATACAAACAAGCTAGGAAGTTGCTTTAATAATCACTTCGATGATTGCGTCAAAATGTGTAGCTGGAAATTTGGTTGCAGTAAACGGTTACTTGATGAAAACGTTAAAATCTATAAAAGATGATAGCCTTGAGGAACTTTGATGGTGTCATGTGACATGGCTTCCATCAGCAGGGATTGAACATTTATTATGATATGGTTGATCCTAACAACTTGTCATTTTGACAATAATTACCTTATCATCAAGTTCCTATAAATTGCTTTGTCTGTGATTGATGGTATATTATTATAATGCTGTTACTTTCTTTCAGTTTAAAGTCATGAAGCTTGTTTTATTGTACTTCTTACAAATAAAAATTCCTTTCAATTGATACTTTTCTTATTGCATCTTCTAGCCCATATACCTCTATACTTGTATCCTTTCCTCAATACGGGGAGCAAGACGAGGCCATTTGAGTATTTGAGACTGACTAGTCTTGGTGTCATTGGTGCCCTGGTTAAGGTACTTGATTCGGACCAACATACTATCACTTTCATATCTCAGTACATTGACTTTGCATTTGTGCATATGCATGTAATTATATACTCGATCCTTGACTTTGACCCCTAATACCTTGTAAGCTATAACTCTGAAATTCTTTCCATTTCACTGGATGTCCGAGAACTTATTTAATTGTAAATTTTCTTTTAACAGGTTGATGACACTGAAGTTATCAGTTTTCTTCTCTCGACAGAAATTATACCACTGTGCCTTCGAACTATGGAGATGGGCAGTGAATTGTCAAAGACGGTTAAGTTTCTTCTTTTCTAATTGGATATATGTTTACATAAAGCAGTATTTCAATCCATAAGCTGTCTTACTTTAGAATTTTATTCCGATTTTGAATTACATCAGGCTCATGGCCTTTTTTTCTGCTTGGTGCAATAAGTTCGGCAATAATTGGTCACCCAGTTGCTCTACTTTTTGCGCAACATAAAAGAAGAGTTCTTTTTGTAGATAAAAAGTCCATATGTGCCTTCCCCATTGAAAGCATAGGAACAAGTCTTGGGCATTATTAGACTCGCTTGATTTTATAGTAGTGTCCTCCTTTGATTGAGTTTGATTCCTGTGAGCAAGGGTTATATGATGAAGCTTGTATCTGTTGATTTAGATCTCGAAACGATATCCTCATTTATTGCGAATGCCCTTAATACCTCTTTTGCTGAACTTAAGCATCTGGTATATAAGATTACTTGAATGGATTTTGTCACCATCATCGAGTTGGTGTCTGCTTATGGAACATGTCTGGAAATTCTGGTTTGTTGCTCAAATGATTTTGTTATCCGAGAAACTTCTTGAACTGCAGTACCATAGAGTGACAACATAGTTGGTCTATCTGATTTGAATTTTTGTGTTACTTTGCCAATAAAAGAAGGTACTTGTCTGAAGTTGTCATGAACTTCATCATTTGATTTTTCTCCTGAAAGGAGATTGCAAAGCTATAATGTTTATTTTCTGTTCCTGCAGGTGGCAACATTTATTGTTCAGAAGATTTTGTTGGATGACTTGGGCTTGGACTATATTTGCACTACGGCAGAGCGGTTCTACGCCGTAGGCCGGGTTTTGAATCACATGGTTGGAGCCCTTGCTGAACAACCTTCATCGCGGCTGCTGAAGCACATTATTCGTTGTTATTTGCGTTTAGCAGATAATCCAAGGTTGTCTATTTGGAGCATTCATCTTTAAGTAGTTATTGTCTAATGGCTTAAGTATTTGTTTGGTTGACAGAAAATGTCTTTCTGTTCCTTTTCAGGGCTTGCGATGCATTGAGAGGTTGCCTTCCCGAAATGTTAAGGGATGGCACATTTAATTCTTGTCTTCGTGTAAGTGCTTTTAGCCATGTCCACTTTTTCTTCCGAAGAATGGGAAAATAATTCGTACATCAGTCAGTTTTTCTTCATTAAGTGAACTCCGGAAGCTAGTGTTGCCCCATTTGGATGTCCTCTATGTTAGCTTTTATGCGGTTTTAATTATTTTGGTTTCATGGCCTGATTACTGTTGGTCTCTGTTTCGCCAATTGCATATCTTAAGATACCTTTCTATATATATGCATGGATGGAAGTTTGTATTGTGGTGTCAGCTGCTAAGTGCTTAACCACTGCCGTTGCCTTTGAAGATGCTGTATTTTTACAATGTTGTTATTGTTACCTGTTTTTATTGTAATAACAACGTAGACCAACTGATGAACTGCTGTGACATCCTTATTTCCATCTTATTTGTTAGTCGAAGGCATATTCCAATGTATCTCATGGTTATCTTGCCGCAGGAAGATCCAACAACTAGGCGGTGGCTCCAACAATTACTTAATATTGTAGCCGTGAACCGTGTGCCCGGGCTTCAGGCTGGCGGAGGTTTCGATCACATGCTGTGAACTAGAAAAGTTAAGTGGTGCACATTTTTACAGAAGTTTTAGCATTCAGACGCTTGGTCCAGTAACATCAAGTATAGTAATGATTTATCATCTGCATTCAGCTCTGTTTTAGATTTTAGCTACAAGCTTTGGGAGTCCTTTGGGCTTTTCTAAAGGTAGTTTCATTGTAAATGAACAGAGATGAGGCTACTTTTGCCTTTTTTTTTGGTATTTGAGCGAATGAAATTAAGTGCTTGTACTTAAAGAAGGAATCAAAAAGCTGCTTGGCCACTCATGATTTGAGCTCATGCTGGTTTCTCTTGGGTATTTTCGTTTGCTTGTCGTGTTGGTTCTGGCTTCTTTTCTGACCGAAGCCAATCGTAGCCTTTCCCAGAACGAAAAAAAGCTTCAACTCTTAAGATGTGACACCTGCTCTTTTAGTTTTGCTTTTGCTTGTGAGAAACTTGGAATAAGACATATTAGACATGATACATGATCTTCAATAAGTTATGTATGTTGGTTTTGAAATTTTATTGAACTAAAGTAGCAAACAGAAAATCACTAGTGCATTTGGCCAGACTTCCCACTGGATTCTTATTTCATAGTTTTGACTGAATTTATGTTTACACTTTTCATATTCGACTTATATAGAAATCTGATATCTAATTCAATGACAATAATTAAAGAAAATATCACGGAAAAATTATGTGAGGTAATATAGTATTGCAAGTTTGTTGGTCTTTTAAATAGAGGGATAAATGTATTGGAAATTCTAAAATCTATTAAATTATTTCACTCGAGTCATTCAGTTAATTTCATCTAACTTGACTAAAAGAAAATATTGATTACTTTTTTTAATATTTTTTCTTTCTTCCACGTGGCAATGACTTGGTTAAAATATGAAACATAAAGGAAATGGTTTTGGTTCAAATTTGATTTTTATATGAATTTTATTTAAATCAAATTAAAAATAAGTTTAATTAAAAAAGAAAAAGAAAAAAAGAAATGGAGATGAGGAACTAGGCTATGAGAGCTTGCATCCCTCGTTGCTATTGCCCCACCTTTGTCGAAAAGGGCCGAAAAGGGCCGACAAGGTGGGGCATGGTTGGCGAGGGTGGCCAAGCCTTGATTGGTGGTTGACAATCTTCATTGGCTGCAAGCAAAGGCTGCCGTTGGCAATGGTGGGTGGCAACGACTAGGGATAATCGGGTCCAGGTTGGATGGATTCTAGATCCGGACCCTGTACCCGATCGTGTTATAATCGGTTCCCTTTTTTAGACCCTATACCCAACCATGTTTGCACTGAACCCCAATTTGGAACCGTATTGTTTTTCTAGTCTAGTTCTGGGTCAACCTTATCTCTACTAGAACCTATTTTGTAATCGTTCGATATCCTATACGGTTTTGAATTTTACATTAATATACGAGAAAATAATATAATCATCTTAATTTATATTGAAATATTAAACACATGTAATGAACTTTTTGACTAAACAAAAAATTAAGAATCCATGAGGCTAATTATCATAAATAAACATTATAAGGCAAAGCAAATATTCTAAGTGATAGACAATGTGGTTGTTAGCTAGTGATGGACGGTGCCCATGAGCCAGCAAGGGAGGGAAGCAAGCGAGGAAGAGGAACAACAAAGGAGGAGAGCCATGTGAGAGGAAAAACAAAATTCTAAAATTAGAAATCAAGGAAAAAAAATATAGGGTTTTGGCCAATTTCTAAACCAATCCGATTGATTAGGTTCTCGGATGAGTATTCACTAGGAATCGGGAACCGGACTAGTTCAAACTGGTTCCAAATTTTAGGAACTAGTTCCCAAACCAGTTTCAATGAGAACCAGTTTTAGATCAATTTCAATGGTAATTGATTCCTAGACTTGTTTTTTAGGTGGGCTGGTCCGGTTTCCAAGTAGACCCCATCTCGTTGTGCACGGCCTCGTCGGCTTCTCAAGTCTCCTCCTCTTTCTTTTTTTTTTTTTTTTAAATAATAATTTAACTTATTTTCTAATTTAATTTAAATAAAATTTATATTAAAAATCACATTTAGATCAAAACTTCTTTGTTTTAGTCATGTTGTTGCCACGTAAAATAGAAAAAAATAATACATAAAAAAGCCACATCAGCATTTTCCATCAACCAAGTAGAACGAAGTTGAGTCACCCAATTATTCAAAAAGCTCTCCTAACCGCTCTGGGTTTCTCTTTACCGCCTGGTAGGTCCTAATTTCTTCCTTAGTGCAATGCTTCCATCAATGATCCTTCCGCTTCATTCTTCCCATTCTCCCTCAATTCTCCTTATGATAAAGACGCTTTCCTTTTGTCCCCTGTTTCCCCATCCTGGTCGCTCTCTTCTCAACCTAAAATACCCTAATTTCTATCAAACCCATTGCGCTCGTTTGCTCCCTTCAAACCCCGCCATAACCCTACTTTAGTTTGGGCTTTGGGTCGCACCTCCTCCTCTACTATTCTCTCCCCTTTGAGCAACCCTATCAAAACCCTAACACTTAGGTCTCTGTTTTCCTGATCCCCATTCTAGGCCGTAACCCAACCTCCACCCCTGCTCGCCTCCTTTTTTCTTTCACTCAGCCTCAGCCCAAACCCATCCGCTCACTCCTTACTCCTCTCCCCTGTTCATATTTCATCGCTCCATTCAAGGTTTTTCTCGCCCCCTCCACTTGGCCCAAATTGCCGCGTTGAACACCACCCAGTATGATATGAAGACAGGTATGGCAGCACTTCGCCTTTATATACCGTCTGTACTAAAGGCTCGATTCATAGCCTTAAGCAACACTCTCAGTTCCTTGTCCTGTCCTCTGTGCGGAGTCTGCCTGTGATCCTTAAGCACTGTGGTATTCTGTTAGCTACATCATTTGAGTCTTTTAAAAGGATGAAATATGACTGAGTTGAATTCTTAAGCTAGCAGATTAGAGGCGTTGTGCAAAAGCCTGGGTAACCTATGGTCTGACGATGATGTCATTGAAGTAAAGGATGGCATTTCTAATGAAAAGTTAACAGAATGCAAGCTCACTTTGTTTGGCAAGCTTTATTCCCGACCCAATGTTAATTTCCAAGCCTTTCTCAATACTATGAAATGGGCATGGAGGATTGAGAACGTATCGTGTACTTTGTTAGAACCAGGTTTCTTCTCATTCTCCTTTAAATCAGAAGCTGAGAAGCAGAGAGTCCTAGATGCCAGGCCGTGATTGTTTTCTAGCAACCTCCTTGTGCTCAAGCAATGTGATCCTGACATCCCAGAAATGTGTTATGGCTTCTCTCATTGCCCCTTCCGGGTGCACTTGTTTGGCTTACCATTTGGTCGGGTAACATCGGACACTGTCTGAGAGATTGCCTCGAAGATTGGAGAAGTCCTGAATGTTAAATTGGAAGCAAAAGGAAACAACACTTATAAGGTAGGTAAAACCAAAGTTAATCTAAATCTAGCTACACCTCTTAAAACAGGAGTTGTCATTAACTTGGGAAGTAAGAAATTGTGGATTGAATTTAAATACGAGAGGCTGCTGCATTATTGTTATTCTTGTGGTAGAATTGGACACTATGCCACTGCTTGTAAAGAAATACCATATGAGACTACAAGGCTGGAGGAGGACCTACCAAGCAACTTTGGGAATTGGTTACGAGCTGAGGTTCGCGAATTTAGCCCGTATGGAAAGCTTTTTTATGGTAAACAAACCCCTCTCCTAGATGATGAAGAAATGGTACCGGAGTCACCTCTTGCTTCGGATACTCAAGCAAACAAGCAGGTAGACAATTCTTCAGCACAACCCATTCAACCTCTCCGCGCTCAGCGCTTCTCGGAGGAAGAATCCCAACAACAAGCTGATCATTCCCAATCTTCCCAAGCCTTAACCATCATAGAAGGCAAAACACCACATAAGAGAGACAACAGCTGTTTAGATGCGGAATCTACAATGACGTTGTACAATGAACAACTAAAAGAAGCGGAAAAAGAGAGGCAACACTACTTCGAGACTGAACAAGCCCAAGCTAAGGGCAAAGTCAGATCTACCAGGCTCCCCTCATCCAAGAAGGGGAAGAGGTTTTGCCCGTATGAAGCACAATCCTCAAGGACATTGTCCACTGACAATTTACAACTAGTGGAGATCCCTGTTACCGAGGAGGAGAACTCAACAAAATGGGCTTTGGTGGCTAGTCCTAATAAGCCACCGGCTCACCCATGAAACTTCTAAGTTGGAATTGTCAGGGGTTGGATTCTCCCCTGACAATTCAAGCTTTAAGGGTCCTTGTGACTCAGGAAATGCCAAATATTATCTTTCTAATGGAAACTAAAAATCAAGAGTAGACGGTGCTAACAATAAGAAGATGACTCAAGTTTTCCAACAATTTTTTAGTGAATCCAGTTGGTTTATCAGGGGGTTTAGCTATCTTTTGGGATGATCAGGTAACCATTTCATTGGACTCGCATTCTTAATACTTTATCAACGTGTGTAGCCTTCTTCATGATAGTACACAGGTTATGAAGATTACTTTTCTACATGCTCCTAATGCCTCCAATATAGAATCTTACTATGGGACGAAATACATCGAACAAGTGTCCGAACTCAACTTCCTTAGCTCTATATTGGGGATTTTAATGAAATTCTATACCATTGGGAAAAAGTGGGACAAAGGATGGCTGAACACTTTCGACTTACTGCTTTTAGAGATTTTCTACATGCCTACTCACTAATAGATTTGGAGAGTAAGGGGTGCGCTTTTACCTAGTCAAATAGAAGGGATGGAGCCGATAATGTTAGAGAAATGTTGGACAGAGCTCTTTGTGCCATGAATTGGAGAATAACTTATCCAAAAGCAGAAGTTACAGCCTTATCAGCTATTGGTTCCGACCATAGCCCTTTGATTATGTCAATTACACCCACTTTGCTACTAAGCAGAGAGAGTTCAAGTATGAAGCTTATTGGGCTGAAGATGAGGATTGTAGGCGGATTGTCAGGAAAATATGGGAGGATTCCCACAAGAAGAATATGGCTGAGAAGAATATGGCTGAGAAAAGCAGAAGTTGGTAATTCAACTAGTGGTGTGGAGTACCCCACTTTGCTACTTAGCAAAGAGAAAATTGAAGGGCGGAAAAAAGGAGAACTAAGAAACTACATACAGTGGTAATTCAACTAGTGGTGTGGAGTCCCCAATGCTTATAAGAAAATTGAAGGGCAAACCCGCATCGACAAACCCGCATGATCATTGTAAAATTCAGCACATCAATAAAGAGATCGAAACACTATGGCGACAAGAAGAGATGTTCTAGGGAATGAAATCTAGAATTAAATGGCTTAAATGGGGGGATCGAAATACAAAGTTCTTTTATGCCACTATGATACAAAGACGAAACAGAAACTGCATCTCCGTGTTGATGAATGCCGAAGAACATTGGGAGAGGAATAATGAAACTCTTAAGGTTATGAGAATGGACTTCTTCAAGAACTTATACACTTCAGGGGATCTTAGGAATTTTCAGCCTATTCTTAACCAAATTCCACAATCTATTGATGCAGTTATGAATCTCAAACTCAATGAACCCATTACTATGGAAGAAGTTTATGCTGCAACTCACCAGTTGGGCGCCACCAAAGCTCTTGAGCCGGATGGGTTGAATGGACTCTTCTTTTAGCAGCATTGGCAAGACATCGGTCCAGACATTCTTAGGGAGGTGCAACTTTTCTTTGAATCTGGATCCCTTAACCCAGCCCTGAATAAAACCCAAATTATTCTCATTCCTAAAATCCAAAACCCAGAGAAGTTAGAACAATTCCGACCCATAAGCCTTTGCAATTTTGTCAACAAGATTATCTCTAAAATACTCACCAACAAACTAAAACCTCTACTACTAGACATCATTGAAGTGGAGCAAAGTGCCTTTGTGGGGAGTAGGCAAATTCAAGATAACATTCTGATTGTACAAGAAGTCCTCCACAGATTAAGAACTCGTGAAAGGAGGAAAAAATTCCAAGTCATTCTCAAACTTAACATGCAGAAGGCTTATGATCGAATCGAGTGGGATTTCCTGGAAGAGTGTCTATACAAGATGGGCTTTTGTGAACAATGGGTGATGTGGATTATGCAATGTGTCACAACAGTGTCCTATAGCATCAAGTTTAATGGGGAGTCCTCACCATATTTCAATCCATCTCAGGGTATTCGTCAAGAAGATCCTTTATCCCCGTATTTATTTATTATAGTAGCCAATGTTCTATCTCATATGATGAAGCAAGCACTTGCAGAAGATACTATCCAAGGTATTAAACTAAACAGAAACTGCCTAACTCTTTCCCATTTATTATTTGCAGACGACTCTATCTTTTTTCTAGATGGTATAGTTGTGGAATATCAAAACTTGGCGAATATCCTCAACCAATACTGTTATGCATCTAGTCAAGCTATCAATCTAAATAAATCAGGAATATTTTTCAACAAAGGCTATCCAGACAGCCTTCGAAGAAACATGGCGTTAGTGTTGAGAGTTCCCGAAATCACAAAAACAGGAAAATATTTAGGAATCCCTTCGGACTAGGGACCTCCAAAAAAGATATGTTCGCCTAGATACTTGCCCGGGTAAATATGAAGTTGGAGAGTTAGAAAGAAAATTTGCTTTCGCGAGCTAGTAAGGAAATACTTCTAAAATAAGTTGTGCATGCTATACCTCAATATGCAGTGTCAATTTTCAAAATACCAGTATCCTTAGAGCCATTGAGAAGAAAATTGCGAACTTCCAGTGGAGAAATAACAAGTCTGCTAGTTTGCACTGGAGAAAGTGGGAACTTCTTAAGCTTCGCAAAGCAGAAGGCGGCCTTGGCTTTAAGGACCTACTTGCCTTTAATACCGCGATGTTAGGGAAACAAGCCTGGTGGATTTCTCAACATCTGGACACACTATGGAGTCAAATTATGAAAGGCCTATATTTCCAAAATTGTGACTTTTGGAAGGCAGGGAAGGGGTCTCGTCCATCATGGGGTTGGCACAGCTTGATAGCCGGGAGAGATGCAATAGCTCCTCAAGTGAGGTGGATAGTGGGTAATGGACAAAAAATTTCTATTCAAGAGGATAAATGGCTGAAGATTGGACCGATTGGAGGATCTCTAAACCTGCATGAACCAAGCAAAGTAGCGGACCTGATAGATATTGAAGCTGCAACATGGAAGGAAGACCTCTTGCGGTCCACGTTTAATGATACCCTAGTGACAGAAATTAGAACAATCCCTATTGGTCTCCTAAGTACAGAAGACAAATTGATTTTGGAAAATAACAAATCTGGAACCTATACGGTAAATAGTGGATATTTTCTTACCAGAAACCACACAAGGAATCGTAGTGACTCAATGCCAACAACATCCCACCAGATTGAACCGGATTTATGGAAACATATATGGCGCTCCGCCATACAACCAAAAATAAAGTTTTTCCTATGGAGTGCCTGTCAAAATGCATTGCCTACTTTGGATACTCTTTATAAATAGAAGATCGTACATGTTCCAATGTGCCCGATAAGTGAACTAGAATCGGAAACGATTGAGCACACCCTATTGCTTTGCCCCTGGACAACACAAATATGGAATGAGCCACCCCTGCAAGTCCAAGTAAACCGGATGGGCCTGACACGATTTGACGACTAGTTGTACAATTATCTTGTAGGACCAAGAAACTTACACAGTTTTGAAGTGGTTGCAACTATCTTATGGTGCATACGGAAAGATCGCAACCACTTCATCTTCAAGAAAAGGCCCCTCAACCCACATCAAACCCTATTCAGAGCTACAACGCTACAGGAAAGCTTCACAACTTGGAATGAAAAATCACAGAAAGGGAAGCAAGGACGTGGTCTACCTAGCAAATGGCAACCATCGGCCCCAGGAGTCCTCAAAATCAACATTGACGCTTCTTTCGATATTGCCTGCACAGCCGAATTTTCCTTTGATTCCAACCAAGAAAATGTTATGCATACCAACAATACATCTTCAGAGTACAATCTAGGTTCCACTTCAACTCGCGAAGGAGTAACGGCCTAGCAAAGTGCTCCCCCACCCTTCACCCTAGTGTCGAGAGAAGACGAGGTTGAAAGCGACTCCGACTCATCATTTATCTCAAAGGTACAAAGCGATGCCAGGAAGAATGACAAGCACAAAGCTGCGATGTCACAAGAAGTCATGAGAGGTAATGCTAGTGCTCACTCAATGTGGAAAAATGTCAGGATACTCCAATGCTTGCCATGTTTTCAACAGCGAGGATAACCTAACAAAGCCCCATTAGTAGAGCCCCACCTGAGTTGTCCAGTAGCTGTCAAGCACACGATCATGGAAAGTGCCCTCTGGGTAGTGGTACCAACTGCTCGGCAGTGCCTACTACTACCCACCACCAAATCAGATTTGGTGCTTCTTATACCCAAGCATGGAACTAGGATAGGAGGTGCCTCAGCTTCGACTACCCTACTCTGCATACTAGAATGGATAAAATAGATGGAGGCTGCACCTACCCAAACAACAACGACAGCGAAGTAGGGCCCGAATCACATTGCCCTAGCCCTATTCTTACCGATCGGCAGATAGAAAGTAGCCACATTTGTGAACCCCCCGCGCAACAACGAAGCCCACCTTGTAAGGACCGGCAGATCGGACGACCGGTATAAGGGCATGACGTTCCCGAACAGCAGAGACGCCAATGGTGTACTTGACTCATCTTCTCCCAACTCATCTCTCGGCCCTGATCTCCCCGATCAACAGGCTAAAGGCAGCCCAGATCTGGCGCAGCACCTCAACTCAACCAGAGGGCAGCACGGACGACTCTTCGGCTCTCAACAGCGTCGATCTTCTTCTCGGGCTGTTGTTGCGTGCGTCTGCAAAGACTCACTTGGCCGGATAAGGGATGGGTTTACCAAAAACATTGAGGTGAGTTCAGTGGAACAAGCGAAGGTTGTAGCTTTAGTTGAAACCCTAGACTTCATTTCTTCTAAGCTTTCCCCAAACATTATAGAAAAAGAATTCGTCATTCAGTCTAACTGTTGTACGCTAGTGGAGAGTGTTTTATCCTCAACTCCTTTAAGTTGGGTAGTGCAACCTTTGGTGGACCGAGCCAAGCATAAAATGGCGCAAATATCAGGACTTACTCTAGCCCACTGTAATCGCGCCACCAACAAAGTGGCCAATTGGTTAGCCAAAACCCAACGGATGGGCTGTCTTCTTAGGAATTGGGTTACTAATCCCCCTCTATTCTTTTGGATTTACTATGTACTGATGCTTATGCTGTATCTACTTAGAATTTCGGTTAGTAATGAAAGCTCGCTTTTAGTCCAAAAAAAAAAGTAGAACGAAGTTAACTAAAGGACTCGATTACACTAATTTGATAAATTATAGAACTTATTTGCACTCATTTCTAGTTTTAAAATTTAATTACATTTTAATGACAAGTTGTAGGACTTTCAATGTACTTATCCCTTAAATAAATTTGTTTTAGACTTATGAAATATCGTGTGTGTCCAATTTTACCAAAAATAAACTTATTCCTCATGCGTAGTTATGCGAAAAAATTGTTCAAAATATCTTGAATTTATTGTGCGGTGGTCAATTCAGTCCTAAATATTTTAATTGTGCCAATTTAATTATAAACATTTTGATAATTTGCCAATATAGTCCAAAACGACCGTGCAATTTAGTCCAATTTTTTTAATGTTTTGTTAATTTATTATTAAATCTTTTGATGATTTACCAAAATAGTCAATCCAACCAATTATAAACAAAATAGGTTTAGGACTAAATTGGCAGATATTCGAAAGGTTTAGGACTAAATTGACATAATTAAAATGTTTATAATTAAATTGACAAATCATTAAAAGGTTTTGAATTGAAATGGTCATCATAATAAATTTAGAACTTTTTGAACAATTATCCTACCGTTGCGCTTACTCATAAAGTCAATTTTTCTCCACTATTATTATAGATTTTTTTTTCTACACGTTACATGTTGTTCTTACTATAGTCAACTTTACTTAAATTTAGAAGTGTTAATAGTATATCATTCTGAAGGAGTTATTTGACTGTTTATTACTTTAAATATTGTCAGATACACCTGATGTTTATGACTCGGTTCATATTTTGATTCTCTCAAAATTTTCTTGAAAAAGAAAATAATTCTCTGTCCCATTATTGGTGTACTTAGTCTATCCACTTTACATATAAAACATCACATTATAATGTAGTATTTGTATAGAGATTGAAACTTTGAAAACAATTTTCCTTATAAATTTTACTTATCTTGGGAAAGATTTTAAAACTCTATATCAAGAAAAAGAATATTTTTTATTAAATTGAATGCATTTCATGTTTTTTTTTTTGTCAGTCCTACGCTAATCCTACTCTAACACTTTTTTGGGAGTCGAAACCCACTTAAAATGAAATCTTTGAAGGTGGGGATTTGAACCCCAAACCTCCCCTTCCAAGATGCAGTGGTTAATTTCATGTTCAAATGTCACTTTTATTATAAGATTGTGGATTCTATACTCACATATGTATCTTAGTGCTCTATCTACACATAGATATGTATGTAAGATATCTCAAGACTATTATGAAAAATATGTATCTCTTAGCCAAGTAATTTTGCTTCATCGAGAAGATAAGGAATTTCTTTTCTTGTTTTCTCCATCTCTAAGTAAATTTTCATATTCCAGCAATTCCCGTTCTAATTAATGTCCAAAAATATCTCATCCTTAAACCATTGATTTGCATGTTTCGAAACTTGTTACAGGTCTCATTTGCACGGCACGCTAGGGAAACCTTTTAACTACATGAATAATGAACTCAAGTACCCTGGATTCACCCGTCACAAATAAGAAAAGTCTCCGAATTTATGCCAATCGAAGATACACTAACGCTTAAGTTGTAAAATATTTTCGATAATGAAGTCTGCGTAGGATCAGAGAGAAGGTGGAAATATAAAGCTTGAAGAGGAGAGATGACAGGGATAGATTATTCAAAACCGATATAAAAGCAATTACTTTGAAATGAAAAATCCAACCTTGGCCAAAAACCTAACAGTAACAACTTCGATTTGCCCCATGTCTCCCCATGTCTCGGGCTTAAAAGCATTTTTCATTCGGTTCTTGGTTGAATTTTGAGTCTGTTCACATTCATGTTTGAGGGTTTTGATGGGCTTAATTGGTATGTGAAGCAGGGTAGTTTGGTTATGTGATGCAAATTGTGCAGAGGACATTCTAGGTGAAAGAGGAGAGGAAGGCAGCGAATCATGTCGTTGGTCCTTCACATGCAACAACTTTGTGGTCACCGACAGAGGGGAGACCATCTCATATGCCTTCTTCACTATTCCTCCAAAGTCCTTCCTTTGTTTTCCCCTATTTGCATCGACCATCTCATATGCCTTCTTCGCTATTCCTTCAAAGTCCTTCATGAACATTCATCTCTTCTTTTTCTTTTCTCTTGGTGGGTTCAGTATAGAAGGAAAAGGGGGTGAGTCCTTTATGAGTTTTTGCCACCATTATTACCACAAATGAAAACAAACCTAAGCATGAGGCTCTGCTCTAAAAGGATTGCTAGTTAATTTGCTTCGTGCTCTTGTTCGAAGGTTTGAAGGGATAATGACTTTGAGCGAAGGGAAAGTGGCATTGCTAACATTCTCTGCATTAGCCTTGCTAGCATTGGCCTTGTTCTTACAATAACTGTTTCTGACCATTGGTAACAACTGGTTTTGGATCATTGCATTGAGGCCCTTAGCATAATTGAAGATCGTTTTTCCTTGAAGAGTTTGAGTTCTAGTGTTCCTCATTTCTGAAGAATGGAAATCACATGTGCATATGCTGAACCCTTGAAATGGAAGTGGGCATCGAGGAAGGAGCTAATTAAGGTAAAGATGATAGTGGCAGAAGAGAGGATGCTATCGGAGATCGTTGTTCAAGGGGATGATCAGCAAGCTGAGCAAATGAGGAAGGAGCTTTAGCTCAATGAGAAGGGCATGGTTTATATAATAGGCATATTTGAGACATGACCAACTCCCCAGCACTTTTGATGGGGTGTTGGTCATCCGGCACTTGCAGCAATACTTACTATAGGGCCATGCTTACTAGGAAGCTTGACTCTAATCGTAAGGCGGATACCATACAGAGTCTATCAAGAGAAATACATAATAATTAACGAAGAGAGACGGAAGGCAAAAATTTCACTCAAAAAAAGTCACACCTAATTGACACATCTCTTTTTGATTGGGCTGGCATATGGTGACTTTCCATGGCCGTCCATTTAATATTTTCTCCTTCTGTCTGAAAAGGGGAGACGCTATTTTTTCTTCTTTTTCGCCTAATTGAGAATGGTGTGAGGGATGGTCGGTAACTTTTTGAAAATGATGGCGCGATGTGCACTTGGGTGCGTTTGGGGTCCTACCTTATCACATAATTGCGCGTGGTTAGAGGTAAAAATAAACGACATGCTCACCAAACACGCTCTCTCTCTCTCTCTGTAGTCAAAATCCAAGCGTGATTAAGAAACTTGTCTAGATTACAGACAGAGATGTCTTTCCCCGCTCCCCTCCCTTCGCCGTCGCCGGGCTCCTCGATCTCCGACGTCGAGGCCATCCTGAACTACAAGTTCAAGAACCCGAAGCTGCTCGAGGAGGCCCTGACGCACCCCTCCGTCCCGTACACTCCGTCCTACCAGCGGCTCGAGTTCCTCGGCGACCGCGTCGTAAACCTCGCGGTCGGCGACCACCTGTTCCAGGCGTACCCCGACCTAAATGAGGGAGAGCTCACGGACCTGATGAAGGCGAACGTCAGCAACGAGAACCTCGCGCGGGTGGCCTTGCGGCGCGGGCTTTATCCGTTCCTCAGGCACAAAATGCCGAACTCGGATGACCAGGCAAATGCTTCTCAGAATTTTGATTCTTTTTGTGTTCCTGTTCCGATTTTCTTTTTTAAAAAATCGGGCCCTGTTCGGTGAATTATAGTGGTCTGAGATGAGCAGTTGCTTCCCGAGTATTAATTGTCTGTGGAGTCGACTGTCGGATGGGAAAAGTTCGAGGGGCAAGCAACCAAGCATCAGTCATCGGTGTAGTTTGTCAGACAATTGTTTTGCGCTGTGTTTTGCTAAGTGACACTTTTAGCTTTTGGTACAGATTGGGCGTTAAGACTTGGGTAAAATGAGGCCAACACTCAGCTATCTATGTATGTTCGATTCTCAGAAGCATACACTTTCTCTTCTGATTTAATAGGCTTCAGCTCCGCTGGTCGAAACAATGGATAAAATCAATGGCCTCGGATGGCCACTTTGGGGCTGCTGGGTGTTGAGGGTAGCCACAATGTGCTTGGGGGTCCTTGTTATTGGTTCAAAAAAATGTTGGTGGTATCGGTTTTATTCCAGCCACTAACATAGATTGAGATCATGTGGCATTTTCATATCTTCCAAAAGTGAGGCCAATGGACCGGAGCCGTTCCTGCTGTGGCTGCAATGAATTTTTATTGGAGGAAAACTACGTTGTTTTGAAGAAAATGTATAAGGATGATACCACATTCCACATGACATGTGATGATATCGCCAGACTAATGGCGTATGCATTTGATCAACGTGTAATGAACAATGGCACTTCATAAATTGTGAATATAATGTCAGCACCTCACATTGTGTAATCAATACCTAATATAGTTTTTCCTTCTCGAGTGGCTAGTCATTTACATACCTGAAGTCTGCATTCTCCATTTTCAGAGGAGTGCTAGTGTAAATATCCTTTTTTATGTCGAATAGTTTTCTTAAATTTTTACAAGAAGAAGAAAAAAGCTTTGCACCTTGATATTTATGATAGGAATGTTAAGCTGAAAAGATCTCCATTCTATCTCTATGCGATCTATGGTGTGCGATTCTCGAGAGATTTTCAAACTGCCTTCTTATGGAACTTTTCAGAAGGAACGTTACCATCCAAAGCAGTGTCACCTTGTGTGCTAAATTTCTGTGGTTGGTATATTGCTTGCGAATTCTTTGTTTCTCTGGAAAGTTGGAAGTATAATGGCTCGATGAAATGCAACAATCTATTTATCTGTTTTAACTCTCTGTGCAACTGTGAATGTACAAATTGTATAATATGGAAATGAGATGTAGATCGAGTTTCTATCTGTTACTTGGTAGTATCTCTATCACTCTTTTTCAATGGGATGTTTCCAGTTATTTTGCAGGTTAGCGAGTTTGCTAGAGCAGTTGAGGAGGAAGATGGGGGATCAGTTGAAGCCCCAAAATTTCTTGCAGATATTGTAGAATCTGTGGCAGCTGCTATCTATTACGATGTTGGCTCTAAATTAAAGAGATTTTGGAAGGTAGGGCATTTCTTTCTTCAATAAGATGATGCCTTTTTTTTAATCTTCAAGTTATCCCTTTCAATATCATTGTCGTTTTTAGAACAGATTTGTTTGGCACATGTTCAGATCTTCAAAGGTTTACTGGGGCCTATTGTTGGCCCTGAATCTGTCAACCATGGGTCTGATGGCCCGTTGGAAATTGAGAAAGCCAAAATGGAGCTAGACAAGCTTTGTTTTCAGAAGAAATGGCACAAACCTAATTACGAGTACACTTCCTTCTTCATTTGATTTATTTACCATTGTTTTGCTCGCTTTGCTGATGTTAACACTTCCAGGCAGTTTCCTTTCCTCTCTGCCTGTTACTTTGGATTTTTATTGCAAGAATCAGTGATATGGCCAATCGTCTTTGATATTAACTAAATTATTACTTGCTTCAAGGTAGTCTTGCATATGCTCTACGAAAAGATACATGAGTGATAAAGCTAGTAAGAGCTCATCATGGCCACATTATTTTTGGTATTTTTCAAAAGAGATGAAATGCCAGATGCCTATTTTTTCCTTCTTCACCAATTGTTGGTGCTCTCTTTTTCTGTTTCTTTCTGCTGAAATTTCACGTAGAATTATTCTCTTGATGTCAGTCCGTTTGACTTGCAGAGCGGTGGTGTCGGACCCCCAGCAATATGTTTGTACAGTTGAAATAGATACGGGTGATGGTGTCCCCTACTCTGTAAAGGGAGAAAAAAGATCAAGCAAAAGAGAGGCAGAGAGGTGTGCTGCTAACCGAATGTTGCTCGCCTTGAACGACCAAGCACAAAAGAGGCAGAGAGGTGAGCTGCTTACCTAATGTTGCTTGCCTTGAACCAATCTAATAATCTTTGAGTCTCCCCCGAGCGTAAGAATGTGAAGAGAAACGCTTTGCTATTTCTTTGCAGCAGCTTCGTCCATAAGATAACCCCATAGAGCCAATAAGTCCATGTCTTGCTTTCTATCTGTCTTGTGATGAGCTTGCAAAGAAGCAACTATAAAAGGATGCGTTCTTTCATATTATGGTTGGTTAAGACTCATTGATGTGGACGACGTCACACAATCCTCTCTTTGCTTCTCTCTATTTGCATATTAAAAAAAAAAAAAAAAAAAAAAAAAAAAATCCTCCTTCAACTACCATTCCTGCCTATTCAATCCCCATCACCATTGCCCTTGTCTTCTCTCTGTCACTCTCTTTTTGTCTACCTCCATTAAAGGCCTCAGAATGTGTTTGGTTCAGTTTTGCAAATAGGCTTTGAGTGCAATGCAAATGTTGAAAGCCAAAGCTATCTGCAAAAATGCAAATTGTGTTTGGTTAAAATTCTTTGCAAATGAACTTTGAGTTCATGTTGTATTTGGCAAAAAAACATTTGCAATGGGCTTTGAGTATTTTTTTTTCTATCTTTTTTTTATTAAAGAAGGACCCAAATCCTTTGTTGGAACTAATGAAGGGCTATGGCCATCGACGAGCCACATCTAATGCTGGCGGCCATTAGTTGAGGTCGCCCGGCCTTGGGCGAACTCCGATGAGGGTTGCGTGACTTTATGTCACCCTTGCGGGACCTAGGCAAGGGCGGCTACCTGAGGTTGCGCACACCTGGGTTGAGCAACCCTTATCGAGGGTCACCCAAGGTCAAGCGACCTCAATCGATGGCTGCGATGCCAAATCTGGCTTGCCGACGACTGTAGCCCTCCGTTGTAAAGGGTTTGATCCTCTTTTGAATAAAAATATATAAAATATATATATATATAATATATATATATAATGAGGGATAATCAGAAATTTTAATAATTGGCAAGGGTAGTTTTGAAAGAAAAAATTAATTTCAGCATTTGGTCAAATGTTGAAAGTCCAATGCTAGTAGGGACCGCCATTGGACTTTCAGTTTTCTCAAGGTCAACATTTAGCTGAAAACTTCTTGGAAAAATCTGCCATTTCCCCAAGGGCCTTTAGAGACCAAAAACCCCTTGAAAAAGCCGTACCAAATGCACTGTCCTTGTTGACCAAGTCGCTGGCCTCATATTGATAAGTCAGAGTGTGTATGACAACCACATTAATTAAGAGCTGAAAATCAAAATTTTCAGCTCATTTCCTAACTTCTAATTATACATAACTTAAATGGTTATTTCAATAGAGAAATCAAACGCAATAAATAAAGGCAGCCTTACTTAATTGGTTAAGTCATAAACTATTCAATTGAAAAGTAAAATGTTATCGATGGTAGCTATTACAACCTCCTAGTAATTTTTTCTATATTGGAGAGAAACTAAGAAATTTTCATCTATTATCAAGCAACTTAAAGACTTCATTACATGATATCTCGATTCTTAAATTTTTAGGATCTATTTTTCAATTTTATCACATAATTGCACGTGATTAGTGGTAATTTAGAGAGTACAGACATTCTCTTAGAGCTTTCGTATCGTGTTCGACACTTCGACACTTGTTTAACACTCTTCGACATGTGTCCAATGCTCTCTGACACTTGGTCAATAGGTGTCGGAAAATTTGATGCCTAATCAACTCTCTCAATGCTTTTCATGCAAATTCAGAATTCCGACATGTGTTTTCATCATGCACAAGTCAATTTTAAAAATTTCAATAAATGAAGGGTTAAAATATAAATATGTAAAAATAATAAAAATAATAAATGGGAAAGAAAGAAAAATTTTATCTTTTTTCTCTTTTGACTCTCATTTCCTGTGACACACAATTCATCTTTGAAGTTCATTTTTTTTGTTTCTCTTCCAACATGCTCTGTTATGCAAGTCTAAAATATAGACTGCTTTTTTTTCCCTCTAATTTTTATGAATTATTAGAATATAATTGAATTTGTCGAATTAAAATAATGAATGATATTAAAAAATGGTGTATTAATATTTTTAGTGTAAATTCATTATAAGCTCTTTTATTATTATTTATTTATTTGTGAATTTAAATCAAATTAATTAATTAAAAATAATCGCAAAAATAATAATTTATCATGTGTATATAAAAACATACATTTAATATAGATGTTCCAACGTATCGAAATTCTTTATTTTTTTAAAAACGATGTGTCGGCGTATCATGTGTCAATGTTTAGGCTGTAAGCCTGTACTCACCAAATTCACTCTCTCTCATCAAAATCCAAACTTGATCAAGAAACTTGTCTACATTCCAGACGAAGAGATGTTTTCTCCCACTTCCCTCCCTTCACTGTCGCCGGAGAGGGGCCCCTCCGTCTCCCAAGTTGAGGCCATCCTGCGCTACAAGTTCGAGGACCCGAAGCTGCTCGAGGAGGCCCTGACGCACTCCTCCATCCCGGATGCTCCGTCCTACGAGCGGCTAGCGTTCGTCGGCGACCGTGTCCTAAACCTCGCGGTCAGTGACCACCTAGTCCAGGCTTACCCTGAGCTCGACCAGGGACAGCTCTCGACGCTGCTGTCGGCAAACGTCTGCAAAGAGAAGCTCGCGCAGGTGGCCTTGCGTTGCAAGCTGAATAAGTTCCTCAGTCACAAAATGCAGTACTCGAATGGCCAGGCAAGTGCTACTGAGAATTTTGATTCTTGTTGCGTTACGATATTCTTTTTTAAATAATTGGGCCCTGTTTGGTGAATTACAGAGTGTTTGGTATGAGATGAGTCGTTGCTTCCTAAGTTAGGAAGTGACACTCTCCGGATCCCTTTATGATTTATCAAACACTCCGACAATCCATATCGAAAAATTCAATACCTGGTCATCTTTCCCAGCACTCTCCAATACGTGAGTCCAGAATTCCAGCATGTGAGTTTGGAATTCCAACATGTGACGCATAGGGTTAATTTTAAAAATTTTCAATAAATAAGGAGTCACAATGTAAATATGTAAAAAACAAAGAATAATAATAAATAATAAAGGGAAAGAAGAAAAATCTAATCTTATCTTCTCTTCTGATTCTTACTTCCAGTGACACATAGTTCATTCTCAAGTTTTTTTTCTCTATTCTTTTGACATGTTCTAACTCGCGAGTCCAAAATGTGAATTGACTGTTTTTTTCCTCTAAATTTTATGGATTATTGAAATGAAATTGAATTTATTAAATTGAAATAATGAATGATATTAACAAATTGTGAATTAATGTTTTTAGTGTAAATTTATTTTAGGGTCTTTTTTATTATTAATTTTTTTGTGAATTTGAATCAAATTAGTTTGATTAAAATAATCATAAAAATAATAATTTATAATGTATATAGAAAAATATACATTTAATATATAATGTGTTTCAATGTGTCCGAAATTTCTAATTTTTTAAAAACGATGTATTGCTTGTCATGATGTATTACATGTCGCGTATCGGTATCGGTACTATTTAGTTTCTAAGTATTAATTGTCCGTTAAGTGGACTGTTGGTGAGTAAAGTTCGAGGGGCGAGCCACAGAACATCAGTCATCAGTGTAGTTTGTCAGACAATTGTTTTTTGTTATCAATTACTCGTCCCGAAATAAAATCCTAAACTTCTTTTAGAGTTCAACCAACATGGCCTTGGTGCAAAGGTAACAACACGCATGTGTCTTGGGCATCACGCAATCTGACCACAAGGTTGGCCGATGGGTGGCTTGAATTTCAGGGTTACCCGGAAAGAAAGGAAAATGGGAGGCTCATTGCATCGAGCACAACTCATGAAAGAATGTTCTATTCAGCGTCCTATCAATATTGGTGGATTAGAGAGTAGTGACCAACGTGATTTGCAGATAACAGATTCGTTCTAGATTAGTGATTATCGTCGGATAATATATAGCTAAGGTCACTCAAAATACTTCGAGTTTTATGTTTGTGTCACTGGGTTCAGCAAAAACGAGTGAAAGTTTGGTGAAACGGCTTCAAAGTTTAGAATTACTTTCCCGTGTTTTGCTAAGTGACACTTTAGCTTTTGGTACTGATTTGGCGATAAGACTTGGTAAAATGAGGCCAACAGTCAGAGAAACATACATTTTCTTTCTCTTTTGATTTAATAGGCTTCGGCTGGGTCCGCCAGTCGAACCAATGGATAAAATCAATGGCCCTGGATGGCCACTTTGGCGCTGCTGGGTGCTGAGGGTAGCCACAATGTGCTTGGTGGTCCTTGTTATTGGTTCAAAAAAATGTTGGTGGTATTGGTTCTATTCCGGCCGCTGACATAGAATGAGGTCATATGGCATTTTCATATCTTCCAAAAGTGAGGCCAATGGACCGTAGCCGTCCTTGCAATGGCTGCAATGAATTTTTGTTGGAGGAAAACTATGTCGTTTCGAAGAAAATGTACATGGGTGATACCATATTCCACATGACGTGTGATAAAATCGCCAGACTAATGGCGTATGAATTTGATCAATGTGTAATGAACAATGGCACTTCATAAATTGTGGATATAATGTCGGCACCTCATATCGTGTGATCAATACCTAATATAGTTTTTCCTTCTTGAGTGGCTAATCATTTACATACCTGAAGTCTGCATTCTCCATTTTCAGCAGAGTGCTAGTGTAAATATCCTTTTTTATGTCGAATAGTTTTCTTAAAATGTTTACAAGAAAAAGAAAAAAGTTTTGCACCTTGATATTTATGATAAGAACGTTAAGCTGAAAAGATCTCCATTCTATCTCCATGCGATCTACGGTGGGCAATTCTGGAGAGATTTTCAAACGGCCTTCTTATGGAAACTTTTCGGAAGGAACATTACCATCCAAGCAGTGCCACCTTGTGCACTAAATTTCCTTTTTGAATATTGCTTTTGAGTTCTTTGTTTCTCTGGAAAGTTGGAAGTATAATGGCTCAATGAAATGCAACAATCTATTCATCTGTTTTAACTCTATGTGCAACTGTGAATGTACAGATTGCATAATTTGGGAATGAGATGTAGATCAAGTTCCTATCCGTTACTTGGTAGTATCTCTATCGCTCTTTTTCATTGGGATGTTTCTAGTTATTTTTGCAGGTTAGCGAGTTTGCCAGAGCAGTTGAGGAGGAAAATGGGGGATCAGTTGAAGCCCCAAAATTTCTTGCAGATATTGTTAAATCTGTGGTAGCTGCTATCTATTATGATGTTGGCTCAAAATTAAAGAGATTTTGGGAGGTGGGGCGTTTCTTTCTTCAATAAGATGAGTCCTTTATTTTAATCTTTGAGTTATCCCTTCTGTTATCATCGTCATCTTTAGAATAGATTTGCTTGGTACATGTTCAGATCTTCAAAGGTGTCACACCCTAAAACTATAAAGAATAGGGATGACACGGCCGTCCTTCCACACAAAGGACGCAGCCTCAAACACAACCAACAACCTGATATCAACTTATATATATCTCAAACCATATATATACATATCAGATAGACCAACAGATTGGTTGCAACATCAGAGTTTCTATAATCCACCAAAAAGAAATATACAAATAGAACTCAGACCAACCAACCACTAGCAAGGAAAGTGCACCACTTCCTTAGGCCATACCCAAAATAGAACTCCCCAAAAAGTTTCCCACCGACGGCGCACTCGCTCTATTCGCCACTAACCGAGGAACCTGAAAAGATTAAAGGAGGAGTGGAATGAGCAACAACAGCTCAGTGAGTAGTACATATCTTCTAAGCAGATCGAACAACCACTATGCATGTATACAAAGCAATACCAAACTTCATAACGCCAATTCAATATATAAAATACATATTGAATCATAAAAGACTTATTTGATATCATCAAGGCTTTATACTAATATAGAAAACTCATTTAAATCATCATCAAAGTCAAGTATCAATGGTCAAGTCCATTGAATAATCTCCATCAAATATCACCTATCAATGGTCCATCCATTGATTAATCTATTGCTCAATATTCCACCATGGTCACGACACAACGCCTTGTGACAAAGCGACCAAGCTTTTCCCTTGGCAAGGTCTCCACCTACAAAGCCGATGGCTGGGCCCAGAAGGATATCCTAAACCTGGTATGCATACCCCAAAACCCTCATTGGGTTCACAGTCATATTGAGCATAATAACCATCATCCAAAACCAGAAATTCAATCCATAAATCAATATCGTAAATCAAGCAAATAACCTTTTGAAGCATAGCCCATCATCCATTTCTCAAATCATCATAAACCTTTCTATCAATCGGTCGCAAAGCAATTTCATATATATTTCTCCACAAACTTTATATAATACGCTTTTCAAATACTCATAATCAACCAAAGGGTAGTAAATGCTCGATCCGACCTTTATGCAATAAAAATGCTCTTCTCGATTCAATATATATACATATATATATATTTCAAGACATGATTTTATAAAACCAAAGAAGATATAGTACCACTCACCTCGACGTCTACAACCAAACGACGAACGATAGCCGTATCGTCGAACTCAAGGCCCTATCAAATAACCGAGGAATAATGTTAAAATCTAATAAAACTCTTATCTTAACTACGAAACGACTAAATTACGCCTTAACTATAACAAAAGGACTTCTACGTGCTAACAAAACGCAACACGGAGTTAAACGCAAAACTTGATCACGCCCCTAACTTCCTCCTCCGAACCCCGATTCGAACGAATTTATAGTCCATAGAGAGCCCTTGACACAAATTACAAGAATCCCAACTTCACCGTCTCAAAATCAAGCCGAAAAGTAACAAAATACAAGCCCGAAGCTGCTGGACGCGTACTGTTCACTGCGCGCGGGAAACTTTGAAATTTTGTTCCGGACAAACCACAAGCTCAAATCACGATCCGTAAAATCCCACGGCTTCACAACACCCTAAACTGTCATTCCTACAAAATACACGGCTCAACGACTCCAAAATCGGACTTCGCCACTTGATTTTCCAACAATTTCGAATTTGAGCCCTAAACCCAAAAATTATTTCAATCGGACAAACGAGGGGCCTAATCTCTTACCGGGTGCCGTTTTATGGAGTCGAGTCGGCTTGGCGAGGCATCCGTGGCGTGCACGTGCCAAAAACTCTTTCCTTTCTTCTCCTTTTCTTCTTCTTCTTCTTCTTCTTCTTCTTCTTCTTCTTTTCTTTTCTCTCTGCCCGAACGTGGGGCTTTCTTCCCTTTTTATCTTTTCCCCTTTTTCTGTTTTCTTTTTCTTTCTTTATTTTCTTCCCCTCTCTCTCTCTCTCTTTTCCCTCTCTCTCTACGACTGCTTCTACCTTTTTCTTTCTTTGACTGGGTCAAACCCATCTTTTACATTCTCCCCTCCTTAAAAAATTTTCGTCCTCGAAATTTGCATGTACTTTAATCATGAAACAAGTGAGGGTATTTGTGTCTTGCCTCCTCCTCGAGTTCCCAAGTAGCCTCTCTCTCGGTGTGGTTTTGCCATTGTATTTTCACATAAGAAATAGTTCGTCGCCGCAACACCCGATCCTTCTTATCGACAATGCGAATAGGCTGCTCCTCATATGTCAAGTTCTCTCGTAATCTCAATGGAGTAAAGTCTAGCACATGTTCAGGATTTGGCACATACTTCCGCAACAAAGAAACATGGAACACATTATGGACACCTGATAGCGCCGGTGGCAAAGCCAATTTATAAGCGACTTCACCAATTTTCTCTAAGATCAAGAATGGTCCCACGTATCTTGGACTTAACTTCCCACGTGTGTCGAATCTCATTACACCCTTCGTAGGAGAAACTTTTAAGAATACGTGATCCCCCACATTAAATTCTAACTTGCGTCTTTTCAGATCCGCATAACTTTTCGACGACTTTGAGCCGTTCCGAGACGTTCTCGAACCAGCCTAACTTTCTCTTCTGATTGTTGAATGAACTCAGGGCCAATTAGTCTTTTCTCACCAACGTCGTCCCAACAAATAGGACTTCTGCATTTTCGACCATATAAAGCTTCAAAGGGTGCCATCTTAATGCTGGAGTGATAACTGTTGTTGTACGAAAAATTCTGCCAAATGTAGATGTTCATCCCAAGAACCGCCGAAGTCAATGATGCATGATCTCAACATATCCTCTAATGTCTGGATCGTTCTCTCTGACTGTCCATCTGTTTGTGGATGAAAAGCTGTACTCAAGTTGAGTTTAGTGCCCAATGCTCCTTGCAAACTCTTCCAAAAGTTAGATATGAACCTAGGATCCCTATCAGAAACAATGCTTATTGGAACTCCATGAAGCTTCACTATTTCATTAACATATCGCTTTGCCATATCTTCCATTGAAAGGCCAAATCGATATGACAAAAAGTGAGCAGACTTAGTCAATCGATCAACAATCACCCATATAGCATTCTTACCACTTGGTGTCCTCGGTAGACCAACTACAAAGTCCATAGCAATATGCTCCCACTTCCATTTAGGTATCTCTAGAGGTTGCAACGTCCACCTGGTTTCGATGCTCAATTTTCACTTGTTGGCAAACTAAACATTGATCGACAAATTTTGTAATATCCTTTTTCATGTTGATCCACCAAAAATTTTCTCTCAAGTCCTTATACATTTTAGTGCTTCCCGGATGAATTGAAAATCTAGTACTGTGAGCTTCTTGTAGGATGTCCTTTTTCAACCTTGAGTCCTCAGGAACACACAGTCGCCCACGAAACCTCAAGGATCCATCTACATGTAAACTAAAATCCGCTTGTCTTCCATCTTCTACACCTTCTCTAAATTTTTGTAATGTGGATCTTCATTCTGTTTAGCCTTAATTCTGTCAATCAACATAGGTTGTACTTGAAGGTTAGCTAACTGAGCACCAAGCTGATGTACCAATACCTCCAAGTCTAACTTCCTCATATCTTCAAGAATGGATTTCTGAGAAGTGAGCAAAGTTGCCATATTTCCAAAGGATTTACGACTCAAAGCATCCGCTACCACATTAGCCTTACCCGGATGGTAATTAATGGACAAGTCATAATCTTTCAAAAGTTCTAGCCATCTTCTTTGCCTCATGTTCAGTTCTTTTGAGTAAAGATATACTTTAGACTCTTATGATCGGTAAAGACTTCACATTTTTCACCATACAAATAGTGCCGCCATATCTTCAAGGCAAATACAACCGCCGCTAACTCCAAATCATGAGTGGGGTAGTTCTTCTCATGTAATTTCAATTGTCTAGAAGCGTAGGCAATAACTTTGCTATTTTGCATAAGAACACAACCCAAACCTTCTTTGGATGCATCACAGTAGATTACGAAGCCGCCACTTCCAGAAGGTAGAGTTAGAATAGGAGCCGAAACTAGCCGTTTCTTCAACTCTTGAAAACTGCGTTCACATTGGTCTGACCATTCAAATTTAACTTTCTTCTGAGTTAGTCGGGTAAGTGGACTAGCAATCTTTGAGAATCCCTCTACAAATCGCCTATAGTAGCCGGCTAGCCCAAGAAAACTTCTTACTTCTGTAACATTAGTTGGGCGATTCCACTTAACAATTGCTTCAACCTTCTTTGGATCCACTAATATGCCATCCTTCGAGATCACATGACCCAAGAATTCTATATGATCAAGCCAAAAATCACACTTACTAAATTTGGCATACAACTTCTTTTCATGCAAAGTCTGCAAGACAAACCTCAAGTGTTGTTCGTGTTCTTCTACACTCTTCGAATACACTAGAATGTCATCAATGAACACCACAATAAATTTGTCTAGATATTCCCTGAACACTCTGTTCATCAAGTCCATGAAGGCAGCAGGCGCATTTGTTAATCCAAAAGGCATGACGAGAAATTCATAATGGCCATACCTTGTTCGAAAGCGGTTTTAGGCACATCATCTATCTTTATCTTCAACGATGATACCCGTAACGAAGGTCAATCTTGGAAAATACTTGAGCTCCCCGAAGTTGATCAAATAAATCATCAATCCGGGGCAAAGGATATTTGTTTTTGACCGTTACCTTGTTCAGCTCTCGGTAATCTATGCAAAGCCGCATACTACCATCCTTCTTTTTCACAAATAGAACAGAGCTCCCCAAGGCGAAACACTGGGTCTGATGAAACCCTTATCCAAAAGCTCTTGCAGCTGCGCTTTCAATTCTTTCAATTCAGTGGGTGCCATTCGATATGGTGCCTTAGAGATTGGTGCTGTACCGGACATCAATTCAATACAAAACTCGATTTCTCTATCAAGAGGCAAGCCCGATAGATCCTCAGGAAACACACTTGGATACTCTCTAACAACAGGAACATCTTCCAACTTCACTACAGCCTTACTTATGTCTTTTACACAAGCTAAATAACCACAACAACCATTTCTCAAAAGTTTCCTCGCTTGCAAGGCCGAGATCAACCTTGGAAAAGTGTTTTGACAACTTCCCGAAAAGAGAATTCGGGTTGATTCGGAAGTCTAAATATCACTTTCTTTGAAAAACAATCAACAATAGCACGATAGGTAGATAACCAATCCATCCCTATAATAACATCGAAATCTCGAATATTTAACTCCACTAAATCCACATGTGCATTTCAACATTATTAATCTGAATCACACATCTCTTGAACACATGATGAGCAACTAAGAAATCGCCGTAGGAGTATCAACACGCAATTCACATTCAAGAGGGTCGTGCAACACATCAAGCTTCTTTGCAAATTCAGTTGAAATAAAGGAGTGCGTAGCACCAGGATCAATTAACGCATAAGCACATTGTGAGGCAATAAAAATATTACCCGCAACAATCGTGTTAGATGCTGCCGCATCCTCCTTCGACATCGCGAAAACTTTCCCATTTGTACCTTGTCTTTGTTGGTTCTCTTGGGCCCTACCAACCAAAGGGGTATTCCTCCGCATGGAACAATGGTGTGATAAGTGCCCTTGTCGCCCACATAGATAACATGATCTATTGTCAATAGGGGGATTCTTTTGCGTAGGACAATCTCGCCGCATGTGTCCCGCTTTCCCACATAAGAAGCATACTCCAGTTTTCCGATGACACTCACCGCGATGATAACTTCCACATGTATTGCAGGGGCCCTGATTACTCGGATTTCTAAACTGTCCTGGCCGACTGAAACCTTTTCGCTTTCCACTACCACTAGTATGGCTACCTTGTACATTTGTGGGCTTAAACCTTTGGGCTGAGGCGCTTCTTGTGGGCCGTGCTTCAGAATGCTTTGTTCCACCTTGATTGCTCGCTCTAGCACATCCTTATAAGTTGTTAACATCAAAGGTGCAAGTGCAGAATTAATTTCAGGTCGGAGCCCTTCTAAGAAATGGTCAGCCTTATCTTCCTCATTTGCTACCAAGTGCTCCGCAAATCTACTCAATTGGTTAAAGCGGACTGAATACTCTAAAACTGTGGAGTCACCCTGAGATATATGTATAAAGTCACCCTTCATCTTTGCCTGAAATGACTTTGGGAAGAATTGAGCATTGAAAGCCTTTTTAAAATCCTCCCCCAGGATATAATAACATCCCTACCTCCAAGACTTGGCTTCATCCCATCCCACCAAAACTCGCTTCACCTTCCGTATTGGGTGGCAAATTTAACTTTCCGCTCCTCGGGAACCTCTTCAGCTTCAAAGATCCCATCAATCTTTTTAATCCAACGCTCACCCGCGAGAGGATCAGCTTTCCCATCAAAAGTGGGTGGTTTCGCCTTTCTAAATTGAGCAAAAGTGCTCGAGCGCCGCTCCATCTCCAGTTAATTCTTTTGCTTGGCGATACCAATGGATCATTGCTTGCTCAAATTCAGTTGAACGGGTTGGCTCTTGATCATCTTCTCTGACTTCGCGCAAGTCAGGACTCCGATCAAAGCGGTCCTCAAGTCTCCTTCTCAACGACGCACCTCGAGAAGCTTGAGGCATGTCTCTAGCATCAGGGGTAGCGACTCGCTTGCCTTTGCTGCTCCTACGAAGCGAGGCAAGAGTCTCGGAGTCGGAACGCATGATCACCTAAAACCAAGAATAAAACTACACCTTAGAATCTAAAAGACTAACGCAAAAAAAATAAAATCTATCACACAACCTCACAACGTCCCAAAACAACATCCAAAAAGATCAAAACTTAGGCTCTGATACCAAAAGATGTCACACCCTAAAACTATAAAGAATAGGGATGACACGGCCGTCCTTCCACACAAAGGACGCAGCCTCAAACACAACCAACAACCTGATATCAACTTATATATATATCTCAAACCATATATATATATATATATCAGATAGACCAACAGATTGGTTGCAACATCAGAGTTTCTATAATCCACCAAAAAGAAATATACAAATAGAACTCAGACCAACCAACCACTAGCAAGGAAAGTGCACCACTTCCTTAGGCCATACCCAAAATAGAACTCCCCAAAAAGTTTCCCACCGACGGCGCACTCGCTCTATTCGCCACTAACCGAGGAACCTGAAAAGATTAAAGGAGGAGTGGAATGAGCAACAACAGCTCGTGAGTAGTACATATCTTCTAAGCAGATCGAACAACCACTATGCATGTATACAAAGCAATACCAAACTTCATAACGCCAATTCAATATATAAAATACATATTGAATCATAAAAGACTTATTTGATATCATCAAGGCTTTATACTAATATAGAAAACTCATTTAAATCATCATCAAAGTCAAGTATCAATGGTCAAGTCCATTGAATAATCTCCATCAAATATCACCTATCAATGGTCCATCCATTGATTAATCTATTGCTCAATATTCCACCATGGTCACGACACAACGCCTTGTGACAAAGCGACCAAGCTTTTCCCTTGGCAAGGTCTCCACCTACAAAGCCGATGGCTGGGCCCTGAAGGATATCCTAAACCTGGTATGCATACCCCAAAACCCTCATTGGGTTCACAGTCATATTGAGCATAATAACCATCATCCAAAACCAGAAATTCAATCCATAAATCAATATCGTAAATCAAGCAAATAACCTTTTGAAGCATAGCCCATCATCCATTTCTCAAATCATCATAAACCTTTCTATCAATCGGTCGCAAAGCAATTTCATATATATTTCTCCACAAACTTTATATAATACGCTTTTCAAATACTCATAATCAACCAAAGGGTAGTAAATGCTCGATCCGACCTTTATGCAATAAAAATGCTCTTCTCGATTCAATATATATACATATATATATATATATTTCAAGACATGATTTTATAAAACCAAAGAAGATATAGTACCACTCACCTCGACGTCTACAACCAAACGACGAACGATAGCCGTATCGTCGAACTCAAGGCCCTATCAAATAACCGAGGAATAATGTTAAAATCTAATAAAACTCTTATCTTAACTACGAAACGACTAAATTACGCCTTAACTATAACAAAAGGACTTCTACGTGCTAACAAAACGCAACACGGAGTTAAACGCAAAACTTGATCACGCCCTAACTTCCTCCTCCGAACCCCGATTCGAACGAATTTATAGTCCATAGAGAGCCCTTGACACAAATTACAAGAATCCCAACTTCACCGTCTCAAAATCAAGCCGAAAAGTAACAAAATACAAGCCCGAAGCTGCTGGACGCGTACTGTTCACTGCGCGCGGAAACTTTGAAATTTTGTTCCGGACAAACCACAAGCTCAAATCACGATCCGTAAAATCCCACGGCTTCACAACACCCTAAACTGTCATTCCTACAAAATACACGGCTCAACGACTCCAAAATCGGACTTCGCCACTTGATTTTCCAACAATTTCGAATTTGAGCCCTAAACCCAAAAATTATTTCAATCGGACAAACGAGGGGCCTAATCTCTTACCGGGTGCCGTTTTATGGAGTCGAGTCGGCTTGGCGAGGCATCCGTGGCGTGCACGTGCCAAAAACTCTTTCCTTTCTTCTCCTTTCTCTTCTTCTTCTTCTTCTTCTTCTTCTTCTTCTTCTTCTTTTCTTTTCTCTCTGCCCGAACGTGGGGCTTTCTTCCCTTTTTATCTTTTCCCTTTTTCTGTTTTCTTTTTCTTTCTTTATTTTCTTCCCTCTCTCTCTCTCTCTTTTCCCTCTCTCTCTACGACTGCTTCTACCTTTTTCTTTCTTTGACTGGGTCAAACCCATCTTTTACAAAAGGTTTACTGGAGCCTCTTGTTGGCCCTGAAGAATTGCAGCAGCAGCCTGAACCCGTCAACCGAGGGTTTGATGGCCCATTGGAAATTAAGGAAGCCTAAAAGAAGCTACACAACCTTTGTGGCAAAAAGAAATGGCCCTTTCCTAATTACAAGTACACGTCCTTCTTCATTTGATTTAACACTTCCAGGCAGTTTCCTTTCCTCTCTCTGCCTGTTATTTTGGATTTTATTGCAAGAACCGGTGACATGTCCAATCTTCTTATGATATTAACTATATTATTACTTGCTTCGAGGTAGTCTTGCATATACTCTACGAAAAGATGCAAACTCCACAGAAAGATATATGAGTGATAACGTTGGCAAGAGCTTATCATGGCCACAATATTTTTGGTATTTTTAAAAGAGATGAAATGCCAAAAGCCTCTTTTTTCCTTCTTTACCAATTGTTGGTGCTCTCTTTTTCCGTTTCTTTCTGCTAAAATTTCACGTAGAATTATTCTCTTGATGTCAGTCCTTTTGACTTGCAGAAGGGAGGTGTTGGACCCCCAGCAGAGCAAGGAATATGCTTTTGCAGTTGAAGTAGTTACGGGTGATGGTGTCCCCCACTCTGTAAAGGGAGAAAAAAGATCAAGAAAAAGAGAGGCAGAGAGGTGTGCTGCTTACCTAATGTTGCTTGCCTTGAACCAATCTAATAATCTTTGAGTCTCCCTCGAGCGTAAGAATGTGATGAGAAACGCTTTGCTAATTCTTTGCAGCAGCTTCGTCCAGAAGATAACCCCCTTCACAAGGGGAGTTCTCTGTCTTGTGATGAGCTCGCAAAGAAGCAACTATAAAAAGGATGCGTTCTTTCGTATTATTATGGTTGGTTGAGACTCATAGGTAATTAGATCTGTCCAAAGCATGGAATGTTTGGGTGGGTAAATTATAAGAATACATGTTGTATTTTCTATTGGATTTCAAATTTCTCAATGCTTTTAGTTATCTTTCCCGTTGTTGAGAACTGGCATAAATGTTCAGGTTACCATTTCAAATAATTAGTTATTCATTAATCAATTTGGCTGTCAGTATAATCTTCACAGCAGAAGTCCCAAAGGAATCGATATTGCAGACTGACGGTTTCCGCACTCATTACAACGTCATTTACAGTTGGAAACTCTAATGAATCCTAGGGGACTCAGTTCCTCTTATTTCATTGCTTCATAAATGTATCAATGACATGAAAAATATGCAACTTAAGCAACATTATTGCCCTAAGTGACACATCTGCTGGACAGATCTTTTTATTTTATTTTTATTTCTTTTAGTGTATTTGTTTCAAAGAATTATTATTTTCATGAAAACAAAATTCATTAGAAAACATTGGATGGAGAACCATTTACAAACCATTTTTTCCTCAGTGCTCGACTTGGACAAACTACGTGTGGCAGAGAAGACAATGACTCGCTCACAGTAGTTTGAGGAAGTGGCTGCCTCCGCTAATTTGTCGCGGTGATGGGCCTTGCGGCACTAGTAATCGGTTATTAACTTATTATAGTTGCGGCGTTGATGGTGGCAAGTGGTGGTAGCGGCCACGTGAAATAATAAGCCAAAATCAATTATGGAAAGGTCTAATATAATTAAAAACTCCCAAATTAGTACACATATGACATATGTACTCAAAACTAATTTTTTTCGACACAAAAAATCCCAAATTGGTGTACTTGTAACAATTTTTTCATCCGTCAAAAAATTTGCTGACCTAGATGTTACATGGTGATGTGGTATGGTGACGTGGCAAGTTCATGTGGACATCCTTAGGGTAAATATCACAATAAATCTCAAATTGGTACTCCCGTGACAAATTTAACGATACTCCTATAATAAAGTTAACAATACACCTGTGACAAATTGAAAATTTTCATGGTGTTAATCATATGGATTTTCACGTGGACTTGCCACGTCACCATAAGACGTCATCATGTGTCATCCTCGTCAACAAATTTAACTGTAAAATTTGACAGAAGTTAACGAAGGATAAATTTATCACAAGCGTATTAATTTAGGGTTTTTTGTGATTAAAAAATTAGTTTAGATAAATTTGTTACGGGTGTGGATAGCTCATATTTTTTAAAGTACTCAGCTCTCACATCAACATTGCAATAGAAGTTTGTCGGAGTACATTGAAGAATTTATACCGATGTTTTCTCTTCTACTCATAACATTGTCGTCAGTCCTAGTCAGTGATGATATGGCAACTACTGCTCAGAATATTGTTTTTGCTTACAACTCTAATTAAGAAAAGTTTATACTATTGAAAAGTGCTAGCGAATTGAGATAATTGAGATATTGCATGCACCGGTGGAATATCATTCTCAAGCAGAACCACTTAACTCCATTATCTAACCTATTTTTGTCGACCAAAGTAAATCTAGCAAATTAATTAGAAATGTATTCCTTTTGACAAAAAAAAAATAGAAATTCCTCAGAAAAACACTAGTGGTTATTATTAGGTCCTTCTTCAGCGTAAAAATATTTTTACACATTCACAGTCAGACTTCCTTATTGATTCAAGGGAGACATGGGCAATTTAATGTGTTTCTTTGAGTGATCCAAGATTATTTAAACGTGTCAGCCTTATCATTTCATAGATAAGATTAGCAATTGGAAATTGAAATTGTCATCTGTTGAATTGATTTGAAAGGAAAAGGAACTTTAAAAAAAAAAAAAATACTATATAACTATAGTAAAAAAGAAAAGGGGGGTTCATGGGAGATTTTCCCGAGAAAATATTACTTCTTTTGTTTTTTGCTGTGAAGTGTCAGATTTTCATATTTCCATCGTAATTTTTACTGAAATTAAATTTTTTGGCCGACATAATATATAAAATCTTCCGATTTACACATGTATATATATATATACACGGGGCCCATTGAGAAATATGAGATCACTAGACGTCCATTGCACACTCCCCTCCTCCTCCCTTCCCCAACCATTCCGTCCAGAATCGCGACCACCACCGAGCAATTTCATCGCTTCCCAGTTGAAGAATCAATCATGGGGTCGATCGTCGGAGAAGACACTGATTGGAACAGCGTCGCAATGAGCTGGACCATCTCAACTAGCCGTCTCGCCAATTCAATGGCAGTCGAATCGCTTCTTCAGTAGATGATGCAATTAATAAGCAATCTGCTATGAACGTGGAAATCGGTTTATGTACTTCACATTCTCAGTGGAAAGTTTGATTTGTGGTGGAGTTGAGCTGAATTGACACAGACTAAAAATTTAATCCAACTCGTGTCAATTATCTTATGAAATATGAGTCTTGGCTCAGTTAAGCCCAAATATGAGCTCGAGCTCACACTCAAGTTTCATGACTACAATATAATTGATAATTTGTTATGTTTTAAATGTCTTGCGATGAAAACAAAATAAACTTTTAATTATGAGATTAGGCTCAGGAGCTAGTGGGGTTCAAAAATTGAACTCAAGCTGACTCAACTTAATTATCTAGCAGTTTAGACTTGATTGAAATCGAACTGATTAAGCTGACCTTGAGTAGCTGCTCGTGGAAACGTTTCCTTGGGGGGTTCTTTTTTTTCTTTTTCTTTTATCGAAAAGTCCTCATTTGATTTCAAGTAGATAATATAGAGGAACAACCCAAATGAACTTCAGCACAAAGAACATCCAAAAGAAACTGTGGGGGACTTGAGGCCCAATCGGCGGTTTTATTTAGTTCTCTAAGTCCATAGGTCAAAGTTTAGGAAAGGAAATGATACTAGCATGGCGTGGCCTTTTTGCACAATTTCCTTGGGGGTGTTCAAGGAAAACATAATCTGGACGAAATCAAACCGTGGTTCATCAGTTTGGTTTTGGTTGGGGAGCAAAAAAAAAAATAAACCAATTGATTTGGCTTAGTTTTGGTTTACTTTTCTCCATTTCAACCAGAACACCGCTAAACAGCCACGGATATTTAAGTGTTTAAATGGGTATGGTAATTTATATGAACAATAAGTACGAGACGAAGCAACCGATGTTCTCTGATTTTCACTTAAAAATATTACTTTTTCTTGATGGTACAACACTAAACTTACGACGTGAATATCAAACCAGTGCAACTGGATATAATTTGTGTGAGTTTCTCTCATTTGGTTCAAAGAAATATACTTGAATCGCGGGATATTAGAGATATTGAACAACTAGAGTTTCTAGGAAAGGACACTCAATAATGCTCAATCAAAGCAAACAAGCATATCTATTACATGAAGAAACAAACCAAAGGTGTGAACAAAGTATGAGTGGTAACTGTACATTAGTCCACCGAAGCATGAGTGGTACCCCCTTATATGTGGAACTGTTCGCTCAAGCCAAGATGTACCATCAATAACCAGACCAAGGTGACAAGTTCTCCTCCTTTACTAAGTTGTTGAGCATGATTGTAAGGTCGGCAATGAATCGCAGCATACCCTAGCAATTCCACCCATACTTCACTAAGGATCACCCATTTAGTCTTCCCAAATTTCCCCAACTCTTTTGCAAGAATACATGCATCAAATAGCACGGATTTGCTTTTGTCTCCTTTCACATTAGCTGGCTTCACTTCTGTAGGAACAGAAAGGAGACATTGGCAGGCATATTTGTTCGTTTTATTCTTATCAAGGAATTTTTCAACGAAGAACCTATCCGTCTCAGCACAAGTGTCTTGGAACCTTATTTGGCCAATCCCAACCACCACAGACATCATTTGAGGCTGTTTGATCATAAGATAAAGCATGTAATCTGACAAGACCTTACTGGTTTCTCGTTGGTGGCTTGTACTTCCATCGATGTTAGTGTCAGTGTTGTAACAAAGTTCAGTGGCAATGTGCCACAATAAAAGGCTCTCACCGTAATCGACATCACGGACTGCTGGAAGCAAGATGTCGCAAACTTTCCCTGTTTTAGTATGCTCCAAAGCCCATTTCCCTCGAGAAGCACACATCCCCATGATGCTTTGCAAATTACATGCAATTGATGCCTTTCGTTTCAGCTCATCAAAAATCAGTTCACCTAATTTGTCGTCGTATGGTACTACCCGTCCAAACTTCAAGTCATCAAACAATTCTTTTAGAGGGATGAGACTTAGGGGTTCCTCAATCAATCTTGACCACTTTCTCTGCCGAGGATCTATCAATTTCTCAAACCATTTTGGCCACCGTTTCAGCCGAGAATCTATCAAATTGTACTGGGAGACAGATTTGGACCATCTAGCACTTAGTATATGCAATGCAAATGGCGAACTTTCAGATTTGAATTTGAGGAGGAACTCGATGAAGATGCTTCCTTGAAACAAACTTCTACGATGTATCTCAGATGCCCCTATTTTTGCAATTGTCCAATCCGAGCAAAAGATCATACCAACGATTGCAAATTCCAGGCCAACAGCTCCAAGGAGCAAGGCGTACGTAATCTGTACATCAAAATCGTGAAAACCATGCTTGTTCAGGACATGGAAACTTGCAAAAGAAGCAACAATGCAGCCAACTGAGATAGCTCGGAAAAAGTACCCAAATGGACAGTGAACAATGCCAGCCTTGGTAAAAAAAAGATCATATAAGAAGTTGAGCTCCGCCTCAATGACCCGAAAAGCATCCTTTGCAGTTCTGCAGCTGAAAAATCGCATGCTATCGTCGCGTACATGGAAGCTGAAGAGGACATCCACAATGAGGCCTTGGAAAATTTTGAAGTAAAAATACGCCTCTTTTATCACCGTTCTGTCGTCCAAACTTTTTTCACCTTCTGCTCCTGCATGATGGGAATGATGTCCGGCCTTTGGCGACGAGGCTGTTAAAGGTTGGATATGAGCTTCCTCCAAAGCAATGAGGTCTTCCATGATCTTGGCATAGTTTGGCCCAGGATCAGGAGATGGGAGCAGGGAACTGCGGAACAAACGGAAGCTTGCAAGATACAGAGCGCGTACTCGCGCCATGTATTTAATGCTTCCTCCAATAAACATGAGGAGGGTTGGGACAATTAGCTTGTTACTGGGGAGGGATTGGTAAATCACCAAGCATGCAATGCCTAGATGTAATAAGAGATTAAGCATGTGCCTACCCCACAGCTCATTATCCTCAAGGGCGATTCCGATTATGGTGTCTGGTCCTCCGAGATGGAGCCCAAAAAACCAAAAGGTCACCAGATACATCAACTTGGGAGTCTGAAGTACCCCCAGTAATTTGGACTTTGGAAATGAGTCCAAAGGCATAGACAGCGACCCAGTCGGCAAACAAGTAAGCTAACCACAAGAGCGATGAGATCCACCAGTTTGACCTCCTCTTTCGAATGGGTGCAAAAAAGAGAAGAAAGACTTGAATAGATAGGCTCGTAAGCATCGCCCCTCGGAGATTGAGTTTCAGCCATAACTTCTGGACTACTACGACAAATTTCGTAATTTCCATTTGATCCTCACTCTCTCACCAGATCCTAGAAGGAAATGTTTTAGATGGCACGAGTATTATTACAATAAGGCAGCAATTATAGAATGGATATGCAAAGCAGGAGAACATAATGACGGAGAAGGTGACTATTGAGGGCAAAGAGTCAATAATTCCTTGAAATCTATTTACGATCCGATAAGAATAAACACCTTGCTTTATGCGACCGAGTGTCAAGTCGAGCAATGCATCGTTGTAAAGGAGTAAGAAGCGACAGGACTCGAGCTGATGATGCAAGAGGAGTCGAGCGAGAAACTCGTGGAATCTAAATTAAAGGCATGAAAATCGGAGTGCTTTCGCTGTCGTTAGGGATGTAAGTTATATTTTTAGTCATGCTTTAGCCTCTATTTCTTCATCTTTGTCTGTTGTTAGGGATGCAAGTTATATTTTCTAGTCACACTTTAGACTTTATTCATCCTTTCTATCAGTTAAAGGATGTAAATCATATATTTAGTCACACTTTAGACTTTTCTTCTTCATCTGTGGCTTGTTAAGGATTTAAATTATATTTTTAGTCACACTTTAGCCTTTCTTCTTCATCTCTGGTTGTTGTTAGGGATGTAAATTATTTTTTTAATCACACTTTAGCCTTTCGTCTTCATCTCTAGTTGTAGCTAGGGATGTAAATTATTTTTTTAATCACACTTTAGCCTTTCTTCATTATCTTTAACCTCTCTTCTCATTCAAGCATCGTTGTTGATTGAAACAAAATAGTAAAAACACAAATTGTTCCGGAATTTAATCAACAACAAGCTTGGAGAATAGAATCACTTCAACAGAACCAAACATAGACAAATTATGATAGAATTTAGTCGACAACACAACATTAAGGATAAAAATACACGCCGGAATTTAATCAATGATGCAAGTCTAGAAATTAATAGCGCACTATAGGAAAGTAGAGGTAACTTAAAGATAGTAGATTTGTTTGTTTGTGTGCTGGGGCCTCCAAAGAGTACGATGTGGCTATTTAAAACATACAATCAATGATTATTAATGGAGGTTACAAAGAAAAGTTATAAATCGATGTTACAAATGGTTACATTGACTCCACTACCTTGACGGTTTTTTTCAACTCCACTATCTTAATGGTTGGTTTATCCTACTATGTTGACAAGTACTTCTTTGAATATTGTATCCGAGATTGTCGACTCCACTTTTTATCAATTCCTTCAAGGTATGGATTCATCAAGTTGTCGATTCTTACAGTTGTCAATAATTTTGTTCATAAATGACCAAAATCTTCTCTCAATGACTAAGTTTATCATATGTCGATAATAACAAAAAGTTGGTCATTTCTTTGTGTAAACATAACCATCATCTCTTATTTTGATTCTAATCGTCCATACAAACAGAATCTTGGTTTCCATAAGTAGAGCTTCTTCATATAGAAAGTTCTTGTCTTCAAGATCCAATTGTCAATCAATTAGATTGAGTCAATCAAATCTATCTTGATGTAGAATCCAAACCAGATCACTAGCCATTATATGTTTGGGGCTTATGTTACGTTTTGTCAAGTTGTCTCGTTCTCAACATGCTTCGTTTTGAATCTGCTACGTTTTGAACATGTGTCTCGTTCTGGACCTTGTCACGTTCTAGACTTGTGTCTTGTTCTGTATGTAAAGTCTGAGACAGTTCCGTCTAAAGTAGAGTCTGAGTGTCTTCTGTCTGAAGTAAAGTTTGAGTGTCTTCTGTCTGAAATAGAGTCTGAGCCTTTGATTTATTTTGTTATCTTCAAAACATCATAAGGGATTTCCCTAACAATCGCCCCATTTTTTATGATGACAAAACAATCTTTGAATATGCAGATGTGTAAATATGCTTTTAAATATAATAATAAATCAGGGCAATCTTAAGCACATAAATAGTCTTTAAATATGAGTATTCAAAGAATGTAATTCAAATCAAAATATAGCATGAGATAGCAAATAGATTGAGCATAACAATATATAGAAAAATAATCGCAACTTAATATTATGCAATAAATAATATCAACCAATCAACACATATGCATATTTATATTCTCTCCCCATTTTTGTCATAATAAAAAAGCGATAACAATGGAAAAAGTATCACGTAGAGAATATAAAACGATAACAAATATATATTACATGAAACACAATTTCCAAAAAATCAGCTTTTATAAAGTAAGTGGAATATTAAAGATATGTAATATGGCTCACTTCGATCATATATATCAACAAATATCCAATAAAAATAACGGATGCATTATAAAATTCACTTACCCTTTTTGTCATAATAAGATGATAATGAAAATAAAAGATTTGTTAATGATAAAAAGTAATAAATTATGCACTAACCGGATTTTTTAGAACTTAACAAGTTCTATTGCATTTACATTTTCATTCCTTTCATAATAATCAAGATCACGATCAATTCAAAAAGATTTTTCCATAATTGATCAATGCTTCCCCTCAATTTGTTGCCTTTTTTGAGGTGATCACAATTATTTTCCTTTCTTTTGGATTCACTTTCTCCCTCTTTCATCATGACAATATTTGCGAAAACTTTGCACAAGGAAGAGTCCAAAGGCACAGACAGCAACCTAGTCGGCAAACAAGTAAGCTTGTGACATCCCAGATTTTCAATCCCATTTTCTATTGAATAAATCGAGCATTTCATTGACGCGCCTATAGGGCTGTTCTCAGAGCTGATCACTCTCGAGATAACTAAACTATCTGAGGAAACCATTAAGGAATTTTAAGGCAATAAACCTAAGAATTCGACTAGGAATCGGCTTCTCGACCATGCTCATCTTTAGAGGCCATTACGGCACAATATAAAATTGATTTGAGACCAGAGATAGGTCGGTTCGACTGAGATTTGTGGCTAATCGTGGGTGACACCACTAAATTGGAAAATTCTTGTCGGCCGGCACTATATTGATTTTCTTATTGTTTTGGTACCTTGTGTCCGTACTTGAATCCTCGAGATTTTCACGACAACCGAGAGTCGCCAATGAGTCGAGTGGGTTCATTGTGGCTCGAAGAAAATTGATCATGGGTTATTTGCACTGAAAATTTTCTGAAAGTTACCCGATAGCTTAAGTCACACTAAAAACACGCCAAATGGAAATTAACTGTGAAATTGAGTCCGATTTCAGAAATTGAAGATTCTGTCATGTCACAATGAATTCTAGGAGTATCGACTCAATCTCAGAAGATTTTTCTGCAACTCGAGACTTTTTGGGAAAAAGTCGTCCTAGGGCCGTTTTTGTTCAAAAAAAGCCAGAGATCGTTTTTGATCGCGCAATTGGGATGCAAGATGAATCAATTGGTGAGGAAAAATATTAATTTGAGTATTGACTCGATAACGGAATTTATTGAGGCCAAATGAGATTGATTTAAGCAAGAACAAGAGTCCAATTGAAGAAGAAACCTTGGAAATTCGTAGCTCCCTCACCCCCACCACTTATGGACCTCTTCAACCTTCTAGATGGATGCATGGGTGGTTGCTTTGCAGCCAAGGAGGTGTGCGTGGTGTAGGATGGTCAAAGAGACAAGAGATTGGAAGAAAATGGCTTTAGTGGAGCCCTTGTCCCCCATCTCTCCCTCTCTCTCCCTTATCCATTGTCCAAGCCCTCTTTCCATCCAAGCTGTTGTGCGAAGACCAAAGGTGCAGGAGAGAAGCCGGAGCAGCCACACCACCGCCGGACAGCAAGCCGCACGCCGTCATCGTCGATTCCGCCCCCGCCTGCGTGACGCGTGCACCACCACTCCTTCTTGTCCTCACTTGATTCCAGTAGGCTGTCCCTGCATTCCAACAACCATCTCAGCTCGTGCCGGAGTCATTTGGCCCGCCTTCAACTCCCCCATTTCCAGATCTGAACAAAGAGGGTTTCCAGCCACCATCTAAGCCCGTTTTGAGGTGGTTCCAAGCCTCGAAACCTAGGCCCGCTTTGGAGAAAGTCGGCCCCCAGCGCGTTCCCATCGAATTGAATTGAACGATTCGATAAACAAGTGAGTTTAACTCATTAATCCTCGCTTAGTATGCTAATGATGCTTAAGGGTTGATTAGATTAAGTTAAGTATGGTTAGGTGGATAGTTAGATTAGATTAGTGAGTTTTAATTATTTACCGATGCATGTTAGGTGGTTAGATATAGCAATTAGCGAGTAAATAGGCTATAGTATTTATTGAACAAACCTCGGAAATTTTCCGGGTCCGTTTCGACATCCAATTAGGCATTACAAGCCTAAGTTGAATTTATGGCCATTTAATAATTAATTTTCGTAATTATTTATTATTTTCCTGAAATTAGACCGGGATGGTCGACGATTGGAATTTTATTCTGATCATTGTGGTGCAGTTTGTTTATTTATTTGATCGCTAATTTACACTGAATTGATTTATTGGTGATTTTAGGATTTTATTCCTAAATTTAATTTTGGTAATTAATTGGAAAATTATCGGGCGTCGGTTGACATCGCCAAAAATATTTTGGTGGACTATAGAAAATGGTGGGAATTGTGGAAAGGAAAATATAGTATTTTGGCTAAGGCTGACTGTGTACCCATACACGGCTATTTTTATCGAGTATGATAAAAATGACAAATTGATTTATATGACTGGAGAGGTATACTATATCGACCTACGGGCGATATGTCAGCTTAGATTGCGAGCAGTATACCTTATTAGCTTAGGAAGAGCATTAACAGCATACTATATCGACCTACGGGCGATATGTCAGCTTAGATTGCGAGCGGTATACTTTAACAGCTTAGAGAGAGCACTATATTAACCCAAGGGTTCAATATGACAGCTTAGATTGAGAGCAAGTTACACTATTTATCAGCTTAGCGCAAGCTATACTATCTATTATCAGCTTAGTGCGAGCGGGTCCTGAGCTGAGAGAACATTATAGATAGTATTAAATGTACCGACCGGAGGAAGGTCGTGGTGACATGTAATCGACTAAGTTGATTAATCAATGATTTGATCTATGGTGGTGAATTGACTGATTGGGTGCCTATTCGAATTGTGTTCAATTTCAGGGTGGAATCTGAGGCCAAGGTAAGTCCTCTGACTTGTGTTGTGCATAGGCAGCCCTTATGGCGTATTGGTCTTCTAATCGAGTCTTAGGGGGTAGAACTCGCTAAGATGTCGTCTCACCCTGTTGTGGGATAACATTTCAGGCTCCTAGATGGCAGCACCTCCACCTCCTCGTTCTCCCATGCATTTTGGTATCCCCGAGGAGATCACCGAAGTAGGGTATCACTTCTCGATACACCCTCACCCGGAAGGACTGGAGTACGTTTTGGTAGAGTCCAAAGTCTGGGTTGACGTGGGTAAAAACGACCTGATGCCTCATGCGTATCGGTCATGGTATCGTCACTACCATGATGGGCGAAGAGAGGGTCCCATCTTGGAAGGTGATGTGCCATTTTATGTTTTGGAGGCAGAGTTCGGGATGAGGACGGCAGATCCTAAGGATGGGTCGGTAGTGGATGCCATGGACCCTAAGCTCAAGGGCGACTCTCATTCTCCAGTGTATTCAGCTGAGGGCGCTAACTGGAGTGAAGAGGAAGGGGAAATTGTCGAGCATGAGGAGGAACCTGAGGAGGAGGGATCGGAGGAGGATCAGGAGTGGGAAGAGCCTGAGGAGGAACCCATGGAAGAGGAACCCGAAAAGGAGGACCCTGAAAAAGAACCAAAAGAGGATCTAGAGGATGATCCGGAGTATGACCCGGATGAGGACTGGGACCTCCCCCTGTTTCGCAAATCCCGGGTCTTAAATCTGTTGGGTGCTAGATCAGACTTTGTGAATAGCATTGTAATATATACTATTAAGGTTTGATTTTTATAAAAGTGTGGTTATGATTTTTCAGTTGTGAAAAATATGGCTCTACTTTTCTATCCCATTGTTTTATTGTTTGAGGATTATTTAGCTGCTTCCGCATGCGTATTAAAATGAATGAATCGGCGATGCGTCATGAGACGTCGCTATTTAATCGACCATGCAGGGATAAGTGCGCGTCCGAGGATTGAGGCATGACAAAGCTGACCACAAGAGGGTTGAGATCCACCAGTTTGACCTCCTCTTTCGAATGGGTGCAAAAAAGAGGAGAAATACTTGAATAGATAGGCTCCTAAGAATCGCCCCTCGGAGATTGAGTTTCAGCCATAACTTCTGGACTTTTGCGACAAATTTCATAATTTCCATTTGATCCTCACTCTCTCACAAAATCCTGGAAGGAAATGTTTTAGATGGCACGAGTATTATTACAATAAGGCAGCAGTTATAGAATGGATATGCAAAGCAGGAGAACATAATGGCGAAGAAGGTGACTATTGAGGGCAAAGAGTCGATAATTCCTTGAAATCTATTTATGATCCGATAAGAATAAACGCCTTGCTTTATGCGACTGAGTGTCAAGCCGAGCAATGCATCTTTGTAAAGGAGTGAGAAGCGACAAGACTCGAGCTGAGGTCCAGTATAACGCAAGAGGAGTCGAGCGAGAAACTCGTGGAATCTAAATTAAAGGCATGAAAATCGGAGCGCTTTGGTTGTCGTTAGGGATGTAAGTTATATTTTTAGTCATGCTTTAGCCTTTATTCTTCATCTTTGTCTGTTGTTAGGGATGCAAGTTATATTTTTTAGTCACACTTTAGACTTTATTCATCCTCTCTATCTGTTGTTAAAGGATGTAAATCATATATTTAGTTACACTTTAGACTTTTCTTCTTCATCTGTGGCTGTTGTTAAGGATTTAAATTATATTTTTAGTCACACTTTAGCCTTTCTTCTTCATCTCTGGTTGTTGTTAGGGATGTAAATTATTTTTTTAATCACACTTTAGCCTTTCGTCTTTGTCTCTAGTTGTTGCTAGGGATGTAAATTATTTTTTTAATCACACTTTAGCCTTTCTTCATTATCTTTAACCTCTCTTCTCATTCAAGCATCGTTGTTGATTGAAACGAAATTGTAAAAACACAAATTATTCCGGAATTTAATCAACGACAAGCTTGGAGAATAGAATCACTTCAACAGAACCAAACATAGACAAACTATGATAGAATTTAGTCGACAACACAACATTAAGGATAAAAATACATGCTGGAATTTAATCAATGATGCGAGTCTAGAAATTAATAGCGCACTATAGGAAAGTAGTGATAACTTAAAGATAATAGATTTGTTTGTTTGTGTGCTGGGGCCTCCAAAGAGTACGATGTGGCTATTTAATGAAAGGGCTAGAGAATACACCTAGAGGGGGGGTGAATAGGGTTAAATAGAATTTTCGCTGGAATTAATGAAGGTAATTTGCTTTTAGAAGATGTTAGACAGTAAGCGTATTTCAACTTTGAGCAAATAAACAAACAGTAGATGGAAGTAGGAAGTTCAGGGATAAGAAAAAATAAACACAGAGTTTATAGTGATTCGGCTTAGGTCAAGCCTACGTCCACTATCCTCGCTAACAACCTATTGGCTGGATTCCACTAAGGATCAAAAGAGAGGTTACAGCCCGTGATCTTGACTATCACAGTGACGAGTTTCTATCGAACTCTCACACAGTCTCACAAAGGATTTCTCTCTCTTGTACAATATTCAGCTTGATGAAATGAAAGAGCAAGAGACTAAAAAGCTTCAGACTTTGGAGTTCTCTCTTAAGCACACCCTGGAATGACTTTGAGAGTCTTCCTTATATACTCCTCCATGCCTCTACGACCGTTGGCACTTTCCAAAGGAGTTCTTCCAATCTACCCGTTAGACAGAATCAATCAAGGAGATCTCGAGTCATTTAAGGAATGTGAGTTTCCATAAGTAGAATCTTTCAAGTTTAGCTCGCCTTTCAAAGATCTTTGTATTAGAATAAATTCCGATAAGAATAATCAATCAAGTATATGTCTTCCAGTAATCATATGAATCAAAACTTTGAAGATAATCTTGCATCTGGATAATAATCATGCATTTGGATAAGTCTTCATACTTCAGTCCAGAACTGTTAGTGAGGATAGACTTTGAGACTAAAATCTGATGGTCCGTCGGTCTTCAAACTTGGACAATAAAGTCTTGAGATCTTCCGATAAGACTTGAAAAGGTTTTGTCAACTTCAAAACAATAAAGGAGTTTTCTCTAACAATCTCCCCATTTTTTACGGTGACAAAACTTTCCTGCAGATTTAGAAAACTTCTTGACCTACAATACAACACTTTATGCAATATATAACATCTTATAAATTTGATTAGGACTTTGAGAAACCTTGGTTCTGCAACCACAAAACACATGTTAGTCCAAACCAATTATAAGTAATATCGCAAACTCAATCACTGCACTTGCAAACAAAAAGGATTAACAATATCAAAAGTCAAATGTCAAACTAAATCATAATCAAAAAGTCCACAGAAAGAAAAGTCCAAAGTCAATAAAACCATAATCAAATCAAAATGCAAATCTGCACTCAAACTCTCCCCCTTTTTGTCATCAGCAAAAAGTGGAGACAAAAACGATTAAGAAAGATGGTTTGAATCAGGGTTGCTTGGGGATACGAAAGAGCTGGAAATCCCCCATGGACTTGACGGTGTCTTCAAACTTCAAGCACTCAAACTCTCCCCCTTTTTGTCTTTCGCCTTTTCTTGCAGTTGAAGCTTCAAGGCCTGGATTTGTTCTTGAAGAGAGTCTGTAGATGTCTTGAAAACAGTCATCATGTGCTTCATATCAAACTCGAAAGCATATTGCTGGCCCTTTAATTCTAAAAGAAGCTCCATCACTCTCTGAAAATTTGCTAAGTGAACTGTAGAAGAGCTGGGTGCAGCCGAATCAGATGTAGGAGTTGGAACATGGGGGGGAACATCATTAGTTCTATCACCACGAGTAGGAGTGTATGCCTCGAAATTTGCTTCAGGAAATGAGAGGCATAGATCTCTTCTGGGTCTAGTAGAGATCTACTAACATCACTAGCAAAGATGAGTGAAGAAGTACCTCAATTTTCACCATCTCCCCCTGTCTTCGTGTCTTCAGGTGGAGAGTTATGTTCTTCTTCAAGCTCTGCTTCAGCATTGTAGCGATGTTGTTCTCCAGTCTTTCCACTCCTTGTCTTCTCCGAAGTATCAGACAAAGATACAGCCAAAGTTGGTTCAAAAGACTCATCGCAACTCCTTTCTTCTTCGCTTCTTCTTCCTTCTAGTTCTTCTTCTCTTCTTTCTTCTCTTCCTCGTCTCCTCTCTTTGTTCCTTCTCGATCTCTGTTCTCTGTATGGCTCACATAACTCTGTAAATTTCACAGGGCAAGAGCTGAGATAGTGAGATCATCATCTTCTTCTTCTTCGTCTTCCAAGATGAGAGATCTTCTTTTCTTCACCGGTTCTGGCATGGGCTCCTTGCCTTTCCGTTTCTTTGCAGCAAAGTCTTGCTTTGCCTTCACAGGGGACTTCTCCTTAAAGCGCTCCAGCTCCTTACTTAGATCCTTCAGCCTCATCTTAGAAACCATTTTAAGACCAATAACCAGTGGAGCAATGGTTGTAGCACAAAGAGGAGCAGGAAGTTTGATCTTGAAATGCTTGAAGAGTTGTGAGATAAGCGCCGAGTAAGGAAGTTGTCCCTTGTCTTTCACCATAGTTCTATACATGTGCATAAGAATTGTGTGAGGAAGAGAGATCTTACGGCTAGAGATGATTGCGTACATGAGCTTTGCTTCAAAACGAGAGACGTTTGTCTTTGAGGTAGACTTTGGCCTGATGCAATTGATCACCACCTTGTGAAAAAGAATATTATAGGCATTCATTCTTGAATAAGAAATCTTGCCTTCGACCATTCTGTCATTTACAATGGACAAGGTAGCATGGGCATGAGACACACCAATTGGTTGGAAACTCCCTCTTTCCACACCAATTAAGTCAGCCAGGGTGTCCACATCAACGACGAACTCTTTGTCCCGCACAGAAAAACTAAATTTATTCGCATCTATAAATGACAGATTTGAATAAAAATAGGCTGTGAGTTCGGGATGTGCAACAGTCGTCTCGGAGCAAAATCGTTCGAGTTGAAGCAAACCAAAATTTTCCCTCAAATTAACCTTCACAGAGTCAAGAAAATCAAAATCCACGCTTCTGGGGTTCATAACCCCTCTTTTCAGCAAACTCAAGTAACATTTTTTGTGGTCCTTGGAACAAAATAAGTTGGTCCCTTCACCACCTTCCTTCGCAGCAACGCCCATCTTGGGTTGAAAATTAAAAAACAATCTTTCATCGTCGTCCTTCTCCTCTGGCTGACCGAATCTCGGATCACTAGGAAAATTTTCAAACGACCATTGTGCCAAACCTTGAGGCGCAATGCCTAGTCTTTCCATAGTGTTTAAGAAAAAGGTCTCATTTCTGTAGCCGTACGCTTTTAAGAACTCATCAATCAAGTTCATAGCAGAACCGCCCCTCTTCAAGTTTGAATACAATCTATAGATAAATTGGGGTTTTTGAGTCCTTACAGGTTCAACTTCTTCAATGACCTCTTCCTGTTCTTGCTGTGGAGGAGGATTTTGTGCTGCTTGTTGACGCGGTTGAGAATGTTGTCTTGGCTGTTGCTGTTGAGGAGAGTCTTCTACCTCGGTCAAGTCGAAGTGCGTAGGTCCCTCACGCATACGCTGTGGTCCCCGACTCATGATTCTCGAAGACTTTTTTTGGGAAGACATTGTCAAAGTCTAGGAGAATTTCTTGAACTCGTTCTTTCAAAAAAAGTTAAAACTTTTTGGATGAAACTCAAGTAGATGAAAAAAGATCACAGTAATCTAGGGTTTCAAAAAGAGTGCGTAAATGAAGAAGACTAGTTTCAACAGTATATATATAGCAGGTATACGAAGCGTCGCAAGGAAAAAGTAAAAACCGCCCTTTTTGAAAATGAAAAATTGCCTTTTTCAATAATAACTGCATTTTTCAAAATAATAACTGCCTTTTTGAAAATGAACAATAAAGATAATTTCTAAGAATGAAATATTCAAAAGATAATTGAAAGAATAATGTACCTTTTGAATTTCTAAAACTTCACATTCATTTAGAAGAAATTTACGTACAGTCGTAACACCTGGAAATTCTGAGTCTAAGCACCTTCAGACTTTACCTAGCAAAAGGTAGAATGTTCAGTCTTGCACGAATAAACTCAAATAAGCTTTTATCCAGTGGCTTTGTAAATATGTCCGCCAGTTGATTCTTTGAGTCAATGAATTGAATCAAAATTTCTCCATTTTGAACATGATCTCTAATAAAATGATGACGTATTTCTATGTGCTTTGCTCTTTAATGAAGAATTGAATTCTTTGTAAGATTGATGGCGCTTGTGTTGTCGCATTTGATTTTAGTGCATGATTCTTCAATTCCAAAGTCTCTTACCTGTTGCCTCATCCATAAGATTTGAGAACAGCAACTTCCAAGTGCCACATATTCCGCTTCAGCTGTTGAAAGAGCTACGGTACTCTGTTTTCTTGAAAACCATGATACCAGCTTGTTGCCAAGCAATTGACATGTACCAAAAGTGCTTTTTGTTGAAACAAAGATCACTATCATTTTTCAATATATTTTTTCTTTAAAAGGCTATATATATATACAAGTACTGCTAGAGTAATAATCGCCTATTAGGTAAAATATTCACTTTCTATATGCATTACCCCCACAAATCAGCTTGCGTAAATATAAATATTTTCTTCCTATATATATCACTCCTACAAATCAACTCACGCAACACTCCCCCTCAAGTTGGTGCATAAATGTCGCTAATGCCCAACTTGTCAAGTGAGCTGTAGAAGGCTCTACTCGAAACTGCCTTCGTTAATATATCTGCTAGCTGATCTTCAGACCTCACAAATAGGAATTGAACTATCTTTGCATCCAAATTCTGCTTAATAAAATGACGATCAACCTCAATGTATTTGGTCCGATCATGCTGCACAGGATTATGTGATATGTCAATAGCTACCTTGTTATCACAAAAGAGCTTCATCTCGGATCTAGGAGGAAATCCCAATTCGGACATAAGCTTTCTAAGCCACAAAAGCTCACATAGCCCTTTGGCCATCCCTCTGAACTTTGCCTTTGCACTTGACAAAGCCACCATTTATGTTTCTTACTTCTCCAAGTGACCAGATTCCCAGATTCCCTCCCCCCCCCACAAATGTAAAATACCCGAAGTTGACCTCGTCGTACACACTCCCCCCCCATCTGGGTCCGTGTAACCTTCAATTCCAAGATGACCGTTCCTCAGGAATTTTAACCCTCTCCCTGGAGATGCTTTCAAATACTGAATTATTCTCACCACAGCATTCATATGGTTTTCACTAGGAGCATGCATGAATTGACTTACGATACTTACCGCATATGCAATGTCTGGACGCGTATGCGATAAGTAGATTAACTTCCCCACTAACCTTTGGTATCTCTCCTTGTTTGTTGGTACTTGATTGGGATACTCTCCAAGTTTATGATTCTCCACGATTGAGGTATCCGCTGGCTTACAATCTAGCGTCCCTACTTCTGCCAACAAATCTAGTACATACTTCCTTTGAGATAGGAATATTCCCCCTTTTGATCTTGATACCTCTATTCCCAAAAAATACCTTAGTTCTCCCAGGTTTTTCAGCTCAAACTCTCCAGAAAGCCTCCTTTGGAGTGAGGTGATTTCTTTCACGTCATCCCCTATAATGATTATATCATCAACATAGATAATCAATGCAGTTATCTTCCCTTCTTGTCGTCGAAGAAACAAGGTGTGATTCGACTCACTCTGTACCCATACTTCTTCATTGCCACATTGAACTGACCAAACCAAGCCCTTGGTGATTGCTTCAAACCATACAAGGACCTTTTCAATTTGCAAACCACACCTGGATGTGAGGAAGACTTGTATCCTGGTGGTACATCCATATAAATCTCCTCCTCCAAGTCACCATGGAGGAATGCGTTCTTCACATCAAATTGATATAGCGGCCAATCTAAATTAACTGCAAGAGACACCAAAACTCGAACAGTATTAAGTTTTGCAATAGGAGAGAAAGTCTCTTGGTAGTCAATTCCATACGTTTGCGTGTACCCCTTTGCTACCAATCTTGCCTTGTATCTTTCGATGGACCCATCCACCTTATATTTGACAGAAAACACCCATTTGCATCCCATTGTTTTCTTTCCCTCAGGTAAGTCCATCAATTCCCATGTTCTATTTTTTTGCAATGCCTTCATCTCTTCTTCCATAGCTTGAACCCACGGCGGATCCTCCAAAGCTTCCTATACTCCATTCGAAATTTGAACCAAAGATACAGCCAACACGAACTGCTTCAATGGTTTAGATAACCTTCCTGTTGAGACATAATTTGCGATGGAATATTTCGATCTCCTTTCTCCAAAGATCGGTGAGTATCGATTTGGGGGCTTTCCCCGATTATACCTAACAGGTAATTTATATTCCATTGACATATTAGATTCATCAAACAAACCAGAAGTAGTAGAGGAGATTACCTCAGGAAAATCCTCACGAACTTGGTCGGGTACTGGAGGGGAAGGGGGCTGTTCAACTTGTTCATGTGTGGGTATTTCGCTGATCGCAAATTCACCAGCACTAGCACCATCTGTCACCTGCTCAACAGTTCCACCATTAACACCAGTCATGTCAGCACCATCCACGGTTGCTCCAACATCAGTTAGAGCCTGCCTAGCCCTGTTATCACCAGTGTTGGAGCTATCATCGACACTACTGCCACCCCCAACAGCCGCGTCTCTTCCTTCGAGTATAACCCCAGCAATAATCTCCCACCAATTCTCCCTTTCTAGCCAATTCTCCCCTTGAAAGGTAGAATTGGTACTCGAGTAAAAGAACTCTCCTTCGACAAATGTGACATCCATAGTCACATAATTTTTTTTAGTAGATGGGTTGTAGCATCAATAGCCCTTTTGATGAGTACCATACCCCAAGAACACACACCGTAAAGCACATGGATCAAGTTTGGTATGTTGGTTCTTCGAAATGTGAACAAACACAACACATCCAAACACACGAGGAGGAATTGTCAAGACTGATGGCAATGGGATACATGCAGAGAGTGCTTGTAGAGGCGTACGGAAATCTAGCACTTTCGAGGGCATTCGATTGAGGAGATGCACCGCCGTGGCAACAGCATTATCCCAAAAACGTGAAGGAACATGTCCCTCAATTAAGAGGGTTCGAGTGGTCTCGAGAATATGGCGATTCTTCCTTTCGGCCACTCCATTCTGTTGTGGAGTTTGTGTACACGAGGTCTCATGAATGAGACCATATTGCTGAAAGTACTCCTTGAGATGTCGATTCACATACTCTCCGCCATTATCACTTGAAGAACTTGTAGCTTAGCATCAAACCGTGTTTGAACCATCTTGTGAAATACTTTAAACACATTAACCACTTCATCCTTAATTTTCATCAAGTAAAGCCAAGTCATACATGTGCAATCATCAACGAATATAACAAACCACCGACAACCCGAGATAGCAGTAATAGGAGAAGCACCCCACACATCAGAGTGAACTAACGAAAAAGGCACGTTATTCTTATTCAAACTTACAGGAAAGGAAACATGGTGGCTCTTAGCCAAAATGCAAGTCTGACAACGGAAATCCAACTCTTTTAGATCCAAAAATAATTTAGGAAATAGCTTTTTCATATAGCCAAATGAAGGATGTCCCAATCATTGATGCCAAAGCCAAATCTAATTTTCTTTATTGCTAGGTGAACCCCGGACTTGATGCACACTTCCAAACTTGAGATCATCCAAGTAATACAGCCCCCGTCCCCCCGTTTAGTACCACGTCCAATGATCTCCTTCATGAGGATATTCTGGAAAAGACAGAATTGAGGATACATTAGAACAATACAATTCAAATCTTCAACGAGCTGTCCAACAAAAATTAATTTCGTGGTCAATGACAGGACAAGTAAGGTGTTAGGCAATGACAACTGAGGGGAAACCGCAACCACACCAGCCCCTATCACTGGGTATGTATTCCCATTTGCATTTGAGATACTGCATCATCTTGGTTCTGTAATGCTCACAAAATCATCTGGGTTAAAGGTCATATGCTCCGTAGCCCCCGAATCGATAACCCATCCATCACAACTACTGTGATTAGGGAGAACCAGCGCACAACCACAATTACCTTGGATATTACCTGAATTGGACATAGCTGGTTGGTCTTAAATTTCAACTTTGGGCACCAAAGACAGCTGAGGTTCCATCTTAACAAAAAAAACCTTCCCTTTTCCACTATTAGTACCCCCGTCGGCTTGTTTTCGCACCTTCAATTCCTTCCACCACTCTGGATAGCCATGGAGCTTAAAGCATGTCTCTCGAGTATGCTTAGCATTCCCACAGTGTGAGCATCCTCCAGATGAAATTGTAGGTCGTGAACTGTTATTCGTCCGCCCACCCCCTTGCGTAGCTCCTGATTTATTCATTTATAGAGTTGGCATCACTGGTGATTCTCGGACACCTGTCTTGCTTCCCCATGCCACCATGGCAGCAGACCCAAACGTTGAATCAGTATGGGTGAGCATCACTAACTGTCTCATATCCTCCCTACGAACTCGTGCATATGTGTTGCGATAGGGCAAGCGATCGAACAATAATATAGACAGAAAAAGAAAATAAATCGAATACCAGATTTACGTGGTTCAGTCGTAAAAACCTACGTCCATGGGAAGAGCAGCAGCGAATTTCACTATAAATCAAGCGATACAAGGAAATTACATACTCAAGTCACTCAAACACTCTCTCGGTGTTTCCCAAGCCCCAATTACACCCAATACACCAATCTTTCTTGGATGTAAATCACGAATAAGCTTTGTCGCACGAGAAACACGAAGACCCAAAGCCAAGCACCCAGCACCTATGAATGTCTCTCACAAACAAAGAAAACCACATCACTCAAAATTAGAACGGCGCTTCGATCAACAACAATGCCTCGGTGGTGTGCGGCTTCTCCTTTTACGTAGGTCTTCGGCCGCTCGACACACACTCTCTCAGAAGGAAATTATATCTATCTTATATGTGTGCCCAGGTCAAAATTTGACCTAGGCCCACCACCACTCCTTGCTTCGTCTTCATGCTGAACGTGTGTGTGTGTGTGTGTGTGTGTGTGTGTGTGTGTGTGTGTGTGTGTGTGTGTTTGGGCCCCACCTATTTTGTTTCCGTGGCCGTAAAAGGGAAAAAAACCACCGTGAAAGTGTGCTCAAGGTCAAACCTTTGACCTTGGGCCCCACCAACTGTGATTCTTCAGGCTTCTTCGTGCAGGGGACGTCTTCATCCTTCGGCGTGGAATGTGCCTACGAAGATATCCACTTTCGGATTCCGCAGATGAGGTAATTTTCTTCCCTTTTTATTTTACTTTATATTTCCTCTTTTGTGCAGCTCGAAGGAGTCTAGCAAATCTCAAACTCGAGTCATAAATTTAACAATATGCTTGCTCGACACTTGGGAATGGTTGCATTTGGAGAACATTCGCTCTCACTTTGTCTAGACGATCATCCAACCCATCAAGGAAGACATACACCCGGTCTTCTGAATGGCAAGACGCACCGCTCAATATCACTGGGCATGTCATTGGGTTTGGACGACGGAAGTCGATCTCCCTCCACAAACCCTGAAGATTATTGTAATAAGCCTCAATTGTCTCTCCACCTTGTCTCATTCGAGTCACCCGCCTCTTCAAGTCATAAACTTAGGAGGCATCACTTCCATCAAAGAAGGTTGTTGCAACAGAGTCCCATACCATCTTCGCATTTGGGAAGTGAATAAAAGTTCCTATTAATGCAGAATCCATCGAGTTGATTAGCCACCCCTTCACAATCGCATCCTCAGTCTTCCACTTTCGAAATTGAGGATCGGTAGGTGAGGGCTAAGGGAGATCACCATTAATATAACCCAACTTGTCTTTACTGGAGATGAACATCTCCACCACTTGAGACCACAATCCATAATTTGATCCATCCAATTTGATTGAGATTTGTGCAGTGGATGGCTCTTGGGATTGTGTTGATACCTGAGTCGAACTCTGACTCAAAATCTGTGTTAGCTTCATCGTAAGATTCTCTAGAAGAGAAGTAGTTGTTGAGTTCTCCCCTTGGTCTTGATGAGGTACCTCATCAGTTAGCTTTGTCATGGTTGCCAATCACAATTCCTTCACAAAGGAATTTCTAGTCGTCGATTAGTGCAACAACAAAGATAAGTCAATCGGCGGCAATCGATTGGTTGGTGCGGCGGCAGCACAAGGAAAAAACCTAAAGCTATAGCAGCGATCTGATCCGATGGAAAGAGTGTGGAGAAAACTAGGGTTCCTGCTCTGATACCATGTTGAAACAAAGACCACTATCATTTTTCAGTATATTTTTTCTTTACAAGGCTATATATATATATATATACAAGTACTGCTAGGGTAACAATCGCCTATTAGGTAAAATATTCGCTTTCTATATGCATTACCCCCACAAATCAGCTCACGCAAATATAAATATTTTCTTCCTATACATATCACTCCTACAAATCAGCTCACATAAACACTTTTTCTATCCACTTTGCATCCTGCAAGATCTGCGTCTGAATATCTAAGAAGAGTAAAGTCTCATTCTTTGGGATACCACAGTCCTAGCTTTGGAGTAGTTGCAATGTATTTGATGATTCGCTTTGCTGCACTGAGATGAGATTCTTTGGGATTTGATTGGAATCTAGTACAGACGCAAACACTAAACAAAATATCAGGTCTAGATGCAGTAAGGTAAAGAAGTGATCCAATAATACTCATGTATAGCTTTTGATCCACAGTCTTTCCTTCTTCATCTTTATCCAGCTTTAAAGAGCTTGACATAGGTGTTTCTATCTTTTTGCAGTTTTCCAATCCAAACTTCTTGATGAGATCTTTCGCATACTTCTCTTGGTGAATGAAGATTCTTTCCTTTGACTGTTTTACTTGTAATCCCAGAAAGAAATTTAGTTCACCCATCATACTCATTTCGAATTCATCCTGCATACATCTAGAAAACTTCTTGCATAGACTTTCATTAGGTGATCCAAAGATAATATCATCAACATAAATTTGAACAAGTATAAAGTCTTCACATTCTCTTTTAACAAACAAAATAGTATCTACTTTTCCTTTAACAAATCCATTTTGAGTTAAGAAATTACTTAACCTTTCATACCAGGCTCGAGGTGTTTGCTTCAATCCATACAGAGCCTTTTTCAGTTTGTAGACTGAGTTTGGCTTTCTTAGATCTTCAAAACTAGGTGGTTGTTCTACATAGATTTCCTCTTGGATAAATCCATTTATGAATGCACTTTTGACGTCCATTTGGAATAACCTAAAATTTTTATAGCAAGCAAAAGCAAGTAATAATCTAATTGCTTATAACATTGCTACTGGTGCATAGGTCTCATCATAATCTATCACTTATTCTTATGTGTATCATTTGGCCACGAGTTTTGCTTTGTTCCTAATCACTTTTCCTTTCTCGTCCACTTTGTTCCTGAAAACCCATTTAGCTCCAATAATAGATTTACCTTTTGGTTTAGGAATTAGCTCCCAAACATCGTTGATGCTGAACTGTCTGAGTTCTTCTTGCATAGCTTCAATCCAGCTTTCATCAGCCAAGGCATCTTCTACACTTTTGGGTTCAACTTCAGAAATTAGTGCCAAGGCACTAGACTCTTCTCGCATTTTGGATCTGGTACGAATTCCTTCATCAATGTTACTAATGATAAGTTCTTTGGGATGACTAGACTTGTGCTTCCAGTTGCTGGTTGATTTGTGAGTCTGCTCATCCTCTTCTTCAATTGAATTTTTTGATTATTTCTATTGTTGAATTTCAAGAGTCTGAACTTCTGCGGGGGAAATAGACTTTGTAACATCTCAAGCAGGTTCAGTCTCTTCAGGTTGAGTCTCTACCACTTGATTCTGTGTAGAGTCTTGAAACTTGACATTCATAGACTCTTCAACAGACTGAGTCTTTTTGTTGAATACTCTGTAGGCTTTGCTTGTTGTTGAGTATCCGAGAAAAATTCCTTCATCTGACTTTTCTTCAAATTTACTAGTTCGATCATTTGCATTTTTCAAAACAAAACACTTGCAACCAAACACATGAAAATAAGAAATATTTGGTTTTTTTCCCTTTGAATACCTCATATGGAGTTTTCTCTAAAATAGGCCTAAAAAATATTCTGTTAATAATATAACAAGCTGTAGAAACTGCTTCAGCCCAAAAATGAGAAGAAACATTGCTTTCAATTAAAATAGTTCTTACCATTTCTTGCAACGATCTATTCTTTCTTTCCACAACCCTATTTTGCTCTGGAGTATATGGGGAAGAGAAAATATGCTGTAAACCAAATTCATCACAAAAATTTGCAAAGTCTTGATTTTCAAACTCACCTCCGTGGTCTGTTCGTATGCTTGAAATAACATAACCTTTCTCATTTTGAACTTTCTTGGCAAACTTTGAAAAGTGAGAAAATACTTCAGACTTACTTACCAAGAAGAATACCCATGTAAAGCGAGAGTAATCATCCACAATTACTAAGCAGTATTTCTTTCCACCAACATTTTGAGTTATGGTTAGTCCAAAAAGATCCATATGCAAAAGCTGCAAAACATGATTAGTAGAAACTTGATTTATAAGCTTAAAAGAGCTTCTAACATGTTTTCCCAAAACACATGGTGTGCATAATTCAGACTTTTGATAGCTCAAGTTGGGCAGTCCACAAACAAGTTTCTTAGAGGAAATTTTGGCTATCTGCTTCATATTGACATGACCAAGCTTTCGATGCCAAAGATTTTCTTCATCTTGAATAAAAATTAGACACTGAGAGCTTTCTGATTTTATATCCAGTAGATAGATATTTCCATGTCTTCATCCATTAAAAGATTGAGACATATATTTACTAGTTCCTGAGCAAATGCCTTCTTGGAAGTTGATTTTGAATCCAGTGTTGCATAATTGACTTATGCTGAGTAGATTGTAGTTCAAGCCTTCCACCAAGGAGACATTGTTGATTGTGAGACTTCCAATCTTCACAATTCCACATCCAACGATTCTTCCTTTGCTATTTCCACCAAAAGAAACTTGTCCACCGTTTGTTTGAGTAAGCTTTATAAAGCAGTTTGAATCTCCTGTCATGTGTCTCGAACAGCCACTATCCAAATACCATTTGATATTTTTCTTGATAGTGACCTGCAGTTATAAGAAGATTTCAAGTTTTCTTTGGTACCCACATTTTCTTGGGTCCAAGGGAGTTAGTTCCAAAAACAATCTTTGCCCAATCTCTCTTAACAGGTCTCCAAACTTTAGGACAATCCTTCTCGAAATGTTCTGAGCTGTTACACTTTGAACATTTGAGAGCACTTCTGCCAACAGGTTTTACAAAAACTTTTTGAAAATGATTTTTGTAAAAGGTTTTTGTAGATCTTTGTTTGATTCTATTTTTTACTTTTGGAAAGTCAATTAAAGGAATAGTTTATGGTATCATTCACAAACCTGATTTGTTGAAATAAGGTCTTTGAATTGAAAGAATTTTATCTAGCTTTTTAGATCCATTTGAGAACTTCTTTGAGATATTTGAAATATTTTCCTTCAAAAAGATGTTTTCCTTCGAAAGAGAATTTGTATTTTCTTTCAAAACAACAAAGCTTTTGTTTATATTTTCAAATTTTTCTTTCCAACAAATTTCCTATTGCTTCAGTGTGGAATTTTCCTTCTTTAGTTCAGAAATTCTCTTAAGAGATACTTGAGACTAAGATAGAGTTCATCAATATATTTTGATACTTTAATAGGAATTTTAAAATTACTAACCTCGATTTCCTTGTCTGAGTCTGAGTCTGAATCTGTTTCAGAGTTTGAGTCTGATTCTGAATTTGCCATTAGACAAATGTTGGCATATTCTTCATCACTTTCTTCACATTCGGTGTCGCTTGAAGTCTCGCTTTGAGAGCCTTTTTGAATTTCTCTGTATTTCCTTCTTTTTCTTCAATAGAGGATAGTTGGGTCTACGATGTGTCATTTCTTCTTGCATTCGAAGCAAATCACATCTTTGTTGGTCCCATTGTCTTCAGTTGATTTTATTCTGAAATCTTTGAGTACCCTGCTTCCTCTAATTGTACTTTCTTCCTTTTCTGTTTAACTTTCTAAACTTCCTAATCATGAGTGCTAGTTCTTCATAGTCCAGGTCATCTTCTAAATCTGCATTATCAGAATCATTATTAGACTTTAAAGCAATTGACTTCTTACCTCTAGGATCTTCTTCCTCATTGATTTGTTCCACTTCATAGGATTGAAGTGTGTCCACTAGTTCATCCACTGAGAGAGGTACGATCCTTTGAGTTTCTCTTATTGAAGTCTTTATGTGATTCCAGTCTTTGGAGAGTCCTCGCAACAACTTGTTGACTTTCATCTGCCCTGAGATTGGCTGTCCATGATATGCTAGTCCATTCGCAATTTCTGTGAAACGACTAAACATGTCAATAATGGATTCTCCAGACTTCATCTAGAAGGCTTCATACTGTCCAAGTAGAATATTGATCTTTGTTTCTTTAACTCGATCGGTTCCTTCATAGGTAACATGCAACCTGTCCCAAACTTCTTTTGCTGTTTCACAAGATGAAATTCTATTATATTCAGTAGGAGATAAAGCACAATATAAGGAATAAATGGCTTTAGCATCAAGAGCTTGTCTCTTAGATATTTCTGTTTGTGTCATTCCGCCAGCATCCTCAGTCTCCTTTCATCTTTCTGAAGTTGATGTGACTTTAGGAGTAATCCCTTTTTCTACCACATCCCATTCCAGGGGATCTTTCAATCTTAGGAATGCTTTCATCTTGTTTTTCCATACGTTGTATTCTTTCCCATCAAAGTAAAGAGGTCTGGTGTTGCTTTGACCTTCAACCAATCCTGAAGCCAAAATACTAGCTATAGATCTTTAACTCAGAAGTAAAAACACTTCAATAAAATGAGCACACAAGCTCTAATACCAATTGAAAGGGCTAGAGAATACACCTAGAGGGGGTGAATAGGTGTAAATAGAATTTTCGCAGGAATTAATGAAGGTAATTTGCTTTTAGAAGATGTTAGATAGTAAGCGTATTTCAACTTTGAGCAAATAAACAAACAGTAGATGGAAGTAGGAAGTTCAGGGATAAGAGAAAATAAACACAAAGTTTATAGTGGTTCGACTTAGATCAAGCCTACGTCCACTCTACTCGCTAACAGTCTATTGGTTGGATTCCACTAAGGATCAAAAGAGAGGTTACAGCTCGTGATCTCGACTATCACGGTGACGAGTCTCTATCGAACTCTCACACAGTCTCACAAAGGATTTCTCTCTCTCTTGTACAATATTCAGCTTGATGAAATGAAAGAGCAAGAGACTAGAAAGCTTCAGACTTTGGAATTCTCTCTCAAGCACACCCTAGAACGACTTTGAGAGTCTTCCTTATATACTCCTCTATGCCTCTACGACCGTTGGCATTTTCCAAAGGAGTTCTTCCAATCTACCCGTTATACAGAATCAATCAAGGAGATCTCGAGTCATTTAAGGAATGTGATGATAGCCCATCAATCACGTTCGCCCATACAATCAGGATCTTGAGTTTCCATAAGTAGAATCTTCCAAGTTTAGCTTGCCTTTCAAAGATCTTCGTATTGGAATAAATTCCGATAAGAATAATCAATCAAGTATATGTGAAATCCAGCTATAAAGTCTTCCAATAATCATACGAATCAGAACTTTGAAGATAATCTTGCATCTGGATAATAATCCTGCATTTGGATAAGTCTTCATACTTCAGTTTGGAACTGTTAGTGAGGATAGACTTTGAGACTAAAATCTGATGGTCCATCGGTCTTCAGACTTTGACGATAAAGTCTTGAGATCTTCCGATAAGACTTGGAAAGGTTTTGTCAACTTCAAAACAATAAATGAGCTTTCTCTAACATTTAAAACATACAATCAACGATTATTAATGGAGGTTACAAAGGAAAGTTATAAATCCATGTTACAAATGGTTACATTGACTCCACTACCTTGACGGTTTTTTTCAACTCCACTATCTTAATGGTTGCTTTATTCTACTATGTTGACAAGTACTTCTTTGAATATTGTATCCGAGATTGTCGACTCCACTTTTTATCAATTCCTTCAAGGTATGGATTGATCAAGCTGTCGATTCTTACAGTTGTCAATAATTTTGTTCATAAATGACCAAAATCTTCTCTCAATGACTAAGTTTATCACATGTCGATAATAACAAAAAGTTGGTCATTTCTTTGTGTAAACATAACCATCATCTCTTATTTTGATTCTGATGTCCATACAAACAGAATCTTGGTTTCCATAAATAGAGCTTCTTCGTATAGAAAGTTCTTGTCTTCAAGATCCAATTGTCAATCAATTAGATTGAGTCAATCAAATCTATCTTGATGTAGAATCCAAACCAGATCACTAGCCGTTATATGTTTTGGGCTTATGTTACGTTTTGTCAAGTTGTCTCGTTCTCAACATGCTTCGTTCTGAATCTGCTACGTTCTGAACATGTGTCTCGTTCTGGACCTTGTCACATTCTAGACTTGTATCTCATTCTGTATGTAAAGTCTGAGACTGTTCCGTTTGAAGTAGAGTCTGAGTGTCTTCCGTCTGAAATAGAGTCTGAGTGTCTTTCGTCTGAAATAGACTTTACAATCTAGACGTAAGTTTGAACATATTCTGCTTCTAAACATATTTAGCCTTAAGGTCTGGACACAGTCTGAATAAGTTCAGCTTCAGCATAGAGTCTGTCTCCTGGTTCTTCCAACTATAGGCTTCGACAATATCCTGTTCTATCATCTGCATAGTCTATTACTCAACCATTAAACATGTTAGTAGCCTTTGATTTATTTTGTCATCTTCAAAACATCATAAGGGATTTCCCTAACAATCGCCCCATTTTTTATGATGACAAAACAATCTCTGAATATGCATGTCACGACCTCTCCATTTTCCGTCCGGGGGAAAAGGAAGAAGGTTTAGGGGTATTTGCCTAAAGAGGTGGACCAATGGCCTAAATTAAAGGCGCGGGCTCTCCAAGCCCATACCTCGCGCGACGTTGGATTTTGTTTTTAGTTCTTAACAACCTAAATATTTCTAGGAGTCGCCACTAGCCTATTGGGGTCGGCTAGAAACCAATCGAGGCACGGGAGTGTTGTCTCGATTCCTACGCAACCAGAGATTTCTAGGAACGGGGACTTGTTTACGCTAATGTTTCTATTAGCGCCCTTACGGTACCACTAACTTGAAAGATTGTTCATCTAAATGGCCACACAATCTTAATTACCAATTATAATCCTTATAAAACCGCTAAGCGTCCATGCAAATATTTTTGTAGGTTTGTTTTCCTTAATGTCTAGACTAATCCTAACATAATTTAGAATAGAAATTTACACTCAAATGAATAAAAAGCAGTGCGCAAGTAAATATCCAAGAAATTGAAATGACTTGAAAATAAATGCGGAAAAGGAAAACCCGATACAAGTCGGGCAATTAATATTACATGGCCTTGTTATCACGCCCCGGGACAGGACACCCATGAGCAAAATGGGAATTTAAATATGCATGAAATTACTCTAGATGCATGCAATTACTCTAATTAATTCTAATCTATGCATAATAGATTATTTACAAAAATGGTTCTAAAAATACCAAAATATCATTTAAATTAAGAAAATGACCTTTAAAAATTAGGAAAATTTCCTAGATGTCATTTCTATCATAACTTGATACCATCCATCATTTTTACAATTTTTTAGAAATTTTCATTTTTTTTAATTTTTATTAAAAAATAATTCCTTAAACCGATATATGCCAATTTACACTAATATGGGATTGCCCAGTACATGAATAATAAGAACCGAGCTCAAATCGATCGTTTGAAGATCGAAACTTGGTTTGCGCATTTCTTCGAACACTTGGCGTGCATCAATCTACCCAAATCAGCTTCGTCGGGCCATGTTTGTGGCCTTCAATCTCAACTCACAAGCAATCTCATGCGGAAATAAAGTATCAAAATGATACTACCACATGCAAGGAGCAAGATTAGACAGAAATCATAGCTTAAAACACAAAATAACTAAGCTAAAATCATCCTCAAATATGCGGGTTTGATCTGATTTCACAAATCTGGGTTTGAACCCAAGTCAAACAAACAGGTTGCATGCCCATGTTCAAGCCCCGACACTTATCACATGCAAGATCTATGGGAAACACTACTTAATCCGAGTAAAAGTAGGTAACATGAGCTTTCAAATGCAACAAAAATCATAGAGAATGGCCCACCAAAAAACATCGAAACGACCTCTCCAAGAAGCACACTTGCAAAACTCTTGAAGAGATTTCAAACACTTCAAAAAATTTCAGCCTCAGAAATCAATTTTCCGGGCTGCTTTTCCTCTTGATTTTCGTGATTAAAACATACTCAAACTCGAAAGAAAATACATCTAGGATGTTTACCTTGCTTCCTAGTTTCTTTTTCAAGTGGCTCTTGGCCGAGGAAGCCGAGAAATTATCCTCGGGGGCCCGTGGAAGTTGGCTTCTTCAACTGGAAATGAGATCTGCAAAAGAACAAGAACTGACAACGAAGGTTTTCGTTGATCTCTAACATTGACTTTAAAACCTCTTTTGTTGGCCAAATTAAAACCAACCCAAACTATATGTATTCTAGGTTGGCTTGTAGGTCATGGCTTTCCTCATTTGTCTCTTAACTTTCTCAAAAACACTCGCTTTCTCTCACTCGTGACCAACTGGGCTCAACACTTGGAAAAAAATCAGACTTTTTTTGGCCCGCCAGGAGGGGAGATTTCGGGGGCTTTAGGAGGCCTTCCCGATCTCCATTTGGGATGTGCGACCTATGGTTGGAAAGATCTTTGAGTGAAGTTTAACTCTCTAGTTGAAGGTTTTGGCTAATTGTTGCCGCAGGTGTGTGAAAATCTCACTTTTCTCTCTCTAGGTCGGTCTGGAATTTCTGGGTTTTCTTTTCTGGAGTTGCTTCTGAAGGCTTGTTTGGGGGACGACCGTGAGCTCTCTCCTCTCCTTCTCGTCTCCTCTCTCTCATCCCCTGAAATAACTTGCTTCCCTGATCTTCTCCACCGAAATCATCAATCCCTTGGTAAGCTTTTTGTCCACCTACCAAGCCTGCCAACTGAGCTAGTTCACCCACTCTCTGACTTAGCCAATTTTTCCAACTTCTGCAGCTATTGAGTGTCCGGATTTGGTGCGATTTTCCCGTGCATTCAGCAGCTTATCCCTGGCCGATTTCCATCCATTGGCACTACTCATTATGGTCTTCAATCACATGCAAAGATCAGGCTGGATGGGCGGCTGAGTGGGATATGGTGGGGCCACCAAGTTGCTTACTTAGCAACTCCGGATTGAAGCTAAACCGTGGGCTGGGTTTTGGTAGCTCGTTTGAGTGCTTTAATCCATCAATTTGGCTGCGTTTTTTGATCAATTAGCAAGCTCATGTATAGTATTTTAAGATCTCAACCAGATTTTGCAATTATACCCACCCAATTTTGCAAGAAAGTCCATCAAAGTTAGTCATTTTCTTATCCGAAAATACCAATTTCAATGCAAATTTGGTCCTTTTTGCCCGATTTGATTGATTCGAGTTGGCCCAAGTTCAATTTCAACTTAATTGGTGACCAAGATGATAATTTAAGGGTTCGGGCAAAATTTTGCAAAATTTGCGAATTGGTCCCTCAACTTTTGGAAATTGCATTTTGGCCCCAATTTGCCATTTTAATTCCAATCTGACCTCCCGGACTTGGCTAGTCACATTTAGATCATTGGCCCCAACTTTTTTTTTTTTATTATCTTTTTTATATATTTAATTTAATTTTTTTTTTAATTTTTTTTTAAGGAAAAACATATTCCATAAAAAAAAAAAAAACTATACTAAACACCTAGATAATCTATATGCAAGAATTTGATATGAAATATTTTTGTGGAAAAACAAGTTCCCAGTTTTTTGGAAATGATTTTTGGGCAAAAATTTATGTGTCAACTATTAATAATAGAGAAAGGGTTTAGGGGTATTTGCCTACAAAAAGAGGTGGACCAACGGCCCTAAATTAGGCGCGGGCTCTCCGGCCCATACCTCGCGCGACATTGGATTTTGTTTTTAGTTCTTAACAACCTATGTATTTCTAGAGTCGCTAGCTGTTGGGTATTAGAAACCAATCAAACACGAGTGTTGTCTCAATTCCTACGCAACCGGATATTTCTAGGAACGAGGACTTATTTACGCCAATGTTTCTATTAGCGCCCTTGCAGTACCACTAACTTGGAAGGTTTTAATCTAAATGGCCACACAATCTTGATTACCAATTATAATCCTTACAAAATCGCTAAGCGTTCATGTAAATTTTTTTTTGTAGGTTTTTTTAATATCTAGACTAATCCTAACATAATCTAGAAAAGAAATGTACACTCAAATTAATGAAAAGCGGTGCATAAGTAAACATCCAAGAAATTGAAAGAACTTGAAAGTAATGCGGAAAAAAAAGACCCGATACAAGTCGGGCAAATAATATTACATGGCCTTGTTATCACGCCCCGGGACAGGACCCCCGTGAGCAAAATGGGAATTTAAATATGTATGGAATTACTCTAGATGCATGCAATTACTCTAATTAATTTTAATCTACGCATAATAGATTGTTTACAAAAATGGTTCTAAAATACCAAAATATCATGTAATTAGGAAAAATGACTTTATAAAATTAGGAAAATCTCCTAGATGTCATTTTTGGCTTAATTTGATAACACCAACATTTTTTGATATTTTTGATATTTTGATATATATATTTAAATATTAATAATAATTCCTTAAACCGATCTATGCTAACATGGAGTAACACAGCACATGAATATCACAATAATCAAGCTCAAATCGACCGTTTGAAGATCGAAACTTGGTTTGCGCATTTCGTCGAACACTTGGCGTGCATCAAATCATCCCAAATCAGCTTCGTCGGGCCATGTTTGTGGCCTTCAATCTCAACCCACAAGCAATCTCATGCGGAAATGAAGTATCAAGATTATACTTGCTTCCTAGTTTCTTTTGCAAGTGGTTCTTGGCCGAGAAAATCAAGAAATTATCCTCGGGAGGCACGTGGAAGTTGGCTCCATCAAACTGGAAATGAGATCTCGCAAAAAAGAAAGCGACAATGAAGGTTTTCGTTGACCCATAAAGTTAGACTTCAAGACCTCTTTTGTTGGAAAACATAATACCAAACCAAACTATATGTATTCTAGTTTGGGGTAAAAGTCAAGGTTTTCCTCATTTGTCTCTCAAATTCCTCAAAAACACTGGCTTTCCCTCACTCTAGTTGAAGGTTTTGGCTAATTTTGGCCGCAGATGTGTGAAAATCTCACTTTTCTCTCTCAAGGTCGGTCTGGAATTTCTGGGTTTTTGCTTTTCTGGAGTTGCTTCTGGAGGTGTTTTTGGAGAACGACCGTGAGCTCTCTCGTCTCCTCTCTCTCATCCCTCAAATGAGCCTGCTTCATAGATCTTATCTACTGCATTAGGCAATCACGTGATCGGCTTTTTGCCCTCCCTGCCAAGCCCACCAACCGAGCAGTCTACCCACTTTTCGACTTGGCCAAAATTTTAAAATTTTGCAGCTGTTGAGTGTGCGGATTTTGCTGCGACTTTCCGTGCATTCAGCGGCTTATCCCCGGCCAATTTCCGTCCACTCGCACTACTCATTATAGTCTTCAATCACGTGCAAAGATCAGGCTGGATGGGCGGCTGAGTGGGATATGGTGGGGCCACCAAGTTGCTTACTCAGCAACTCCGAAATGAGACTAATTCGTGGACTAGGTTTTGGTAGCTCGTTTGAGTGCTTTAATCCATCAATTTGGCAGCGGTTTTTGATCAATTAGCAAGCTCATGTATAGTAGTTTAAGATCTTGGCTAGATTTCATAATTTTATCCATTTCAATGCAAATTTGGTCCTTTTCGCCCGATTTGATTGATTCGAGTTGGCCCAAGTTCAATTTTAACTTAATTGGTGACCAAGATGATGATTTAAGGGTTCGGGCAAAATTTTGCAAAATTTGTGAATTGGTCCCTCAACTTTTGGAAATTGTATTTTGGCCCCAATTTGCCATTTTAATTCCAATCTGACCTCCCGAGCTTGGCTAGTTACATTTAGATCATTGGCCCCAATTTTTTTTTTTTTTTCTTTTTTAATCTTTTTTTTATATATTTAATTTAATTTTTTTATATTTTTTTAAGGAAAAACATATTCCATTTAAAACACTGTATTAAATGCCTAGATAATCTATATGCAAGAATTTAACTTGAAATATTTTTGTGGAAAAACAAGTTCCCATTTTTTTGGAAATGATTTTGGGCAAAAATTTAGGTGTCAACAATTTGCCCTCTTTTGGAAGGAAGCTTAAAGAGATTTCTTTCAAAGATAAGGTGACACCTAATTTTTTGTTTTTGTTTTTTTACAATAGTAAAATGAAAATGCAAGTGAGCTTAATGTAAAGAGCGTAGTTTAGGGATGTACCTATGAATACTTTGAAAAGTGTGGTTTAAGGATATACCCACGAACCTTGTGGTTTAAGGCAGTCCCACTAACCTTGTGGTTTGAGGCAGTCCCACTAACCTTGTGGTTTGAGGCAGTCCCACTAACCTTGTGGTTTGAGGTAGTACCACTAACCGTGTGGTTTGAGTCAGTTCCACGAACCTTGTGGTTTGAGGCAGTCCCGTGTGGTTTGAGGCAGTCCCACTAACCGTGTGGTTTGAGGCAGTCCCACTAACCGTGTGGTTTTGTGGTTTGAGGCAGTCGCACTAACCTTGTGGTTTGAGGCAGTCCCACGAACCTTGTGGTTTAAGGCAGTCCCACTAACCGTGTGGTTTAAGGCAGTCCCACTAACCGTGTGGTTTAAGGCAGTTCCACTAACCTTGTGGTTTAAGGCAGTCCCACGAACCTTGTGGTTTAAGGCAGTCCCACTAACCGTAAAGTGTATGGTTTGAAGATGACCAAGAACCTCTTGAAAATACATGGTTTAAGGCTGACCCATGAACTCTTTGGAATTGCATGGTTTAAGGATAACCAAGAACCTTTTGAAAATGCATGGTTTAAGGCTAACCCATGAACCCTTTGAAATTGCAAGGTTTAAGGATAACCAAAAACCTTTTGAAAATGCATGGTTTAAGGCTAATCCATGAACCCTTTGAAATTGCAAGGTTTAAGGATAACCAAGCACCTTTTGAAAATGCATGGTTTAAGGCTGATCCATGAACCCTTTGAAATTGCAAGGTTTAAGGATAACCAAGAACCTTTTGAAAATGCATGGTTTAAGGCTAATCCATGAACCTTTTGAAATTGCAAGGTTTAAGGATAACCAAGAAAATTTTGAAAATGCATGGTTTAAGGCTAACCCATGAACCTTTAGAATTGCAAGGTTTAAGGATAATCAAAAACCTTTTGAAAATGCATGGTTTAAGGCTAACCTATGAACCCTTTAGAATTGCAAGGTTTAAGGACAACCAAGAACCTTTTGAAAATATATGGTTTAAGGCTAACTCATAAACCCTTTGAAATTGCATGGTTTCACTAGAGGAACTTGTCATTCGAGAATATTCTGAAATGGATACTACATATCAAATAGTATTCATTATAACAAGTATTCTAGCAACGAAAGCATACTAGATGAGGTCAGTTTCAACAATATCAAAAGTGTATCGGTAATGAGAAGGCAATGATTGCATAAACAAATCACACTAATTCTGACCACTTGACAAAATCACAAAACTATCATCACACTTGGGTGATATCATTGATCATCAAATTCTCTTGGGAGAAAAGTCCTTGTCGAAATGACCTTGACTTATGAGAAATGTCTGTTAAGTATGCCAAGCAAGGACCCTTAGTCAGAAAGGGCTTCTCACATATTCTCAAGAAAAATGGCTATTTGATCCCATCTATTCATGTGGGAGATAAACCGATCACTCAATCTCACTCTTCCAGTGTGCAAGGCTTTGAATCATTCGCAATAAGTACACATTGACCAATCTAAGAGGTCTTTTAGAAGGACCGTAGTGCAGGTTTGGTCATGGTTTTAGCAATGGATAAGCATCATTGGCTATGAAATGAATTAATCACTAATCAACATCTTCGCCGGGTTTACAAGTCAAGAAACCTTAAGATGAGATAAGACAATCTTGCTCTCACTTCTTCGAGCGGCATCTTCTTTAAAAAGTCCTTATTTCCACTTTGAATTATCCCAATCTGAAGAGACTTCGGAAATGGGTTGTAATGTTGATTCAGGGAAAGGTTCAAAAGGCTTGGTTCAAAAGGCTTAGCTCAAAAGGCTTAGAACTTTTTGTCGATGGGGGATTTGAGAGTTGGTGATTATCATGGCATCATTACCATATCATCCCCTTTTTTTCTTTTAAAGCACTCAGCTTTTAAAATTCAAATTGTCTCGAAAGTCCTTTGACTAATCATCCTAACATAATGGCTTTTGCATTTGCAATGATTTTCTTTTCAATGCAGGCATTTTTTTTTTTTTTGCCATTTTTGCTTTCACAGAGATATTCCTCTTAATGCAATTGTTTTTCTTCCACTTTTTTTTTCGAACATTGGCCTTGCTTTTACCAGGCACACTGCTTTTTCATGCCCCTTAATTTTCACTTGACTTTTGCTCTTTTGAACTTTTTGAGCTTTTAGGACTTTCGAGATGCTTTTCATATTCTCATGTAAACACCAATTGCATTGGTAAATCATGTGCCCTGCCCCCAATGTGGGAAGATAATCACCACTCAGGTGTTAGAAATGAATAGTTAGGCTCAACTTGGTTTAAGCAAAGGGTATCGGTGTTTGGGTAGAGAAAAGAATGCTCTTCTTCACCTTGGGATGCTTCGAGCTTCCATAAGAATTCACCTGAAGTTACCACAAAAAGATTTATGCAAGTGAGAGCAAAGAAACCTTTCTCATCTTTCCTCTCCAAATAATGTCAACCCAAACCTCCATAATTGCCCCATTGTGGGGTGGTTCTTGACAGGGGTATTTTGTAGAAAATTCTTCACATTAAAAGGCTCAAATGGGCTAACTATTGTCACCTGCGGTGTATATGATAGAGGAAAGAAATGCCTTTTATCATCTTGATCTATGTACCACTTGCGAATGAATTCATTGACCTTAAACGACACGGGTTTTCTTTTCGCTTGAATCCCGAGTGCTTTGAAAGGACATGTTTGGAAATGGGTTGCCTTTCCTCATCCTAAGTGTTTCTCGCTTGGCATAAGCAACATCGCCTTTCATTTTTGTTGAGATCATCTGAGTGGATTAATCTCCATAAGGAATTTTGATTCAAATGAGTGATCCATCGAGTGGATGGACAATTTAAAGGTAAAGAAGATTTTTGCAACTGTGTGGAAAACTTGTTTCTTCATTTTCCATTTTTTGTGCTTGTTTCTAGAAAAACACTAAATGTTCTTTCTTGCAATGAAAATTCTCCATTTGTTTTGCATTTGATTTTGAGAAGAAGGGTACTTACCTTTGCCTTAGTAGTCAGGTGACCCTACGAAGAACAAAAGGGAATGTGTTAGTATATGAATCCTCAGGGATCATAAAATTGGAAACGATATAACATTACCCTTGGTCAGTTTCACCATTTGGCGGCAAACAGTGGAATGAACGTACCGTTTTAAGGCTTGAAAAGAGTCGTAGGTTTTTGGTCTCATTAGTTCAAGCATTTTCCTCTTTTTGCAAAAATAAGAGATGCAAAAGTTTTTTTTATTTTTTTTTTATTTTTTTACAGGGCAACCTTGTTGCCGTTTCTGGGGATCGAACCCCGTACCTCTCGGACCCGTTCATTCATTCCCTATACCACCAGGCCGAAGTGCCGGTAGTGTCCATGGGGCGCTTCCTTTTTTATTTAATTGAACTGGCTCTTGAACTCCACCAAGTTAGGTGAATTTGACATGTGTTACCTCCATATGCTTGCTTGGTCCATATAGATTATGCTTCAATCAATTTCTCGAGTTTGTTCCTCGAATACCAACGCTTCCTGTCAAACAAGGGAACTACGTCAAAAATGAAGTTTAGATGAGGCATTTTGGAAACGATACCGAATTACCCTTCTCCAACATCTGACTTTAAATGTCTTGTGTTTCCTCTTCATGTGCCTTTGCTCCTCAGGTGTTAACATTTCCTTGAAGATCTTGCTTTCAAAGATGTTATCTAATTCACTCATTCTAAGTGGACGTCAAGGATGAAAGGAGAGGGGTACTCATTGTTTCGACATGTGAGGGCATTGCTCCTTGGATGTTTTACTCCATTGATTCCATCAAAATGGATGGTTGGGCCTTAGCATGCCTTCTTGGTATAAGGTGTTGCTCTAGCGGTCAATGTGTACATTTTCTCCTTTTTTATGCTGAATCAACTGACTTTGTTTCATCTTGCTTCACTGGGTGAGAGTTGCTCTACTTTGAGTGACTTGCCCCATTTATCAAAGCATATATGATGATATCGCTCCATCCCGTTTCCTTGGCTATGGAGAGGATTTGCTCTCTTGATTGACAGCAATTCATTTGGCAAATGTTTATTCCATTTGAATCTTTCCCTTTTTAGAAGCCGGATGACTCAAGCATTGTGTTTCCTCGATCCATGTTGTGGCCATCTGCCCCAATTAAAATTTCCCCTTTTAGGCTTGGTGATCTTTCGCCATTTTTGTTGCGTCAATGCATTTCCCACTTCACAATCTGTAAGCATGGATGGCTATGTCAGTTTATAAATGAGTTGTTTTGACTTTTGGAATGAACACACCCTTTTCTTTTAGAGATCGTATGATTTTGAACCAGGTTGTTCTCCCCCTGTAGTCTTATTGCTTGCCAGTAATTTGCCTCACTAAAATCTACACAAAGTACAAGGACAAGTCATTCCTAAAATAAATCGAAGTTAACTTGAAACGATTACCACCTTTTATTTGAAGGCAACATTTGATGACCGATTCTTGTTTGTGTACATCTACATCTTGAAGTGTTGTCTTGCAGACCACCAATAATTATCTCCATATAGGATTGGATGCCAAGACACCATTGGCGCAAAGTGTAGGAATTGCAGTTGCTTCTTGTTTGTAATCGATGAAATAGTTTGATGGCAAAGAATGTCTATAGATTTCTTTTTCCACAAAGAATGTCAAATTAATATAAGGTCGTCTAGGATGTGGAACTTCTGTGGAAGCCACTTTCGAAGCAATAAAGATTGTCGTTAGGCTGGTAGATTTGTGATCTTCAAGGCTTTGACGGTTCTTTTCACACTTAATCGCAATGTTTGAATTCATATGTCTATTAGGGACAGGCCCGCGCTTTTGTCTTTCCAAAGGAAGTAAATGTCAATCTTGAACAAAACCATCATTTTACCTGTTTGACAAAAACGGATGGTCGAGTTAGTGGTTGCATAAGAAATCCCTATTGAACGATTACAACCTTACCCCTTGAAGCATCATCCCGTGGATCAACCTACGAAAGCGATTAAGTGAAGAGATAAAATATTTTGCAAGTTCTTGAAACTCTTTTTCGAACATGTTGAAGCTAAGGCATAAAAAGCCCAAATGGTCCGTTTAAAACACTTCAAGTGTTTTAAAGGATATGATTTTTACGAACTCTAACTTCATTATTAAAAAATGTGAGTTGTATGATTTACAAAAGCATTCGATTGGGTCCACAATCAAAACCCAAAACGCAAAACATGGTTCCTAATAGGAATAATGACGAGGACAAAGTACAAGAAGCTCTTTCATAGAGGAGCGTAATAAGCACAATTCTCATCCTAGCTTTAAAGTCCACTTTTGGCATGGTCAAGCAAGAGGAGTTCAAGGAATGGTTGTCACGCATGACCTGCGAAAGGAAAATAATGTCAGTACATGAATGAAAAATTGATCTTTCAATAAAGCCGCCTCTTACAATGAAATCAAGGCGATGATACCTTCTTCGTAGTATCCACTTACGAGAATTTGGTATTTAGTCAAGATTTTATTAGTAAGAGGAGATTTCATTAAAAGATCGATACACAACTATCAATTGAATGCCCACTGTTCTAAAAGTTTCATACACAAATGGGGCATTGATTTTGAAAGATTAATTTGCGATTTCACTCATGCAAAGGTGAGGTGATTTTTATTTTGAGAAATCAATACACAAAATGTGATTTGAATTTCAAAATGCGACCAAGAATTTTCTTGAAAATTTGATTTTAATTCTATGCCCCAAAATGTAATCTTGACTTGGAAGAATTTCTATACAAAATGTGACTTTGAGTTTGTAATTGAAAATTTAAACAAAAACATATGTTCTAATTTAGGCCGGATCGGATGCATTTGAAATGTTTGTTTATCAAGAGTGAGTGCCAAGCCTATCTTTTCAAGGGCATTCCATTGATTTCCGTGAATCTCAAAAATGAAAATTTTAATCCGAAGTGAGCAAGTAGATGGAGAAATCGTACTTACAAAGTGGGTGAAGAGACTTTTTTTTTTTTTTTTTTCAATCACATAGACATGCGGATGTAAACTTGTGAGGTTTGACGCATAAAGGTGGAATTCTAAAGGCTTAAAGTCCCCATTTTGATTAGATCAAAAGAGTTTTCCCCACTCCGCACTTACGTCGGACAGTTCTCTTTATCATTAATCATAATGAGCGGGACCAAAAGTGGATAACCATGGGTCATTCCCCGCACGGGTTCCATCTTTTGGCACCTCCTATGGGCTTCCTGGTGCGATCGGGGTTTTAGATCGCGGGTTGTGTGTGTAAATGTGTAGTGCAAGTATGAAGGCATGCACAACAATTGATATCCAAACAACACTTCAATTTCATCCATATAGACATACATTCCTACACCTCCCCGCAAAAGAAATGGGTCAACGGACACTCCACCCCTTATTACTCCAAACCTACAAAAACATTTAACACATTGTTAGCGGACTAACCTTATTTTCCACGCGACTTTGACACGCGCTATCAAATGAAGACCATGTTAGTGAACAACCAACCAAGTTATTACGGCCTAAGTCCTCTAAGGTTTGCAATCACGTCCCCAGTGGAGTCGCCAACTCGACTATTAATAGTTGACACCTAATATGCAGATGTGTAAATATGCTTTTAAATATAATAATAAATCAGGGCAATCTTAAGCACATAAATAGTCTTTAAATATGAGTATTCAAAGAATGTAATTCAAATCAAAATATAGCATATGATAGCAAATAGATTGAGCATAACAATATATAGAAAAATAATCGCAACTCAATATTATGCAATAAATAATATCAACCAATCAACACATATGCATATTTATATTCTCTCCCCTTTTTGTCATAATCAAAAGCGATAACAATGGAAAAAGTATCACGTAGAGAATATAAAACGATAACAAATATATATTGCATGAAACACAATTTCCAAAAAATCAGCTTTTATAAAGTAAGTGGAATATTAAAGATATGTAATATGGCTCACTTCGATCATATATATCAACAAATATCCAATAAAAATAACGGATGCATTATAAAATTCACTTATCCTTTTTGTCATAATAAGATGATAATGAAAATAAAAGATTTGTTAATGATAAAAGGTAATAAAATATGCACTAACTGGATTTTTTAGAACTTAACAAGTTCTGTTGCATTTACATTTTCATTCCTTCCATAATAATCAAGATCACGATCAATTCAAAAAGATTTTTCCATAATTGATCAATGCTTCCCCTCAATTTGTTGCCTTTTTTGAGGTGATCATGATTATTTTCCTTTCTTTTGGATTCACTTTCTCCCCCTATCATCATGGCAATATTTGCGAAAACTTTGCACAAGGAAGAAAATCTTTGAGTCTCCGGAAGATAGTATAGAATCTCCTTAAATTTCAATTCGAGCTTTCCAAAATCCATGATTCTTTTTGCCACCTGCAAATTCTTGTATAATAGATAATAATCCTTGCAAAAATATCATGTAATACCTTCCTCTGATTTGTGGATCAAACTTGCTAGATATAAGACATCTTTGAAGAATATAGCAAGAGTATCCATGAATATGCAATAATATCTTTTGAGATCAAAGGGATTTCCTTGAGCATAAATCTCAAAAATATATTATTGATGCATTTCACAAAAAGAAGGTAGATGTTTCTATCACGTGCCAAGTCAAGTAAAAAAATGCCTTATGTTTATGACAAAAGATATTTGCAATATAAATAATGTATAATTCATAGGCAATCATCTAAAATAATAATAAATGTATGTGGAGATTTGCAAGGCAGGATAAAAAAATATATATATTCTCTTACCCAAGGTATATGTTTGCAATATACCATTGATTAAAAAAAATCATTACCAATATTCGTAGGAGATACTTTTCTGATTGCACCAAAATTTCCGTAGATTCGCAATCATTTTTCCTTTATGGAATTTCCTGCAATGAACTCATTTCCTTTTTGGTATCCATCAATTTGGATCCTTCCATTTCGTTAGAGCAAAATATGCAATCTTTACAAATAATCAAATATTCTTTCTTAACTCATCATAACATATTATTTAAGGAAAGAACATTATGCACAATAATATCTTTGAAAAGAAATTCTCACTTAGTCAAAGCACAATAAAATTAGAGAGAATAAAATCCTTGAGTATCTAATAATATCTTGCATAATATATTAATATCACAAAAAACAAATTGTCACTTTGCAAAATATGACAAAATCTGAGAGCATAAAATCAAACCAAATAAACTCACTTATCTCTAAGCAAGATATAAAAAATAATCACATGTATTATATCAAATCACAACTCATGAATCACAAAAATAAATCACACGATTCTTTCTTTAATAAAACCAATCAAAGAATATAATCATTATAAAATCTAAATCAATCAAGGCATGAAGAGAATATAAACATAATGAAAATTTTTAAATTATGTACCCAGACCAAATTGAGAATTAAAAATATATACCTTCCTTACCAAATTCTCTTTATTTATTTCCTGCAAAAACGTCTCATCTTTTCTTTGGTACCCAAATCTTCTTGGGTCCATGAGAGTTAGTAAAATATGTTGTTTTTACCCAATTTGAACACTTGAGGACATTTCGACCAACAGGTTTTATAAAAATCCTTTGAAAATGCTTCTTCTACGCAAGTCTAGGAGGTCTTTGTCTAAGTCTCTCCTTGACTTTAGGAAAATCTATTAGAGAATCACTTTCCTTATTAAAACCAAGTCCCGACTTATTATAGTAAGGTACTTGTATGGAAAGGATATGCTCTAACGTTTTTGAACCCTTTGAAAATTTTGTCGAAATATTTGAAAATTCCTTTTTTAAAGAATCATTTTCTTTGACAAGTAAATCTCAACTTTCTTTTGTTTGTAAAAAATCTTTTTGCAAAATTTCAAACTTTTCTTTTTGATAAAGATCATGTTGCCTAAGCCATGAATTCTCCCTTTTTAGTTCGGAGATCCTTTTAAGAGAAGATTTGAGATTTAAGCAAAGCTCATTTATATATTTTGAAACTTTGATATGAATTTCTGAATGACTTACCTCAATTTCCTCATCGGATTCCAAGTCTGTGTCTGAGTCAGACTATGATTATGAGTCTGATTCTGATTCCAAATTTGAGTCTAAGTCTGAATGTGCCATCAAACATATATTTCCTTACTTGTCATCTTCTTTCATGGTTCTTTTCTGCCCATTCTGCTTGTATTGTCTTCTTCCACTGAATTTCCTTCCTTTTCTACTCAGCTTTTTGAATTTCTTAATCATAAAAAGCAAGTTCTTTGTCATCCATGTCATTTTCTGAGTCTGTATCATCATAATCAGCGTTAGATTTTAAAGTGATGAACTTCTTGCCTTCGAGATCTTCATCGTTGATTTGTTCCACTTCATAGGATTGAAGAGTGCCAATCAATTCATCAACGGAAAGTGGCATAATCCTCTGAGTCTCCCAAATTGAGGTCTTAACATGGTTCCAATCTTTTGAGAGACCTCGCAAAAGTTTATTGACCTTCATTGGGAAAGAAATTGGATGACCTTGATACGCCAAACCATTTACAATTTCTGTAAAACGACTGAACATATCTCTAATCAACTCTCATGGCTTCATCTTAAAGAATTCATATTGGCCAAGCAGGAAGTTTACTTTTGTCTCTTTTATATTAATCAATCCCTTCATAAGTAACATGAAGCCTATTCTAGACTTCCTTTGATGTTTCACAAGAAGAAATTTTGTTATATTCAGCAGGAGACAATGCGTAATATAAAGAATAAATGGCTTTTGCATCAAGAGCTTCTCTTTTGGACATCTCCGCCCAAGACATAGGAGCAGGGGGTTTAGTTTCTTTGTCTTTGACATTCTTATTTGATGTAGACGCAGCAGTGTAATTGATTCCTTTTTTCACAACATCCCATTGCAAGGGATCTCTGAATCTTAGGAATGCCTTCATTTTGTTCTTTCAAATGTTGTATTCCTTTCCATCAAAATAGGGTGGCTTGGTGTTGCTTTGCCCTTCCATAAGTCCTGGTGCCAAGATACTAGTCATAGAAGATCTTTAGCTTAAAAGTAAAAACACTTTAATAAAACGAGCACTTGGCTCTAATACCAATTGAAAGTGCTAGTACGAACACCTAAAGGGGGGTGAATAGGTGTTTAAAAGAAATCCTGACAAATAAATGCAGAATAAAATAAATTTCAAGCAAAGTCTGAATAAGGATCAGAGTTTGACAAACGAGCCACCAGACTTCTGGTAGATGTTGAAAATATGTTATGCGATAGAACAGACTTCTGAAATAACCTGTAAGTGTGCAACAGAGTTAGGGAAAGAGAATGCTGCACACGAAATTTATAGTAGTTCAGCTTAGATCAAGCCTATGTCCACTCTCCCACGCTAACAGCCTTTTGGCTGGATTCCACTATGCAATCAACAAGAGATTACAACTTTGAGTGTAAACACTTAGTAGTAGATCATTATCTCATTAAGTCACTCTTTTGTTATTTCTCTCACGATCACAAACCTTTAAACTCACGAAAGACAAGTGTATGATCGAAGTTTGCTCAAACTTTGGAATTATAAATTCTACACTCCATCTCTTACTTGCTCATTGGTCCTTGATCTCTTTAAATATTCCTCCACTTCCAAACTAGCCGTTGGACAGTATCTAGAGAATCATCTTCCAATCTACTCATTGGACAGATCTATATCAAGAAGATTTAGTAGCCGTTGAGTGATAGAATTATAATCCCAAGTTGATTTTGATCGTCCATACAAACAGAATATTGGTTTCCATAAGTAGAGCTTCTTCGTATAGAAAGTTCTTGTCTTCAAGATCTAATTGTCAATCAATTAGATTGAGTCAATCAAATCTATCTTGATGTAGAATCCAAACCAGATCACTAGCCGTTATATGTTTTGGGCTTATGTTACGTTCTGTCAAGTTGTCTCGTTCTCAACATGCTTCGTTCTACATCTGCTACGTTCTGAACATGTGTCTCGTTCGGGACCTTGTCACGTTCTAGACTTGTGTCTCATTTTGTATGTAAAGTCTGAGACTGTTCCATCTGAAGTAGAGTCTGAGTATCTTCCGTCTGAAGTAGAGTCTGAGTATCTTTCGTCTAAAGTAGAGTCTTAGTGTCTTCTGTCTGAAATAGAGTTTGAGTGTCTTCCGTCTGAAATAGACTTTACAATCTAGACGTAAGTCTGAACATATTCTGCTTCTGAACATATTTAGCCTTAAGGTCTAGACACAATCTGAATAAGTTCAGCTTCAGCATAAAGTCTGTCTTCTGGTTCTTCCAAGTATAGACTTCGACAATATAATAGATAATAATCCTTGCAAAAATATCACGGACCGTGTCAAACTCCCCCACCCAATTCCACAACGCCCTCGTTGCGGGCTATTCTGTCACTTCTCTGCGTTTCCCTAACCATCAGTGCCACTTCCTGGGACTTACATAGATGGCAACGCTCGCCCAATAGAACAAGTCACACCACTCCATTGCTTGCTTCCCTCGATCAAAGCTGTTCGTGAATCTCCAGTCACTTGTACTCCCTGACAAGTGTGACACCCCTAGCCAATTGTAGCCCTGTGGCGACACATTCTTTCGCCTACTAAGCCCCTCCTGATCTCTGCAAGCCAACAGAGGGGGACGTGGAAATGTGATCGCAAACCTCTTTTTAAGATTTGCCCATTGATCCAGGAATGTTATCCTCATTCAGCGAGTAATTCAGTTCCTTCCTATGCCCCCATTGTCATCCTAGAAGTTAGACGAGAGACGCACGTTGTCCGAGCCCCTTTGGCCCCGGCAATCACTCTCCGCTCTCATAGGATCAGGAAGACCATGAGCTTTTCCCCGAATCACCCACCTACTAGAGGGATCCCCGCTCTGATACCATTTGTCACGGGTCGATAATTTCCTTGGCCGCAGATTAACCTGTGCGACGCCTAGCAAACGAAATTCACCAGGCCAGCCTTTCTTCTATAGTTGTTCCAATGAACAATACGGCAAATAGCTCTTTTCATACGAGATTGTACCACGTTCAGCTTGGCTTGAGCGTGTAGTCCATCGAGCAAGACAGCAGCCCTCTTTAGGCTCAACAACTAGTTTCAGCCGGCCATGGCCTCATCAGGAAAGCGGCATCAGCTCTCGACCAGTTTGTGCACAGGACGCCAACCCTACCTTCAGAGCTCCTAAGTAATAGTATCCTTCTATCCTATAACTCCTAGCACCAACCGTTCCGACGCCACTCCCACGGACCAATTGTGTTCATCTTCTCTGCACCCTCACTCTTCACTTGATAACCCCAAACTTCACTCCCAATGGTTCACGGGTACAGGAGAATCACAAACCATGTCACTAGCATTAAATAAATAGAAAAAAGTAAAGGAAAAGCAGAGGAGTAACTACTTTCCAGGGAAAACATAGCAATAACTAAAGAAAATATCACGGAAATATGATGTGTATAGATAATCTAGTATTGTAGGCTTGTTGGTCTTTTAAATATACGAATAAGTATATTGAAAATCCTAAAATTTAACAAATTAGCGCACTCAAGTCATTTGATTAATTTCATCCAACTTGGTTAAGAGAAATACCAATGTGATTTTTTTAATATTTTTTTTCTTTTATGTTTCAATGACATGATTAAAATATGAAATATAAGGGACAAAATACACCCCAAGTGCAAAAACTTGGTACGGAGGGACACTTAAGTGCCAAAAGTTAGGAAAGTGACACTTAAGTGCTAAAATCAAAGCAAAATGGATCACTTAAGTGTTTATCCGACCAAAATCCGGCCAAAATGCCAACGTAGCCATTTTCCGGCAAAACTAGTACAAAACGACATCGTTTTGCACGCCGACGTGGCTAGACAATATAAAAACGACGTCGTTTTGGTACTGACATGGTAAAAAAATTAATATAAAAATTAATAAAACTAAATTTATTTAAAACATTTAAAAATAAAATTAAAATATTAAAAAACTAAAAATTAAAAAAAACAAAAACAAAACAACAAGAGAGAGAGGCAGGTGGCTGAGTGCTCAGCCCTCAGCCACTGCCTCTCTCTCTCTCTCTTTAAATAATATTTTTATTTTATTTTTAAATGTTTTAAATAAATGTAGTTTTAAATTTAATTTAACTAATTTTTATACTAATTTTTTTTACCACGTCAGCACAAAAATGACGCCCTTTGCACTTACTTCTCCGAAAAATCGCCACGTCGGCATTCTAGCCAAATTTTGGCCGGAATGGCACTTAAGTGATCCATTTTGTTTCTAATTATGACACTTAAGTGTCACTTTCCTAACTTTTTGGCACTTAAGTGCCCCTCCGTGCTAAGTTTTGGCACTTGAGGTGTACTTTGTTCGAAATATAAGTATAAACGGATTTGGTTTTGGTTCAAATCTGATTTTTATATTAATTTTATTTAAATCAAATTAAAAAATAAGTTTTTTAAAAGAAAAGAAAAAGAAAGAGACGTGAGGAACAAGGTTGCGAGAGCCATCCCTCATCATTGTGGCCCCACCATCGTCAAAAAGGGCCGACAAGGGTGGAGAATGGTCGGCAAGGGTCGCTGAGCCCTCGTTAGTCGCCAATAGCCCTCATCGACTGGAAGCTAGGGCTGCCATTGGTGATGATGGGCGATGAAAACAAGGGCTTGTAGCCCTCACCGGCTTCTCAAGTCTCCTCCTCTTTTTTAAAAAAAATAAATAAATAGATTTAACTTATTTTATAATTTAACTTAAATAAAATTTATATGAAAAATCATATTTTGATCAAAACGACCTCATTTTAGTGATGTCATCGCCACGTAAAATAGAGAAAATAATAAATAAAAGAAAGCCACGCCAGCATTTTCCTCAACCAAGTTGAATAAAGTTAACGGAAGAATTCGGTTGCACCAGTTTGACAAATTTTAGAACTAAATTACATTTTTTTTTTCAAGTTTTAGAACTTAATTGCATTTTGTTGATAAGTTATAGGATTTCCAATACACTTATCCTTTAAATAATTTTTTTTTTACACTTACGAAACATTGTATATGTCCAATTTTACCAAAAATGAACTTATTCCTTATGTATAGTTGTGCAGCAAAATTATCCAAAAAGTCTTAAATTTATTGTGTGGCAGCCAATTTAGTCCTAAACATTTCAATTTAGTCATAAGCATTTTGATAATTTGCCAATGCAGTCCAAAACCTTTGGATTGTGCAATCTAGTCCCAAATCTTTAATGATTTTCTAATTTAGTTTTAAATCTTTTGAAGATTTGCTAAAATAGTCATTCCAACCAATTATCCACAAAATAGGTTTAGGACTAAATTGGTAGATATTCCAAAGGTCTAGAACTAAATTGACATAATTGAAAGGTTTATGACTAATTGACAAATTGTTAAAAGGTTTCGAGCTAAAATGGCTACCGTGATAAATTTAGAACTTTTTGGACAATTATTCCATTGTTGCGCTTTCTCATAAAGTCAATTTTCTCCACTATTATTATACATAAAATTTTGTATGATTTATTTCTACACATTACATGTTGTTCTTACTATAGTCAACTTTACTCAAATTTATAAGTATATCATTCTGAAGGAGTTATTTTACTGTTTAATACTTTAAATATTGTTGGATATATATGATGTTTATGAGTCGGTTCATATTTTGATTCTCTTAAAATTTTCTTGAAAAGGAAAATAATTCTGTCCCATTATTGGTGTACTTAGTCTATCCACTTTACATAAAAAAAAAAAAAAAACATCACATTATAATTTAGTATTTGTATTTAGATTAAATTTTTAAATAATTTTCCTTATAAATTTTACTTATTTTGGGAAAGATCTTAAAACTCTATATCAAGAAAAAGAATCTTTTTTATTAAATTTAATGCATTTCATGTTCAAATGTCATTTTTACTGTAAGATTATGGATTCTATACTCACATATATATCTTAGTGCTCTGTCTACACATAGGTATGTATGTAACATATCTCAAGATTATTGTGAAAAATATGTATATCTTAGCCAAGTATTTTTGCTTCACCGAGAAGGTAAGCAATTTATTTTTTTGTTTTCTCCATCTCTAGGTAAATCTTCATATTCCAGCACTTTTCGTTTTAATTAATGCCCAAAAAGATCTCATTCTTAAACCATTGATTCGCATATCTCAAAACTTGTTACAGGTCTCGTTTGCACGGTACGTTAGGCAAAACCTTTTAACTGTGGATATCCTATTGTCGACGTTCAAATTGAAACGGGTCATTGGCTCATGAATTATGAACTCAAGCACCTTGGATTCACTTGTCACAAATAGGAAAAGTTTCTAAATTTTTGCCAATCGAAGATACACCGACACTTAAGTCGGTATAAAATATTTTCGATAATGAAGTCCGCGTAGGATTAGTGAGAAAGCGAGAATTTATATGGTTTGAAGAGGGGAGACACGACAGCGATTGATTATTCAAAATCAATATAAAAACAGTTACTTTGAAATGACAGATTCAACTTTGCCCAAAAGCCTAACAATAACAACGTTAATTTGTCCCGTGTCTGGGGCAACGACTTGGACTAGACTTAGGTCTTCATGGTCTATACTTGGCAAATTCTCCTGTTAGGAAATTCCTAATGAAGTTTCGCCATAAACGACAAAAAATTTCCTTTAAAATATAAGATTATAAGCCATTTATGGCAGTTGAATCTCTACATTAACGGCATTTTTTTTTTTAACTGAACATGTATGGCAGTTGAATCGCTAAGTTTATTGAACAGTTCTTAATAGTAAGGATACCATTACTATTCATTTCGCTTCATAACTTAGTTTGATCTAAATTAAACTTAAGAATATAGTCGGCGGAGGAAAAACACTTCTTCAAAGGATCTTGGTGCCATAGGCGATGGGAAAGTGAGATTCAGACTTGGCAAACAACATCAAAATTCGAAAAGCGTTTGGATAAGAGCGAATATTCTTTCTTTTGGAGTTAATTTCATCTTTCGAAAATTTAAGTAGTGTGAGATAACCCTTTACATCGATATTTAAGAATGGTCATAATTCTCAAAATAAATTTTAGATCGAGCGATAAATCTGACCATTCTGACCAAAAAAAAAAAAAAATATGACCCAAACTTTTTTTTGTCTTGTAAATAAGTACCAATTTTAGGTCGAGTGACACATCTAACCCAAACATTTTTTTATCTCGTAAAAATACATCAACTTTAGGTGGAGTGACAAATCTGATCCCAACATTTTTTTGTCTAAAAAAAAATCACAAATTTTCACTTAAATCCCAAATGTAGTCCCCTTTAACTTAGATCCATTGATTGTCATCAGCAATAAATCCATGTACACTTCCTGGGTGAATGTAAAGCACTATTCATTAGCTACTTGTCGGAGCCATGACGTGGAGAATAACGGTGAAGTTATTCATTGTCTCCTACACTTCACTAACAAGTAAAAAAGATCTCCAGATTGAATTTCTCTAGCCAGAATTCGTCGCTTTATCGTAATATGAAGTTGACCACCGCCCACGAGAGATATCATGGATGAGATCTGCCAAGCTCATGACTAGAAACTTTTTTTTCCTAAAACAAGTTGACTTCATATGAAGAGTTAACAATAGGGACCATATTTGAGATAAGAGTAAAAGTTAATGATTTTTTACGAGACAAAAAAAAATTGAGCTCATAATTGTCACTTGACTTTAGTCAAATTTGTCACTCCACCGAAAGTTGATGTTTATTTTTTGGGAATTAGCCCTTTAAGAATGGGGAACTCCACCTCAAGGCTTCTCCTAGTTAGGGGGCTTCTCATGTTTGGAGTGGAAAGATGTGTCATCTCTGATGGCTTTAGGATCATAGGAATATGCTCTTTTTCCTTCTTTATCGCCCAATTGAGAACGGCGTCCTTATAAAGGGATGGTCGGTGACTTTTTGGAAATATTGGCGCTGAGTGTTGACTCCGAATGAATACCACATCATCTCTTTATAAGAACGAATACAAATGTCACCAAACTCTCTCTCTCTCTCTCTCTGTGTAATCAAAATCCGAATTTGATCAAGAAACTTTACTAGATTCCAGAGAAAGAGATGGTTTCTCCCGCTTCCCTCCCTTCGCCGGCGCCGGAGAGGGGTTCCCGGGTCTCCGACGTCGAGGCCATCCTGAACTACAAGTTCAAGAACCCGAAGCTGCTCGAGCAGGCCCTGACGCACTCCTCCGTCCCGCACGCTCCGTCCTACGAGCGGCTCGAGTTCTTCGGCGACCGCATCCTAAACTTCGTGGTCAGCGACCACCTGTTCAGGGAGTACCACGACCTCGAACAGGGAGAGCTCACGAAGCTGCTGTCGGCGAACGTCAGCACGGAGAAGCTCGCGCGGGTGGCCGTGCATCGCAGGCTTTACCAGTTCCTTAGGGACGATATGCAGTACTCGGATGACCAGGCAAGTGCTACTGAGAATTTTGATTCTTTTTGTGTTCCGATTTTCTTTTTAAAAGAAAAAAATAAAAAAAAATTGGGCCCTGTTCGGTGAATTACAGAGTATTTGGTTTGAGATGAGCAGTTGCTTCCTAAGTATTAATTAATCTGTGGAGTAAAGTTCGTGGGCCAAGGGCAACCAGGCATCAGTCATCAGTGTAGTTTGTCAGAGAATTGTCTGTTGTTATCAATTCTTTGTCCCAAAATGTATAATCCTTAGGTTTTTTTTTTTTTTTTTATAAAGAGTTCTACCGACATGGCCTTGATGCAGTGGTAACAACACGCTTGTCTTGGGAATCACGCAATCTGACCGCAAGGTTGGCCGATGGGCGACTTGAATATCAGAATTAACCTGAAAGAAAAAGAGAAAAAGGAGGCTCATTGCCTCGAGCGCAACTTATGAAAAGTTGTTCTATTTAACATTCTATCAATTTTTGGTGGATTGGAGAGTAGTGACCAACGTGGTATGCGGGTAATGGATTCGTCCTAGATTAGTGATTATCTTCAGTATATATAGCTAAGGTCACTCGAAATACTTCAAGTTTTATGTTTGTGTGACTGGGTTCAATAAAAACGAGTGGAAGTTTGGAGAAACAGCTTCAAAGTTTAGAATAACTGACTTTTCGCTGTGTTTTGCTAAGTGACACTTTAGCTTTTGGTACTGATATGGTAATAAGACTTGGTAAATGAGGCCAACGGTCAGAGATCTATGTATGTTCGATTTTCAGAACCATGCACTTTCTTTCTCTTTTGATTTAATAGGCTTCGGTTGGGTCCACCGGTCGAACCAATGGATAAAATCAATGGCCCTGGATGGCCACTTTGGGGCTGCTGGGTGTTGAGGGTAGCCGCAATGTGCTTGGTGGTCCTTGTTATTAGTTCAAAAAAATGTTGGTGGTATTGGTTCTATTCCAGCCCCCTGACATAGAATGAGGTCATATGGCATTTTCATATCTTCCGAAAGTAAGGCCAATGGACCGTAGCCGTTCCTGCTATGTCTGCAAAGAATTTTGTTGGAGGAAAACTATGCCATTTCAAAGAAAATGTATAACGGTGATACCACATTCCACATGACATGTGATAATATCACCAACTAATGGAGTATGCTTTTGATCAATTTGTAATGTACAATGACACTTCATAAATTGAGAATATAATGTCAGCACGTCACATCATGTATCAATACCTAATATAATTTTTCCTTCTCGAGTGGCTAATCATTTACATACCTGAAGTCTTCATTCTCCATTTTCAGCGGAGTGCTAGTGTAAATATCGTTTTTAATGTCGACTAGTTTTCTTAAAATGTTTACAAGAAGAAGAAAAAATGCTTTGCACCTTGATATTTATGGTAAGAATGTTAAGCTGAAAGGATCTCCATTCTATCTCTACGCGATCTACGATGTGCAAGTCTCGACAGATTTTCAAACTGCCTTCTTATGGAACTTTTCAGAAGGATTATTACCATCCAAAGCAGTGCCGCCTTTTGTACTAAATTTCTGTGGTTGGAATATTGCTTGCGAATTCTTTGTTTCTCTGGAAAGTTGGAAATAAAATAGCTCGACGAAATGCAACAATCTATTTATCTGTTTTAACTCTATGTGCATCTGTGAATGTACAAATTGTATAATACGGGAATGAGATGTAGATCAAGTTTCTATCTGTTACTTGTTGGTATCTCTATCGCTCTTTTTCATTGGGATGTTTCCAGTTATTTTGCAGGTTAGCGAGTTTGCTGGAGCAGTTAAGAAGGAAGATGGTGCTGTCGCACATGGGGGATTAGTTAAAGCCCCAAAATTTCTTGCAGATATTGTAGAATCTGTGGCAGCTGCTATCTATATCGATGCTGGCTCAGATTTAGAGAAATTTTGGAAGGTACAATGTTTTTTTCTTCAATGAGATGAGTCCTTTATTTTAATCTTCAAGTTATCCCTTTTGTTATCATTGTCGTCTTTAGAACAGATTTGTTTGGTACATGTTTAGATTTTCAAAGGTTTACTGGAGCCTATTGTTGGCCCTAAAGAATTGCAACAGCAGCCTCAGCCGATCACAATGCTCCATGAGTTTTATCAAAAGCAGGGAAAGCATGTAAAGATTACGCAAGAGAAGATAGATTCAACTTATATAGCTAGGGTCTGTGTAGATGGCAAGGTTGTTGCCTTAGGTACTTCTGAGCATAAGGAAATTGCTAGGATTAATGCCGCTCGCAGATGTTTGTCTCAAAGTCCTCAACAAGAACCCGTCAACCGTGGGTTTGATGGCCCATTGGAAATTAAGGATGCCAAACAGAAGCTACACGAGCTTTGTGCCAAGAACAAATGGCCCAAACCCGACTACCGGTACATTTCCTTCTTCATTTGATTTATTACCATTGTTTTGCTCGCTTTGCAGATGTTAACACTTCCAGGCAGTTTCCTTTCCTCTCTGCCTTTTATTTTGGATTCTATTGCAAGAACCAGTGACACGTCCAATCTTCTTTTGATATTAGCTAAATCAGTACTTGCTTCAAGGTAGTCTTGCATATACTCTACGAAAAGATATATGAGTGATAACGTTGGCAAGAGCTTATCATGGCCACAATATTTTTGGTATTTTCCAAAAGAGACGAAATGCCAAATGCCTCTTGTTTCCTTCTTCACCAATTGTTGGTGCTCTCTTTTTCTGTTTCTTTCTGCTGAAATTTCACGTAGAATTATTCTCTTGATGTCAGTAATTTTGACTTGCAGACCGGAGGTGTCGGGCCCCCAGCATAGCAAGGAATATGCTTGCACAGTTGTAGTTATGGGTGACGTTGTCCACACTGAAGTGGGAGAAAAAAGATCAAGCACAAAAGAGGCAGAGAGGTGTGCTGCTTACCAAATGTTGCTTGCCTTGAGCCAATCTAATAATCTTTTGAGTCTCCTCCGAGCATGAGAATGTGAAGAGAAACGCTTTGTTATTCTTTGCAACTATAAAAGGATGTGATCTTTCATATTGTTATGGTTGGTTGAGACACATGCTTAATTAGATTTGTTGAAAACATGGAATGTTTGGGTGGGTAAATTATTAGGTTACATGTATTTTCTATTGGATTTCAAATTTCTCAATGCTTTTGGTTTTCTTTCCCGTTGTCGAGAACTGGCATAAATATTCAGGTTATCATTTCAAATAATTAGTTATTAATTAATCAATTTGGCAGTCAGTATAACCTTCACTGCAGAAGTCACAAAGGACTCGATATTGCATACTGACAGTTTCTACATTCATTACAACCTCGTTTACGGTTGGAAACTCTGATGGATCCTAGGGGACTCGGTTCCTCTTATTTCATTGCTTCAGAAGAGTCTCAATGACATGAAAAATATGCAACTTAAACAACATTATTGCCCTAGGTGACACATCTGCTAGACAGATCTTTTTTTTTTAAGTTTTGTTTTAGTGTATTTGTTTCCAAGTAAATTATTTTCAATATGGAAACAAAATTCATTAGAAAACATTTGGATGGAGAAGCATTTGCAAACCATTTTTTTCCTCAGTGCTCGACTTGGAGAAACTCAGATGGGCGGAGTAGACATGACTCGCTCACAGTTGTTTGAGGAAGTGGCTGCCTCTGCTAGGTAGCGGTGATGGGCCTGGCGGCACTAGTAATCGGTTATTATAATTTATAGTTGTGGTGTTGGTGGTGGTAAGTGGCGGTGGTGGCCAGGGGAAACAATAAGCCAAAATCAATTATGGAAAGGGTTAATACAATGAAAAAACTCCAAGCTAGCACATATGTGATAAATTTGCTTTAAAATTAATTTTTTTTATTACAAAAAACCCAAAACCGATACATCCATGATAAATTTACTTAAAACTAATTTTGTGACCACGAAAACCTCAAATTGATAGAGCTGTAATAAATTTACTTGAAAATAATTTTTTACCATCAAAAACCTCAAATTGGTACACTTGTGATAAATTTATCCCAAATTAATTTTTTTATCATCATAAACTCCAAATTGATATACTTGTAACAAATTTTGTTAGCTTAATCGTTAAATTCGTTGACCTAGATGATACATGGTGATGTGATATGGTAACGTGGCAAGTCTACGTGGACATCCATAGGATAAATACCACAATAAACCTCAAATTGGTATAACCGTAACAAATTTAACGATACTCTTATAATAAATTTAATGATACATCTATGACAAATTGAAATTTTTCGTGGCATTAATTCTAACGATTTCCATATGGACTTGCCACGTCACCATAATATGCCATCATGTACCATCCACGTCAGCAAATTTAACGGTAAAATTTGACAGAAGTTAACAGAGAATAAATTTGTCATAAATATACTAATTTGGAGTTTATGGTGGTTAAAAAATTAATTTGGGAAAAACTTGTCAAAGGTATAGGTAGCTCATCATTTTTTAAAGTACTTGCTCACTCCGAAATTGCAATAGAAGTTTGTTTTGTCGGAATACATTAAAGAATTTATACCAATCTTTTCTCTTCTACTTATAACATTGTCCTCGGTCAGTCCTAGTCAGTGATGATTGGCAACTACTGCTCAGAATATTTTTTTGCTTACGACTTTAGGCCCTCGCTCTTCTAGTAATTTTGCCTCGCATTTCTATTGTGAGACCTGTAAGGATTTTATAGAAGAAAGTGCATGTGCATTCTGTAAAGCCATTTAGCTTTTCTTTTGGTGTGTTTTAAGGCGATTTCTGTCTATTCTTCCTTTGTCTACCCCCAACATTGATAATGATGAGTTCTGTCTCGTGTTGTTCAGTGTGTAGCCTCTCACCCTGACACGAGAATGTTGTTCCTCAAAGGTAGTATTCTAGATCCTGTTAAAAGACCATCTTCATTGAAACATTGTTGAATAAAGCACAATTTTTTTCCTCTTACTTGTGACGTTTGATTATCAGAAACCACCTAAAATTCTCTCTGAAGCATACAAGTTCTAGAGAAAGATTTGTATCACACCGTAAAGGTTGTATGACTATCAGGATTAACTAAATTATGGATTTATAGAAAGTGTCAAGTTTAAATGTGATTCTTAGAGTTTACAATCAGATGTGGTTTGGGATTTATTCCTCGACCAGATCCATGTTTCCACCTATCATCGGATAAAGCATACAAACGAGCTAGCAAGCTGCTTTAATAATCACTTTGATGACTGCGTCAAAACGTGTTGCTGGAAATTTGGTTGCAGTAAACGGTTATTTAGTGAAAACTTTATAATCTATAAAAGATGTTAGCCTCGAGGAACTTTGATGGTGTCTTGCGACATGGCCTTTCATTAGCAAGGATTGAACATTTATAATGATATGGTTGATCTTAACAACTTGTCATTTTGACAATAATTACCTTATCATCAAGTTCCTATAAATTGCTTTGTCCGTGATCGATGGCATATTATCATAATGCTGTTGATTTCTTTCAGTAATAATTGGTCACCCAATCGCTCTACCTTTTGCGCAACATAAAAGAAGAGTTCTTTTTATAGATAAAAAGTCCATGTGTGCCTTCCCCATTGAAAAAATAGAAAGAAGTCTTGGGCATTATTAGACTCGCTTGATTTTATAGTAGTGTCCTCCTTTGATTGAGTTTGATTCCTGTGAGCTGGGGTTATATAATGAAGCTTGTATCTGTTGATTTAGATCTTGAAACAATAGCCTCATGCATTGCGAATGCCCTTAATACCTCTTTATGCTGAACTTAAGCATCTGGTATATAAGATTACTTGAATGGATTTTGTCACCATCGTCGAGTTGGTGTCTGCTTATGGAACGTGTCTGGGAATTTTGGTTGGTTGCTCAAATGATTTTGTCATCCGAGAAACTTTTTGAACTGCAGTACCAGAGAGTGATAACATAGTCGGTCTACCTGATTTGAATTTTCGTGTTACTTTGCCCATAAAAGAAGGTACTTGTCCGAAGTTGTCATGAACTTCATCATATGATTTTTCTCCTGACAGGAGATTGCAAAGCTATAATGTTTATTTTCTGTTCCAGCAGGTGGCAACGTTTATTGTTCAGGAGATTTTGTTGGATGCCTTGGGCTTGGACTATATTTGCCCTATGGCAGAGCGGTTCTATGCTGTAGGCCCGGTTTTGGATCACATGGTTGGAGCACTTGCTGAACAACCTTCATCGCGGCTGCTGAAGCACATTATTCGTTGTTATTTGCATTTGGCAGATACTCCAAGGTTGTCTTTTTGGAGCACTCATCTTTAAATAGTTATCATCTAATGGCTTAGGTATATGTTTGGTTGACAGAAAATGCCTTTCTGTTCCCTTTCAGGGCTTGCGATGCATTGAGAGGCTGCCTTCCTTAAATGTTAAGGGATGGCACATTTAATGCTTGTCTTCGTGTAAGTGCTTGTAGCCATGTCCACTTTTTCTTCTGAAGAATAGGATAATAATTCGTACATCAGTCAGTTTTTCTTCCTCTGTGTTAGCTTGTATGCTGTTTTAATTCTTTTAGTTTCATGGCCTGATTACTGTTGGTCTCTGTTTCGCCAATTGCATGTCTTAAGATACCTTTCTATGTTATGTGCTTCGATGGAAGTTTGTATGGTGGCGTCAGATGCTAAGTGTTTAACCACCACCGTTGCCTTTGAAGATGCTGCATTTCTTTAATGTTGTTATTGTTACCTTTTTATCGTAATAACAACTTAAACCAACTAATGAATTGCCTTGACACCCTTATTTTCATCTTATTTGTTAGTCGATGGCATATTCCTATGTATCTCATGGTTATGTTGCTACAGGAAGACCCAACAGCTAGGCGGTGGCTCCAACAGTTACTTAACATTGTAAGCGTCAACCGGGTGCCCCGGCTTCAAGCTGGCGGAGGATTTGATCACGTGCTGTGAACTAGAAAAGAACAGTGGCGCACATTTTTACAGAAGTTAACATTCAGACTCCTTTGTCCAGTAACATCCAGTATGAGAATGATTTATCATCTGCATTCAGCGCTGTTTTAGATTTTAGTATTGTTCCGGATAGGGTAAGCAAAAAGCTCTGGCCGTCCTTTGGGCTTTCCCAAAAAGTAGTTAACATTCACACTCTGGTTTTGCTTTAGCCTTTCCTTTTTATCTTTGGCTGTTGTTAGGGATGTAAATTATATTTTTAATTGCACTTTAGCCTTTCTTCTACGTCTTCGGATGTTGTCGAGGATTTAAATTATATTTTTATCACACTTCGGCCTTTCTTCTTTATCTTTAAACTCTCTTCTCATTCAAGCATCATCATCGATTGAAACAAAATTGTACAAGCACAAATTGTGTTGAGTTTTAATCAACCACAAAACTTGGAGAACACAATCGCTTCAACATTTTCAAACATGGACAAACTATACTGAAATTTAATCGACGAAGCAACACCCAAGATAAAATTACACACTGAAATTTAATTGACAAGACTAGTATAGAAACTAAAAATGCAATAGAAGAAAGTAAAGATAACTAAAAGATAATAGATTTGTTTGTTTGTGTGCGAGGGCCTCCAAAGGATACGATGTGGCTATTTAAAACATACAATCAACAGTTACATTGACAATTACATTAACTCCACTACTTGACAATTTCTTCAACTCTACTATCTTAACGACTTCTTTGACTCCACTACCTTAATGGTTTCTTTATTCCACTACTTTGATAGTTACTTCCTTAATGATCATATCCGAGATTATTGACTCCACTTTTTTATCCATTCCTTCAAGCTTTTTGATTCATCAAGCTGTTGATTCTTAAAGTTGTTGATAATTTTGTTTATAAATGACTAAACTATGCTCTCATTGACTAAATTTATCACATGTCAATAATAACAAAAAGTTGGTCATTTTTTTGGTTGTGTAAACATAACCATAATCTCTTATTTGTTAATAGAAAGGCAAAGAATTATTAACCTAAAGAAATCATCAATGACTTCAAACTTCATCATGCTATAGTGTGTTTCCGATCAAACAAGCCGATGGACTTTGATCTAATGCAATTACACAACTAAGCCCATCAAATTGTTTTCTTTTCCTTTTTTTTGGCACAACATGAACGATGTGGGTCCGAACCAAAAAATAAATATGGAGCACGGGGAGAAGCTAAGAAGGATATCTATTGCCTTTTTATTAGAGAAGTGGAAAGGCATCTACTTGTCTGTTTAATCCAATGTATAATTTTAATTTGAACCAAAAATAGTTATCTTTAAAATTTCTAAGCAAAAGGTGGTTATTGGTGGGTGAACATATCCTCTATCTCCTTTACTTTTCAAATGGCATGACGTGGAGCAGCAATAGAGGTATGACATGGACATGATTATGACATCAAAAATGAATTATTAACAAAATAGGAGTCATGCTAGCATTAAATAAATAGGAAAAAAAATAAAGGAAAAGCAGAGTAGTCATTACTTACCAGGGAAAACATAGCAAATCGCAGTCATTAGATAAGATAGGCATGAACCACTGGGGGTTCGCCCCAGTGGCCATTCTTCCATCTTGGAAGGGAGAGGTTGGGAGTTCAAATCCTCACATTCTCGGGGGGGGATTGGGATGAGGACGATTTCATTTCAGGAGTGGGTTTCGACTCCCACGCCCTGCAAGGAGTCCTTGCAGGGCAAAAGTCTGAGAGTAAGTGTTAGAGTAGGATTAGCGTAAAACTGACCAAAAAAAGATAAGATATGCATGATCCAAAAAAAAAAAAAAAAAAGATAAGATGGGAAAATTGGGTCTACTTTGCCCGTAGAAAAAAATACAATAAAATCTATAAATTTAGAAATAGACGTGTAAAAAATTGGGTCTACTTAGGGGACATAGACTTAATTTTTTGTAAAATAAGAGAGATTCCAATTGACGAAATTAAGAAAAGTTTATACTATTGAAAAGTGCTAGCGATTTGAGATAATTGAGATATTGCATGCACCGGTGGAATATCATTCTCAAGCAGAACCACTTAACTCCATTATCTAACCTATTTTTGTCGACCAAAGTAAATCTAGCAAATTAATTAGAAATGAATTCTTTTTGAAAAAAAAAAATAAATTCCTCAGAAAAAAACTAGTGGTTATTATTAGCTCCTTGTTCAGCGTAAAAATATTTTTACACATTCACAGTCAGACTTCCTTATTGATTCAGGGGAGACGTGGGCAATCTAATGTGTTTCTTTTAGTGATCCAAGATTATTAAAACGTGTCAGCCTTATCATTTCATAGATAAGATTTGCAATTGGAAATTGAAATTGTCATCTGTTGAATTGATTTGAAAGGAAAAGGAACTTTTTTTTTTTTTTTTTTTGAAAATTTACTATTTAACTATGGTAAAAAAGAAAAGGGAGGTTCGTGGGAGATTTTCCTGAGAAAATATTACTTCTTTTGTTTTTCGCTGTGAAGTGTCAGATTTTCATATTTCCATCGTAATTTTTACTGAAATTAAATTTTTTGGCCGACATAATATATAAAATCTTCCGATTCAATGGCAGTCGAATCGCTTCTTCAGTAAATGATGCAATTAATAAGCAATCTGCTATGAACGTGGAAATCGGTTTATGTACTTCACATTCTCAGTGGAAAGTTTGATTTGTGGTGGAGCTGAGCTGAATTGACAGAGACTAAAAATTTAATCCAACTCGTTTCAATTATCTTATGAAATATGAGTCTTGGCTCAGTTAAGCCCAACTATGAGCTTGAGCTCACACTCAAGTTTCATGACTACAATATAATTGATAATTTGTTATGTTTTAAATGTCTTGCAATGAAAACAAAATAAACTTTTAATTATGAGATTAGGCTCAGGAGCTAGTGGGGTTCAAAAATTGAACTCAAGCTGACTCAACTTAATTATCTAGCAGTTTAAACTTGATTGAAATCGAACTGATTAAGCTGACCTTGAGTAGCTGCTCATGGAAACGTTTCCTTGGGGGATTCTTTGTTTGTTTGTTGTTTGTTGTTTTTTTTTTTTTTTTTTTTTTATCGAAAAAGTCCTCATTTGATTTCAAGTAGATAATATAGAGGAACAACCCAAATGGACTTTAGCACAAAGAACATCCAAAAGAAACTGTGGGGGACTTGAGGCCCAATCCGCGGTTTTATTTAGTTCTCTAAGTCCATAGGTCAAGTTAAGGAAAGGAAATGATACTGGCATGGCCTGGCCTTTTGCACAATTTCCTTGGGGGGCGTTCAAGGAAAACATAATCCGGACAAAATCAAACCGTGGTTCATCAGTTTGATTTTGGTTGGGGAGCAAAAAGAATAAACCAATTGATTTGGCTTAGTTTTGGTTTACTTTTCCCCATTTCAACCAGAACACCGCTAAACAGCCACGGATATTTCAGTGTTTAAATGGGTATGGTCATTTATATGAACAATAAGTACGAGACGAAGCAACCGATGTTCTCTGATTTTCACTTAAAAATATTACTTTTTCTTGATGGTACAACACTAAACTTACGACGTGAATATCAAACCAGTGCAATTGAATATAATTTGTGTGAGTTTCTCTCATTTGGTTCAAAGAAATATACTTGAATCGCGGGATATTAGAGATATTGAACAACTAGAGCTTCTAGGAAAGGACACTCAATAATGCTCAATCAAAGTAAACAAGCATATCTATTACATGAAGAAACAAACCAAAGGTGTGAACAAAGTATGAGTGGTAACCGTTCATTAGTCCACCGAAGCATGAGTGGTACCCCCTTCTATGTGGAACTGTTCGCTCAAGCCAAGATGTACCATCAATAACCAGACCAAGGTGACAAGTTCTCCTCCTTTACTAAGTTGTTGAGCATGATTGTAAGGTCGGCAATGAATCGCAGCATACCCTAGTAATTCCACCCATACTTCACTGAGGATCACCCATTTGGTCTCCCCAAATTTCCCCAACTCTTTTGCAAGAATACACGCATCAAACAGCACAGATTTGCTTTCGTCTCCTTTCACATCAGCAGGCTTCACTTCTGTAGGAACAGAAAGGAAACATTGGCAGGCATATTTGTTCGTTTTATTCTTATCAAAGAGTTTTTCATCGAAGAACCTATCCGTCTCAGCACAAGTGTCTTGGAACCTTATTTGGCCAATCCCAACCACCATAGACATCATTTGAGGCTGTTTGATCATAAGATAAAGCATGTAATCTAACAAGACCTTACTGGTTTCTCGTTGGTAGCTTGTACTTCCATCGATGTTAGTGTCAGTGTTGTAACAAAGTTCAGTGGCAATGTGCCACAATAAAAGGCTCTCACCGTAATCGACATCACGGACGGCTGGAAGCAAGATGTCGCTAACTTCCCCTGTTTTAGTATGCTCCAAAGCCCATTTCCCTCGAGCAGCACACACCCCTGTGATGCTTTGCAAATTACATGCAAATGATGCCTTTCGTTTCAGCTCATTAAAAATCATTTCACCTAATTTGTCGTCGTATGGTACTACCCGTCCAAACTTCAAGTCATCAAAAAAATTTTTTAGAGGGATGAGACTTAGGGGTTCCTCAATCAATCTTGGCCACATTCTCTGCCGAGGATCTATCAATTTCTCAAACCATTTTCGCCACTGTTTCAGCCGAGAATCTATCAAATTGTACTGGGAGACAGATTTGGACCATCTAGCACTTAGTATATGCAATGCAAATGGCGAACTTTCAGATTTGAATTTGAGGAGGAACTCGATGAAGATGCTTCCTTGAAACAAACTTCTACGATGTTTCTCAGATGCCCCTATTTTTGCAATTGTCCAATCCGAGCAAAAGATCATACCAACGATTGCAAATTCCAGGCCAACAGCTCCAAGGAGCAAGGCGTATGTAATCTGTACATCAAAATCGTGAAAACCATGCTTGTTCAGGACATGGAAACTTGCAAAAGAAGCAACAATGCAGCCAACTGCGATAGCTCGGTAAAAGTACCCTGATGGACAGTGAACAATGGTAGCCTTGGTATAAAAAAGATCATATAAGAAGTTGAGCTCCGCCTCAATGACCCGAAAAGCATCCTTTGCAGTTCTCCTGCTGAAAAATTGCATGCTATCGTCGCGTACATGGAAGCTGAAGATGACATCCACAAGGAGGCCTTGGAAAATTTTGAAGTAAAAATACGCCTCTTTTATCACTGTTCTGTCGTCCAAACTTTTTTCACCTTCCGCTCCTGCATGATGGGAATAATGTCGGGCCTTTGGCAACGAGGCTGTTAAAGGTGGACTCCCATCTCTCTCTCAAATTTGTATTTTTTCTTATATTGTTGCCTGTTGGATGTGGTGCTAATTTGGTGCTACATAAACTGAGCAAGTCATAGCACAACAGGTGTACAATTGTGTTCGTGTCAACAGTCGATGTCGGCAAAAATCGACCTCCATAAGGAAAAGTACAATTCAAGGAATGCTCTATGTTTTTTAAAAAGTAGAGCAACGTTTTGTGAAAAGAAGAAAAAAACAGTAGTAGAATGAATTTGATTTTTGAGTAAATAATAATGACCAATTGGACGTTATCCATTTATTTATTTATTATTTTTTGCTAGTGCTAGCTTTTTCTGTCTAGTGCCACCCTTCAAGCCTAAGAGGTAGGGATCGAGCATCACACCTCCCCGTCCAAATGAGATGGTAGCTAATTAGACGAAGCTCAAGCCAACTGACATAAACTTATCTTGGATCCATTTTTGCTGTGGAAATATGCAGAGCAAGCTATATATCTTAGACATAGCCCAAGCAAACTAACGAGACAAATAGTGATGGTGGCGGTATAAAAGATAATGCATTCCAAATGGAATGAAATCTAGATGAGAAAGGGACATGACGTGCCATTCTCGTCCCCTCCCCCACATCACCAAAACCAGCCTGCTAATTCATCGAAATCGAAAGTCAGATAAAAGCCATTATGCCTGCTTAGCCACGTGAAGGGGTGGGTAGGTCGAAATACCAGTTTTTTGTCTTGAGCATCGCACGCCCTGAAAAATCCTAACAAATCCCCCGCGAATTCGCCATACTCCCACGCCATCTTCGGGAATCGTAGCCGCCCAATGCCACCCCCTCCGCTCCCTTACTTTCTCTCTCTTTTTCTTTTTCCTTCTTCTTTTACATGGCTTTTGATGGAGAACCATGGGACAATAAGGTGTCCACAGCACACAATAGTGTTGGGGAGGTTCGGGTCGGCCAAATTTTTCAATTCTTTAATCCTTGTCTATTTTACTCGAAATTCAAAAAAGATAAAAGGGAAAACGATTTTCCAATATCGAATAAAGGGGAGAAGAAGAGGAGGATCGACACCAGTGCATTTCAGCCATGATTTGTCGCATCAAGTAATGGTGGGTTTTTTGCCTTTAGTGGGGCCAACTGTTCCTCCCCCTACCTACCGGGCTCAGCACCACCCTCCCCTCCCCCTTCCTTATCCCCTCCATCATTGTATTTTTGGTTTCCATCACTACTAAAATGGTTCGTATTCATTTATATTTATTGAGCAAATTTAATAAACAAATTTTAAATTACTGAAACACTAGCGGTACACATCATAAAAATTAATCTCTCCGTTAAACATTTACAGTATTTTCAAATCGGGGATTAATTCTTGTGCGGAAGTAGTTGTTGTAAATTATAATTTCGGTTGTCTTGATTATCTCAAGTTTTCGTGGGCAAAAATCATTATGTGAACATTTAGCCTCGAAATATAAGTTAAGCTGACCACATATCACTCCATTGGATCAAACACGCATGTCAAAACTACTAGCCCGAAATGAAATTTGCAAGAGAAATTCCAACACCGATTATATGCTAAGATACTTTATACTAGGACAAGACGTGAGCAAAATAAGAGACTTCCAAAATTAAAAAGAAGAAAAAAGGGGAAAAAAATATGGTCCCACCATAAAATAAGGAAAAAACCCCGAGAGCGAAATAATGCCATAGAGCAAACAATGAACTGGGTGGAAGGCCCAACTTGCACATGGACTAGGCTTAGCATGAGGCCTATGTCCAAAGAAGGCCTGAGAAGAAAGGAAATTTATGGTAATTAGTTTTCACTCATAAAGAGCATGGCCGAAGATTTGTCAATAAGTTTATTGTTTTGAAGACCAAGGTTTAGCATAAACTTTATGCTATGGAGATCGCTAAATTCAGCTGACCTTTGACTATTCATATAACTTCATATGTTGGCGAGCCCCCACCACTCGTACAAATGTCCCACGTTGATTTAATGAAACATAATATTAAGTACATTACACCCAAAGATTTACTCTTTGAATAGAAAAAATAGTTGATTCTATACACAGATTTCAAGGTTGATCCTTCAAGACATAATTCTTCGGCAATTAACGACTTTGACTGAATAAGTGAAAGTCAGTCTTCACTTCTAATCCTTCATGGACATATAAAGTTACACTTATGTAGATGGGATGATGGAAAAGATTTCTGTAAAGTTTAATGGCACTTGCTTCATTTTTTTTTTTTTTTTTTTTTTGCTTCTTCTTTTCTTTAAGTCGTGTGCTTGACATATCATATTAGTCATCTTCTCAATTCAAATGATGTACAATTGCACCAAGAAATATGAAAAGAAGACATTAAAAACAAGCCTTCGTAAGAGAAATGACATTTTAAGATGTCTTGATGATATTTTTATTAACTGAATTTACAATGCTAGTTTATAGAGACAACTCCTCAAACAATTTCATTATCCATGAAATTTGATGGCCTTTCCCTTTGGCTTCTCCATTGACTCGACTGCTCTTCTCTCCAGCATTCTCACACCTCCCATGAGCCATTTGGGCTTTCCTGTTTCAAATGCAATGTATGCTAGCGAAATCCCAATTACAATTCCCGATACATAGCCTATCCACACCGTTTTCTGTTTGAACCAACTCTCATGTCCTTTGCAGTCGAAAGTTGATGAGGAGGATGGCGGAGGAGACCGAGCATCGCTAGGGCATGCTTTTGGCAATGGAGTTCCACATAAGCCCAGATTCCCACTAAAATAGTCGCTTGAAAATGTGCTCAATTGCTTGTCTTGTGGAATTCGACCGATAAGTTGGTTCTTCGAGAGGTTTAAGTACCCAAGGGAAGCCAAATCTCCCAATTTTCCAGGAATCAACCCACTAAGCTTGTTCGAAGAAAGATCAAGCCATCCAAGATTAGCCAAGTTCCCTAGAATAGGTGGGATGGAACCCGTAAGATGGTTATGAGAAAGGTTGAGCCCTATGAGAGAGTGAAGATATCCAATAACTTCGGGGATGTTCCCTTGGAAAGAGTTGCATGACAAGTCAATAATTGTGAGCAAGGTCAAGATCCTCACTAGCTCAACCTCTAGCCCTTTCATCATCACGGCCACTGAATTTTCGTATGTCCTTTGTCCGAAAAATTGTGTCATATACAATGATGTGTTTTGCACATTTTCGCCATTCATCATGCCTTTAAGGTTCATCATCAAGTTGATTGGCAAAGGACCACTAAAGTTGTTGTTGGAGAGGTCCAAAATGTGTAACTTGGGAAAGAGGTGAGCTCCCGGGGAATATCCAAAAGACCCTTCAAATTGTTGGACCTTAAAATGAGAATTTTGAGTTCTGGGAGTGTTCCCAACCATCTTGGAAATGTATCCTCTATATGATTGTGACTGAGATCTAGAATTTCCAGATATCTACATTTGACAAGCAACTGGGGCAATGTGTCTTCAAACCGATTTCGACTCAAGTCAAGAGTTACGAGGCCACTTCTTGAAGAAAAAAATTGAGGAATTGTGCCCTCGAGGTGATTCATTCGCAAATTCAAAACTAACAGATTGGTGCTAAAATTTGTTAAGCACCAAGGCAAGCTACCCGTTAAGCCGTTGTTGGACAAGTCAATGATCGCGAGCCCAGTGGCATTGCATATCAAAGAGGGGATCGTTCCAGTTATGTTATTACTTGCAATAGAATAATAATATGTGACAGGAGATGGAAGCGGAATTGGCCCTCCGAACTTGTTGTTGGACAAATCTATAACAGTTAATGAGGTGTATGAGAAAAATTGTATGGGCCACCATCCAATGAAATTGTTGTTGGAAATAAGTAAAATTTCAAGAGTAGGGAAGAAGAGTCCAAGGACAGTGAGGTTGATCTTACCATAAAATTTGTTCGATTGCAAATCAAGGCTATACAATTGCAATGCTTCTAGCCAATGTGGGAATGTATCATTGAACTCATTATGACTGAGAAGTAGTGCCGATAAGTTCACGCATTTGACTAGGAAGCGTGGTAATGGTCCTTGCAATTTATTATTACTCAAGTTTAAAAATTGAGATTAGTTATATTACCAAAACATGATGGCATATTCTCAGAGAAATTATTATTAAACACTCTCTCCAAAAGGTTATTAGAAAGATCCAACGATTCCAATGTACCATGGCTTATTCCCCAAAACCACATCGGGATCTCCCCACTAATCCTATTTGAAGAGAGGTCTAACTCTGTTAATCTATTCAATGAATTCAAGAAATAGGGAAACTTGGTCAAGTGGCAAGAACGCAACCACAATACTTCAAGCTTCGGGAATGTATACTCAAGTGTATCGTAGATTAGTTTTAGTTCTTGAGAATCCATAAGCTTTCGGAGATTTTTAAGCTTTGCAAATAATTCAAACTCTACAACCCCACTAAAGGTATTCCCGTCAATCCACAAAACTTGGAGTTGGTTGAGATTCCACATTGACAAGGGAACGTGTCCTGTGAATTTGCAATACTCAAAATCTAAAATTGTTAAATTCTTCATGTTCCCAATTGAATTGGGTATTTCTCCTGAAAAGTTTGTACTCTAGAGAGGCAAAAACTCTAGAGGATTAGTCCAATTGGATTTGGGAAGAATCCCAGACAAGTTTTGATTTACACCCATATAGAGAGCAATGAGGCTCGGTAATCGAAAAACGGCATCTGGAAATATCCCCCTAAGGAACATCTAATAATGCTTAGATATGTCAAAGAAGAAGACAAATTTGCAAAGGACTTTGGTGAAACCATGGACATATCTACTTCATCAAGAACAAGCTTTCTCAATGTTGTTAGATTTTGAACAAGCATTGTGAAAATTGAATTTTCCAATCCGAGATAAGAGAACGGGTGTGTGTCAAAAATAACATTCTCAGAGAGATCAAGCGACACCAACTTGGAGAGGTGAGAGATTTCATTGGGAATGGAACCCGAAAAGGATGAACTAGAGAGATTCAAATGAGTCAATGTTGTAAATGCACTCAGATTAGATGAAATGTGAGAGCCAATAAAGTTATTACCGAAAAGGTTGAGGCTCCGAAGATGGCGAAGAAGAAAGAGGGAGCTGTTGGAATAGAGAGTGCCACGAAGCCAACTGCAAGTAAGATCGAGACCAATGATGTTACCGGTGGCACCATCACAAGTGACACCATCCCATGAGCAACAATCCATGCCCTTGTGCCATGAATTTGTCTTTGGATAAGACTTGACAGAGTTTATCTTTTGATAAATGAAGTCAATGGGATGCCAATGACAACGGTATGATGCCTCTCTATGAAGCACGAAGGAATTCTTAAAATGGAGCAAGGCATCGCATTGGTCAGGAGGGCAATGGGGCAAAGCAAATCGAAGGGGGGAATGTAAGAAAAAGTGAAAACAAAGGAGGCGGAGTATCTGATGCCACCCCATTCTGCAATTTAGCATGTGAGCGAGTTTATTGGTGGTAGAGGAGAGTGCTTCCACTTATATAGCCCTTATGTAGGGTGAAGTGATTACGCGAGCCTTCTCTTAAAGGTCAAAGTCAAAGTCTTCTTAAAATAAAATAATTGAGATCACCGAATCTCCATGGGAAAGAGCCTCGGTGGGGTGAGTTGAGTGTGGAAAATTATTAGTGCCGTAGCAATTTCAATGGAAAACTCTTCTTGGAAAGTAATCTCTCAATTACTTGTCAATGATTAATTTAAAAGAAATGCTTGTCAAGTATTTTACTGCTACAATTGAAAAAGGAAAGACAAGACGCAGTTTGGTAGAAATCAAAGTCTTCATGAAACGGCATTAATGGGGTTACATATATGATATTCTTTTTCTTTTCTTTTTTTTTGTCTTGGCCAGGTTAGCTAGGCATGAAAAAAAACTTTTAGTGCCATTAAAATTGCCAAGAAAAGTCTTCTTGAAAGGTCCTCTTGCGCCGTGATGTCGTGCCACATGTACTAATTCCATGTTACAGCACCAACAACTCGATATGACAAATTACAAATTTGAGTTTCCTATATTCTTTGATCACAATTTTTGTTGGTATTTGTAAATGAGCTAAATAGCGACAAAAGCATATTCTTTATATTTCATTTGCTAGTAGAGAGAATTAGGGTGATGGTAACAATTCGTCTATTAAAAAACACAGATAAAAATTCGCAACTTGACTATAAAAAATTAATAACTCTAAGACAAAGCTCTTGAGCTTTTCATAGAATTATTAGGAAACTTTGATTATGACAAAATAATAAGTTTCAATCCTGTCGAAATCTTTTCACTTCTTCACACGATTGGTTTCTGACATGATTTATGGTGCATTTGGTTAAGCTTTTCAAGGGGCTTTTGGCCTTCATGGCCCCATGAGGAAATGTTCGGTTGTTTGGCAAGCCTTTCGAAATAAAGTTTCCAGAATGCTGAAACTATGGTTAAATAATTTTTTCCCAAAGTTATCCAATTTTGCCCCTCATTGTTATTGTTCATCTTCTTTGCAAGGGCAGCCGGTGAGGTTGGGCGACCCATGAGATGGCCGCGTGAGGTCGTGCGACCGCCCTTTCTTAAAGAGCTTTAGCTTTCAATATTTGCATTGCACCCAAAATCCATTTCTAAAGTCAAATCAAACCCACACTTAATATGCTTGTTATACTAAGTGGTTCGATTATTATAATTTGTTTTTAAAGTGTAATAAAAGGCAAGAATGCCAGGGCACTAAATTTAACATTTACTTTTTGGTTATGTAAACATAAGATTTGGCACATTTTCCCCATCGGTGATGGAAAAGATGCTTGTCTTTGGATATGACACGACATGGTCATTCTAATCACAAGAGTTCAATGTCATGATGCCATGCTACCAAGTACGAAGAAATTTTTAAGATGGCAAAGGGGCCAAGGAAAGCGAGGGGAGGAATGAAAGAACAAGTGGAAACAAAGGCGGTAGAGGAACTAATGCCTTTACATTTTGCAATTTAGCATTTCCACTTATGATAAAGCCCCTTTTGTATCGTGAAGTAATCAACACGGGTCTTCTCTATGGGGTCAAAGTCAAAGTCTTCTTAAATTGGTATTATTGGGGCACATAATTTCCATGATGGTGGTCTTTTGCGTGTGGAAATTTTTAGTGCAATGGAGATTTTCCATGGACAAATCTTTTAGTGCGCGTGATGGCTTGACACGTGTACGACACCTAATGTTACCCTACTCACAACTCTACTTGACAATTGACAAATTTGACTATTTTAAATTCTTCAATTGCGGCTTTGTCTGTATTTGTAAATGAGCTAAAAATAATACGCTTTGTCAAGAAAGTATTACCCGATGACAGTGTTTCATTTTGCAAGTCGAATCTTATTTGCCAGTAAAGAGACTTAGGAAGGTTTCTAATCAATTATTAGTCATTTCTTTTGATGATAAAGCCAGTAAGCTTTTTACAAGATTACAAAGGAAATCTTCATTACAATAAAATTATAACTTTCAAAACTTGTTGAAATCTTTTCACACCTTCACACAATTAGTTACTTACATGATCTAATATGCCAATTATACTGGGCGTTCAAATTCTTGTAAATTGTTTAAATGTGTATATTATAAGACCTTAGAGGGTGTTGGGCCACCTAATTGAACATTTATGTATCGATTATGTTAACACAAAATTCGGCATATTTTCCTCATATGTGATGGAAAAGGTGCCCATACAATGGATTGACTCAAAGAACAATTAAGCAAGTGGGGCGTACTTCGTAGATTGGGAATTTATGTAAATTGGTATATCTTGTTACCGAAGTACATCTTTTATTTGTTTTGCTTTTTTTTTTCCTAAGATGATAAAATGGGAAGAAGCTCGGATTCGAGAGATTTCTTTGATAAAAATTTGCAGGGAAGTTGTTTGGTGCCGATTTTGCTGTCAATTATGATTTAGGGAGTTTACGATATTCTCCAACCCTCGTTGACTTGGAAATAGGCGTGATCCTTACTCATTTTAAAGGCTGGAGACACAAGGATTGCCCACGAATTATGTTCGTATAGCTCACGACAGCAAAAGATACTTTTCATGACGGTTTCTTGCCCATTTCAATGAACAACTAAGCTATTGTTAATCAAATTTAGAGTTGAAAACAATTCTTAGGAAAGTTATATAAATTTAAAAATTTAATATCATGAAAAATCCCAAATTAGTATATCTGTGAAAAATTTATCCCAAATGACCACAAAAAAAAAAACCTTAAACTAGTACACTTGTAAAAAATTTATCCCAAATTAATTTTTTTTATCACCAAAAATCTCAAACCGATATAATTTTGACAAATATATCATTTGTTAAATTGGATTAATACCATATAAAAATACAAAATTGATACAACAATGAAACGGAGAGTAAAATTGCAAACGGTACACTAGTCAACTATTACGTGTCATCCAACTTAGCAATTTAACAGTAAAATTTAATGGAAACTAATAAATTGTTAAATTTGTCATAAGTATACTGGTTTGGGGTAAATTTATCAAAGGTTTACCGGTTTGGGATTTTTGGTGGTCAAATAATTAGTTTAAGATAAATTTGTCACAAGTATACTAGTTTAAAATTTTTCTTGGTATTAACCCTAAATCTAATCACTTGATTAGACAATTTAAAGGTCCAAGGGCTTTGCATGGCCCTTATAGGCAAGGCACACTATTTCTATTTATTTTTTTTGGATGATTGAGATGCGCTACTTACAGCACATCGAATTACATTACCTCAATTCCACTATTTTCACTTTTCAAATCGTATATATTTCTAATGGGTTTACTTTACACCATCAAAATGGGCTGAAAAAGTGCCATTAGAACATGTAAAATTCCATCGGTCCCTCTAGTTTTGCTCCAAAAACATCCCTCCATCTACTTATGGACCTTTAAAATGTAGAGGGAAGATAATAATTTTCCAATAAAAGCACCAACAGTGACATTCTTCTTTTGTGTTTTTTCGCAATACGGCCGGCCCCATCCTCAAACCTTAGAGGGCTCCATCCAAACTAAATGCGTAATCAACAATGTCAGGCTTAATCGACTTGATATGAACTTATTTCATATTCAAATCTGTCTCATAAAAATATTATCGATCTCATTGGACGAGTGACATATGTAAAGTAAGCTGCTTATCTTCACATATTCCTAAATAATTCACAAGATCACCTATAATTGCGCAAAAAAGAAAATGTATTCCATCGAAAAATAAATGATAAATAAATCAATTGCAATATGGGAAAAAGAAGGGATCCAGTGCATGTCTGCCGTGATTTGTCGCCTCGAATGATTGTTTTACTTTGAGGGCCAGCTGTTCCTTCGATTGGCCAAGCCGCGCCCTCACCTTCCTTATCCTCCCTCCATCATGGTCTCCGATCTAAAAAAATCGGTTCATTTTCCTTTTGTTAAGCATTTTTAATCAATAATTTTTAAAATACAGATAAACTTTTGATGCACATTATGAAAAATTAGTCGCTCTCTTAAATATTACAGTATTTTCGCATCTAGTTATTTAATAATAGGCAGTCCATTTAAAATTCAAATGCGAAAGTAAAAATGTCAAAAGTTAAAATATTGTTCTAACTTAAAAAAATATTAACAGATTATATATAAATCCACTTATCAATAATTTGTATGTTTTGATAACATTGATGAATTGTACTCACCTTTGACTATAAATATAACTTCGCAGATTGATGTGATCGGCTGATTATACATATGTCATAAGTTAATTTAATGAAACATAAATTTAAAGACAGTTCTATCCAAAATATCATTTTAAGAAACTTCAACTACAAATACAACTATCGTCTAGCTTTATAAGTAAGCTCTGTGTTCGATCATTTTGCTTTGACGACACTTTTCGACCAAGAAATAATCATTCTACGTGATGTTGTTGACTATAATAGGGGAAATATACTCAATACTCTAATTTCACGCTAAAAGAAGACAATGCAGTGACCATCGTCTTTTTGTGAGAAGTTCTCACAAGTATTAATTTCACCGGAGCTGATTTGTCCATTGAAGTTGGCAAGATTCTGACGTGGAAGGCTTAGGCGTAACGATTGTATTGAAAAATTTTGTTGCTTGCGGTCTAATTGTGGTCTTTGATTAATTGATAGGTCCGATGGCAAAATATCTTTTTCATGTCGGATTCTTGCCCAATTCGTTAAACACAGGAGCTCCAAATAACCAAATTTAGAGTTGGAAAGATTTAATTAGAAAAGGCATATAAATTAATGACCTGATTAGACATATTGAAGGTCCAAGGGCTTTGCATGGACCTTATAGGTAAGGCACACTATTTCTAATCTTTTAATTTTGAGTCATCGAGGTGCAATACTTGACAACATATTAAATTACAAAATCTCAATTCCACTCTTTTCACTTTTCAAATCGTATAAATTTCTAATAGGTTCTGACCAAAACAAATTTCAATGGATTTACTTTACAGGCTGAAAAAGTGCCATTATAATATTTCAAAAAAAAAAGTGCCATTATAACATGTAAAATACCGTCAGTCTCTCTAGATTTGCCAGAAAAACAAAACCCTCCATCTACTTTCGAACCTTTAAAAAAGTAGAGAGAAAATATTGATTTTCGAGTAAAAGTACCAATAGGTGACATTCTCCTTTTGTTTTTTTCCCGAGCAGTGTTGGCCCCATCCTCAAACATCAGAGGTAGGGACCAAACTCCCTACATTTTATTTTTTTTTTTTGGATCATTGAGGTATACTACTTAACAATACATCAAATTATGTTATTTTAATTTCACTTGTTCACTTTTTAGATTGTGTAAATTTCTAATGAATTTACTTTATAAGCATTAAAACAGGCTAAAAAAGTGCTATCAAAACGTGTAAAATCCTACTGGTTCCACTAGAATGCAGGTGAGTATATTGGTGGGGGAGGGTGCTTCCACTTATAAAGCACATCCATATTGTGAAGTGGTCAACATGAGTCTTCTGTAGAAGGTCAAAGTCAAAGTCGTCTTAAATGATATTAATGGGACACACAATTATTGTGTGGGGTCACTTGGGTGTGGAAAATTCTTAATGTCATAAAAATTTCCATGGAAAATTTTTCTTGAAACGTATCATGCACGCTATGTCTTATCATGTGCACAACACCCCTTTATCACGGCACTCACGACTCTATTTTACAATTGACGAATATGACAATCGTATATTCTTTAATGGCATTTTTGTTGGTATTTGTAAATGAGCTAAAAAGATTAACCACTGGGGGTTCGCCCCAGTGGCCACCCTTCCATCATGGAAGGGGGAGGTGAGGTTTACTTCGGGGGATGGGGGTGCATAAGTTTTGGGTTTCAATGCAAAGGCGGGGCAAAAGTCTGAGAGATAGAGTAGAATGTAAATCGACCAAAAAAAAAATGAGCTAAAAAGATTACGCTTTGTTGATGCCTCACGACAAAGCATTTACTTGAGGACAATGCTCCATTTTGTAAGTCAAATCTCATTTGCCAATAAAGAGGCTTAGTGAGCTATCAATAATTAGGAATTTCTTATGACAAAGCTAGTAAGCTTTTCATAGGATTATTAAGAATCTTCATTATCGTTATAATATTTAAATATTAAATTATGTATTTGTCTAGCAATTTAAGCCTTTATAATAGTTGTTAGTAATCCAACGAAACCTAAAATGGTATCAAAGTAAGAACTTTTGAGTTCAAATCTTTTCAAGCATCTTATTTTTTTTTTTTTTATTCTCCAATGAAATATCTCCACATTCAATACTAGACAAAAAAAATCGGATTAAGCATGATAGGGAGTGTTCGAATATGTCGATATTCTTTCACCCACTTTATTCAATGCGCGAGCTCCAATTAACCAAATTTAGAGTTGGAAAGATATAATTAGAAAAGTCATATAAATTAATGACCTAATTAGACAAATTAAAGGTTTGAGGGCTTTGAATGGTCCTTATAGGCAAGGCACACTATTTCAATTTATTTTTTTTGGATCATTGAGGTGCGTTATTTGATAACATATCAAATATAATCTTGATTCCACTCTTTTCATTTTTCAATCGTGTAAATTTCTCATGGGTTTGCTTTACATGCATTAGAATGGGCTAAAAAGTGCCATTAAAATGTGTAAAATACTGTCGGTCTCTCTAGTTTTGTTCAGAAAACAAAACCCTCCGTCTACTCTTGAACCTTAAAAAAAGTAGAGAAAATATATCTATTTTCGAGTAAAGCACCAATGTTGACATTCTCCTTTTTTATTTTTCTTTTTTTTTGCCATGTGGACCGACCTGACCCTCAAACCTCAGAGGCAGGCATAGAACTCCTCACCTCCTCTGTCCAAATTGAATGGGTAAGCAATAAGGTCAAGCTTAATCGACCTGATATGAACTCAACTACTATTGAAATCCATTTCATAAAAGCACCATCGATTTCATTGGACAAGTGTGTTGGATAAATTCTCTTGAAGTATTTTGAAATTGACAAAACATGTTTATCAGTCTAGTCTGAAGACCTACAGACTCTTTTGACAAAGTCTGAAGATCAAAGTCTGAAGATCAAAGTCTGAAGATTAAAGTCTAAAGATCAAAGTCTGAAGCTAGCAAGACTCAAGACATATATTTCAAAGTCTACTCACATGGACAGTTTCCGGGACGACGTTTATTCGATCTTATATGATCTTTATTCTAACGACTAGTGGATATCTTTCTACTGGATTCAGCACTAAACGATCTTAGTTTTATATGGAATATGTTTAGATTCCTTGACGACTTCGCAACTTATATTTGGAAGGATCTACTTATGGAAACCGAGATCCTAATTGTATGGGCGAGCAAGATTGATGGGCTATCAACACTTACCTTAAAGAGCTCGAGATCTCTCTAATTGATTCTGTCCAACGGGTTGATTGGAAGAACTTCTTTGGAAGGTGCCAACGGTATTGAAGGCATGAAGAAGTATATAAGAGAGATGCTCTAGTTGTTGAAGGGTGCGGATAGAAGAATTCCAAAATCTGAATCTCCTTTTCTATTTTGCGATATCATTCTTTGAGCGTTACATGTAATCAAAAGAGAGATCATATTGTAGACCTTGAGGAAGTGTAGTAGAGTAATCTACACTGTGGACTCAAGAGCGTGAGGCGTAATCACTCTTATTGATTCTTAGTGAAATCCGGCCCGAAAGGGGCTGTCCGTGCGGGAGAGTGGACGTAGGCTTGATCTAAGCCGAACCACTATAAATCTGGAGTCTTGATTCTCTATCCCTAATCCTTTATATTGTTAACTGTTTTCATTTGCTGCAATCGTTGATTTTAAATTATTTATATCTCATTCGGTTTAAATTGTTAAAATCGCTTTAAACACCTATTCACCCCCCTCTAGGTGCTAATTCTAGTTCTAACAATTGGTATCAGAGCCTGTGTACTTGTTTATAAGAAGTGTCTTTACTTCTAAGTAAAAGATCTATGGCTAGTATGTTACCTACAGGGTTGGTTGAAGGTCAAAACAATACCAGACCTCCATACTTTGATGGAAAAGATTACAGCATATGGAAAAATAAGATGAAGGCATTCCTAAGATCAAAAGATCCCTTGGAATGGGAAGTGGTTGATAAAGGAATCATTCATGTTGCTGCATCGACTCGAGAGAGAGGAAAAGAACCCGTTGTTCCTACTCTTTTGACTCAAGAAGAAATCACCAAGAGACAAACTCTCGACGCCAAAGCTATTTACTCTTTATATTGTGCTTTATCCCCTTTTGAATATAATAGAATATCTTCTTGTGATACAGCAAAAGAAGTATGGGATAGGCTTCACATTACCTATGAAGGAACTGATCGTGTAAAAGAAACAAGGATCAACATTCTCTTGGGACAATATGAAGTCTTTAAGATGAGATCAGGAGAATCAATTACTGACATGTTTAGTCGCTTTACTGAAATTATGAATGGTCTTGAATATCGGGGACATCCAATCTCGGGACATATGAAGGTCAACAAACTTCTTCGAGGACTCTCAAAAGACCGGAATTATATAAAAACCTCAATAAGAGAGACACGAGAGGATTGCTCCACTTTCTGTAGATGAATTGGTTGGGACTCTTCAATCCTATGAAGTAGAACAGACCAACGAAGAGGAAGACTCAAAAGGTAAGAAATCTATTGCCTTAAAGTCTAATGACTATTCTGATGTTACAGACTTTGAAGAAGATCTAGATGATGAAGAATTGGCACTTATGATAAAGAGATTCAGAAAGTTGAACAGAAAAGGAAGGAAATTCAATTGGAAGAAACAAAATTCTCAAAGGTTTCAAAACAGGTCAACAGAGGAAGATGATACGAATAAAGAAGTGACTTGCTTTGAATGCAAGAAAAAGGGACACATCAGACCTAACTGTCCTCTGTTAAAGAAGAGAAAAGGGAAGACCGAGAAAAATGGGGAAGGCACTCAAAGCGAGAGACTTGGAGTGATACTGAATGTGAAGATAGTGACAATGATTATGCCAATATTTGTTTAATGGCAAAATCAGACTCAGACTCAGACCTTGATTCAGACACAGACTCAGACAGCGAACTCGAGGTTAGTAACTTGAAAATTCCTGTTAAAGTTTCTAAATACATTGATGAACTTTGTCTTAGTCTGAAAACCTCTCTTAAGAGGATCTCCGAATTGAAAAGGGAAAATTCTACATTGAAACAACAGGATAAACTTATGAAAGAAAAGTTTGAAAAACTGGAAAAGGATTTTGCTGTTGTGAAAGAAAACTCAGACAGTATTTCAAATGAAAATAATCTTTTGAAAAATTGATATCACTAACATATCAAAGAGATTTTCAAATGGTTCTGAAAAGCTGGATAAGATTCTTTCGATACAAAGACCATATTTTGACAAGTTAGGTCTTGGTATGACTTAAGAAACTATTCCACCGATTGATTTTCTGAAGGTAAAAGAAAGAATTAAACAAAGACCAGCTAGAAATTATTTACAAGAATCATTTCCAGAAAGTCTTTGTAAAACCTGTTGGTAGAAATGCTATGAGATGTTCCAAGTGTAAAAGCTTAGAACACTTTGAGAAAGAATGTCCTTTGGTTTGGAGACCTGTTAAAAAGAGCTGGGCTAAGACTGTCTATTGTTCTAACACTTCTGGACCCAAGATGGTATGGGTACCAAAAAGAGCTTGATTTGTTAATTGCAGGTTACTATCAAAAAGAAGATAAAATGGTATCTTGATAGTGGCTTCTCAAGACATATGACAGGAGACTCAAGCTGCTTCATAAAACTTATCCAGATAGACGGAGGAAAAGTTTCCTTTGGTGGTAACAACAGAGGGAAGATTACTGGTCGAGAAACAGTGAAGATTGGGAGTTTGTCTATCAATAATGTTTCATTAGTTGAAGGATTAAATTACAACCCGCTTAGCATAAGTCGGTTGTGTGATTCTCGGTTTCAAGATCAACTTTCGGGGAAGAAACGTGCTCTGGAATCAAGTAAAGACCTTACTCAATCTTTTGCGAGTCGAAGACATGGAAATATCTATCTTCCGGATGTGAATCAAGAAAGATCACAAAGTGCTTAATATCGAGTACAAGATGAAGCAAATATATGGCACAAAAAGCTAGGCCATATCAACATGAAGCAAATCAACAAGATCTCTACAAAGAAACTTGTTCGAGGATTGCCTATTCTGAATTATTCAAAGTCTGATCTATGTACACCATGCGTATTGGGTAAACAGGTTAGAAACTCTTACAAATCAATAAATAAAGTTTCCACTAATCATGTATTGCAGCTCTTGCACATGGATTTGTTTGGACCTACCAGAACGAAAAGCATTGGTGGTAAAAGGTTCTGTCTGGTAATAGTGGATGACTATTCACGATTCACTTGGGTTTACTTTCTTACAAGTAAGTCAGAGACTTTCTCTCTCTTTTCAAAATTTGCTAAAAAGGTGCAGAATGAGAAAGGTCACACTATTACAAGCATTCGTACAGATCATGGAGGTGAGTTTGAAAATCAAGACTTTGCTAATTTTTGTGATGAATTTGGTTTTCAACATAAATTCTCTTCTCCATATACACCAGAACAGAATGGGGTTGTGGAAAGAAAGAATAGGTCTTTACAAGAAATGGCAAGAACACTTTTAATTGGAAATCAAGTTTCTTTAAGGTTTTGGGTAGAAGCTGTTTCAACTGCTTGCTATATTATAAACCGAGTGTTTTTAAGGCCAATTCTTGAGAAAATTCTTTATGAAATTTTTAAAGGAAGAAACCAATAGTTTCTTATTTTCAAATATTTGGTTGCAAATGTTTTATTCTAAAGAATGCAAATGATCGTGTTGGTAAGTTTGAAGAAAAACCAGATGAATGAGTCTTTCTTGGATACTCTACTATAAGCAAAGCTTTTAGAGTGTTCAACAAAAGGACTCAGACTGTGGAGGAATCAATGAATGTCAAATTTCAAGACTCTCCACAAGTTCAGAATCTGATCGAAGATTCAGAATCTGCACCAAACATTGCTAGATCTAACTCCACCGAAGAAGGTTACTAAATCGAAATCGCACAACAAGCTACCGATGAAGAACCTACTCAAGAAGAAGATCAACAATCTATCGGGGTGAACAAGAATCGGAAGCACAAGTCTAGTCATCCTGAAGAACTCATTATTGGGAACATTAATGAGGGAATTCAAACAAGATCCAAAAGGCGAGAAGAGTCTAGTGTTGTTGCTCTTATTTCTGAAATAGAACCCAAGAATATTGAAGAAGCCTTAGCTGATGAAAGCTGGATTGAAGCAATGCAAGAAGAGCTCAGACAATTCAGTATTAACAACGTATGGGAGTTGACTCCCAAACCTAAAGGTAAATCAGTTATTGGAGCTAAATGGGTTTTCAGGAACAAAGTTGACGAAAAAGGCAAAGTAACGAGAAATAAAGCAACACTCGTGGCTAAAGGATACACGCAAGAAGAAGGGATAGACTATGATGAGACTTACGCTCCAGTAGCAAGGTTAGAAGCAATCAGATTACTACTTGCTTTTGCTTGCTATAAGAATTTAAGGTTGTTTCAAATGGATGTCAAAAGTGCATTCCTGAATGGATTTATTCAAGAAGAAGTCTACGTAGAACAACCTCCTGGTTTTGAAGATTCAAAGAAACCAGACTCTGTATTCAGACTGAAGAAAGCTTTATATGGACTGAAACAAGCTCCTCGAGCTTGGTATGAAAGGCTAAGTAATTTCTTAATTCATAGTGGCTTTTCTAAAGGAAATGTAGACACTACTTTGTTCATTAAAAAGGAAGGTAAAAGCTTTCTACTTGTTCAGATTTATGTTGATGACATCATATTTGGATCATCTAATGAGACTTTGTGCAAGAAATTTTCTAAGTCTATGCAGGATGAATTCGAGATGAGCATGATGGGTGAACTATCCTTTTTCCTTGGTCTACAAGTCAAACAACTAAAGGAGGGAATATTCATTCATCAAGAGAAATATGCAAAAGAACTTGTTAAAAAGTTCGGTCTGGAAAATTGCAAAAAGACTCGACATACCAATGTCAAGTTCCTTGAAGATAGACAAAGATGAAGCAGGGAAGAAAATTGACCAAAAGTTATACAGAGTATCATTGGCTCACTTCTTTATCTTATCGCATCCGGACGACATATTATTTAGTGTTTGCATATGTGCTAGGTTTCAATCGACCCTAGAGAATCTCACTTAAGTGTTGTTAAACGTATTATTAAATATGTTGCTATTATCGCTAAGATCGGTCTTTGGTATCCCAAAGAAGGAGACTTTACACTTCTTGGCTATTCAGACGCAGATCTTGCAGGTTGTAGAGTTGAAAGAAAAAGCACTTCAGGTACTTGTCAATTGCTTGGAAACAGGGCGGTATCCTGGTTTTCGAGGAAACAAAGTACTGTGGCTCTTTCAACGGGAAGCGAATACGTTGCTCTTGGAAGTTCTTTGTTCTCAAATATTGTGGATAAAACAACAACTGCAAGACTTTGGCATTGAAGACTCTTGCACAGAAATTAGATGTGACAACACCAGTGCAATCAATCTTACAAAGAATCCTATCCTACATTCAAGAGCAAAACATATTGAGATTCGACATCACTTTATAAGAGATCATGTTCAAAACAAAGAAGTCTTGATACAATTCATAGACTCAAAGAATCAGCGCGTACATCTTCACAAAGCCACTTGAGAAAAGCTTGTTTGAGTCTATTCGCTCAAGACTCAATATATTATCTCTTGAAGAATGCCGAAGCTGGACTCAGTAACTAAAGTCTGACAGAGCATCAGACTCGTCTTTTAAGAATACGAATCGACACGACTGTAAGTTCATTTACTTAAACTGTCTTATTGATAAGGTAAGATTATCTGTCTATTTTAAGTCGGTTATTTTTATAGAGAGTGGTTATTGTTTTATTAAGGCAGTTATTTTTTTCAAAAAGGAAAATTCAAGATTTTCAAAAGATATGACGCTTGGTTTATCCCCCGTACCTGTTATCCTTATACACCTCTTCTCATTCGTTTTCACTTTACTCAAAACCCTAGATCAAAAGCTTTTTTTCATTGCTCTGTATTTTTCTCTCCAAAACTTCTTCGTTTCAAAGTTCTCAACTTTCTTGCGACACAAGTGAGAAAGTCTCTCCAAAGAAAAGCACAATGTCGTATCGAGGAAGTCATCCAGAATAGCAAACGAGGGGGGACCATAGGGATCGGTGAGGGGCCTACGCACTTTGATCTCACTGAGGAAAGCGACATTCCTACTGAGCAAACTCCTCAACGATCTCAACAGCGGTCATCCCCAACTAGACCTCAAGAACAGGGCCCTCGAGATGCAGAAATGATTTATGAAGATATCGAACCAGTAAGAACTTTTAAGCCTGCCTTTGTTTACAAGCTTTACTCTGCGTTAAAGGAAGGTGGTTCTGCTATGTCTTTCATGGATGAGTTTCTGAAAGAGAAGGGTTATAGAAACGAGACGCACTTTCTTACTGTTATGGATAGGTCTGGAGTTGTGCCTGAGGGAACGGCTGCAAGAGCATTTGCAAATTTCCCTAGTGACCCTAGGTTTAGTAGTATGAATCGGCCTGAGGGAAAGGACGATGATGAAAAGATGTTCATACACTTTAAACCATGGATGGGTGTGGCTGCAAGCCTTCGAGGGAAGAATGATGAATTGTTCCGCTCAGACGGACACAGGAAGAGGTATGAAAAATTGCTGAAGCGTGGGGTGATGAACCCATGAACTGTGGATTTCGATTTTCTGGACTTGTTGAGCATAAATCGTGAGAGAAATTTGAAAACTCCAACTTTATCGATTCGCACTGAGACCGTGACACGGCACATTTTGAATTGACGGTTTATTTCTACTCCAATATCAGTTTCATTGATGCAAACAGCTTTACTTTCAGCGTGAGGGATAAAGAGTATGTCATTGATAAGGACATTTTGGCTGATGTGCTTGGTGTGGAAAGAGGGGCTTTCCAACCAATCGGTGTGTCTGTAAGCCATGCTACTCTTGATCTAGCAAGGGACAGAATTGCAGAAGGAAGACTCTCTTATTCCAGAATGAATGCAACAAATACTTTGCTGCACAAGATTGTAATCAACTGTCTGAGACCCAAATCTACATCCAAGACAGATGTATCAATTTCTGAAGCTAAGTTGATGTTTGGCATCAAGACTGGTGTAAACTTCTCTTTGCCGCATACCATCATCTTTCATATGTATAGATGCATGGCAAAGGACAAAGGAAAGCTTCCTTATGCTGCTCTCATTACTCGTCTCTTCAGACATTTACACATTCAACCTCCTCATATTCTCACAGTGAAGACTATTGATAAAATGGTCATCGGGCTGAGGATGATTACCAAGATGCGTCTGAAAGAGCTTAGCAAGAAGCTGGAGCAATTCAAGGAAAAGACTCATGTCAAGCTCAGACCAGACTCATCAGCAGCCAAAAGGAAAGGGAAAGAACCTGTGGTTAATTCTACCAAGAAGAGAAGGGCAATCATCCTGGAAGATGAAGATGATGAGGATGCTATACCCATCTCTACTCTTATTTCTCAATTTGCTGCATCTATTCCAACTGTTCAAGAACATCAAGTTGCAGAGGAAGAGAAAGAGAAAGAGGAAGAGAAAGAAGAAGAGAAAGAAGAAGAGAAGACAGAGGAAGAAAGAGAGGAAGAGAAAGAAAGAAAAGAAGAACAAGCAGATGAACCAGAAAGAACAGATTCTCCAAAGATAAAAGGAGGATCTACAACAACCGTCACCGAGAAACTCCTCGGAAAGAAGAGTTCTTTCTCTTCCGTAAGACATGGAAACAGGGGAGATAAAGAAAGAGAACACACACCTCTTCGCTGACTTTTAGAGAAGAGGATGCACAAACAGGTGTTAGTCGATCACCTCCTAATGCTGAGGATATTCATGCTGCACGTTTCCGAAGGAGAGGCATCATCTCCACACACCGAACCTCCCGCCGACATTCATACTGGCTTGACTCCGCCTTCAGACCGAGCTGAAACAAGCACTCAGAGTAACAACTCTGGAAATTTTCAAAGGCTGCTTGAGATCATCTTGGAACTTAAAGGTCAAATTTATGCCATGGGATATGAATTTCAAACCTTGCAGAATGAAAATCATGCAATGTTCATCACTTTGCATGATCGCCTTAAAGATGTTCGGCGTCGATTCAGGATACTGCAAAGGGCACTACTCTCACCCAAGTACAGGAAGATTTGCGGAAGTTGGAAAACACTGTCAAGTCTATGGAAGACTTTCAACTTGTTCGCATTCCTCGAGCTCCTTGATTTTTTAATGCTGACAAAAAGGGGGAGAAGACTTTTGCAGATCTTTTTTTCTCTCAAAACCAATCCAAAACCAAATCCTATCTTTTTATCTTTTTATTGCTATCTTGACTTTGACTTGAGTTTTATTAAACGTGTGCAACTTTTGAATGTGTGCTCACTATGGCAATACTTTAAGTTTTGTAAATTAGATAGTACTTGTCTGCTTATGACTAATGAGGTTCGGTGAATGCGGATCTCGTGTACGGGGAAAGTCGTAGGTACGGGATAACGTGTACGGGATAACTTCTACTATATTATTTAATCTTTTATGATGCTTGCTTAAAAGTTGTATTGCAGGGCGATAGTATTCAAATCTGCAGGAAAGTTTTGTCACCATCAAAAAGGGGGAGATTGTTGGATAAATTCTCTTGAAGTATTTTGAAGTTGACAAAACATGTTTATCGGTCTAGTTCGAAGACCTACGACTCTTTTGACAAAGTCGAAGATCAAAGTCTCGAAGATCAAAGTACGAAGATTAAAATCTGAAGATCAAAGTCCGAAGCTAGCAAGACTCAAGACTTATATTTCAAAGTCTACTCACATGGACAGTTTCCGGGACGACGTTTATTCGATCTTATATGATCTTTATTCTAACGACTAGTGGATATCTTTCTACTGGATTAAGCACTAAACGATCTTAGTTTTATATGGAATATGTTTAGATTCCTTGACGACTTCGCAACTTATATTTGGAAGGATCTACTTATGGAAACCGAGATCCTGATTGTATGGGCGAGCAGGATTGATGGGCTATCAACACTTACCTTAAAGAGCTCGAGATCTCTCTAATTGATTCTGTCCAACGGGTTGATTGGAAGAACTTCTTTGGAAGGTGCCAACGGTATTGAAGGCATGAAGAAGTATATAAGAGACATGCTCTAGTTGTTGAAGGGTGCGGATAGAAGAATTCCAAAGTCTGAATTTCCTTTTCTATTTTGCGATATCATTCTTTGAGTGTTACATGTAATCAAAAGAGAGATCATATTGTAGACCTTGAGGAAGTGTAGTAGAGTAATCTACACTTTGTGGACTCAAGAGCGTGAGACCGTAATCACTCTTATTGATTCTTAGTGAAATCCTTTTTTAAGGGCTGTCCGTGCGGGAGAGTGGACGTAGGCTTGATCTAAGCCGAACCACTATAAATCTGGAGTCTTGATTCTCTGTCCCTAATCCTTTATATTGTTAACTGTTTTCATTTGCTACAATCGTTGATTTTAAATTATTTATATCTCATTCGGTTTAAATTGTTAAAATCGCTTTAAACACCTATTCACCCCCCTCTAGGTGCTAATTCCAGTTCTAACAAAGTGAAATATATAAAGTAAGCTAACCATGTTCACATTTTACAAATTAATTCGCAAGATCAAGTACAATTGCGCAAAAGAAAATGGATTTCATCGGAAAATAAAAGATAAATAAATCAGTTCTAATATGGGGATTTCTGCTGTGATTTGTCGCCTCGATTGGTGGCTTTGCCTTGAGGGCTAGCTGTCCCTTCGATTGGCCCAGCACCATCCCCCACTCCCCTCCACCACCCCCCCCTCCCCCTCCTTATCCTCCCTCCATTATCGTCTCCGATCTATAAAAAAAAAAAAATGGGTTTCGTTTTCGTTTTATTAAGCATTTTTAATCAATCCTTTTTTAATTACTAATAAACTGGCGCAAGGCATTGCGTTATTGAGGAGGGCAGTGGGGCGAAGTGAAGCGAAGAGAGGAATGTAAAAGAAAAAGCGGAAACATACGAGGGGGAGAATCTGATGCCACCCCTATTTTTGCAATTAGGCATGCGAGTGGGTTCACTGGAGGAGGGGCTTCCACTCATAAAACCTTTCTACATGTGAAGTGATCAACACAGGTCTTCTCTACACGGTCCAAGTCAAAGTCTTTCTAAAATAACATTATTGGGACACAAAATTTCCATGGTAGGGTCACCTAGGTGTAGAAAATCTTTAGACCCCTTGTTTTATGGAAAACATTTACTTACAAATGATTGCTTATGTCATTCATAAAAATGAATGAATAAAAAATATTTTCATCATTTGCGAAAATTTTTAGACATGAATTGTTGTTAATATTATTGATTGATTATTTCAAACAATACAAACGATCATTTTTGGGAAAATTGTGAATCTTTAAGCTCAGTAATCTATTGCTTCACCTCCACTATTTCTTCCATCGGGTGCCACGCAAATTTTAATGGAATAATCTTCTTGAAACGTCTTGCCGCGCTAACAACTCTATTTGACAATTGGCGAATTTGACTGTCCTAAAAATTCTTTAATTGCATTTTCCATCTGTATTTGTAAATGACCTAAAAAGAATACTCTTTGTCAATGCCTCGCATGAAGTACTTACCTGGTGCTCCATTTTGCAAGTGAAATTTCATTTGCCAATAAAGAGACTTATTGAGCTATCAACAATTAGGAATTTCTTATGACAACGCTAGTAAGCTTTTTATAGGATTACTAGTAATCTTCATTATGGTAAAAATAATAACTTTTAAACTTGTCGAAATCTTTTCACTTCTTCGTATGATTAGTTACTTAATCATTATGCTCGTTATGCTTGTTATGCTAGGTGCTCGGATCACTATAAATTACTTTTAACGTGACAAGATCTTAGGAGATGTTGGGGCACTAAATTGGACATTTACGTTTTGATTGTGTAAACACAAAATTTGGCATATTTTCCTCGCATGTGATGGAAAAGGTCCCGAAACAATGGATCGACTCAAAGGATAATTAAGCTAATGGGGGGCAATCCGCAGATGGATAATACATGTAAATTGGGCTATCTCGCTATCGAAGTACATCTTTCATTTGTTTTATTTTTATTTTTTTTAATGATAAAATGGGAAGAAGCTTGATTGTGAGAGCTCTCTTTGATAAAGATTTTGCAGGGAAGTTATTTGGTGCCGATTTTGTAGTCAATCGTGATTTAGGGAGTTTACGATATTCTGTGGCCCTTTTTGAGTTGGTATTAGGCGCGATCATGATTTGCTCGTGAACTATGTCAGTCTAGCTTTATCCATGACGGGGACTCTATAATTAGGCTTTTAGACCAAGAAATCATCCTTCTACGTGATGCTGTTAACTTTAATAGGGGAAATACACTTCAGTTCTTACAAGAATTATTTTCACCAGAGCCGATATTGTAAGACGCGAAAGCGCAACCCAAGATCTTCATAACTAAAACTAAGAACACATGTGTAATCATTTAAAGAGATTAATGCACCTGCTTTGGATCATCATTCTTGATGCGGAATAACGATGATCCAAACTCAAGAACTTCTCTTTTATTGCCATCTATATCGCTGGTTCAATAAGACAACCTATCACCCTTAGCGCTTTTAGTAAACGCTTCTTTGTAAGGATAATTGTGTATGTTAAAATTAAATGAAAGACTTGAGTACTATTTATAGAGTTTTCATCTAGATTCTTTCATTATGGGTCAGGCTCAACTCGGCCCACACTAACTAGCCGCATATTAGACTAATTAAGAAACCTTCTATCTTACTTAAACTAACCCCATAAAACGGTAAATTATAATATCTATTAATGTAACCCATACTAGGAAAACTCTTACAAATATGTCCATTGAAGCGGGCAAGAGTCTGATGTGGAAAGCTTGGGCACGCCGATCGTAGTGAAAAATTTTGTTGCTCATGGTCTAGTAGCGGTCTTTGATCAATTGATGGTTCATGATGGCAAATGGTCTTTTTTCGTGTCGGGCTCTTGCCCACTTCGTCGAACACATGAGCTCCGGTTATTCAAATTTAGAGCCGAAAAGATTTAATTAAGGAAAGCTATATAAATTTAATGACCCGATTAGAAAAATTAAAGGTCTAAGGGCTTTGCATGGCCCATATAGGCAAGTTACACCATTTCTTTTTTTCTGTTTCTTTTTTTTATCATTGAGGTGTGCTTCTTGATAACACTTCAAATTACATATCCTCAATTTCCCTCTTTTCACTTTTGAATTGTGTAAATTTCTGATGAATTTACTTTACATGCATTAGAATAGACAAAAAAAAGTGCCATTAAAATGTGTGAAGGGGTTTTGGCCACCAAAGCCCCTTGAAGAAATGCTAGAATGTTTGGCAAGCCTTTTGAAGTAAAATTTGCCAAATGCTGAAATTAGGGTTAAATAATTTTTTTCCAAAGCTATCCTCACCAATTCTTAAGTTTTTCGATTTTGCCCCTCGTTGTTATTGTTCATCTTTTTTGCAAGGGCAGCCAACGAGGTTGCACAACCCATGAGATGGCTGCCTGAGGTCGTGCGACCACCCGGGCGACAACGACCCTAGGCCTCTTGTGACCCAGGCGGCCCTCACTGGGTCACACGACCCTCATCAAGGGTCGCCCGAGGTCATGAGCTAGCACTAGATCTAACTTGCCGGTGGGCCAAACCTTATGTTCGAGTTGGTGAAAGGTTTGATTTCTTCATAATAATAAAAAAAGAAAAATTACAATCAAAACTCTTTGAGAAATTTTTTTTGCCAAATACTACTGCACCCAAAATTGTTTTGAATATGAGTTTTTACCAAATGCAATTTGCATTTCTCAAAAGGTTTTAGCTGTTAGCATTTGCATTATACCCAAAAGCCATTTCTAAAGTCGAACTAAACTCACCTTTAATGTGCTTGTTATACTAGGTGGTTGGATTATTATAATTTTTTTTTAATGTGTAATAAAAGGTCTCAGAGGATGTCTCGGCACTAAATTGAACATTAACTTTGGGGTTATGTGAGCATAAGATTCGATGCATTTTCTCAGTAAGTGATGGAAAAGATGCATGTCTTTGGATAAGACACGACATGGCTGTTCTGATGGAAAAGATGCATGTCTTTGGACAAGAGTCCGACCCCATGTTATCGAGCATGAAGGAATTTTTTTAAATGGAGCAAGACATTGCATTGGTCAGGAGGGCAAAGAAGTGAAGGAAAGCTATGGGAGGAATGAAAGAACAAGTGGAAACAAAAGAGGCGGAAGGTTCCATTTTGTAATTTAGCATGCGAGTGAGTTTGTTGACGGGGAGGGTGCTTCCACTTACGATAAAGCCCTTTTGTATCGTGAAGTGATCAACACGGGTCTTCTCTAGAAGTTCAAAGTCAAAGTCTTCTTAAAATGGCATTATTGGGACACTAAATTTCCATGATGATGATCTTTTGCGTGTGGAAAATTGAACACAGAATTTCTATGGCGGTAGTTTCTTGCCTGTGGAAAATTCGTAGTGTCATAAAAATTTCTATGGAAAAATCTTCTTGGAACGTTTCGTGTGCGCCATGTCTTGCCACGTTTACAACACCCCATATCATGGGATTCACAGCTCTACTTGACAATTGATGTATTTGACTGTTTAAAATTCTTTAATTGCAGTTTTTGTTGATATTTGTAAATCAGCTAAAAATGATACGCTTAGTCGATGCCTCACAAGAAAGTTTTCCCTGATGAGAGTGCTCCCTTTTGCAAATGAAATCTTATTTGCCGGATTCGAGTAAATTATTTAAACGTGTATATAATAAGGCCTCAAAGGATGTTGGGGGCACCAAATTGAACATTTATGTTTTGATTATGCAGACACAAAATTCAGCATATTTTTGTCGTATGCGATAGAAAATGGGCCAAAACAATGGATCAACTCACACACACAAAAAAAAGTTCATAGGGGCATTTTATAGATCCGGATCTTACGTAAAGCGGGCTGTCTCGTTATTAAAGTACGTCTTTTCCTTACTTTGTCTTTTATTATCAATAAAAAGGGGAGAAGCCGGGATCTAAGACCTCTTTTGATAAAATTTTAGGAAGGTGTTTGAAGCCGATTTGGTTGTCAATCATGACTTGGGAATTTAGGCGAGAGCCTCATTATTATTAAGGTTCGAGGCACGATGAATGTCCGTCTAGCTTAATTTGGGGACTAAGCATGGTGTTCGATGGTTGTGTCGATGCTTTTAGTCCAAGAAATGATCTTTCTATGTGATGCTGTTGACTTTAATACAGGAAAGACACTAAATTCTTGCAAGTAATAATTTCACTAAAGCCGATATGTCCATCGTAGGTGGTAAGAGTATGATGTGGAAAGCTTGTGCGTAACGATCGTATTCAAAATTTTTGTTGACCGTGGTCTAGTTACGGTCTTTGATCAATTGATAGTCCACGACGGCCAAAGATCTTTTTTCATGTTGGATTCTTGGCCACTTCGTTGAACACAAAAAGCTCTGAGCAACCAAATTTAGATTCAGAAAGATTTCATTAGAAAAGCCATGTAAATTTGACGACTTGATTAGACAAATCAAATGTCCAAAGACTTTGTATGGCCCACGTAGGCAAGGTATGCTATTTCTATTTTTTTTTTCAGGTCATCAAAGTGTGTTACATGACAACACATCTAATTACATTATCTCAATTTCATTCTTTTCACTTTTCAAATCGCATAAATTTCTAATGAGTTTATCTCACACGCATTAGAACGGAATGAAAAGATGTCATTAGAACGTGCAAAATAACATCAATCTACCTAGTTTTACCCCCAAAAACAAAACCCTCCATCTAGTTTTGATCCTTAAAAAAGTAGAGAGCAGACATTAATTTTCGAGTTAAAGCATCAACGGTGTGACATTCTCCTTTCTTTTTTCTTTTGCCACGTGGGCCGGCCCCATCCCTAAACCTCAGGCTCAGAGGTAGGGACCGAACTCCTGACCTCCTCCGAACAAATTGAATGGGTAACTGACGGCAAAGCTTGATTGACTTAATATGAACATATCAAAGATTCAAATTCGCTTCATAAAAACATCGTCGATCTTGTTAGATGAGTGAAATATGTAAAATAAGCTAATTATCTTCACATGTTCCTAATTAATTCACGAGATCAAGTACAATTGCCTAAAAGAAAATGTAGTCCATCGGAAAAAAAAAAAAAAAAAAGGATGCATAATCAATACCAACATGGGAAAAAGAAGGGATCCGGTGCTTTTCTGAAAAAAAAAATCGGTTCATTTCCGGCTTATTAAGCATTTTTAATCAATAATTTTTAAATTACTAATATACTCACAATGCATATTACGAAAAATAAGTCTGCTCCCTTAAACATTACAGTATTTTCATATCTAAACATTACAATATTTTCATATCTAATTACTTAGGGTGTGTTTGGTACAATCTGTTCTCGGGAGCATTCCGATCGAAATAATTCTTTTTTGATTCTGTTCCCGGGAACAATTTCTAAGCATTTTAAATTGTTTGGTAACTATTCAAAATTTTTCTGATTCGGAATAGAATTGTGTTTGGTACCGTGTTCATTAATTATGTTCCAAATCAATTTCTTTTAATTTTTAAATATTTTTTTAACTTTTTTTCCTTTTTTTTTTTCTTTTCTTTTTTCCTTTTCTTCTATTCTTCTTCTTCTTCTTGTGGCCGGTGCCGGACCGAGGACCGCCGGACAAGGGCCGACTACCTCAGGAGCATTGCCGGCCCCGAGGCCGGCCCTTGTTGGCCGAGCCTCGCCGGGTACTGGCGAGGCCCGCCCGGTCACCGGGGCGGGCCGGGCGAGCCTCGCCGGTGGCCAAGCAAGCCTCGTTGAGGCCGGGCGAGGCCCGCCCTGGCCACCGACGAGCTCACCGAACCTCGCCCTAGCCCGGCGAGCCTCGGCAAGCTCGCTAGACCGATTGCTTGCGGCGGCGGCAACGGTGGCAGACAGCGGTGGACGGTGGTGGACGGCGGCGGGACAAAGAACCGCGAGGATGGCGGTCGATGAAGAAGAAGAAAAGAGAAGAAGAAAAGTTGGTTTTGATTCTTTTTTTTGTTCCTGAAACAAGAATCAATTTTTTTTTATTCTTGATTCTAGTCCAAATCTGTTCTCGGGAACAAAAATTTACCAAACGCGATTATGTTCCCAAATTGATCTCAAGAACAAAAAATTAGAATCGGGCGCTATTTGGATGATTACCAAACATTGCCTTAATATAAAGCTTGTCTGTTAAAAATTCAATGGCGAAAGTAAATAATATGTCAACAATTAAAATGTTGTTCTAACTTTAAAAAATTATAAGCAGATTATATGTAAATTCATGCGTTAATTATTGGTAAGGTGTGAATACTTTAGGGATTTCAGATTTAACAAAAGTCAAAGTGCGTTTACTGCAAGATTTTTTAAATTGGAGGTAAACTTTTTGATTCTCTTGATTATCATAAGTTTTCGTGTGCAAAAAACATTAAATGAACATCCAACCTGAAAATTTAAGGTAAGCTAACCGGAATTATTCTATCAGATTGAACGCGCACAAGCGTATGAGCTGAAAAAAAAATTGGAAGAGAAATTCCAAAAGTTGGCTTCTATAGTAAGATACCATAGACTTGATTAAAACAAGTGACCGTCCAAATTAAGGAAAGGAAAGCTAAAAAAAAAAAAAGATCCCACCATTAAAAAGAAAATATAGAGCAAGGTATGGTCTTAAAGCATATTGGCTGGAAGGCTCAACAAGAGGCCTATTGGAGAAAGAAGGCATGAAAAAAAAAAAGTTAACTCTTGGTAATTGCTTTTCACTCATAAATAAAGAGCATAGTTAAAGACGGTCTGAAGTTAATTGTTTTGAGGACCAAGGTTCAGCGGAAACTTTACCATATTAAAATCGACGAATTGTGCTCACCTCCGACTTCGAACATAACTTTGCACGTTGATGCGATCAACCGATCATACATACGTCGTAAGTTAATTTGATGAAACATAAAATTAAGGACATTTCTACCCCCATTGATCATTGTCAGGGACTAGGTTCTATTACGTAGATATGTTGAAGAGAGCTTATATAGCTCATGACTTTTGTCAAGCCCAAAAAGCAGGTCATGTATTAATGTCACTGGGCCGAATGGTTTTGGGCCTCTGAGGTGAGTTCTTGGATGCGTATAGCTAAAACTCTCGTCCCTGCAGATCAAGCCTAACAAGTGAGATCAAAGTGCAAAGTTTGTAATCTTCCATGAGTAAATGATGATGTTATCGTGATAGTTCTTGTGTTGGAGATGAAAAATGATCTTTCGTGTGGCCGTGTACGGCTTGGACTTGGCATAAAACTGAATTTTGAAAATTAACCATATGGGAAAGGCAAATAAAGGGTGTTGATCAATTTGGCTGTGTAAGGGTTTGCATTAATTGTCGCCTCCTTTGAGAGCATATTTTACTCATTTTCTGTCTACTCGCTGTAGCAGACGCTGGCTCTCAATCTTTGTCATCTTTAGAGATGATTCCGGTCCCCCGGACACGGATCTCATTGTGGAAACCCCTTACTTTTTCTCCATGGTCATCATTCGCCACCTTATTGGTCGTCAAAGCCCAAGCCACCATAGCCGCTAGGGATTTGCAAAACTTGGAGCAGCTAATATTTCCTCTGCTACAATCTACAAATCTATACTTGCTCCCGTTATATGTTGTCTTGGGCCTTCTCGCTCTTGTTATATGTCTGTAATCGGGATAAGTGTCAAAAAAGTCCTAAACCTTTTGTCTTTGTGCCGATTTAGTCATAAACATTTTTACATTGTGTCAATTCAGTCATTTCTGGCCAATTTTGGCCGGATTTTGCTAACTGGACGCCGACCGACTAATGTGGCTCCGATCAAGCCGCGTTGATGACTTTTAATAATATTTTAATATTTTTGAATTTTATTATTTTTCTTTTTATTATTTTTCTTTTTCTTTTTCTTTTTTTTTCCTCTAGCCGGTCGCCAGACCTCGGCATGCTCAAGCTGGCCTCGCGCCGGGCCACCGGAAGCTTTTGACCAGACGACGAGCTCCGCATGCCGTCGAAGATCTCTCTCTCTTTCTAGCGCGACCGTAATCGCGCAGACTGCGCGGTTCCTCCAATCGGGGAAGGATCACTCTACAGTCACTCGAGACGAAGTGTCTCTCATCGTCGGAGACGCGAGGGACGCGGAGAACGAGAGGATCGAGAGGCCAGCTCGAGGCTGCCTCCTCGCGCCGAGCTGGCGGGGCTCTCCCTCACCGGCCATGGGCGAGGCTTGACCTCGCCAAATCCGGTAAGGGCAAGGCTCGCCGCCCGGGCCTCAAGGGTGGCCTCGCGCCGGGCGAGCGAGCCTCGCCACCCGGCGCGAGGCCGCCTCGTGGCCATTGGCGAGGTGGCCGACGAGGTCGAGGTCGACCTCACCGGCCGTCGCCCGGCCGGTCGCCAAGGTCCGGCAAACCGGCCGGGAGGAAAAAAAGAAAAATAAAAAATATCAAAAATATCAAAAATATCAAAAAAAAATCAAAAATATTAAAATATTATTAAAAGTTGTCCACGTCAACGTCGATTAGGCCACGTCAGCCGCGGACGTCCAGTCAGCAAAATCCAACCAAAATTGATCGGAAATGACTAAATTGGCACAACGTAAAAATGTTTATGACTAAATCGGCATCAAAAAAAGGTTTAGGACTAAATCAGCACAAAGAGAAAAGGTTTATGACTTTTTTGGCACTTATCCTGTCTGAAATCTATCTTTTCCCCCCGGAAAGAACCCCATAATCGCAATCTATACCCTCGTCTGAACTCGCACAGACACACAAACCATGACAACTGTCTCTAGTTTATGAACCATGTAGGTACGTATGAATATCCACGTACCGGATTCTCGAATCCCGTTAGGACAAACTTAGCATCTGTCTTTAGTAAGCATAGCCCCACCGTAAGATTCGCATGCTAAGGGCCAGGCTGAGGAAAGTCTCAACACTTCCGACGGTGTTCTCTCTTTCCTCCCTCCTTTTTAGCCAGTCTTCTTTTCGTCTTTGGTGGGAAGAGATGATACAATCAATCTCACTGAACACACTATTTTTCAATGTACTATACTCGTTCCCTCAATTACCAACTTTTTTGGAAGCGAAAATCGCTCATCTTCTCTCAAAACTCAATTAATTAACTCCCGAAGTCCATGGTTTCCACTTAATACGAGCAGTTAAGGTTAAGATAATGAGCTGGATCTGAACCATAACGCACACGTACTGAACCATGAGTGACCTTATGAATGGACAAAGACATGCTACTGACATTTTAGGTACCTAATCATCATATTTCAAAAGTATATATGAAAAGGGTTGACCTGCTCTTGCTTCGTAAAGTCACACTCCAAGCGGTGGAGACTGTGAAGCTTGAACTCACCTTCGAATTATATTGTTTTGGAGATTGACTCGAATGGCTGATCTGTACATTGTTTTTATGGCATGTGGAGTTGGTTGTGAGAAAAAAAAAACTCACGCGTGTATAGATTCATCATAAGTTCATGTAGCCAAATGCTTTGTCTTGAAAATGGCATCGTCATCGCTTGAGCAAACGTGTTCTGTTTGAAATCCATTCGCCAAATATGCATATTGCATTGATATTACGTATGGTACAATCCGAACTGATCTAAAGATTCTTAATAGACATGTAATCCATAAGTGTAATTGGCAGTTGTGCGGTATGTAACAACTACATCTTTTCCCCCTTTTTTTTGTCCTAGAGCAGACTTTCCTAACAGAGATATAGCAACAATGAACCTTTCACTCAGTAACAAATCAACTTCCATATAAATCATGCTCAACGTATTTAGGTAAATGAGTTAAGAGTAGGACCTATACTTTGCTCTAGAGATGGAGGCAGATGGGATTAAATCAGGATCGCCACCAACTTGCAATCGGGTTTCGAACCGCAAGACGAATTTGATGTATCCATTAGGAAAATCCTATAAGATTTAGAACAGGTTTGAGGTTTAATCAGCACACCTCCTGAAAACCTATAACCATCTAGTTATATTCCCAAACAAAGATCATTTCTTTTCCTCCGGTGCACATTAGATTGTACGAGAAATCATATATAACACATGAATAATTATGTACTTGCTCTCTTAAACTCGTTCCACCGTCATCCCGAGTTTGTTCTCCCGTCTCTTTCAGAACCGCTGCTTGCGTCCCACGCGCTCAGAGTCAAGAGGGTTCACCAGTTCTCTGAATTTTCTTTTCACCGGACCATGGCTTTGACCATTGCTCGGTGCTACTTAATCCAGCTGCGCTTCACCAGACGAAAGGAACATTTGGTTAGATTGAACACGCAAAAGCAGTGACAAGTCGAGAGTCATTCAATCTCCACCAGCTTCGAATTGAAAATTCTACAAAAAGGGTTTTCGGCTTTACTCCGTCAAATCAAAACCCCCACGAAGTAGGTACCTAAACCTAGCCTCGGAACTCCAAAATTTGAGTAATTCGTAATATTTACATAACGCGACGGGCCAACACAATATTATTTACTCGATCAAATATGTTCTATTTCATTATTCGTATAAAAAATCACAATAGACAAGAGCGTATACATGTATAATAACATACGCGAAACTATTTCCGTTTCAATAGGTTTCTTGAGAATTCTTAGCGAGCATGCCTAATAAGCGGAGCATTACTCTTATTACTACCCGAGCAAAATAATTAATGCTTTCCCATAAAAACCAAATCGATGACCAAATCCTTGGAAAGTTATTGTTTTGCTTTTGTCATCACCATAAGTTCCCTTATAGGACGCATACTTGAGCTCGTTTGAGGTTTTGAGCCCGATTTTTTTTCTTCTTTTCTGCTAATCATATCAAAGCAAGTGCCAAAGGGGCTCGCACATTATATAACTCACATAAATACCCGCCGAGAGAGAGAGAGAGGCAGGGAGAGACGCGGTCCCTGCATGAACGCCGCCGTCTTCTTGGCCGCCGCCGCTCCGCCCTCCTCCTCCTCCTCCTATTCGTCATCCTCGCAGCCACCTCTCATTCTCAGTCTCGGCCTCCAGACTATGGCGAGGCGCTTGCGAAAAGCCTCCTCTACTTCAAGGCGCAGCGCTCCGGCCGTCTGCCCCACAACCATAGCGTCGCCTGGCGCGACCACTCCGGCCTCACCGATGGCCTCGAGCGAGGGGTTCATTGCGATTCATTTCAACCAATGCCATCACTTCTTCTTTCCATCTTTTTTTCTCTTCTCGATTTCCTTTCCATGTGGGTCGTGCACTGAATAAATATCCTTGCCGGGGTCCCGTGTTTGGAATGCGAAGGTGGACCTGGTCGGAGGATACTACGACGCCGGAGACAACGTCAAGTTCGGCCTCCCAATGGCGTTCACCATCACTGTTGCGATTAAGCGAGCGATCGAACAATAATATAGACAGAAAAAGAAAATAAATCGGACATCAGATTTACGTGGTTCAGTCGTAAAGACCTACGTCCACAGGGAAAGCAGCAGCGAATTTCACTATAGATCAAGCGATACAAGGAGATTACACACTCAAGTCACTCAAACACTCTCTCGGTGTTTCCCAAGCCCCAATTACACCCAATAACGCACTTAATGTTTAGCCCCGAAATTCTTCAATAAATAATCTCTCAATCTCACGAAAAAATTACATGCAAATCTTACCACAAGATTTAATAGGCTTGAACACTAAATCTTCTTAGATGTAATTCATGGACAAGAACGACAAAGAAAAATCCCTCCCAAGCACTCGATGACTAGACGGCGCTTCAAGACCAACTCTTCATGATCAACGGCGGAACACCAAGCACTCACGCGGCGCTTCAAGACAATTTGTGATCCACATCTACCACCCATGGCCACAAGTCTATATATAAGTAAAACCCTTATTCTTTTGCCAACTTCTCATAGGATTTTGTTTCATATCTAAAACGATTTTATCCAAAAACATATCTCTATATATTTTAAACAAAAATCCAAATCCAAGTCAAAGTTGAACTTTCCTATTTCAGCGGCCGAATTCTCCAATGCATATTCAAACTTTGGGAAGTTGATCTTCGGATCTTCTTTGCTCGATTTTGAACATCCGCAACATATCTAATTCGGAATATTCTGAATTTCATATTGGACTCAAACTCGAGACATATTTTAACAATCTCCGCATTGGCTCGACGTTTGAGTCAAGTTGCAATCGTTTCGCAAAAATTCGAACTATGCCGCTACTTTCCCATAGCCCTCGATAGACTCAACCGCCACAGATATTATCCAAGTCCAAGCTTCGCTTGAACTTCGCCATAACCGAGGACCTCATCAGAATACCAACTCCACATGCACCTTTAACTGCTCCGCAAGGATTTTCCGACGCAACCTCTTTAACCGCAGATAAAGCAAAACTATTGTTGCATCCATATCTGTTAGGAGATCGAATACGTACCTTGTTAATTTTAGCGGTTACAGTAACCGTTGGCTCTATAAGCTCCACCTCGTTATGAGCACCATATGTGTCGATTACTTTGCTAGTACCCGTATACGCTACCTCAGGAGTTTCTGGTCGCAACTCCACCTCAAGCTGAACACCGTTCAAATCCATATTAACACTGTCACAAACACTCCTGGCCATAAGTACCGGAGACTCATCAAGGATAACTTCTCTGCTGTTAACAGGTGAATTTATATTTGGACACCACAACTGATTGCCCCACTCACCTTGTGCATAGCCATGGAATATGCACATTGCCCTCCAATTGAGCTTACCATCACTCACTCGAAAATAACACGGGCAACCAAACATTCTAAGAATAAAATAATCAGCAACGTTACCTCACCACACTTCTTGTGAGTCCGCCATTCAATAGCAAAGTTGATGGGGATCTATTCACCAGGTAGCTTACCGTACTTAGCACATCAGCTAGAATTCTCCTAGCAATACCAGCACTAGAGATAATTTTATGGGCCATCTCTAGTAATGTTCTGCTCGTCAATTCTACAAATTGTTGTGATTTATTGGCACTAGTGCGGCGTTTCACTATGCTCTCTTTCATGCAAAACTTATTTGCCAACTCCGAGCAGAACTCCATGCTATTGTCAGTCTGCACATGTTTGATCGATTTACCAGTCTCCATCTCGATCAAAGCTCTTGACTGCGTGATCCTGACACCAACATCAAACTTGTGCCTTGGCACAAACACCCAGGTCTTCCTCGAGCAGTCAAAAGACTGTCGAACAGATGCATCCGACGTCCCCGCAGCGAAATTTGTCACTATCTTATCTTGAAGTTTATACAGGCCTCCGTGCTTGATTCCTTTTATTATCACCAAGGCACCTCGTACAACCTTTAGAACTTCACCTTTTGAATAATACCTGCAACCAGCTGAATCTAGGGCACCCAAGGAAATTAAGTTCTTTTTTAACTCTGGAACATGCCTTACTCCAGTCAATGTCCTCACAATACCATCATGCATTTTAACATCACCAACACCCACAACATCGCACTGAGCGTTGTTCCCTAACTGGACTTTACCATTACCCGTGCATTGATAAGTGATAAACCAGTTTCTATTTGGTGTGACATAAAAAGAACAACCATAATCCATAATCCATCCATCAAACGATGAATAATCAGTGACAGACAAGACATAATCGACATTATCTGCTACAGATGCAATATAATCTGCAGAATCAACCATAGTTCCCTTACCATTCTCATTCTTCAGCTTGAGGCAATCCCTTCTAAGATGCCCCCTCTTGCCACAGCTCCAACAGATAACATTAGCAGTCCTAGACTAACTACGCCTGTTTATATTAGTACTACTATTACCCACACGTGTTATAGATCTTCCTCTATTTTCACTTACTAAAACAGTAGATACAGGTTCGCCGGATTCTCTTCTATAAATGTCCTCGCTCAGAATTAAATCTCGAACCCCATCAAACGTCAAACTTGTTGACCCAGAGGAATTACTAACAGTAGTAACAGTAGTATTCTAACTATTAGGCAATGAGGATAGCAGAATCAAAGCACGTACCTCATCTTCAAAATCAATCTCAACTGAACTCAATTGACTAACAATCACATTGAATTCATTGATATGATCTGCAACTGACGCACCTTCGCTCATCTTCAAATTAAACAGACGTCGCATCAAATAGACCTTATTGATCGCAGAGGGCTTCTCGTACATATCCGACGGGGCTTGCATCAAATCAGCAGTGGTCTTCTCCTTCAAGATGTTAAACGCGACGTTACGAGCCAACGTCAGCCGAATAACACCCATAGCTCGTCTATCCAGCAAATCCCAATCAGCTTGCTTCATCGCCTCTGGTCTCTCCCTAGATAAGGGCAAGTGCAGTTTCATCTGATAAAGATAATCTTCAATCTGCATCTTCCAGAAACTAAAATCTTTCCCATCAAATCTGTCGATTCTCACTTTTACTTCTTCTGTCGCCATCAATTCGCTTCAACTTAGCCAAGCCTAGCTCTGATACCACTTGTTGCGATTAAGCGAGCGATCGAACAATAATATAGACAGAAAAAGAAAATAAATCGGACACCAGATTTACGTGGTTCAGTCGTAAAGACCTACGTTCACGGGGAGAGCAGCAGCGAATTTCACTATAGATCAAGCGATACAAGGAGATTCCACACTCAAGTCACTCAAACACTCTCTCGGTGTTTCCCAAGCCCCAATTACACCCAATAACACACTTAATGTTTAGCCCCGAAATTCTTCAATAAATAATCTCTCAATCTCACGAAAAAATTACATGCAAATCTTACCACAAGATTTAATCGGCTTGAACACTAAATCTTCTTAGATGTAATTCATGGACAAGAACGACAAAGAAAAATCCCTCCCAAGCACTCGACGACTAGACGGCGCTTCAAGACGAACTCTTCATGATCAACGGCGGAACACCAAGCACTCACGCGGCACTTCAAGACAATTTGTGATCCACATCTACCACCCATGGCCACAAGTCTATATATAAGTAAAACCCTTATTCTTTTGCCAACTTCTCATAGGATTTTGTTTCATATCTAAAACGATTTTATCCAAAACATATCTCTATATATTTTAAACAAAAATCCAAATCCAAGTCAAAGTTGAACTTTCTTATTTCAGCGGCCGAATTCTCCAATGCAGATTCAAACTTTGGGAAATTGATCTTCGGATCTTCTTTGCTCAATTTCGAACGTCCACAACATATCTAATTCGGAATATTCTGAATTTCACATTGGACTCAAACTCGAAACATATTTTAACAGTCACAATGCTGTCGTGCGGGGCGATCGAGTACAGCCGACAGATCACCGCCGTCAGCAAGCTAGCGCACACACTCGAGGCCATCAAATGGAGCACCAATTACTTCATCAAAGCCCACACCCACCCCCAACGTCCTCTGGGCTCAGGTGTCATATATTTTGTCTCCCCTATTTCATTTCATAATTTCCGATAAATTGTCGTCACTGGTCAGGTCGTTTATGAATCGAGTCGATTACAATCATCAAATTTCGTAAATAGCGTAAAAAGAAAAATCAAGAACTGCATTCATATAATGAGTCAATTTAGGCAGATTTGGTCCATTAAATGACAGATTACAATAATGACCAATTTTTCCAATTATTATGGTGGGCAACGGGGACATGAACCACTACTGCTGGCAGCGGCCGGAGGACATGATGATGTCCCGGCAGGCGTACGAGGTGCATGAGGACAACCCGGGGTCGGGACATTGCCGGTGAGACGGCGGCGGAGATGGCAGCAGCCTCCATCGTGTTCAGGGAAACGAACTCGCATTACTCCCACCGTTTGAAAAACAAAGGAGATAGAGGATATGTTCATACACCAATAACCACCATATGCTTAAATTTTAAAGATGACTATTTTTGGTTCAAAAGAAAATTATATATTGGATTAAAGACAAGTAGATGCTTTTCCACTTCTCTAGTGAAAGGCAATAGATATCCTTCTCCATGGTCCACATTTATTTTTTTGATTTGGACCCGCATCTTTCACATTGTGCCAAAAAAAAAAGGGAACACTATCAATGGGCTTGGTCGTCTAATTGCATAAGATTAAAGTCTATCGGCTTGTTCGATCAGAAGTACACTATAGCGTGATGAAGTTTTGATTTCTTTAGGATAATACTTCTTTGTCTCTCTATAAACAAATAAGAGATGATGGTTATGTTTACACAAAAAATGACCAACTTTTTGTTATTATCGACATGTGATAAACTTAGTCATTGAGATAAGATTTTGGTCATTTATGAACAAAATTATTGACAACTGTAAGAATCGACAACTTGATGAATCCATACCTTAAAGAAATTGATAAAAAGTGGAGTTGATAATCTCATATACAATATTCAAAGAAGTACTTGTCAACATAGTAGAATAAAACCACTGGGGTTTGCTCCAATGGCCACCCTTCCAACTTGGAAGAGGGAGATGAGGGGTTCGAATCCCCACCTTCTCAGGGAGGTTGGGGGTGGGGACGCTGTAGTTTTAGGAGTGGATTTCGACTCCCACGCCCTGCAAAGAGGAAGGGCAAAAATCTGAGAGTGAGCATTAGAATAGGAAGAGAGTAAGACCGACCAAAAAAAAAAACATAATAGAATAAAGCAACCTTTAAGATAGTGGAGTTGAAAAAACCGTCAAGGTAGTGGAGTCAATGTAACCATTTGTAACATCTATTTATAACTTTCCTTTGTAACCTCCATTAATAATCGTTGATTGTATGTTTTAAATAGCCATATCGTGCTCTTTGGTGTCCCCAGCACACAAACAAACAAATCTACTATCTTTAAGTTATCTATACTTTCCTATAGTGCGCTATTAATTTTAGACTCGCATCGCTGATTAAATTCCGGCGTGTATTTTTATCCTTAGTGTTGTGTTGTCAATTCAATTCTATCATAGTTTGTCTATGTTTGGTTTTGTTAAAGTGATTCTATTCTCTAAGCTTGTCGTCGATTAAATTCTGGAACAATTTGTGTTTTTACAATTTCATTTCAATCAACAACCGATGCTTGAATGAGAAGAGAGGTTAAAGATAATGAAGAAAGGCTAAAGTGTGATTAAAAAAAATAATTTACATCCCTAGCAACAACTAGAGATGAAGAAGAAAGGCTAAAGTGTGATTAGAAAAATAATTTACATCCCTAACAATAGCCAGAGATGAAGAAGAAAGGCTAAAGTGTGAATAAAAATATAATTTAAATCCTTAACAACAGCCACAAATGAAGAAGAAAAGTCTAAATTGTGACTAAATATATGATTTACATCCTTAACAACAGATAGAGAGGAAGAATAAAGTCTAAAGTGTGACTAAAAATATAATTTGCATCCCTAAACAACAGACAAAGATGAAGAATAAAGGCTAAAGCATGACTAAAAATATAATTTACATCCCTAACAACAGCCAAAGCGCTCTGGTTTTCATGCCTTAAATTTAGATTCCACGGGTTTCTTGCTTGACTCCTCCTGCGTCATACTGGACCTCAGCTCGAGTCCTGTCGCTTCTCACTCCTTTACAACTACGCATTGCTCGACTTGACACTCGGTCGCATAAAGCAAGGTGTTCATTCTTATCGGATCGTAAATAGATTTCAAGGAATTATCGACTCTTTGCCCTCAATAGTCACCTTCTCCGTCATTATGTTCTCCTGCTTTGCATATCCATTCTATAACTGCTGCCTTATTGTAATAATACTCGTGCCATCTAAAACATTTCCTTCCAGGATTTGGTGAGAGAGTGAGGATCAAATGGAAATCACGAAATTTGCCGCAGAAGCCCAGAAGTTATGGCTGAAACTCACTCTCCGAGGAGCGATCCTTATGAGCCTATCTGTTCAAGTCTTTCTCATCTTTTTTGCACCCATTCGAAAGAGGTGGTCAAACTAGTGGATCTCAACGCTCTTGTGGTCAGCTTACTTCTTTGCCGACTGGGTCGCTGTCTATGCCTTTGGACTCATTTCCAAAGCCCAAATCACTAGGGGTACTTCAGACTCCCAAGTTGATGTATCTGGTGACCTTTTGGCTTTTTGGGCTCCATTTCTTGTGCTCCATCTCGGAGGACCAGACACCATAACCACTATCGCCCTTGAGGATAATGAGCTGTGGGGTAGGCACATGCTTAGTCTCTTATTACATCTAGGCATTGCATGCTTGGTGATTTATCAATCCCTCCCCAGTAACAAGCTAATTGTCCCAACCCTCCTCATGTTTATTGGAGGAAGCATTAAATACATTGCGCGAATACGCACTCTGTATCTTGCAAGCTTCCGTATGCTCCGCAGTTCCTTGCTCCCATCTCCTGATCCTGGGCCAAACTATGCCAAGATCATGGAAGACCGCATTGCTTCATGTTTGAATTTGTCGAGTTATTCTCAAGAAATCTTGAACTCATTCTGAACTTATAGGAGTTTGTAACTGATATTCAAATAGACTTGTAGCGTGATCTGGAAAACACGTTCAAAACTTTAAGCCCTAATAAGTTTTGAAAGACCAGTTAAATGCTCTCTTGGACTTGCCCTGCACCAATCCCTTTTGCAAATTAGTTAGGCTTTGTTTGGTGAATCGAATATAACACCGCATAGGGATACACCCATTAAGGAAATCTACGATTTGGGAAAAAGAATAAAGAAAGAAAAGCACGAAAAAGAATCAAGTCAAATCATGGAAGAAATAGAGGGAAGGAGAGGGAATGGTGGCCGCCACCGTGAATGATGACCACAAGTGCAGCGATTGCCATCTCAAGAGTACCATGGTGACGGTGGTCAATATTATCCGACAAGCTCAATGACCACTTTGTTTGTTATGTCTCTCCCTTTCTAGTTGTGATTTGCTAGTGCCAGTCATGCCACTGATGCTAGATGTGCGACTACCTTACCCAAGTCATGTGATCTTGCGCTATCGTTGCTCGACCATGTTGAGGCCAAGCACACGACCATCATAACACCCAACCAACCTAAGATTTGAGATTTGGTCATTAAGGCGACCTTTTACCTATTTCTTATGCTCAATCACTTCAGACATGAGATCTAGGTGTGTTTAGTAACCATTCTATTCCTAAAAATAATTTCCACTCGGAAATGATTCTTTTTTATTCTGTTTCTGGAAACAATTTTTGAGCATTTGAAAACTTTTAGTAACTGCCCCAAATTTTTATTATCGGAATAGAAATGCGTTTGATAGAACTCTTAAAATTTTTAGTACTTTTATTATATTTTTCTCTTTTTTTCTTTTTTTCTTTTTCTTTTTCCTTTTCTCTTCTTCTTCCTCTTTCTTTGTGGTTGGTCGTTGGCAACTTTTTGCTAGATCTCGCCCAGTCAGTCGCCAGCCACTGTCGATGGCAGCGGTGGCGGCGGCGGTTGGTAGTGGCTGGTGACCGGTTGGGGGGAAGAAGAAGAGAGAAGGAGAAAAAGAAGAAGAAAAAAGAAAAAAAAAAAATTAGGTTTGGGCTTAATTCTGGAATTTTTTCTGAGAACAAATAAATAATTTGTTTTATACTTCTTGATTCTGTTCCAAATCTATTATCGAGAATTAAAAAAAAAACGGATTTTTATTCTTAAGAACAAAAAATTTACCGAATGAATTTCTGTTCAAAATTTATTACTGGGAACAAAATAATTGAATCAGTTATTATTTGGTCGGTTGCCAAACGTAGCCCTGGTCTTGAAACCAACAATGGCAGCCGCATAGATGTCATGCGAGTGGAGGTGCTAACATTGGGCTTGGGGAATGATATGAACACAACTAGGACCCATGCCTTAGTTTATCTTTTTTAGAAATCTAAAAATGAAAATTATATTCTACATTCAATCAGCTATATTTGCTGTACACCACTAATTTGAGAATGTATATGCACATTCATATCACAGTATAGGTTATTAGAAATCGTATCTCATCCATGTTTTATTTGGTCAAAATGTCTAGACGACCAAATATAGCCTTAATATTTTTTTAGATTCACTGCGTCCCCATGAGAGGATTATAATATACTTGTCGATTACATAAATTTCACGTGAATTCACATGACCACTCTTGTTATATTAGAAGCCAAAGTTAAATGTAGATGAGTACTTTAAAAGGAATAACAAATGGGTCATTGGTATTATTGCACGATTGGCTAGAGACTCAGTTGTACGACGATAGACAACATGCAGAAGTTAAAATTCATTGGTGGGAGTGGAAGATGCAGCTTTTCTCCTCGTCTCATGAATCTGTTCAATCCCTCAACATCCACAACACGGTTTTTTAAAAATGATTACAAGGTATCAAGTGACACCATTTGATAAAAAGAGTATTCACCACTGCAACATTCGTCTTTTTATCTTGCACACTTGCTCCCTATATGCAACTCGAGATGGAGTATTTCGTGGGCCCATAGACCTCAAAATACGCATTTCATCATATAAGAACTATATCTTCTTTTCTTTTTAATAATATCCCATCTCAAGTAAAAAATAAATAAATAAATAAAAGGTTACTTGAGTATTCTTTACTTTAATATGTTCACATGGGTAGTGACCCTTCTTTGTGATATTCTCGTTACTTTGTCGGAATAGGAGGTTTCCTTTAGAAGAAAAGGGGCACTTGTATTCACATCTCGCACTTATGAAGGCTAATATATTATATATTATATATAATATTTACTTCTTCTTCTTTTTTTACAAATAGAACCGGATCACCGGCAATACCGCGGAGAATCGGGTCACGCATTACCGGGGACAAAGCGCGGAATCTATGGGCCGTCTCCCTGACTCAAATGACTCACCACCCAAGAATCATACGCTTTCCAAAAACAAGAGGCCCCCAAACCCCCTCCTTAATTCCCAGCCTACCGACATGTGTCCGCACTCCACGTCTCGAAAGCTGCTGGTTTTCTTGACCGGGGAGAGACTGGTTGGCAGGCGAATTCGTCTTTTTTCCTTCGTTATATTGCGACGGAATCCTGCCTGCGCTACTCCAAAACACGTCTTGAGCAAAACGAATTAGGAAAAAAAAATTCGATAATTTTTTCTCAATATGGTAATGGGACATTCAGGATGGGGTAGCTGGTTGGCGAGTAAAGCCAGCAATCGGAGGCCTGTCAATTTTAAAATACACGTGTTGGAGTTCTGGCACGGTTTGGGAGGCTGTGTACTAGACTTTTTCGCTCCACGGGAGGAAAGTACATTAAAAATATCAAAAGTTGTGTACAGCGCTCACTTCAGAGAAAAAACGATCACTTTAGTACCACCAGCGAGAGATTCTGACCAAATTAATTACGTGACTTTTATATTTTTTTTTTAAAAAAGTTGGGCAGCTTTTAAACGACGTCGTTTTCCACCCTCCTTAAGAAACAACGTTGTATAGCTCATATGGGGACTGAAATTAGGGTTTCTTTGTCGTTCGTCGCTCGGCCACCATCGTTTGCCCACCGTTGCTCGGCCACCATCGTTCACCCGCCGTCGCTCAAACACCGTCGCTCGGCCACCATCGTAGTTGCTTGACCAAGTGAGGGAGGAGAGGCTGAGGTTGTTGCTCAAGTAAGAAGTGGCAGGAAGAATAAGAGGCGAGGGCGGAGGAGAAGGAGGAAGAAAGGGGGTCGAAGGTGCCGCTGTTGGTGTCACTGCTGGTGCCATTACTAGTGCCGCTGCCGGTGCCATTACTAGTGCCGCTGCTGGTGTTATTCTTCGGGGAAGAAGACGAAGAGGAAGCCCATGCTCTCTCTCTCTCTCTCTCTCTCTCTCTCTCTCTCTCTCTCTCTCAATTTGGGGATTTAGGGTTCTTACTTGAGGGAAAGACGCCAAACAGCGTCGTTTTGTTGTTTGGATGCTGACTGTACTCTCCGACAAGTCACCTCAGCTTCAAAAATTAATAAAAAAAAAGTGCCACGTAGGATTTCTGGCCAATTAAATCGACGTTGGCACTGAAATGATCATTTTTCAAATTTGTTGACACTTAAGTGATCCAAAATAAACTTTTGGCACCAAAGTGAGCGCCGTACACAACTTTTAGCACTTCTAGTGTACTTACCCCCTCCACGGGACACTTGTTTGATGGATTTCATGTACTTTTCCTTCTATTTTGAGAAAAGACCACTAAAAATCCCAAATTTTGTCCAAAGTGATAAATTTATCTCAAACTTTTTTTTGTGACATGAAAAACCTCGAACTTTGCCAACTGTGATACATTTACCCCAAACTTTTTTCGTAATACAAAAAATCATAAACTTATATTTGTGTAACACATTTACCCTAAACTATAGGGCATTTTTGTAAGAATTATTGTAGCCCACATGATATGATTTATTATATAGTTTAATAATTATTGAAATGCTATAAAATAAATAATGTATTGGTTACGAGGAGTTACGACTCTAATAAATTGAAAGGGTATATCGCTTTGATGGAATGCACATTTTCAACGAACGTACAAATAGAGTCCGGTCCTCTTTCCATCCACAATGAACAACAATAACCTAAAGGAATTTGGTATTCTTTTATCCATCGATAGAATACATCAAGAATAGTGGGTTAAGAGAGAGAAATCGGATTTCTTCATTTGGTTCGAGTTCTTTGGGTTTTCCACAACGATTATCATCAAGTGCAACGCTATGGATAAAGGTATGTGTTAAATATGACTCGAGTTTGAGTAATTGCAAAACGCGATTTGCTGGACTCTTGAAATTGCACAAAAGAGGAAATAAAATTATATATATATTTCGTTATAGAGGAGGCCGAATAAGCCGAAGCTTCGTGGGGCCCAAACACATGCGATTTCACGCCTCTGCATGTTGAAGAGGAAGGTGGTGGGGCCCAAGGTCAAAAGTTTGACCTTGGGCACACACCTTCGTATAATAATATGAAGATTTCTTTTTGGTGAAGATAGCTTGCCGAATAAAGGAGCAGGTGGGTTTACGTAGGGTTTTCTTCCTTCGGTGTGTTGCTGCCGCACGTCCACGAGAGAACCGAAGCATCATTGTTGATTGAAGCGCCGTTCTTATTTTGAGTGCCGTGGTTTTCTTTGTTTGTGAGAGACATTCATAGGTGCTGGGTGCTTGGTCTTGGGTCTTCGGGTTTCTCGTGCGACAAAGCTTATTCGTGATTTACATCCAAGAAAGATTGGTGTATTGGGTGTATTTGGGGTTTGGGAAACACCGAGAGAGTGTTTGAATGACTTGAGTGTGTAATCTCCTTGTATCGCTTGATCTATAGTGAAATTCGCTGCTACTCTCCCCGTGGACGTAGGTCTTTACGACTGAACCACGTAAATCTGGTGTCCGATTTATTTTTCTTTTTCTGTCTATATTATTGATCGATCGCTCGCCCTATCGCAACAGTATGTCTTCATCTATTTGTGAAGATCATGAAGATCAAAAGATCACTATTTGTACTTTGAATTTCCGCATCAAAGTATTATATGTATAATCTAACAGTTGGTATCAGAGCGTGGTTTATGATCTCATGATTTTTCCGTTTAAATAAATATTATGATTTATGTTTGATGATTCGTAGAACGATCCTGTTCGTACTATTTGTTATTGTTAAAATGTTTTCGGATGGTTCTGTCGATGAAAATTTGAATGATGGAAGTTCTCGTGGAGAGAAAATGTCGAAAATGGAAGAATTCGAGCGAAAGGGGACGAAACGGCGAAAAATTGGCGAAGAAAAGTTACTGTGTGCGAGGGAGGAAGGTGCTTCCACGCGCGCGCTGAAGTTGCAGGCACATTGAACCCACGCGCCCCGCGCGGCCAAGCACGCACAACAGCTCCGCACGTCGGAGCCACGCGCGCGCCAACCGTTGCGTGTGGTCTTCACGCGCCTGCGAGCTCAACTGCCGCGCGTGCAACGCACGCTCCCTCGCGGCAGTTGCCAGGCGCGTGCCGAGCACGCACCTGCGCGCCGAACGCGCGCATGCGGGGCATGCACCCGCCGAGGACGAAGACACGTGCCTGACGTCCCTGCGCGGCACTTTTACGCTTTTGCCCCTCCCAAGGCTCCTAATTACTATTTTGCCCTTCTTTTGATGGTTATTTACAGTTATGCCACTGTTTAATTTATAATTACGATTCTGCCCTTACTGATTATTTACCATTTTTCCCCTGGATTATAAATTTATGATTATGCCCTTATGGAATTATGATTTTACGATTCTGCCCTTACTGGTTATTTACCATTTTGCCCCTAGGTTATAAATTTATGGTTCTGCCCTTATGGAATTATGATTTTACGATTTTGCCCTTATATTTTTATTACGTTTTTATCCTTGTGTGCAATTTGGTAAATATTTATATTTTACAATATTAAAAATTCATATTATGAATGATTTGTTAGTCACCAAAGTGGCCAAACCTTGAAATCTTTTGAATTTTTGATATTGTAAATTGTTTTATTCAATTACCCATGATTAATTGATGCTATATATGAAATTGATATGTTGCATATCATTATTGGTGTTATGGGTATATTGAAGTTCATTTATTATAAGAACTTAGGGATTAACCCAAAGGTTAATTATTTTCTTATAATTCATGAACGCTATAGTTGATAATTAATATGACTTGTTACATTTGTTTGTATATCCAAAGATAGCAAATAAATTTTAATAAGATATATTTACAATTATCAAATAAAAGTTATTAGCATCATTATGGTTTAAATATATTTGTATATCATAGGATCACCCAAAGGAGAACTATAATATACATGTATAGTTTAGTTTGAATCTGATTTGGTGATATTCTCAAGGCATTAATGTTTGAGTATTTTCTTGCATATGTTTGCAGTATCTGTACATGTTTCACTCCATTCACATGCTTCGTCTGTTCCCTTATTCAATGGGATAAATTTTCCTGATTGGAGTGAACAAGTCCAATTTCACTTAGGTGTCCTGGATCTTGATTTAGCGCTTCAAGCTGAGAAACCAGCTGCTATTACTGATGAAAGTAGCAATGATAAAAAGTATTTCTATAAAGCTTGGGAAAGATCAAACAGATCGAGCTTAATGTTCATGCGAATGACAGTTGCAAACAATTTAAAGACTTCTCTTCCCAAGACTGACAATGCTAAGGAATTTATGAAATTTGTGAAAGAGCGTTCTCAAACTACTGATAAGTCACTTGCTGGTACATTGATGAGTACACCGACCACCATGAAATATGATGGTTCACGTACCATGCATGAGCATATACTTGAAATAACGAATTTAGCAGCAAAGTTAAGGACTTTAGGGATGAACGTTGATGAGTACTTTTTAGTACAATTTATACTTAATTCCTTGCCTCATGAGCAATATGGGCCATTTCAAATGAATTACAACACTATAAAGGATAAGTGGAATGTAAATGAATTGGTCAGTATGCTAGTTCAAGAGGAAACAATGATAAAGAATCAAAAGGCTCATTCTGTTCATCTCTCAAGTCATCAAGAAGTTCGAAAGAATTTCAAGAGGAAAGGTGGAAGGAGCAAGAAGAAATGACTACACGTCCTGAATGACTCTTCAAAGGCTTCTCAAATCCACAAGAAGGAACACAATCTTATTAATTGTCATTTTTGCAACAAAATTGGACACTTAAAGAAAGATTGTCTGAAATGTATGGCTTGGTTCGAAAAGTAAGGTAAGCCTTGTGCTTTAGTATGTTTTGAATCAAACTTTACTGAAGTTCCTTATAATACTTGGTGGATTGATTCTGGTGCCACCACTCATGTGTCAAATACGATGCAGGGATTTCTTACAATCCAAACCATAAAGCCAAATGAAAGTTATGTGATTACGGGGAATAGAAACAAAACTCCAGTTGAAGGCATTGGCACTTATCGTTTGATCTTAGATACTGGGCATTATTTCGATTTGTTTTGAACCCTTTATGTACCTACATTTTCTCGCAATTTAGTTTCTTTGCCAAGACTTGATGTGGCGGGATTTTATTGTAAGTTTGGTTCTGAATCTTTCAATCTATTTAAGAGTGATACTCTTATTGGAACTGGAACTTTATGTGATGGTCTCTACAAATTTAGACTTGATAATACTTTTGTTGATACATTAATGACCTTGCATCATAATGTTGACACTAAACGAAGTTTGGTGAATAAAAATTCTGCTTACTTGTGGCATAAACGTTTGGGTCATATATCCAAAGAAAGAATGCAAAGATTAGTGAAGAATGAAATTCTTCCAAATTTGGATTTTACTGACCTTGGAGTGTGTATTAATTGTATTAAAAGTAAACAAACAAAGCACACTAAGAAAGGTGCCACAAGAAGCACGGAGCTTCTTGAAATTATACATACTGACATATGTGGTCATTTCGATGTTCCATCTTTTGGTAAGGAAAGCTATTTCATCACTTTTATTGATGATTTTTCACGTTATGGTTACATTTATCTATTGCATGATAAGTCTCAATCAATGAATGCACTTGAAGTGTATATTAAAGAGGTTGAGAGGCAATTAGATAGAAAGGTGAAAATAGTAAGATCGAGATAGAGGCGGTGAATATTATGGAAAGTATAATGAATCGGGACAATGTCCAGGTTCATTTGCTAAATTCCTTGAAAGACATGGCATTTGTGCTCAATACACAATGCCAGGTATACCACAACAAAATGGTGTAGTAGAAAGGCGTAATCGTACTTTAATGGAAATGGTTAGGAGTATGATGAGTCATTCATCTTTACCCTTGTCTTTGTGGATATATGCTTTAAAGACTTCTATATATTTATTAAACAGGGTTCCTAGTAAGGTAGTTCCAAAGACTCCCTTTGAACTGTAGACGGGAAGGAAACCTAGTTTACGACATTTGTATGTTTGGGGTTGTCAAGCAGAAGTAAGAATTTACAATCCACATGAAAGAAAATTAGATTCAAGAACGACTAGTAGTTATTTCATTAGTTATGCAGAGAAATCCAAAGGGTATAAATTTTATTGTCCTAATCATAGTACAAGAATTGTTGAATCTGGAAATGCTAGGTTCATTAAGAATTGTGACATCAGTGGGAGTGAAAGAATGCGTGATGCTTGCATTCAAGAAGTAAGGGTAGAAGTTCCTATACCCAAAGCTTCTAAAGTTGTTGTTCCTGATATTATAGTACAATCTAATAATAATCAAGAATAACAAATTAATGAACAACCACTCTATAATGAAGATGTCAATAATGAACCTCCAATAGCTGAGTCACAAGAAATAGCATTAAGAAAATCTCAAAGAGAAAGGAGGTCGGCTATTTCTGATAATTATATGGTTTATCTACAAGAGTCAGAAATTGACTTAGGAATTGGAAATGATCCAGATTCATTTTCCCAAGCCATGAAATGTGAAGATTCTAATGAATGGTTTAATGCCATGCAAGAAGAGTTAAAATCCATGCATTAAAATCAAGTTTGGGATATTGTTGAATTGCCTAAAGGATGTAAGAAGGTCGGGTGTAAATGGGTCTTTAAGACCAAGCGCGACTCAAAAGGCAATATTGAACGACATAAAGCCAGACTTGTTGCAAAGGGTTTTTACGCAAAAAGAAGGCATTGATTATAAAGAGACATTCTCACTAGTCTCTAAGAAAGATTCACTTAGAATCATTATGGCTTTGGTGGCTCATTATGACTTGGAGTTACACTAAATGGATGTAAAAACCGCCTTTCTTAATGGGAATTTAGAAGAAGAGGTTTACATGGACCAACCCAAAGGCTTTTCAGATAAAGGAAAGGAACACATGGTATGTAAATTAAAGAAATCAATATATGGATTTAAACAAGCTTCCCAACAATGGTATTTTAAGTTTAACGATACCATAACTTCATTTGGATTTAAGGAAAACACCGTTGATCGGTGTATATATATGAAGATTAGTGGGAGCAAGTTTATTTTTCTAGTTCTGTATGTTGATGATATTTTGCTTGCTGCTAATGATCTTGGTTTGTTACATGAAACCAAGAAGTTTCTCTCTAAGAATTTTGAAATGAAGGATATGGGAGAGGCAACATATGTGATAGGAATAGAAATATTCCGTGATAGATCACAATGATTATTAGGATTGTCTTAGAAAGCCTACATTGAGAAAATTTTATAGAGATTTAATATGAGCAAATGTTCAGCAGGAATAGTTCCAATTTAGAAATGTGACAAATTTAGCCTTATGCAATATCCGAAAAATGAATTGGAACAAGAACAAATGAAGAATATTCCTTATGCATCTGTTGTGGGGAGCTTAATGTATGCACAAACTTGCACCAGACCAGACATCAGTTTTGTTGTCGGAATCTTTGGGCGGTATCAAAGTAATCTGGAATGGATCATTGGAAAGCTGCAAAGAAAGTTCTTAGATACCTGCAAAGAACGAAGAATCATATGCTTACTTATAAAAGATCCGATCATCTCAAGGTGATTGGATATTCGGATTCAGACTTAGCCGGATGTGCCGATACAAGAAAATCAACGTTTCATTACTTGTTTCTTCTGGCTGGAGGGGTAATTTCATGGAAAAGTGCGAAGCAGTCAATTATTGCTGCATCCACTATGAAAGCTGAATTTGTGGCATGCTTTGAGGCCACTATTTATGGATTATGGCTGCGGAATTTTATTTCAGGGCTTGTGATTGTCGACAGTATTGCTAAGCCGCTGAAAATTTATTATGATAACTCTACAGCAGTTTTTTTCTCTAAGAACGACAAGTATTCTAAGGGTGCTAAGCAATCAAATACTTGTCTGTTAAAGAAGAAGTTCATAAACGAAGAGTGTCAATTAAGCACATTAACACCAAACTTATGATAGCATATCCCTTAACAAAAGGACTGCCACCCAAAACATTTAATGAGCATGTTGAAAAGATGGGCATTATTGAACGTCATTAATGTTTGTATTATGATTGTATTAAGTTAATGTATTTGACACTTTGAGCTCACTTACATGTTTCTGATATTTCCTGTTTTATATTTAGTATACATTATGAAAATAGATGAATGTTAAACAGGATAGTTTCTAAAGAAACATTATAATTGGACTATTGTTGTACTTCTCATTTATGGATCATGTTAAGTAAAATGATATAGTTGTAGTACATAGAATGGACTATGTCAAATAATGACATACAACCGCTATGACTCACATTAGTTTTCTTTACTTAATTGTGATTATTATGTGATTGCCAATTTAATGAAATTTTATAGCATAATGTTATTGTGCACATTACAGTCTTTATTATACTATGAAAGAAATATCATATGAACCAAGTGGGAGAATGTAAGAATTATTGTGGCCCACATGATATGATTTATTACATAGTTTAATAATTATTGAATGCTATAAAATAAATAATGTATTGGTTACGAGGAGTTACGACTCTAATAAATTGAAAGGGTATATCGCTTTGATGGAAGACACATTTTCAACGAACGTACAAATAGAGTCCGGTCCTCTCTCCACCCACAATGAACAACAATAACCTAAAGGAATTTGGTATTCTCTTATCCATCAATAGAATACATCAAGAATAGTGGGTTAAGGAAGAGAAATCGGATTTCTTCATTTGGTTCGAGTTCTTTGGGTTTTCCACAACGATCATCATCAAGTGCAACGCTATGGATAAAGGTATGTCTTCATCTATTTGTGAAGATCATAAAGATCAAAAGATCACTGTTTGTACTTTGAATTTCCACATCAAAGTATTATATGTATAATCTAACAATTTTGATCTTTTACTTTTTAAATTTTTCTTCTTCTTCTCTCTTCCCTCCGCCAGCTATGATGGAGGGAAGCCGGAGTCAAGCGAGAGCTGCCCTCGGTGGCTAGGGCCACCCTCTTTGGCGGCGGGCGAGGACGGCCCTCGCCTGATGCCGACGAGCGCCTGGCGAGGGCATCCCTCGTTGGACTCAAGTGAGGGCCACCCAACGCCGGCCCTCGCTCGACCCAGCCAAGGGCTGTTCTCGCCCGACACCGGCGAGGGCGACCCTAACCAACCTAGGTGAGGGCGACCCTCGCTCGACGCCGGCAAGGGCAACCCTCCCCCGACGCCAGCGAGGGCAGCCCTCACCTAACTCTAGCTTCCCTCCACCATGGCCGACGAAGGGAAGAGAGAAGAAAAAGAAAAAGGAAAAACATAAACAATAAGACGAAAATGCCCTTAGTGGGAGTAAATGTGTCAAAATCTGCAAAGTTTGAGGTTTTTCATGTCACAAAAAAAAAAATTGGGGTAAATTTATCGGTTTAGGCAAAGTTTGGGATTTTTTGTGGTTTTTTCCCTTCTATTTTTTATTTTAATGAGCTTGTAATTTACTGGGTCATAGTTAAAATAGAAATGGTAGAAGAAAGTGACAAAGTTGCCTTCTTGGTCCCCATCCTTTTCTTTTCACTAGTTTTCGCGGTGTATATAATAAGGTCTTCTAGGGTGTGAAGGCCCCAAATCCAAAATTTCCTTTGTGATTATGCAAACGTGTGATTCGGCATAATTCTTCACAAATATCATAAGAAGAGATAAAAATACAAATAATCCATGAATTTTGACCAAATGGGCAATTTGATCAATGTGATCCCTGAAATTTTTCTTAACATATAATGTGGTCCTTAAACTTTTGATTTATTCAATGTAGTCCTTGAATTTTTGGTATATATTCAATGTAGGCCAACTTTATGAAAATGTTCTATATTATCCTTCAATTAATTGAAGATCAGGGACAACACTGAATATTCTTATATAGTCCAATGACTGAATAAAACATATATCAAAAGTTCATGGACTAAAGTGCATGATTAGGTAAAGTTTGTAAACCAAATTGAACAAATTACAAGTGCATGGTTGTTGCCATTTTCTCTCGTAGAAAAGACGCCGAAAATTTCGGTTGACTAAAAATTAATTAAGTTAATGGGGTATTTCATAGGTCAAGAAAATACGTAAAGTGAATTATCTTGTCATCAAAGTAAATCTTTTTATTTGCTTTGGTCTTTTTCTAATTGAAAAAGGGAAGAAGCCTAGATCTGAAACCGCCCTTCGATTGAATTTTGCAGGGAAGATGTTTGCTGCCGATTTTTGTTGTCAGTCATGATTTGGGGACTTCATGATATTATTCTGCGACCCCTTTTGTTGAGTTGGAGGATTAGGCGCGATCCTTCATCATTTTAAAGGCTGCAGACACGATGATTGCTTGTGTAGCTTTTATCCATGACTGGGATCTGGATGATTAAGCATTGTGTTCAATGGTTTTTGCTTTGGCGATGTTTTTGGACCAAGAAATAATCCTTGTACGTGATGCTATTTGACTTCCATAGGGGAAATACGTCGAATGCTCTAATTTCACGCTAAGAGAAAGAAATTGCCCCCAACCATCATCTTTGTGTGCGAAGTTCTTACAAGTATTAATTTCACTTGGACTCTACCGTGGAAAGCTTGGACCAAGACTATAATGAAATATTCCGTTACTCATGGTCTAGTTTCAATCTTTGCTCAATTCAAATTGCGTAGATCTTTGACTGGTTTATCTGACGTGCATTAGAGCTGGTTTTCTTTTTCTTGCATGGAACTTACCGACATGGCCTTAACACCATTTACTCTTTCTTGGCATGGACTTTGGTTTCCTTTGATTTGCCGATGTGGTTTTCTTTTTCTTTTTTCGAATGTCTCTCTGTCTCTCTCTCCCATACATATTGTTCTTCTTCTTCTTCCCTAAATCCTACTAAACCAAAAACTCACAAGATTTACTGATCACAACAATGAAAAAAATTATGATTTGTACCCCCTCACGAACACCAATTAAGTGGGCATGGCCACAAGCTCGAAGCTCGAGTGGCTGTGGCCTCGAATTTCGTGACTCGAAAAGATATTGCAAACCTGATTGCATTGAGTTCAAAGTTCAAGTTGCCAGACTGCCGTTAGCTCAGATCAAGCGACCACGGTCACGAGCTTGAGTGGTTGTGGCATTCGCAAACTTGAGCATGAATGCTTTTAATGGCCACCCAGTTTTTTTTTTTTTTTTGACTGAACATGTATGGCAGCTGAATCGCTAAGTTTATTGAACGGTTCTTAATAGTAAGGATACCATTACTATTCATTTCGCTTCATATCTTAGTTTGATATAAATTAAACTTAAGAATATAGTCGGCGGAGGAAAAACACTTCTTCAAAGGATCTTGGTGCCATAGGCGATGAGAAAGTGAGACTCAGACTTGGCAAACAACATCAAAATTCGAAAAGCGTTTGGATACAAGCGAATATTCTTTCTTCCGGAGTTAATTTTTGGCTTACGCTAATTTCATCTTTCGAAAATTTAAGTAGTGTGAGATAACCCTTTACATCGGTATTTAAGAATGGACATAATTCCCAAAATAAACTTTAGATCGAACGATAAATCCGACCCAAACTTTTTTTTGTCTTGTAAATATATAACCAATTTTAGGTCGAGTAACACATCTGACCCAAACCTTTTTTTGTCTCGTAAAAAAGCATCAACTTTAGGTGGAGTGACAAATCTGATCCCAACCTATTTTTGTCTAGAAAAAAATCACAAATTTTCACTTAAATCCCAAATCTAGTCCCCTTTAACTTAGATCCATTTATTGTCCTTAGCAATAAATCCATGTACACTTACTGGGTGAATTTAAAGCACTATTCATTAGCTACTTGTCGGAGCCACAACGTGGAGAATAATGGTGAAGTTATTCATCATTTCCTACACTTCACTAGCAAGTAAAAAATCTCCAAATTGAATTTTTCTGGCCATAATTCGTCACTTTATTGTAATATGAAGCTGTAGATCACCGCCTACGAGAGATATCATGGATGAGATTTGCCAAGCTCACGACTAGAAACTTTTTTTTTCCTAAAATAAGGTTGATTTTAGATAAAGAGTTAACGGCAGGGGCCAAATTTGAGATAAGAGTGAAAGTTTATAATTTTTAACGAGACAAAAAAAGGTTGAGCTCAGAATCGTTACTTGACTTTAGTCAAATTTGTCACTCGACCTAAAGTTAGTGCTTATTTTTTGGAATTAGCCCTTTTAAGAACTGGGAACTCCACCTCAAGGCATCTCCTAGTTAGGGGGCTTCTCATGTTTGGAGTGGAAAGATGTACCATCCCTTAAGGCTTTAGGATCATAAGAATATGCTCTTTTTCCTTCTTTATCACCCAATTGAGAACGGCGTCCTTATAAAGGGATGGTCGGTGACTTTTTGAAATATTGGCGCTTAGTGTTGACTCCGAATAAATACCATATCATCTCTTTATAAGAATAAATATAAATGTCACCAAACGCTCTCTCTCTCTCTCTCTCTCTCTCTAATCAAAATCCGAATTTGATCAAGAAACTTTACTAGATTCCAGACAAAGAGATGGTTTCTCCCGCTTCCCTCCCTTCGCCGGCGCCGGAGAGGGGTTCCTGGGTCTCCGACGTCGAGGCCATCCTGAACTACAAGTTCAAGAACCCGAAGCTGCTCGAGCAGGCCTTGACGCACTCCTCCGTCCCGGACGCTCCGTCCTACGAGCGGCTCGAGTTCTTCGGCGACCGCGTCCTAAACCTCGTGGTCAGCGACCACCTGTTCTGGGCGTACCCCGACCTCGAACAGGGAGAGCTCACGAAGCTGCTGTGGGCGAACGTCAGCACGGAGAAGCTCGCGCGGGTGGCCGTGCATCGCGGGCTTTATCAGTTCCTTAGGGACAATATGCAGTACTCGGATGACCAGGCAAGTGCTACTGAGAATTTTGATTCTTTTTGTGTTCCGATTTTCTTTTTCTTTTTTAAAATTGGGCCATGTTCGGTGAATTACAGAGTGTTTGGTTTGAGATGAGCAGTTGCTTCCTAAGTATTAATTAATCTGTGGAGTAAAGTTCGTGGGCCAAAGGCAGCCAGGCATCGGTCATCAGTGTAGTTTGTCAGAGAATTGTCTGTTGTTATCAATTCTTTGTCCCAAAATGTATAATCCTTAGTTTTTCTTTTTAAGAGTTCTACCGACATGGCCTTGATGCAGTGGTAACAACACGCTTGTGTCTTGGGAATCACGCAATCTGACCGCAAGGTTGGCCGATGGGCGACTTGAATATCAGAATTACCCTGAAAGAAAAAGGGAAAATGGAGGCTTATTGCATCGAGCACAACTTAGGAAAAGTTGTTCTATTTAACATTCTATCAATTTTTGGTGGATTGGAGAGTAGTGACCAACGTGGTATAAGGGGTAATGGATTCGTCCTAGATTAGTGATTATCTTCAGTATATATAGCTAAGGTCACTCGAAATACTTCAAGTTTTATGTTTGTGTGACTGGGTTCAATAAAAACGAGTGGAAGTTTGGAGAAACAGCTTCAAAGTTTAGAATTACTGATTTTTCGCTGTGTTTTGCTAAGTGACACTTTAGCTTTTGGTACTGATTTGGTGATAAGACTTGGTAAAATGAGGCCAACAGTCAGAGATCTATGTATGTTCGATTTTCAGAAGCATGCACTTTCTTTCTCTTTTGATTTAATAGGCTTCGGCTGGGTCCACCGGTCGAACCAATGGATAAAATCAATGGCCCTGGATGGCCACTTTGGGGCTGCTGGGTGTTGAGGGTAGCCGCAATGTGCTTGGTGGTCCTTGTTATTAGTTCAAAAAAATGTTGGTGGTATTGGTTCTATTCCAGCCCCCTGACATAGAATGAGGTCATATGGCATTTTCATATCTTCCGAAAGTAAGGCCAATGGACCGTAGCCGTTCCTGCTATGTCTGCAAAGAATTTTTGTTGGAGGAAAACTATGCCATTTCAAAGAAAATGTATAACGGTGATACCACATTCCACATGACATGTGATAATATCACCAACTAATGGAGTATGCTTTTGATCAATTTGTAATGTACAATGACACTTCATAAATTGAGGATATAATGTCAGCACGTCACATCATGTATCAATACCTAATATAATTTTTCCTTCTCGAGTGGCTAATCATTTACATACCTGAAGTCTTCATTCTCCATTTTCAGCGGAGTGCTAGTGTAAATATCGTTTTTAATGTCGACTAGTTTTCTTAAAATGTTTACAAGAAGAAGAAAAAATGCTTTGCACCTTGATATTTATGGTAAGAATGTTAAGCTGAAAGGATCTCCATTCTATCTCTACGCGATCTACGATGTGCAATTCTCGACAGATTTTCAAACTGCCTTCTTATGGAACTTTTCAGAAGGATTATTACCATCCAAAGCAGTGCCGCCTTTTGTACTAAATTTCTGTGGTTGGAATATTGCTTGCGAATTCTTTGTTTCTCTGGAAAGTTGGAAATAAAATAGCTCGACGAAATGCAACAATCTGTTTATCTGTTTTAACTCTATGTGCATCTGTGAATGTACAAATTGTATAATATGGGAATGAGATGTAGATCAAGTTTCTATCTGTTACTTGTTAGTAAATCTATCGCTCTTTCTCATTGGGATGTTTCCAGTTATTTTGCAGGTTAGCGAGTTTGCTGGAGCAGTTAAGAAGGAAGATGGTGCTGTCGCACATGGGGGATTAGTTAAAGCCCCAAAATTTCTTGCAGATATTGTAGAATCTGTGGCAGCTGCTATCTATATCGATGCTGGCTCAGATTTAGAGAAATTTTGGAAGGTACAATGTTTTTTTCTTCAATGAGATGAGTCCTTTATTTTAATCTTCAAGTTATCCCTTTTGTTATCATTGTCGTCTTTAGAACAGATTTGTTTGGTACATGTTTAGATTTTCAAAGATTTACTGGAGCCTATTGTTGGCCCTAAAGAATTGCAACAGCAGCCTCAGCCGATCACAATGCTACATGAGGTTTATCAAAAGCAGGGAAAGCATGTAAAGATTACGCAAGAGAAGATAGATTCAACTTATATAGCTAGGGTCTGTGTAGATGGCAAGGTTGTTGCCTTAGGTACTTCTGAGCATAAGGAAATTGCTAGGATTAATGCCGCTCGCAGATGTTTGCCTCAACCAGAACCCGTCAACCGTGGGTTTGATGGCCCATTGGAAATTAAGGATGCCAAACAGAAGCTACACGAGCTTTGTGCCAAGAACAAATGGCCCAAACCCGACTACCGGTACATTTCCTTCTTCATTTGATTTATCTACCATTGTTTTGCTCGCTTTGCAGATGTTAACACTTCCAGCAGTTTCCTTTCCTCTCTGCCTTTTATTTTGGATTCTATTGCAAGAACCAGTGACACGTCCAATCTTCTTTTGATATTAGCTAAATCAGTACTTGCTTCAAGGTAGTCTTGCATATACTCTACGAAAAGATATATGAGTGATAACGTTGGCAAGAGCTTATCATGGCCACAATATTTTTGGTATTTTCCAAAAGAGATGAAATGCCAAATGCCTCTTTTTTCCTTCTTCACCAATTGTTGGTGCTCTCTTTTTCTGTTTCTTTCTGCTGAAATTTCACGTAGAATTATTCTCTTGATGTCAGTAATTTTGACTTGCAGACCGGAGGTGTCGGGCCCCCAGCATAGCAAGGAATATGCTTGCACAGTTGTAGTTATGGGTGACGTTGTCCACACTGAAGTGGGAGAAAAAAGATCAAGCACAAAAGAGGCAGAGAGGTGTGCTGCTTACCGAATGTTGCTTGCCTTGAGGCAATCTAATAATCTTTGAGTCTCCTCCGAGCATGAGAATGTGAAGAGAAACGCTTTGTTATTCTTTGCAACTATAAAAGGATGCGATCTTTCATATAGTTATGGTTGGTTGAGACACGTGGTTAATTGGATTTGTTGAAAACATGGAATGTTTGGGTGGGTAAATTATTAGGTTACATGTATTTTCTATTGGATTTCAAATTTCTCAATGCTTTTGGTTATCTTTCCTGTTGTCGAGAACTGGCATGAATGTTCAGATTATCATTTCAAATAATTAGTTATTAATTAATCAATTTGGCAGTCAGTATAACCTTCACTGCACAAGTCACAAAGGACTCGATATTGCATACTGACAGTTTCTGCATTCATTACAACCTCGTTTACGGTTGGAAACTCTGATGGATCCTAGGGGACTCGGTTCCTCTTATTTCATTGCTTCAGAAAGGTCTCAATGACATGAAAAATATGCAACTTAAACAACATTATTGCCCTAGGTGACACATCTGCTAGACAGATCTTTTTTTTAAATTTTGTTTTAGTGTATTTGTTTCCAAGTAAATTATTTTCAATATGGAAACAAAATTCATTAGAAAACATTTGGATGGAGAAGCATTTGCAAACCATTTTTTCCTCAGTGCTCGACTTGGAGAAACTCAGATGAGCGGAGAAGACATGACTCGCTCACAGTTGTTTGAGGAAGTGGCTGCCTCTGCTAGGTAGCGGTGATGGGCCTGACGGCACTAGTAATCGGTTATTATAATTTATAGTTGTGGTGTTGGTGGTGGTAAGTGGCGGTGGTGGCCAGGTGAAACAATAAGCCAAAATCAATTACGGAAAGGGTTAATACAATGAAAAAACTCCAAGCTAGCACATATGTGATAAATTTGCTTTAAAAATAATTTTTTTTATTACCAAAAACCCAAAACCGATACATCCATGATAAATTTACTTAAAACTAATTTTGTGACCACAAAAACCTCAAATTGATACAGCTGTAATAAATTTACTTGAAAATAATTTTTTTACCATCAAAAACCTCAAATTGGTACACTTGTGATAAATTTATCCCAAATTAATTTTTTTATCATCATAAACTCCAAATTGATATGCTTGTAACAAATTCTGTTAGCTTAATCGTTAAATTCGTTGACCTAGATGATACATGGTGATGTGATATGGTAACGTGGCAAGTCTACATGGACATCCATAGGATAAATACCACAATAAACCTCAAATTGGTATAACCGTAACAAATTTAACGATACTCTTATAATAAATTTAATGATACATCTATGACAAATTGAAATTTTCGTGGCATTTATTCTAACGATTTCCATATGGACTTGCCACATCACCATAATATGCCATCATGTACCATCCACGTCAGCAAATTTAACGGTAAAATTTGACAGAAGTTAACAGAGAATAAATTTGTCATAAATATACAAATTTGGAGTTTATGGTGGTTAAAAAATTAATTTGGGGTAAACTTGTCAAAGGTATAGGTAGCTCATCATTTTTTAAAGCACTTGCTCACTCCGAAATTGCAATAGAAGTTTGTTTTGTCGGAATACATTAAAGAATTTATACCAATCTTTTCTCTTCTACTTATAACATTGTCCTCGGTCAGTCCTAGTCAGTGATGATTGGCAACTACTGCTCAGAATATTGTTTTTGCTTACGACTTTAGGCCCTCGCTCTTCTAGTAATTTTGCCTCGCATTTCTATTGTGAGACCTATAAGGATTTTATAGAAGAAAGTGCATGTGCATTCTGTAAAGCTATTTAGCTTTTCTTTTGGTGTGTTTTAAGGCGATTTCTGTCTATTCTTCCTTTGTCTACCCGAACATTGATAATGATGAGTTCTGTCTCGTGTTGTTCAGTGTGTAGCCTCTCACCCTGACACGAGAATGTTGTTCCTCAAAGGTAGTATTCTAGATCCTGTTAAAAGACCATCTTCATTGAAACATTGTTGAATAAAGCACAATTGTTTTCCTCTTACTTGACGTTTGATTATCAGAAACCACCTAAAATTCTCTCTGAAGCATACAAGTTCTAGAGAAAGATTTGTATCACACCGTAAAGGTTGTATGATTATCAGGATTAACTAAATTATGGATTTATAGAAAGTGTCAAGTTTAAATGTGATTCTTAGAGTTTACAATCAGATGTGGTTTGGGATTTATTCCTCCACCAGATCCATGTTTCCACCTATCATCGGATAAAGCATACAAACGAGCTAGCAAGCTGCTTTAATAATCACTTTGATGACTGCATCAAAACGTGTTGCTGGAAATTTGGTTGCAGGAAACGGTCATTTAATGAAAACTTTATAATCTATAAAAGATGTTTGCCTCGAGGAACTTTGATGGTGTCTTGTGACATGGCCTTTCATTAGCAAGGATTGAACATTTATAACGATATGGTTGATCTAAACAACTTGTCATTTTGACAATAATTACCTTATCATCAAGTTCCTATAAATTGCTTTGTCCGTGATTGATGGCATATTGTCATAATGCTGTTGATTTCTTTCAGTAATAATTGGTCACCCAATCGCTCTACTTTTTGCGCAACATGAAAGATGAGTTCTTTTTGTAGATAAAAAGTCCATATGTGCCTTCCCCATTGTAAAAATAGGAACAAGTCTTGGGCATTAGACTCGCTTGATTTTATAGTAGTGTCCTCCTTTGATTGAGTTTGATTCCTGTGAGCTGGGGTTATATGATGAAGCTTGTATCTGATGATTTAGATCTTGAAACAATAGCCTCATGCATTGCGAATGCCCTTAATACCTCTTTATGCTGAACTTAAGCATCTGGTGTATAAGATTACTTGAATGGATTTTGCCACCATCATCGAGTTGGTGTCTGCTTATGGAACGTGTCTGGGAATTTCGGTTGGTTGCTCAAATGATTTTGTCATCCGAGAAACTTCTTGAACTGCAGTGCCAGAGAGTGATAACATAGTCGGTCTACCTGATTTGAATTTTCGTGTTACTTTGTCCATAAAAGAAGGTACTTGTCCGAAGTTGTCATGAACTTCATCATTTGATTTTTCTCCTGAGAGAAGATTGCAAAGTTATAATGTTTATTTTCTGTTCCAGCAGGTGGCAACATTTATTGTTCAGGAGATTTTGTTGGATGCCTTGGGCTTGGACTATATTTTCCCTATGGCAGAGCGGTTCTATGCCGTAGGCCCGGTTTTGGATCACATGGTTGGAGCACTTGCTGAGCAACCTTCATCGCAGCTGCTGAAGCACATTATTCGTTGTTATTTGCATTTGGCAGATAGTCCAAGGTTGTCTTTTTGGAGCACTCATCTTTAAATAGTTATCATCTAATGGCTTAGGTATATGTTTGGTTGACAGAAAATGCCTTTCTGTTCCCTTTCAGGGCTTGCGATGCATTGAGAGGTTGCCTTCTCTAAATGTTAAGGGATGGCACATTTAATGCTTGTCTTGGTGTAAGTGCTTGTAGCCATGTCCACTTTTTCTTCTGAAGAATGGGAAAATAATTCGTACATCAGTTAGTTTTTCTTCGTTAAGTGAACTCCGGAAGCTAGCGTTACCCTGTGCAGATGTCCTCTGTGTTAGCTTGTATGCTGTTTTACTTCTTTTAGTTTCATGGCCTGATTACTGTTTGTATGGTGGTGTCAGATAATAAGTGTTTAACCACCACGTTGCCTTTGAAGATGCTGTAAATCTCTAATGTTGAATCGTTGATATTGTTACCTGTTTTTATCGTAATAACAACTTAGACCAACTAATGAATTGCCTTAACACCCTTATTTTCATCTCATTTGTTAGTCGAAGCCATATTTCACTGTATCTCGTGGTTATGTTGCTGCAGGAAGACCCAACAACTAGGCCGTGGCTCCAACATTTACTTAACATTCTGGGCGTGAACCGGCTGTCCAGGCTTCAAGCTGGTGGAGGATTCGATCACATGCCGTGAACTAGAAAAGTACAGTGGTGCACATTTTTACAGCAGTTAACATTCAGACGCTTCCCTTACAATAAAAAACATTCAGACGCTTGGTCCAGTAACATCAAGTACAGGAATGATTTATCATCTGCCTTCAGTTCTGTTTGAGATTTTAGGTTTGCTCCGGATAGGGTGAGCCACAAGCTTTGGCAGTCCTTTAGGCTTTTCCAAATAGTTTCATTGTAAATGAACAAAGATGAGGCTACTTTCGCTTTTGTTTTGGATTTGAGTGAACGAAATTAACTGCTTATACTAAAAGAGGGAATCAAAAAGCTGCTTGGGCATTCACGATTTGAGCTCATGCGTGTTCCTCTTGGGTATTTTCGTTTGCTTGTCGTGTTGGTCCAGGCTTCTTTTCTGACCGAGACCAACTGTAGTCTTTCCCAGTACCAAAAAAACGGCTTGAACTCTAAGATTTGACGCCCGCTCTCTTTTTTTTTTTTTTTTTTGGTAAATAAAGGTACAAAAAAATTATTCTTTACCAAAAAAAAAAAAAAACTTAGAAAAATTATTATTTAAAGTCTACAATGCCAATTTTATCACTAAGCAAAATATGAGATAATTCTTTAAGAGGCTACAAGTAGAACGCGACATCTAAACGTTTCGTCATCCCAACGTTAGCAAGCATATCAAACACCTGCTCTTTTAGTTTTGTTTTGTTTGTGAGAAACTTATAATAAGGCATATTAGACATTATACATGATCCTGAAAAAGTTCTGTATCTAGGTTTTGAAACCTTACTGAAATATAGTAGAAAACAGAAAATCACTAGTGCATTTGGCCAGACTTCCCCATTGGATTTACTATTTCAGAGTTTGTTGAATTTATGTTTACATTTTCATATTCAACTTACATAGAAATCTGATATCTAAAATGTTTTAGGGGTATGTCAATGACAATAATTAAAGAAAATACCACAGAAAAAATGATTTGTGTAAATATTTTTGGAGGATTGCTGATCTTTTTAATAAATGGATGGGTATATTGGAAATCTGAAAACTTGATATGTGAATGTGCTTTTTTATAATATCTTTCTCTCTTCATGGCAATAACATGCTTAAAATATGAAAGATAACTATAAAATGACATCATTTGATTTTTTTATACAATTTTTTTATATCAAATTAAAAAAAATAAGTTAATTTTTTATTTTATATAAAAAAGAAGGGGATATGAGGAACCAAGCGACAAGGGCTTGCATCCCTCACTGTTGTTGTCACACCATTGCCGAGAAGGGCCAGTGAGGATGGAGGGTGGCTAGTGGCCGACAACCCTCATCGGCCATAGGTGAGGGTTGCCATTAGCGATGGGCAGTGACGACAAGAGCTTGCAATCCTCACCAGCTTCTCAAGTCTCCTCCTCTTTTAAAAAAATAAAAATAAAAATACCTTATTTTTTAGGAATAATGACAATATGTAATTTGGTCTCTAAACTTTAGTCAAATGTGCAATGTGGTCCCTAAACTTTTAATTTGTTCAATGTAGTCCATGAACTTTTGATACATGTTCAATACAATCTCTAAGCTATATAAAAATATTCAATATAGTCCTTGATCTTGAATAATTATGGAAAGACTATATTGAACATTTTCATATAACTCAGGGATTGTATTGAACATATTCCAAAAGTTTAGGAACTACATTGAACAAATTAAAAGTTCATGGACCAAATTGCATATTTGGCTAAAATTCAAAGACCACATTAAACAAATTAAAAATTCATTAACTAAATTTAAACATTGAAACAAAGTTCAAGGACTATCTGTGTCAATTTCCCTATTTTTTAATATAAGATGGCCTCATTTTAGTCATGTCATCACCATGTAGGATGGAAAAAATAATATTAAAAAAAAAGTCATTTTCATCAATCAAGTTGGACAAAGTTAATGGAATAACTCGATTATATAAATTTGACAAGTTTTAGAACTCAATTGCTCTTTCATGACAAATTGTATGTCTTCATTTGCACTTATCCCTTAAATAAATTTGTTTTACATGTACAAAACATCATGTGTGTCCAATTTTAACAAAAATGAACTTATTCTTATGGCAGCTAATTCAATACTAAACATTTCAATTATGTCAATTTAGTCCTAAACATTTCTATTGTCCAATTTAGTCCCAAATCTTTTGTTAATTTAGTCCTAAATTTTTTAGGATTCGCCATAGTAGTCATTCCGAATAGTTATCCACAAAATAGGTTTATAACTAAATTGGCAAATATTCAGAATATTTAAGAATAAATTGACATAAGTAAAAGATTTAGAATCGGATGTTTCAAAATGGCAAATAAACGTCAAAATGTTTCAAACTAAAAATGGCCAACATACAATTAATCTAGGATTTTTTGGACAATTATCCTATTATTTCAATTTATCCTACTATAAACTCTATCACTCGTCATGAAGTCAATTTTTCTCCACTATTATTATACATAAAATTTCGTGTGATTTCTTTTCTACACATAATATGCGCTTACTACAGTCAACTTTACTTAAATTTATTAAGTATTAATGAATATCATTCTGTTGGAGTTAATTTACTATTTATTACCATATATACTATCAGATATATAAATATTTTTATGATGTTTATGACTCAGTTCATTTATTGATTCTCTTGAAATTTTCTTGAAAAATAAAAGAATTCTTTGTCCCATTATTGGCATGCTTAGTCTATCCACTTTACATATAAAGAATCTTTAGGAAAATTTTTAAATAAAGACTTGAAGTAGTCAAATCGTCTCAAATAAAGACTTTTGGTAGCCAATAACCATTTCGGCCATTGGAGCAAGGGTAAGAAAAAAACTCAAGACTATTGTGAAAAATTTGTATCTCTTGGCCAAGTAATTTTGCTTCATCTAAGGGATCGAGAAGGTAAGGAATTTTTTTTCTTATTTTCTCCATCTCTAAGTAAAGCATCATATTCCAGCACCTTCCGCTCTAACTAATGTCCGAAAAGATCTCATCCTTACACCATTGATTCACATGTCTTGGAACTTGTTATGGATCTCGTTTACATGGTACGATAAGCGAAATCTTTTAATTGCGGATATCCTATTATCGACGTTCAAGTTGAAACAGGCCATTGGCTCATGAATAATGAACTCAAGCACCTCGGACTCGTCCATCACAAATAAGAGAAGTCTCTAGGTTATGCCAATTGAAGATAATCCGACGCTTAAGTCGGTGCAAAATATTTTCAATAATGAAGTCAACGTAGGATCAGAAAGAAAGCAAGAATGTAGTGTTTGAAGAGGGAGAGATGACAGCGATTGATTATGGAAAGCCGATAAAAACTACACTTTGAAATGACTAATCCAACGTTGGCCAAAAACCTAGCTATAACAACAATTTCCCCCGCATCTCGCGCGACGACTTGGACTAGACTTAGGTCCTTATGGTCTATACTTGGCAAATTCGAGTGTAAGGAAATTCCCAATGAAGTTTCGCTATAAACGACAAAAAAATTTTCCATAAAACATAAGATAATAAGCCATTTATGGCAGTTGAATCTCTACATTCACGGCAGTTTTTTTTTTTTTTTTTTGGTTGAATACATTTATGGCAGTTAAATCGCTAAATTTGTGAACAAATCTTAATAAGTGAGGGTATCATTAATAACAATGAGATCTCCAGAATTAAGCTATCGCGTTTTCGCAAATGTGCAAGGAATCGACATTTTAATGATTAAGCAAATTATTTTGTTGCGAAATAAGCAAACCATTAAATATTGGAACAAATTATTGATAAAATTACTCAATAAAAAATTATAGATATATGCAGAAAGAGAAAGATATTTTCAGATTTCAAATTTTTAGGAAGGTAATTGTGGAGTAGAGAATGTCTAAATTTTGAATATAAAAACAAGTGAGAGACATGGTAAGATTATTGACCTACGCAGCTGTCCATAGACAAAATGTTCATAAAATGAGTAACTAAGCTGTATTTAGGGAAGGAAAAAAAAACGATTGAAGTTTCTTCGAAGTATGAACATTCATTTTGCTTCATATCTTAGTCTGATATAAATTAAAATTACGAATATAGTCGGCGGAGAAAAAAAAAAACTTCTCCAAAGGATCTTGGTGCCTTAGTTAGAACAGTTGGAAATTGAAAGAAGCAGGAAAAGGGTCAAAGGCAGCTGCTTGGCATCAAAGAGAGCTGTCATCAAAGAGAAAGGTGCGAGTTCGAACTTGCAAACAACATCAAAATTCGAATAGGGTTTGAGTATGAGTAAATTTAAGTGATTTAAGAAAAATCTTTATGTCGATATTTAGGAAAGGGGAACTCTATCCCAAGGCATCTCCTAGAAAGGGGGCTTCCCATGTTTGGAGTGAAAGGATGTTGTCATCTCTTCAGCCTAGGGGGGCTTCCCATGTTTGGAGTGAAAGGATGTTGTCATCTCTTAAGGCTTAGAGATCATGAAAAAGATGCTCTTTTTTTTTTTTTTTTTTCCTTTTTCACTTAATCGAAAACCAATGTCCTTACTAAGGGATAGTCCGTCGAATGAATTTTTTCATTATTAAAATGATGATAATGTGCACTTAGCATTGACTCCAACCAGATTTTTGTTGCCTATTTTATCGGGTAATTGCACATGATTAGCTATGGAAGGCAAATAAATACTAAATCATCCATTCATGAGGATAAATATGAATGAATTATTCAATATATACATATTGGCAAAAGTTGGTGGTAACGTGCACTTGGCATTGACTCCGACTAGACTTTTGTTGCCTATTTTATCGAGTAATTGCACGGGATAAGCTATGGAAGGGAAATAAATTCTAAATCATCTGATTTTGAGGATAAATGTAAATGAAAATTACTCAATATATGTACTGGCAAAAGTGACCCACTTTATAACGTCCAAATTCAAAACTCACCAAGCACGCTCTCTCTCTCTCTCTATCTCTCTCTCTCTCTCTGTGCAATCAAAATCCGAACTTGATCACAGAACTTGCCTAGATTCCAGAAAAGGGATGTTTTTTCCGAGCCGCCGCTCCGTCTCCGGCGACCCCGCTCCCCTCCCTTCGCCGCCGCCGCCCCCGGCGGGGGAGAGGAGCCCCTCGGTCGCCGCCGTCGAGGCCATCCTGAACTACAGGTTCGAGAGCCCGAAGCTGCTGGCGGAGGCCCTGACGCACTCCTCCTTCCCGGACGCGCCGTCCTACGAGCGGCTCGAGTTCGTCGGCGACTCCGTCCTGGAGCTCGCGATCAGCAACCACCTGTTCCTGGCGTACCCGAGGCTCGATCAGGGGCAGCTCTCGAACCTGCGGTCGGTGAACGTCAGCACCGAGAAGCTCGCGCGGGTGGCCGTGCGGCATGGGCTGTATCGGTTCCTCAGGCACAATGTGCAGTCCATGGATGACAAGGCGAGTGCTAATGAAAATTTTGATTCTTTTTGTGTTCGTTTTTGTTCGTTAAGAAATCGGCTCTGTTGGGTGAATTACAGAGTGTACGGTATGAGAGGAGCAGTTTCTTCGCGAGTATTAATTAATCTGTGGAGTCGAATGTTGGTGAGTAAAGTTCGAGGGGCAAGCAACCAGGCGTCAGTCACCAGTGCAGTTTCGTCAGACAATTGTCTTTTGTTATCAATTCTTTGTCCCAAAGTATAATCCTTGGTTTTTTAAGAGTTCTACCAACATGGCCTTGATGCAGTGGTAACAACATGCATGTGTCTTGGGCATCACGCGATCTGACCACAAGGTTGGCCGATGGGTGACTTAAATTTAAGGAGGCTCATTGCATCTAGCACAACTTATCACAAGTTGTTCTTTTTAACATTCCATCAATTTTGGTGGATTAGAGAGTAGCAACCAACGTGGTATGCGGGTAACAGATTCATTTTAGATTAGTGATTGTCGTCAGTTTATGTGGCTGAGCTCACTCAGAAATAGTTTGAGTACTATGTTTGTGTGACTGGGTGAGTAAAAACGAGTGAAAGTTTGGTGAAACGGCTTCAAAGCTTAGAATTACTGACTTTTCGCTGTGTTTTGCTGAGCAACACTTTAGCTTTTGGTACTGATTTGATGATAAGACTTGGTAAAGTGAGGCCAATAGTGGGATGTCTATGTATGTTCGATTTTCAGAAGCATGCACTTTCTTTCTCTTTTGAGTTAATAAGCTTCAGCGGGGTCCGCCAATCGAACTGATGGATAAAATCAATAGCCCTGGATTGCCACTTTGGGGCTGCTCGGATGTTGAGGGTAGCCACAATGCGCTTGGTGGTCCTGGATGGCTTTTCGGTGGTTGGAATATTGCTTGCAAATTCTTTGTTTGTCTGGAAAGTTGGAAGTATAATGGCTCAACGAAATGCAACAATCTATTTATCTGTTTTAACTCTGTGCAACTGTGAATGTACAAATTGTATAATATGGGAATGAGATGTAGATCGAGTTTCTATCTGTTACTTGTTAGTATCTCTATCACTCTTTTTCATTGGGATGTTTCTAGTTATTTTGCAGGTTAGAGAGTTTGCTAGAGCAGTTGAGGAGGAAGATGACACTGTTGCACATGGGGGGTCAGTTAAAGCCCCAAAAGTTCTTGCAGATATTGTGGAATCTGTGGCAGCTGCTATCTATATCGATGTTGACTTTGATCTAAAGAGATTGTGGGTGGTATGGTGTTTCTTTCTTCAATGCGATGATTCCTTTTTTTCTTTTTTCTTTTTTTTATCATCAAGTTATCTGTTTTGTTATCATGGTCATCTTTAGAACAGATTTTTCTGGTATATGTATAGATTTTTAGAGGTTTACTGGAGCCTATTGTTGGCCCTGAAGAATTGCAGCAGCAGCCTCAACCAATCACGATGCTATTTGAGGTTTGTCAAAAGCAGGGAAAGAAGTTAGAGATAAGGCAAGGGAAGAAAGGTTCAACTAATATAGCCAGTGTCTATGTAGATGGCAAGTTTGTTGCCTCATGTTCTTCTGAGCATAAGGAAATTGCTAAGCTTAATGCTGCCCGGAGATCTTTGTCTCAATTAGCACAATCAAAGCCCATCAAATGTGGAATGATCGAGATAGATGGGTTTGATGGCCCATTTGAAATTGAGGGAGCCAAACAAAAGTTGCATGAGCTCTGTGACAAAAAGAAATGGCCCAAACCTATTTACCGGTACAGTTCCTTCTTCATTTGATTTTTTACCATTATTGTGCTCACTTTGCAGCTGTTAACACTTCCAGGCAGTTTTCTTTCCTCTCTGCCTCTTCTTTTGGATTTTATTGCAAGAACCAGCGACATGTCCAATCTTCTTATGATGTTATTGATTATTACTTGCTTCAAGGTAGTCTTGCATATACTCTACAAAAAGATATATGAGTGATAACCTTGGCAAGAGTTTATCATGGCCATAATATTTTTGGTATTTTCCAAGTGAGATGTAATGCCTAATGCCTCTTTTTTCCTATCTTGACCAATTGTTAGTGCTCTCTTCTTCTGTTTCTTTCTGCTGAAATTTCATGTAAAATTATTCTCTTGACATCAGTCCTTTTGACTTGCAGAAAGGAAGAGTCAGGCCCTCCACACAATAAGAAATTTGCTTGTACAGTTCAAATAGCTACAAGTGATGGTGTCTACACTATGGAGGGCGAAACAAGATCAAGAGTGAAAGATGCAGAGAACTGTGCTGCTTCCCTAATGTGCCGTGCCTTGCACCAATGTAATTATCTATGAGTCTCCCCCAAGCATAAGAATGTGAAGAGAAATGCTTTGCTAATTCTTTGCAGCAGCTTCGTCCAGAAGATAACCCATAAACAAGGGGGTTCTCTGTCTTGTGATGGAGCTTGCAAAGAAGCAACTATAAAAGGATGCATTCTTTCATATTATTATGGTTGGTTGAGACTCATAGTTAATTAGATTTGTTCAAAGCATGGAATGTTTGGGTGGGTTGATTATTAGAATAAATGTTATTTTCCATTGGATTTCAAATTTGTCAATGCTCTTAGTTCTCTTTTCTGTTGTTAAGAACTGGCAATCTTTAGGTTACCATTTCAAATAATTAGTCATTTAAATAATTAATTTGGTAGTCAGTATGATCTTTACTGCAGAAGTCCTAAAGGACTCAATATTGCATACTGACAGTATCTGCATTCATTACCACCTCTTTTACAGTTGAAAACTCTGATGAATCCTTGGGGACTCTATTTCATTGCTTCAGAAAAGTCTCAATGAGATGAAAAATATGCAACTTTAGCAACATTATTGCCCTAAGTGACACATCTGGTCAATAGGTTTTTTAATTTTTCTAAGCTTATTTGTTTCCAAGTAAATTATTTTCAAAATGAAAACAAAATTCATTAGAAAACATTTGGCTGGAGAACCATTTACAAACCATCTTTTCCTCGAAGGTTTGAAAGATGATAGCCAGTCAGTGCTAGACCTAGAAAACTAGCGTTGGCTGAGAAGACAGTGACTTGCTCACAGCTGTAGGAGGAAGTGGCGCCTCTGCCAATTGGTGGCGGTGATGGGCTTGGCGGCACTAGTAAGTGGCTATTATGGTTGTGGTGTTGACGGTGGCAAGTGGTGGCAGTGGCCGCTGGAGGTGGTCAGGTGAAATAATAAGCCAAAATCAGTTAGAAAATGATTTCTGAGTTTTTTCTGACTAAATGAACTTCCCGGAAGCTCTTCAAGCCTATTCCATCAGCCACATTGCATGTTGTGGTTTCAAGAAAGTCACTATTTGTCTACACCAGGAGATGTTCAGTCCGTATGTCATTCTTCCCTTGTTAAGCTTATGCTGAATGCCAAAATATGAGAACTGACGCACAAGGAAAGATACGGAACAAATATCCACGCAAGCAGCAAACATTCGTGGACAGTGTTGCGGATGCTGACTCTTCTCATTATTGGCAAAGATTGAAAAGTAAAAGGGTACTTCGCTTTATAAAGAACATACAAAAGATGATCGTTTCAACGTGCGTACAGCAAGAACATTCTATTGAGACGAACTCCTCGCACGAATCCAAGGGTGTTTATGGACGACATCAAGTAGAGGGTAGACAGAGAGAGAACACTGCGTGGTTCTCAGAGGGTGCTTTCAATCAATTCTAGCGGAAGAGGAATTTGTATTCACGGTTCCCCCAGAAAAGGCGCACTACAGCGTTGATTCTGTATACCTCCATCAGCTGATCTGAATTTCTATAGTTAACTCTGAGATGTCGCAAGAAAAAGATAACATCATAAAAAGGAAATATTAAAAAAAGATGTTTCATGGGACTACAACTTTAATGCTTTAATGACCATATTAAAATTCGAAAATAGTGATGATGACCGTGGCTTCTAGTAGAATGTCGTGTAGAGAGAGCTATCAATGTCACTGTTAGCATCTGTTCTCCACTAAATTAGTCTTTTCGAGTTAACGAAATAAGGCAAGTCGATCACTTCTAACTGCTGCTGATGATGTGGCCGATTTGGATAAACTGAACAGAAAGACAAATAAGCCAGACACTGTTGTGCGTAGTCACGGTGTCAAAAAATCGTACGCTGCAGTATCCATATCCACCTCCTACATGGATTGCAGTGGAAGAAATGAGGTCTCCCTCCTCCATAGAATCCCGTTACATGAAATTGCTTACAAAAACCAAGTAAATTCTGATGAACAATGATGTATATCAGCAATCGTAATCGGATAACTGCATTGATATATTAGTTCGGTACAAATGACATCCCTTTATCTGGTTCCAAAAGACCCGAGCAGATTCTCCTAATTGCCGTCTTGACTAGCTAGACTGATCTGATATTCCTACAGAGGAATGATCAATGTGGAGTAATATAGAAGAGATACTGCATAATCTCGACAGACTTCTAGACATGACTAGTAGAACCCACTTACAAAATATAGTCGGAGAAAGATGAATGAAATGATACTTTGCCTTCTTTCATATCCTTGCCCACAGAACCAATGTTCCTAGCAAAGATAATGTAGTAAATATATGATAATATAGCTATGTGATTATATGATACGTGAACTAACTGATCTTCAAAAGGCTTTCTGATAAAACCCATGGATCTTCTTCCATGATTCTTCCCTCTGCATCTTCAGCTGCCTGTAGAAGTTCCCGATGAAGGTCTCAGCTTTGGTGAACAGCTCTTGCCCGCTGATCCCCTCGGCTGGCTCTGGCTCTCCGTCTTCTTCACTGTCTTCCTCACACTCGTATTTCTCTGCCTCAGCCTCTCCACCACCAATGAAGAACAAGCTCGGCATGGAGGGGCACTTCTTGACCTTCTCCTTCTTCGGTGCAACGGCACTCATCTTCGCAGAAGCAGATTTCTGCACAAAGCGAGTCTTCCTTTCATTGCTTTCGGGAGTTTCCTTCTCGATGCTTTCGGAAGCAACAACGGGTTTCTCTACGGTAGTATCTCCTTTATTAGGAGTTGGAGCTGCATCTGGAGCAGCACTCACGGCGGTGATTGGTTTCGGCGCATAATTTGCAGGTTTTTTGTCATCTGAAGGTTTTGAGAAGACGGAGAGGAGGCCGGCTTCTGCTCCGAGTGCTATGATGAGGAGGTTGAAGATGAAGTAGAGGTATGGAGACCTCAAGTTTGAGGAGAGAAGCGGTGTCACTATGAGAAGTGCAAGCAGAAGGGTGAGCATCAACACTTGGGACTTCTTGAACTTCTCCATTAGGTGGTGTCTTGGAGGGAATTGGCGCTGGGTTTGTGGCTTATTTGTCTGATAGTCAGATGATCTGGATGTTAACTCTTGGGGCTTGTGGAAGTGGGGACTATCCAGTGAAGGTCCTCAGACAAATATATAGAGCAGGCAGGCAGGAGAGAGAGAGAGAGATAGAGATGGACATTTTCTTGGAAATTCTGTCTGAAGAAAAAATTGAGAGTCTGCCAAAAAGTGGAGAAGGTGTGCATTGACTGACAGAGCCCGTTTAGTTCCGCTTTGGGGAATGCCTTTAGAAGAATACAAATACTTTCAAGGTAAAGGGGTTATCGATTGCCAAAGACATTCATCCAGTCCTGACCTTGTATTTGATATGGAAATGACGCAGTGTTTATCCAATAGCTCAACTATGAAATTTTTTAGTTGTTTGCTGAATGAATGGATCATGAGTGAACTTGTTAAAATGATCATAAATTCATTTCTTAACTTTTATTTTCGGTCAAGCCTAAAAAATACATAGGTGTTAAATGGGTTCGTACTTTATCCAAATCTAACCCAACTTTGTGACATCACCCTTATTTAAAAGATCAAAATAGCTTCTTTTTTTCCCATTCTTTCTAATTTTTATTAATCATGTAAGTTTCACTTATTAGTTATTGGAGTATATCTTTCCTTAATTGCCTTCCGCATTGTTATTTTTACATACCATTCTAATCTTAGCTCTTGCCATTGCAATTCATGGTCAACATAAATCATCTTCTTCAATATCTTATTCATTTCCTGCATGTTATCTGTTGTTTTAATTTAATAAATTCACCACCAAGTACTAAGTTTCTCTTATTCTTCATTGTGAACTACTACAAAAATCGAAAATTCTATGTGACGTTGAAAGCCAATCATCTAGTATCTTACGGTCTATATAGCGATTTTTGGTGAATACTGGATTTTCATAAGTTGAATTGAGTGTACAAATATTTTAGTAAATGAGTCGAGATATATATGGTGTTAATTACTAAATTTATAGATGGGTCGATTTTAATCGACTCATTTTCCACTCTACTCAAACCCGACTCGACCCATCTATTTGACAACCCTAATCGCAGGTTACAAGTTTGAAAGAGAAAACTTTACGACGTTTCACCAACCAACCATCACGATCAATGGCACATTCACTTCTTTGGCACATTCACCCCTCAGGAGACGAATGCTCCAATCGAGAAAAGGATGATGCGCGGAGCATTAGTGTCGAAACGAGCGCGACGGGCACGTACCTCACATGGCAGGCCCCTGCAATGATTGAGAATCCGGAATCCTCGAAGCTATAAAGCAAAGCAAGCACCTGATGAGATAACTATTGACGTTTGCATGCATGCTCGAGGAGGCATAACAAGATAAATCACACCCTACTTTTAGACAAAAAAAATCAATAAAGTGTAGAGAGAGATAAGGTCGGTGAAAGCATTATTCTTTGGGGGCTCAAGAGCACCAACCTTTTCATTTTCTTTTTTTCTTATTTTCTTATTTTCTTATTTTCTTATTTTCTTTTTTTGTGGGGGTGGATGGATGATCGTGGTCGACCGAGGAAGGCGCCAATTTTCTTATGTTCGGCTTCGTGGGGGCTTTGCCGGACGCGAACATCATATGGCCCCGCGTAAGGTTGCCGTGGGCCCCACTAAAAGGGAGCTTTTGAAAGATTTAAGGATCTTTTTTTGGCCATTTTGGACCCCCTCCCTGGAATCCCTGCCCCTCCCTGGAATTCTCCACTGACCCACTTGTGCCTCGGTGCGGTTCTAGACCCCCTACCATACTAATTACTAAATAAAAAATCTGAATTTAAAAATTCAAATTTGAACTAAATATCACATGAATAATATAATTAATCAATTTCAGAAAAATTACCAAAATAGTTCTAACATTTTTCAATTCAGTCATACATATTTTTTTGTCAATTCAATCATACATATTTTATTATTATGCCAATTCAGTTAATCTGACCATTTTTTGCCAACCAGCACTGATTTATATAATTTTTTAATAATATTTTATTTTATTAATTTTTTTTTCTTTTTTCTTTTTTTTCTATATCTCTTTTTTTTCCCTCCACTTCCTTCTCCTTCCTCCGGGGACGACCAGCTGAAGGCAAGGTCGGCAAGGGGACCTGGTTGGCCTTGAGTAAGCTTAGTTGTGGCTGGGCGACACTATGGCTAGGCGACCTCGCCCAAGCTACTCGCTAGGCTAGCTCGCCACACCCTCGTCGACCATGAGCGAGGCCCAACCTTGTCGATCGCCGCGAGATCGAATGTTGCGACTTTGCACGGTCTCTAATGAGGGTTGCCAATTGCTAGGTGAGAGCCGAGCCTCATCGACCATGGGCAAGGCCTGACCTTGCGTGGTCTCTAGTAAGGGTCAAGCCTCGCCGACCGACGCGATTTGACCATGGCAATGCCCAACCTCGCCAAATTTGGGGAGGTCGTGCCTCGCTAGAGGCCGTGAGGTCGAAGGGCCCAACCTCATGCGACCCTCGGCGTTGGCAAACCTCATCGGCCATGGGCAGGTCGCGGCCTTGCCATAGTTGGGTGAGGCCGAGCTTTGCTAGATCTAACGAGGCCTTGTCGTCATGGATGAGGTTTGCCCTCATCGGTGATCATGCCGACCAAATGAAGGAAGAAGGAGGAAAAAAGGAAAAAAATAAAACTAATTTAAAAATCCCAAAAATTAAAATAAAATATTATTAATAAATTATCTACGTCGGCGTCGGTTGAACAACCAGCACCAATTGACGTCCATGTCAATGTCAACTAGTCGAAATTAGCCGAATGGACTGAATCAATACAATTGTAAAAACTTTAGAATTAAATTAGTAATGAAAAAATTTAAGATTGAATTGAAAAAATTGCAACAGATTTAAAACTGTTTTGATAATTTTTCCAATTGATTTCACGATTTTCCCTATGCAAGCGATACCTTGAATTCTTCTCTTTCCAACACATTCGTTTTCTTAGCACGATGCACCGGAGATATTTTTATGTGCAAGCAAGACCAAACATCATTTGAATAACCTTCACGATCATAAGATGCCATCTCATCTTTACTTGAGATGCTTTATCACTCGATTCCCCTAACAAGCCACGGTCCACAAAATGTCCCATTCATGAATAATGCACATGCATATTACTCGAATCAAATATATCAAAATCGGACCTTTTCAATTGCTATAAAAGAACGCGAAAGGTAGATTTGATACTCTGACCTTTCAGAGGCTACTTGGGGTATACATAACAAAATTTCTAGAACAGAAATTGATTTCTGGTCAGAAATTGATTTCTCAATTTTTATTTTAAACTGAAAAGTTAAAAATTTTAACTTCTGATTTTTTCTTCAAATCTATTTCTGGAATAGAAATCTGTTCCAGAAATATAAAAATCAAATTGCATTACTAAACAGATTTCTGTTTCAAACCTATTCCGGGGAACAAAGAAACAGAGAAATAGATAAATATAAATTTTATCATACACGCTCCCAACTATAATTTCTTTAGACTATGTTTGGCAATTCTATTATTTAGACACACCTTTTATCTTGAAAGAAGCATCAATCTACAATTAGTATGTCTTGATCCAATGACCTCAATATAAACTCTAGCAACTTTACATACGCAGCTTTGTGTGGTTGGTGGCTACGTGATGCACTGTATAAATATATATAACTTTTTTTGGTTGAACCATGTACGAGTGGCCTATTCGTATGGCCTCTAATATTGTTTCCAAAACATTGCTCAAATCCCATTGCACGCGAGTTGAAAATCGAACTCAACACCCTACTTAAAGATTGAATTAGTTCTATCATTATTTGTAAGTTGGAATGCTCTAACATCATCATAGCTTAATTTGAACATCTACGAAACAGTCGATCTCATTCTCACAACCTACTCATCATTGCCCAACACATTACTGTATTTACATTATAAAATCCGTCAATAAAAAACCGTGACATAAATCTTATCTAAGATCAAGAATACATAGTTGTTGGACTTGGACATAAGAGTGGCTAGAGATTAACCATGATATGCTTATGATCTCGCACTTTTATGGGAGATGTCGTCTAGAGGCAGCTTATCCCTTACCCTGCTTGTGTTTATCTGTATTTCTTTTCGTCTATTGCCCTTCCGTCTTTTCACATTTGGCCCCGTTACTTTTCTTTTATTCCCAAACACATCTCCACTTTTTAGGGGAATGCAATTGAAGTCAAACGAGTGAAGGAAATCTTCCATTTTCTGGCCCGCATTCATGTACAAGATCTATAAAAAGTGCCTAAAAGCAACCAAGCATATATTCCCCAGGTAACCCAAAAGACATTGGTCACGATCCCTACATTTAGTAAGTTAAAAATCCTCGGATAATATTATCATAATCACTTTCTTATCTAGTCAAGAATTTGTGGATGTGGATGCGTCGTGCTTATGTCCATTGGATCTGGGCATAAAATGAATGAATAATGGCGGCGTCATATATACCTTATCCGTGCATGTTCATCAATTATCTGCCCCCACCAATTCCAAATGGTGTTCCTCACAATGCTTAACCCATCTCATGCGTAATTACCTTGTTTCGGAATGGAAATACTTGGAAACTTATATATGGCTTTTTATCTTTCAAGGAAAAAATTACATAAATTAATCTTAAACTTTGGCTCAATATACAATATCATCCTTGGATTTTTAATTTTTGCAAGGGTTAATACCATGAAAAACCCCAGACCGCTACACGTGTGATAAATTTATCCCAAACTAATTTACTAAATAGTAGTATTGTTTTTGGTTGTTTGTCAATTCCAATCTAAAATAAATATCTATGGACTATATTGTTCCTAGGGTTTTGACACGTGTAGATATACATTTTGAAACACGAGGAATTTTTTATCCTAAATTAAAACATAAAAATAAGAGGTTGGTCTTTCTCAACGTGGTGTATAGCATGAAAAACCTTTCGATACAAGATAGAGCCGTTCACATGATAGAAGAGAATCATTCTCTTCCCATATAGATTATGAAGAAAAGACTTTTTCGAAGATTCTATATCAATTTCTCTATGAAACCGAGATAGTTACTTTTGAGAAAATTCTAGCAATAGTGGAAATGCCTATGCTTTATTCTTCTGAAGGTGGGGGCTGCTTCGTCGGCTTGGATCGAAAGGAAGGGCTTTGCTTTCCAATCACTTTTTGAGGCCGATTTGGATGAGCGTGAGCCATCTCCTTATTGGTAAGAAAAAAGATGGCAGACTAACTAATATTTCGATCAGTTAATGAAAGAGCCCAATGCAAAAAAAAAGGCTTGTTGATGGGAAAAGTACCGGCGCGAGACCCCAAAAAAGAGATCACCATCAAGATCGGTATTGCTACTAGATTACTCCCTGTAAAGTAAACACTTTTTTTATCACAAAAAACTACAAATTAGTACACTTATGATAAATTTACTCCAAATGACCATAAAAGACCTCAAACTAATACACATGTGATAAATTTATCTCGAACCGTTTTTTTTACTACCAAAACCCTAAATTTGTATATTTATGACAAATATACCCTCTGTTAAATTGGATTAATACAAATTAATCACAAAACCGGTACAATTGTGACAAATAAAGAATAGAATCTCAAATTGGTATACCGGTCAACTGTTACGCATCATTCAACTCAGCAATTTTATAGTAAAATTTAATGAAAACTAACAAATGGGAAATTTATTACAAATGTACCAGTCTGGGATAAATTTGTCAAAAATATACTAATTTAGGGTTTTTTGTGATGTTAACTCTTTTTTCAACATGATCCCCAAACTATTGGTAAATGTTTGATGTAGTCCTTCTATTGCCTAAGGATTACCATATGCTAAGTCGGAGTATTAAAAATTACAAGTTGTTATATCCATCATTTTATCTACATACTTTAGAAAAGGAAAAAGAAAATTAGGGTGTCAGCAAAGCCATCGTAATTTAATGATGCGGATTATTATATCCTGAATTGAGATGAGTATTTTACTTGGATAATCCACATGTAACATTTTTTGTAGTCCGCCATTTTAAACTTGGATCGAAAGCCAAATTAGCAAATTTTGTTAACTTGAATTCACAGAATTGCAATATTGAACATTTTCATATAATTTAGAGAGTAGATTAAACATTTACCAATAATTCCAAAACTATATTGAATAAATTAAAAGTTTATGAGCGACATTGCCCATTGGATCAAAGTTCAAAGATCGTCTATGACAATTTCCCTCTTTTTTTAATCCTAAATTATGGGTGGACTGAGTGATAAACTATTGTCCATGGCTTAGTCTTATAAGCTTTGGTAACATTCCTATTCCTCTCAATTTCTGTTGTTTTGTTCCCCATAACAAAAAAAGAATAAAAATTCGTTTGATAACGTAAATTAATTAGGGTTTAGGGTTTAGGGTTTAGGGTTTAGGGTTTAGGGGAATAGAAAAGTGGCTGAGGAATGGATTTGGAATAGAAATAAAAAGTAAAAAAAAAAAAAATAACTTCTTATTTTCGAGAACAATTTCTAGAAATAAGTTATTTTTTCTTTTCTTCTTCCTTGCTGCCCCTGCTGTTTGGCCACTGCCGCCCGCCTTCATCGGCCGATCGCCACTGCCGACCATCGGCCAACCGCCATCGACCACTGCATGTTGCCCACTGGCCGACCACCTCCCACCACTGCCCACTGCGGCCCACCGCTGATGACCATCGAGGTTACCGTTGGCCGCCCACCACCCATTGTCGCCGCCGGCGGCCACCACCCACCGTTGATGATTGTTAACACTACCATTGTCGCCGACCGTTAGCGCGGTGGTGGCGGTCAGTAACGATAAGGAAGAATGAGAAATAAATTAAAATAAATTCTATATTAAATCGTATTAAACACATTCCTATTCTTTTCTCATTTCGATAATAGAAATTTTATATATTTATCAAACGCATTTTTTTGTTGAGAAACTGTTTCGGGAAATAGAAATATAAAAAGATTATTTTTAAAAAGAAATTATTCATCGGAATAGAAGCGTTATCAAATGGACCCATAATGTACCAAATTCTATTTCAGGAGGTCTAGGATTATACTCATATTTCATACAGCTCAACTTGGCCCACGGTAACAAACAATTCACAAAAACGAGCTCTGGGCCGACTTGATACTTGAGCCCAATGGGCTTGGACACAGCAGCCCATTAGCAACGAAAGAAACTTGTTTAATCAAGAGCCTGTACTTTAAGTCTCCTGTAAATATGATATGTACAGCGGTAAGCATTGCTGGCGAGAAGCTCAAAACATATATATACAAGATGTCCACAACATGGGGCTGAGCAGTCATCTACATCTTATTAGTTAATAGTTACTACTCGTGAACGTATACACATTAATAAGCACACAGAAACCCAAAACTTCTGAGGTATTATCACTTGCTCACCTCTTTCGTTTATTAACAAAGGTGTGTAAATTATATTTAAGAACTATGGAATCTCGGTATAAGATTCATTATTTTCGTTATTGATCGAGAAATTTGTCTCGGCGATTGCTTATCTTTATAATTAGCATACCGAATATGCACCTTACTTTGGATAAGTTTATCAATAAGAAGAGCATGTACATTTTTATGGTTTTCGCACCTGAGATTCTCTTTTAATTTGTTGGGCCCGACCATGGAATTGGATCACAATGCTGTGGACCACGATTATTTCTTAGGCAGAAGTACACAAGAGAGGAAGATTCCTAGACGTTTCATCAGCCGACGTTGGCTTCTCACCCATAATTGGAGAATCAAGCTAACCATCAAGCGGATAATTAGACGTATTGCGAAACTCATTCTAAGATAGACAGCTATAAAATTAGGAAAATGTTGGTATTATTTAATGATGGATATATACCTAACTGGTCTTATCATTAGAAGAATAATAAACAAAATTATAACTAAATTCACGAGGGCTGCATTTTTTTTGTCACGTTCAGATGGCTTATTTCTTAATCAATGAAATATCTGGACTTGATTCGAAGCTTACCAGGAATTATGGGTTCTCCTACGGATGCAGATTTTTAAGAGGCGCAGCGTTAGATTCGCGATGGATTGATTTGTTGGGGGAATTCGAGAAGAAGTTGTGAAAAACGTTAGGGAAAAAAGGGGAAAAAAAGCCAGGCATAAGTTTATTTTACAGAAAATGTTACATTTCTAGAAAAAAAAAATTAAAAAGAGCACAAGCACGAGCATTATGATCCCAAACACGAGTCAGTAACATACGTATGGATTGTCGAGGAGCCAAACACGAGCATTATGATCCCAAATCCAACCTCATAGACCTTGACTCAGGTGTTGAGAACCCAGGCATGAGCACTTGGGTCTTGAACAAGAGCACAAGCACAGTCCCCAATCCATAGAGATAGGGCCCAAGACCCAGGCCGAGCTGGGGACCTAGCACTTGAGCTTAGGTCCTCGTTGCTAGAGCCTTGGTCCATCGAGACTAGTCTTGAGACGTTAGTGTATGTGCATGAGTCCCCAATGATCAACTTGGGTTCTCGATGCCCAAGCCCAAGTCCATTGAGGCCGAGCTTAGGACCTTGGTCCCCGTTCATGGGTCATTAGTGCTCGGGCTCAAGACCCTAGTGCCTATACTTGAATCTCTAGTGCCCAAACTTGAGCCCCGATGGACTCGGGCACAATATTAAAGTCCCAAGCCATGGTCTCAATATACTCTGGCTCGAGTCCTAGGGATCCAAATAGGGGTATTGGGGTCTCAGGCCCTACCTCAGTATATTTGTAATTTATGGAAATTACCTATTTACAACACAGTACACATGGCATGTGGAAAAACTCAACAACCCAAAGATGGTGGGGGAAGAAAAGTAAAAATCTTGGCGCTAAAAGAAATCAAAATTTGGTTTATGTTGACGTTTTCAAAATTTTAATGAGAGTCAATCATGACAGCACTTGGAGAGAATCATGCCCCTAAGAGATTCCGAATCCGGTCGCTTTGTCCGGCAAGTTTCTTCCTGGTCTCTCGCTTTATTAGTTGTTAAATCCCACTTCACCATCAACTTATTTGCCCTGTGCAATGTTGATAATATCTTCAACTTTTGATAGCTGCCCAGTCCAACAAAATAATTTATGCCAGATGACGTCGAATAGCGCTTTGAGAAAAAAAATTATCGAACATACTCGATAAAGAAATTTAATGGATGGGAATTTGCGGCGTTCTTTACTTTGTTACTCAGATCAAATCACAACAATACTTTCTAGTAAAATTCGCCATGATTCATCCCGCCGTTAATTGAATCAATTTTTAATTCTAAATCATATCTGGGATTATCTGTTGAATGATCTTTGCAAATCGATTTGTGCTGGCCGTTTCCTCAAAAAAAAAATTTCTTTTGGTAAGAGAAAATGCTGGGGCCCACGTGTTTTGTAGCGCGGAGCACGTGGTGGAAACAGAGCCGCGGGGGGGCAACTCGCGTGACACGCGATGGCCCCACATCACGAGAAAGTTCCAATCAGCAATTGGAGATAAGTAGGGCCCCACCACCACCACCACCACCACCGCGACGAGACACGGCTGGCGTACGGCCGGGTTTGCTTGGCCCGGGCTCGGACTCTCCCCCGCCCCGAAACTTCCTCGCCTGGACTCTTGCGAAGAATTTTACCAACTTCCAAAAAACATTTGCAGCGACTTCCTTCCTTGGGCACGTCACAAGAAGCTTCGCCGGGCTTGGAGGTGACCGGGAGGGCGGGACGACAAGAAGCTTCGTCGAGCAATGGTCAAGTTTATCCTCGTGTGGCTTCGCGCTAACGGGAAAGTCGCGTACGCCTGTGTTGGTCGTTACATCTAACATTTTGTTAGCGTTGGCGTTGAAGCTTGTATCTCGTCGGCTGGACTCAGCAATGGCATTGTTTGTAATCCTTTAATGGAGTGAGAAAGGCACGATCCGAACTTTGTTTGGTTTCCATGTTATATACTTTTGAGAAGGTATACATGGATGCAATGACCTCCACCCACCAAAATCGAGATTGATGAATTTAAAGTTCAAGGGTTTAATTGCACATGCTATTCTCTTAAATGGATTGGACCAAACTAAAATTTAAGGTTTGTTTATTTGAGAAAAAACTGATTTCAAAAAATTATTTTTTGACCTTTCAGTATTTAGAGATGGTGCGGTAGTCGATCTAAAGAAAATATTTTACATAGACTAAAAATAGTAAGTTTAGATTGGAGAAAAATAATTTCTCTTCTTTACAATAAGGAAATCATTTTTTTAGAATTATTAAATAAACGAAAGCTAACTATTTTTCTTAAAAATGAATTATTTAAAAAATATTTTCTTTTATCGTCAAAAGTTTTTCGTGAAACGACCCATTCTTAAGCATTGAAAGGTTTGCAATCTCCTCAGTCAATATTGTGTGTGAAAACAAAATAAAAAAACACGACACGTGTCTTGTTTAACCTGGAGAAAAAAATGACGATGCACGCCTAACAGCATAGATACAAAATTCCAAAGAATCAAAGAGGGAGAAAAACAATCGATTGACCGCAAAGTCATTATTTTCTGTTCGTCGGCTTTTGGACACATCTGCAGGGCCTGGGCCCTGTACTCTTGATGAAGACAACAATCGAACGAGACACGTTAATCCATCGTCAAGGATGGCATCGCGTTGCGTTCCCACTCATCTTCTTTCTTAATTGACAAATTTCAACATCCTTCTTGGGCCAGGTGGTTGTGGCAAGGGGAGGGACCATGTTACCTTGGGGAAGACGCACTCCCCTTTCCTCGTCATGGTTCCACGCCTCTTCTAAGTTAATAATTCACCTTATTATATTTGCTGGTCTATTTTCAACTAGATACGACATTGAAAACCAGCCATCGTTTCGTTAATAATTTCTCTTCATAATAATGTTTTAAATGTGGTTTATTTTCTATTCTTTTTTTTATTTCCTTTCAAGGTTGTGATATCTCTCGAAATTTGAGATTTTTGAAATCAACATTTTGTCTCCAAAAAGTTTTTGTTAATTTCAACTTTCCAAAGATTTTTCGGGGCATTTAACTACTAAAAAGATAGCTTGACAATTAATGCCATGTTTGATTCAATTTCCCTAAGGGGCTTTCGACCTCAAAAACCCCTTAGGTCGAAAGCCCCTAGGAAAATATCAAGGTGTTTGGCAAGACTTTCCAAGCAGCTTTCGACCAAATTCTGACCTTTGGAAAGACTGAAACTAGGGTTAAGTAATCTTTTTCTTTCAAAAATTGTTACCACCTATTCATTAGTTTTCCAGTTTTGCCCCTCCTTGTCACTTTACATCTTTGCACAAAGGTGGTCATGAGGGGTCGCTTGGGTTGCATGACTCTTGCCAAGGGTTGCCCGACCTCAAGGGACCTAAGCCAATGACCATTGACACCAAATTTGGTTTAATGGCAGCCTAGGCTCAGCAAAGGATTTGAGTATTTTTTTTTAATAAAAAATGCAGCCAAAACCCCTTATAAATTTCTTTTTTGCCAAACATTACTTGAATTCAAAGTCACTTTACAAATAGTTTTTACCATATGCAATTCATATTTCTTCGAGGGCTTTACTTTTCAAGATTTGCATCACACACAAAACCTATTTTCTAAGTTGAACCAAACTAATCATTATTCTAATCATGTTTAGAATGATGACATGTGTTATAAATGCTCAAACTATTAAATAAATGTGTGGCTTATTATTTAATGTGATTTGTGATTTAATATTTAATTATTCTAACACTCTTCCTCATGCTTATTCTAGTCTTTAGAAATTGAATTTGGAAAATAAATGGGATTTGGAAAGATTCGTAATTGGGACTTCCAACTTTGATATCACGTAAGATTTGATGAGATCACTATCAACTTTTTTTAAAAGTTGAAGATGTTAAATAAAGACGTGGTTTATTATATAATATTCTAATATCTTTCCTCATGTTTAATTGAGTCTAAGCATGAAAATATAATTGAGGATAATTTTTTGAAGAGAAATTATATTTTGTACATTGACTAATAAATAATTCATGTGCTTATTTATAGGTTTTACATAACACTATCTAAAGTAACAAATCAAAATAAATCAATGAGAATATACAGAATCATAAAAGCATAGGATATTCTAAATATCCCTTTAACAATATGATTTGCCAGGAAAGGAGGAATATGCGATGAGGCATGGAAAAGTACATGAAAATCATGTGTCGAAAAGTACGTGCCACGAACTAAATGCACAATTAGTAGAATATAATGTGCGCCCACGAGCGCGTGAACGTGGTCTCATCACGGTACTATAGCCGCCTAATCGCGGCGGGGGCGAGGATGAGGTGGAAAAATTCCCGCTGACTAAAAATAGAGAACATCAACGAAATTTAAAAAAAAAAAAAAAAAATTAGAAAAAAATAAAAAATATATAAAAATAGAAGAGAGCCGTGGCGTTTTCCCCGTCCGGACCGCATATTCGAACCTCCAGTGGTCCATCTCCAGTGGCCCGCCAACAAATCCGGTCGCTTCGGCCGAACCCGAAGCCGAACCTCCCTGCGCTTCGGACATTTCGGTACTCGTCGAAAAAATCAGACAATCATTGTCCCCCTTCTACATTCCGGGTCGGTTCGGGTCGGGTCGGTTCGGGTCGACTCGACCCGTTTTCGCTCCCGCCGGTCGTCCGTCCTCGAGTCAATCTTTTCTTCTTTATCTATAAAAGCGAGCCAACCAACCTTCTTCTCCACCCAGCCAATCAAACATCCATCGTCGCTCGCATCGCCTGCGAAAAAAATCTCTCCTTTACCTCCGCCGTCACCCGCTTCAATCCTAGGAAAATCCGAACCCAAGCTTCTCGATTGCTCGGTCGGTCAGTCGGTCCGTCGAAGGAAATCGCTGCGAGTGTTGTGTTTTTGTCGGGGGGGTAAAACCCGGGACAGACGAGTTGAGGACATCACGGCTATACACGGCGTAGCCCGGCCACTCATCCATGCCCGCTCCGTTCGACGCCGCAAGGGTTGCCTGATCGCCGCCTCCTGCGTCGGCAACCCTTCGCCGCACGGCGGACGAGGCGCCCTCCCCTCCGAAGGCGGCAGCCCCTCCGACCTCCTCTTCCTCGCCGGCGGCGGCCCCTCCTCCCTCCTCTACTGCTAGGCGTATTCTTTTCCTATAGGAGTCTTCGTTTTCGTCCCTAGCTACGACGTATTCCGCCGCGTGTAACGAGCAAGTCGCTGTTTTTTTTTAGATCTCGGTTTTTGTTTTTTTTCCTCGTACCTAAGAAAGCGGGGAGGGAAGATGATGCTCAAGATTAAGAGGGTTCCGACCGTCGTGTCGAATTACCAGAAGGAGGAGGTTGAAGGCGGGCGTGTCGGGGGTTGTGGCCGTAATTGTCTCAACAAGTGCTGCGTTCAAGGTAAGATTTTTTTTTTGCTGAATTTTCTATTTTGTGGGTTGGCAATTTATGTGATTTTTGTGAATTTCATCTGTGCGTCTTCTGGGTCGCGTAATTGAGCTGTTGTCTACTTTGGTTTTGGGATGGATAATAGGGGCGAAATTCCCTTTATATGCTTTCAAGAAGGAGAAGGAAGTCCCAGGCGACAGGGCTTTGCTTGGGCATGAGGAGAGGGAGCCTCCCGTCGCTTTTCTCGACTCTCTTCTACTTGGAGAGGTAAAGAAGAATTCGTGACCGACATGAATAAGACGAACTCGAAAAGGGAAATTCGGCGAGTTCTGTAGTTGTAATTCTGTTATATGTGTCCAGCTCAAGTTGCTCGATACGTGTTAAGATGCTTCTTCTCTTGATTTGCAGTGGGAGGATCGGATGCAGAGGGGTCTGTTTCGCTATGATGTCACTGCCTGTGAAACTAAGGTCTCTTCCTTGGCTCCATAATCTTATCTTGTAGCTGTCCCGAGCTCTTGGGTTTCTTTCAGGTTAAGAAAAAGGCAGTTTGGTTGCTTATGGGGATTTGGGGCTCTGGCGTGATGTTTAGTGTGATGAATTTTGGTGTAGGTGATTCCTGGTGAGTGTGGCTTCATTGCTCAGCTGAATGAAGGACGCCATCTCAAGAAGCGACCAACTGAGTTCCGCGTTGATAAGGTGCTCCAGCCTTTCGATGGAAGCAAATTCAACTTCACCAAAGTTGGTCAGGAAGAGGTGCTCTTTCAGTTTGAAGCAAGCGAGGATGGTGAAGCTCGGTTCTTTCCCAATGCTCCAATTGATGTTGAGAGTTCCCCCAGTGTTGTTGCCATCAATGTATGTGTTTGTCTACTTGAAACTAAATGATCGTCTTGCTTTTAATATCTTTTAGGAAGCTTTTTGGCTGATCCTTCTTCTTTTGTATTTTTGCAGGTCAGTCCTATTGAATATGGCCATGTGCTGTTGATCCCTCGCATCCTGGAGTGCCTGCCACAAAGGATTGATCATGCAAGCTTTTTGCTTGCTCTATGCATGGCTTCAGAAGCTGGAAACCCTTATTTCCGACTAGGTTACAACAGCCTGGGGGCATTTGCCACCATCAATCACCTGCATTTCCAGGTGCCTACTCAATTGATTTCTATTTATAATTTGTTGGCTTTGATGAATAATGACTTGCAAACTTCAGTACAATAAAAGATGTAACTTGGCTATCAATATTGAACAGGCATACTATTTGGCTGTGCCCTTCCCTGTTGAGAAGGCTTCCACTCGAAACATAACAGCCCTAAACAGTGGGGTGAATGTATCTGAACTTGTCAATTATCCAGTCAGAGGTCTTGTTTATGAAGGTGGAAATACCATACAAGACTTGGCCAATGCAGTTTCGGACTCATGCATCTGCCTTCAAGACAACAATATACCTTACAACATCCTCATATCTGATTGTGGAAAGCGCATTTTCCTCTTCCCACAGGTGATTGACAATCTTTATTTCTCAATATTTTGAAGACTTAATGAATAAACTCCCCGAAAGATCCTGACTAATGTGTTGGTGTAATGATCAGTGCTATGCGGAGAAGCAAGCTCTTGGAGAAGTCGATGCAGAGGTTCTGGACACGCAAGTGAACCCGGCAGTGTGGGAAATCAGTGGGCATATGGTCCTGAAGAGGAAGAAAGACTATGAGGAGGCATCTGAGGAGAATGCATGGAGGCTCCTAGCGGAGGTTTCCCTATCTGAGGAGAGGTTCCGTGAAGTGAGCGACCTGATCTTTGAAGCAATCTCTTGCAGCATTGATGACGTTGCTCAAAGCTCGCTTGACGAGCCCAATGCTGAACCCCTGGCGGACTTTGCCGCCCCCTGCCCCAATATGGTGCGTGGGAAGAAGGATTGCCTGGTTCTGCAGTAAGAAGCGATCCTTTCAGTATTTGCATTGTGGGAGTCTGTGTGTGTGTGAGTCTGGAATTTCCAGTTGCTATGGCATTGCCAGCAACTGCAGAATAAGCGAACTTGGTTTTGTTGCTCTAGCGTCGGTGCGTCGTGTAGTGTCTATGTGGAATGTGTCGTCTTTGTCACCTGAATTGTCTGTTGCTGTAAATTACTGTATTGGTACGCTTCTCAGGTATACCATCAGGTTACTCTTGAGAGCATGATACTCTTTTAAGTCTCATGCAAAAATTTTAGTTCAGATCGATGTTTACCCCCTTCAAATAACTGCTAGTCTTCTTCAGGTAGTCTTCTCCCTCTAAGCCTGAAGAAGACGACTACTTTTTAGGGGTGTTTTGGCAAGTTTTTCCAAAGAGCTTTCGGTCAAATGTTGGCCTTAATCTGACATTAGGAAAGTTAAAAGCTCAATGCTAAGTAGGGGTGTCAAAGGGTTGGGTTTTTATAATACCCAACTTGACCGGATCCGACCCAAAATCCTACAGGACACGCTTGATCTGACTCAACCCGACTTGATACCCGAATATCATATAATCTAAGAGAACGGGTCGAGCTGGTGTCGGCACCATTTAGCTAGGTGTTTTGTCCTCGTTATGCATGCGTGGAGAGAAAAAAATTCGCATCGGCCCGGCCCAACCTGACCTGAACCACAACAATACAAACACCTATAAAGGCTCTACAAAGGCTCGACCCCAACATACCCTAATTTTATGATTAGGCTGGGCCAACAAAGGTTTTTTAAACATTCTTAACTAATAGGAATTATCATTGGGTTTTTAGCAATTAACCAAATGTTGAAACTATTTTTTTCTTTCAAAACTACCCTCATCGATTCTTTAATTTTTCGATTTTGTCCACCGTTACTGCTCATCTTTTTTGAGAAAGGGCAACCGACGAGGCTAAATTAGGCCAATGAAGGGTTGGTGAGAGGCTAGCGAGGGGTTAGCGAAGTCGTGTGACGATCGCCTCGGGTTGCGCGACCCAAGCCGATCACTTGAGCAGTGAGACCTAGGGTCATGCAACCCTTGCTAGGGGTCTCATGACCTTGAGTGATGGTCACTAGCATCAGATTTGGCTCACCGACTACCTTAGCCCTTTGCTGGAGGGTTTTGATTTTTTTTTAAAAAATAAAAATTAGACCCAGCCAAACCTATTTAGGATAAAAGTAGTTTTGTAAATGATTTTTTTATCAAACGCCATTTACATTTTTTCAAAGGAGTTTAGGGTAAAGTCATTTGCATTTCCTCAAGGTTCATTTGCAAAGCCCAACCAAACGCATCATTTGACAGATTTCTACTTAACTAATTATAATATCAAGTTAAGTGGGTTGATAAATTATATTGCTTTCATTTTAATTCTCAATCATGTAGACTTTATTGATTCATACAAATTATCTATAACCAGATACTTGGCCCGTGCATTTGCTTTAACAAGTGTGTTGTGAATGTCTTCATAGCAATTATGCTTTTGTTGTAGGTAATATAGAAAGATTATAATTAGGAAAGTGCAATATCCTGGTGATAATTAAACCACGAAATGTTCGGGAAGCAAAGTATTGTGCAGGAAAAACAAACTCTAAGTAGCAAAAGTAGTATTATCATACAACGTTGTGAAATATCACGGTAACTAACGGATTTTACAATTCAAGTCTAATACAAAATAAATAAAGGTGCTCTTTTGTGTTGGTGAGACGTAGATTTCTGTGTAAACATAACATAAGGAATGATAGGTACATCAGAGACTTGCGTATCTTGGTCCGTTTATCGATGTTGCTCTATGGGGAGAGCCGGGAGTATAAATTTTTTCTTACCCCCGATCACATCTAAAACTAAACCCAAAAAAGGTTTATTTTACAATCTCTCACTAAGTACAGAAAATTCGAATAGAAAATCCTAACAATCTTTCTCTGTTGCTCCAGCATAGGTTCCGGCTCGTGTATATGAATAATTGTTGCATCCAAAGTAAGAAGCTGGGAAACTAATCAGAATAGGAGGGAAACCCATTTGGTTGGACTTTCGCTACGAACGTCTCTCCCATTTCTGTTATTCTTGTGGGGTCATTGGTCATTATGTGTCTTACTGTCCAGTCATTCCTTATGATGATGCTAAATTGGAGGGCCGAGACAACCTCTACTTTGGACAATGGCTTCGGGCGGAGGTCAGAGAAGAAAGTCCATTTTGGCAAGCTTTCTATGCTGCTCCAAGCAATATTGACACAGAGAATGAAATTATACCTGAAACACCTTTGACTTCCCCTTTCATGCTGCCTACTATCCCCAGCAATCTCCATGAGCAACTTGCACAACTGGAGGCTGACTCAGTTCAGCAATGTACCGTCCCGATTGTTGCCCCCCAGCCTGTTTCACCAAAAGTGTTTCCTCAAGTAGCACTTGCACCACAACAGCTAAAATCCCCTGTTTCAGTAGGACACAGTACCAACCCTGATTTTATTGCAGAATCCTCCAAAGCTAAGAAGCTCAAAAGCCCAAGGAAGGTGGGCAGAGCAAGTCCCCATAAGAGGCTTAAACGATACTCACCTTATGATGTGCATGCTTCTGGACTCGTCACACTGGATGATGAAAACTTAATGGACACCCCAATCCTTGAGGTCGAAGGGGTTTCGAATTGGGCGATGGTGGCTTGCCCTAAAAAGCCACCACAGGATAAATGAAGGTCATTAGTTGGAACTGTCAGGGGCTGGGCAACCCCCTGACAGTCCAAGCCCTACAGGACTTAGTTGTCCACAACCGGCCCGCCCTTATTTTTTTTGATGGAATCCAAAAATCAAGACTTTGTTTTAGGCAGAGTGCAAAGGAAACTACATTACCCGCATCGCTTTTTGGTGAGCCCCACTGGCCTTGCTGGCGGCTTGGCTGTCTTTTGGAGTGCCACTCTTTCTGTTACTGTTGAATCCTCCTCAGCTCACTATATTGACCTGATATGTACTGGAACCCCAGATGGCAGCCCTATGAGACTCACTTGTATCCATGCGCCTTCATCTTTCCACCAAAGACAACAATTATGGACAGTCATCAACGACATCAGCAGATCAAATTCATTGCCATGGGTATGCATTGGAGATTTCAACGAAATCTTATACCACTGGGAAAAAATGGGGAAAAGGTTTGCTCCTTCTTATAGATTGCGTTCCTTCCAAAAATTTTTAAACGATTGCTGTCTTATGGAGGTTGACAGCAAAGGTTGCGCCTATACATGGGTTAATAACAGGGAAGGCGACGAGATAGTTAAGGAGAAACTTGACAGGGCCTTGTGCAACATGGAATGGCGACTAAAATATCCAACTGCTGAGGTGTACGCCTTACCTGCTATAGGCTCCGACCATAGTCCGTTGTTGCTAGTGCTGGAACCTCCTGTGAAGAAACACCCCAAAACCTTTACCTTTGAAGCTTTCTGGGCTAATCATTCTGAGTGCCGCCAAGTTATAGCTGCTACCTGGACATCTCTCCCTCTTTGTTAGGCCTCGATCTCCCGCAAGCTTCAGCTTGTTACCACCGCACTTCAACGATGGAGTAGGAAGAAATTCAGCAATGGTCATCTTCATCTCAACCTATTAAAGCAACAACTGGAGGATCAAATTAATCAGTCAGATTATAACTATGATAAACAACATGTTTCTACATTGAAAGCTCAAATTCAACAAGTTTGGCAACAAGAGGAGCAATACTGGGCTATGCGATCGCGGATCAATTGGATGCGTTGGGGTGATAAAAATACCAGGTTTTTCCACGCTACTACGGTTCAGAGGAGACAGAGAAATCACATTACTATGCTGAAAGATGTCAATGATATTTGGGTTCGTGATCCTACGCGTCTTAGGTACATGACAAATGAATTCTTCCACAGATTATATACTTCGGTTGGCCCTCGAAACTTTGATTCTATCCTCTCACAATGCAGTACCTTAGTCTCTACTGAAATGAACATACACCTCACAGCACAAGTAACAAGGGCAGAAATTAAATTGGCGGCCTTTCAATTAGGGGCGACTAAAGCCCCTGAACCCGACGGCTTCAATGGATTGTTCTACCAACGTCACCGGGATCTCTTCGAAGATGACTTGGTCACCACAGTGGAAAGGTTCTTCTCCTCCGGTGTGCTGCCTCCAGCCCTTAACAAAACCAACATTATACTGATTCCTAAAGTCACTCATGCAGAAAGGTTAGACCAATATAGACCCATTAGTCTATGCAACTTTATTTATAAGATTATATCCAAGGTCTTGGCTAACCGCCTCAAACCATGGCTGCCTGACCTCATCTCACCCGAACAAAATGCTTTTATTGCTGGCAGACAAATTCAAGACAGTATTTTGATTGTTCAAGAGGTTTTACACCAGCTGCGAACCAGAAAAAGATTGAAAAAATTCCAGGGTATTCTCAAGCTGGATATGCAGAAGGCATATGATCAAGTTGAGTGGGATTTTTTGGAGGTGTATCTTCATAAACTAGGGTTTGATCCAACATGGATACGATGGGTAATGCAGTGTATCACTTCAATGTCAATTAGTATCAAGCTAAATGGGGAATCTCTACCTACCTTTAAGCCCTCCAGGGGCCTCCGACAAGATGACCCCCTTTCTCCTTATCTATTTATCCTGCTAGCTAATCTTCTTTCTAGCCTGATCACTCAAGCTATAGACATGGGCCATCTCAAAGGGATTCGGCTTAATAGATGGTGTCCCACTTTATCTCACCTTCTTTTTGCCGACGATGCCATCTTTTTCCTAGATGGAACACTGCACGAGTGTCAAAATTTGTCAAATATTCTGCAGCAGTATTGCCTAGCCATAGGTCAAGCTATAAATAGGAACAAATCTGGCCTTTTCTTCAGTCCAAACTGCCCGATGACTTTACAAGAGAACTTGGCTACAGAATTGCGAGTCCCTTTGACAAATCGATTGGGGAAGTATTTGGGAATCCCGTCTGACTGGGGTGCCTCTAAAAAAGCCATGTTTTCATGGATTATGGCTCGAGTTAATGCAAAGCTAGCAGGCTGGAAGAGAACCTTATATCCAAAGGAGCTATTGAATAGCGCATCGCACGTTTTTGGTGGCAATCAAGTCACAACAAAGCAGGGATCCATTGGAAACAATGGGATCTTATGAAAGAAAGCAAACAAAGTGGAGCTAAGGGCCACCGTCCTTCGTGGGGCTGGCAGAGCCTCCTCCTAGGACGAAACTCTATTACAGACCATGTGCAATGGTGAGTGGGCAATGGTGCAACAATCAAGGTCAGACAGGACAGATGGTTGGCCCAAGGGGTGCTTTTTGGGCCAGCAACCAGACATGAACCTGAGACAGTGGCTGGCTTCATCTCTTTGAACCAACTCACTTGGGACATCCCCAAACTCCAATAGTGCTTTGATAGGCAGACAGTCCAAGAAATTACAGCCATTCCCCTACGGGCAACATCTAACGTAGACAAACTCATCTGGATTGGCTCACATGAAGGCAAATACTCAATCAAAAGCGGCTATCATCATATTCGACAGGCAAGTACCAATACAGACACTACTCGGGCTTCCTCCTCCTACATTGCACCCTGCCGTCTTTGGCAACACATCTGGAAACTTACTACAGCCCCTAAAATCCGAATGTTCCTTTGGTCGATATGTCATAATGCATTATCGACCAAGGACAATCTTTGCAGACGACATGTTATAGAGGACCCAGTATGTCCCCTTTGTTCCACTCAAGATCCAGAAACTATGGAGCATTTTTTCCTATCCTGTCCTAGATCTCAGCAGGTTTGGAATCATCCTGATATCCAACTCCCGATCTCTGCTTTTCGCACCCACAGTATGGCAATATGGTTGGCTGACCTAGTTGAATACAAAACTCACTCACCTGGGATGGAGATCATTGCAGCCCTCCCGTGGGGCACTGTGGAAGGCACGGAACCTCTATGTCTTCCAACGTCAAAGAGTGACGCCTCAGCAGATCGTTGATTCAGCACTAACATCCGCACGGTTGTATCTGTCTTCTGCACCGGTGCATCTTGACCCCGGAGTGGCTAAGCCGAACCCGTACATCGTCTGGATTCCCCCAGCGCCTGGCTTCCTCAAGGTCAACATGGATGGGGCTTTTCTCCCAGGCTCCAACAGGGGATCAATAGCTTGCCTCTGTTGCGATCACCATGGCACCTTGCTCGACGGCTGCTCCCAATCCATTAACGCCTCCTCACACCTCCAAATAGAAACCCAAGCTCTTCTACTCGCTCTCAATTTGTTGATCAGGAAGGGTTTGGCTCACACTAACTTGATTCTTGAATCGGATTGTATGGAGTTGGTGGAGGCTGCAAATCTCCGTCGGACACCACCCCTGGATTGCCAATCGCTGATCACGGATGCCATCGCTCTGCTCCGACGTTGCCCTAATTCGAGCCTCAACCACTGTAGGCGTGAAGCCAACAAGCCGGCCGATTGGGCCGCCAAGGCCTAAGGCTGTGGCTCTTTGCTTTCTACTTGGGCTCTTGCCCCCTCCAGCTCTCTTTAATTTGCTCTGTACTGATGCCCTCTCTAAGGGTTGCAACTTGTTTGGCTCTTGAATGTTATGTTTCTTTACCGACCAAAAAAAAAAAAAAAAGTAAGAAGCTGGGAAAGCTACCCAAACTGAGAAATCTACCGGGATGGGTTTTAGTTTCAGGTTCAAATTTGAGATATATTCTCAACAAAAACTACAATTTTTTTTAAGGGATAAGTGTTCCAGAAGTCCCAAAACTTGAATGAAAATGCATTTTAGTCCTAAAACTTGCAAAAAGTGCATTTAAGTCCTAAAACTTGTCAAATTGTTTCAAATGAGTCCTAAAATCGACGCCGTTAGCTTTTTCCGTTAAAAATGCGACGTGGCATTTTAAATAATATTTTATTTTCCAGGTGTATTTTTTAAATTATTTTTTATTCATTTTTTAAAAAATTAGATTTAAAAACTAAAAAATTAAATTTATTCTTATATTATTTTCAACAAAAACTAAAAAGAAAAGTTAAAAAATTCATTTTTAAAAATTGTTAAAAAAAAAAAAAAAAAAACCCGGCCAGGCTCCTCTCTCCCGTCGCCGCCGCCCATCGCCGGAGGGGCCGAGCGACGGTCGCCGGCCCTAGGCAAGGGTGGCCGGGCCTAGCCGCCCGGGCGAGGGCGGCGAGCTCCTTTGCCCTAGGCAAGGCCTCATTGGCCCTCGCTCGGGGCCGGCGAGGGCCGATGAGGCCTTGCCCGGCGAGCGATGGTCGCCGCCCCCGTGAGGGCTAGCGATGACTCGCCCGGGGGCGGCGGCGGCCGCCGGCCCCTCGCGAGGGCCGGCGAGCCCAAATCGAGGCACCCTTGCTTAGCTCCGGCGCGGGTCCCTAGATTTGGGCTCGTCGGCCCTCACGGGGCCGGCGCCGTCGCTCCCCGAGGTGAGTCGTTGTCGGCCCTCACGAGGGGGTCGGCGAGCGCCGCCCGCCCCTGGCGAGCCTCGTTGGCCCCGAGCGAGGGCCGACGAGGCCTCGTCTAGGGTGGGCGGGCTCGCCGGCCCTCGCCGGGCCGGCGAGGCCCGGCCACCCTCGCCCAAGGCCGGCGACGTTGCTCGACCCCTCCGGCGATGGGCGGCGGCAACGGGGAGAGGAGCCGTTTTTTTTTAATAAATATTTAACTTTTTTAAATTTTTGGTGAAAATAAGATAAAATGAATAAATTTAATTTTTTTAGTTTTTAAATATATATATTTTTAAAAATGAATAAAAAAAAACGTGGAAAATAAAAATTATTTAAAATGCCACGTCGGCATTTTTAAGGAAAACAACTAACGGCGATTTTAGGACTCGTTTGAAACATTTGACAAGTTTTAGGACTTAAATGCACTTTTTGCAAGTTTCTTTTGGACTAAAACGATTTTCAAATGACGTTTTTTTGACTTAACACTTTTTTAATACAATAATGATCTAATACATGTTAAACGAGAAGTAATGGCATTATGAATGTAGGAATTGAACTCTGTTTCTTGACTTTTCATTATTGTTTTGGAACGGTAGCTGTCATTGTGCCCTAGTACGATTTTCTTTTTCTTGTGGATATACTTTTTTTTTTGGTCGATCTGGTGGATATACTTAAATTAGTACTTTATTGACATTGATCCATCGTATGATTCCATATTCTAAGGACCTGCCCACATATTCTTTTGGTTTGGCCGATGTAAATTGGTTTTTCTCTCATTTATGTGTGAACTTCTTCAATAAATCGTTGCATTAGGCAATCTTCCAACATAAATGTTGCTGGTCCTTAAAAACCAATTTTTAGATATAAACGTAGTAATTAGAAGAAATCAAAACGAAATCAAATGAAAATAGAAGTGAGAAAAAAAAACCGTCCGGACCAACCGATTGTGAAAGATTTTAGTGGGCATCGGTCAAGTTCTCGGTTCCACCGGTGATTTTGGTCTAGTTTCCAACTTTAGTCGGCCCGTCGCTCCGTCTTTCAAAACACAAAGCCCTAATCTCAGTCACTCTCGCTCTCTTGCTCGACTCAGGCTCCGTCGCTCGCCTCCCTCTCCGGCCGACCGCCGCAGATAAAAGCTTCTGAGGTCAATATCTCCTGCCCGATCCGGTCCTCTCCTCGCTCGTGGCCAGAGACTGCGCGTCGAAGGTGCGAACCTCCTTGCTGTTCCGGTGAATTTGAAACGTGACGTTCGAGGCTGATGTTTGAGTGACACTCAAGCAGTGATTATGCATCCTGTTCGTAGTTTATATACACGTTGGCGTCACTGAGGTTTGTTCGGATCGGAATCGGAGCATAAATGGGGACCCTGTGTTCCGCGTTTGAATTGAGCACTATGTGTTCGTCAAAATGCCTGATTGAAACTGTGACTATATTGGCCCGCCCGGGAACCGAGCACCCCCTAAATGAAAGTGTGGGAATCTTGTTTTCTTATTCTTGTTTCATGGAAAATTTTGATGAGCTCTCTGGTGCTCTACCGTCTAGATTGATTGTTGAATCTCTACTGGTAACGTGCCTGTGGCAGGTATCATATGCCAAGGATTGAGGTGCTCTTTTTTGTGTTGGTGAAATGTAGATGTTCGGTAATTTCATAGGTTCTTTCGATACGAAGTAGGTAACATTTTCTTTTGATTATTCTGATGATCTGTTTTTTGGAGTTTTCTTCCGAAGGTTCTTTGTGAACATGAATTCATAGTGAAACTACCTTCTTCCTTCTTGTTTTAAGGAAAATATGAGTTCATCGGTCGACGAATTTTCTTAGAACAGTCTTTTGCAAATACTATTGGAGTATATCTAGTAGAAAAGTGCAAAAGAACCGGGAACCACCTGGAACACCTAAAACTGGACCGAACCAGCTGATTATGGGCGGTTTGCATGGGGTTCAGTCCAATTCCAATGTGGAACTGTAAGTCCAATTGGAACCTGTGAGTACCGGTCTGGTTTCCGGTTCTAGTGTGGAACTGCCTACTCAGACGACCTGAACCGGATTGGACTGGTAGTTATATCTTTTTTTTTTTTTCAATTTCATGTTTTGAAATGGAATTGGAAACCCTAATTTCTACTTCCTTTCCTAGTTTCCTACCTCTCGCTCTGTCCGTCGCCTCATTTCAAGCGGCCTCGCCTGCCTCTCTCACTCTTGCTCTTGATAGCCTCCAGCCTTTTTGCTCCCTCTCTCAATCTCGCTCTTGGGCCTCCATCCTTGTCACTCGCTCTCAAGTCTCATGCCTTCGGCCTTGTTGCTCCCTTTCTCACTCTCGCAGTCGCAACTATAGGTCCTCCTAAAATCATCTTAAAATTGCCCCTTCCACTGAGCACCGGTTCTCTTTTATCTCTGAATCGAAGGAACATGAAAGACTCCATTTTTAGGATTGAACAGCGTCGTCCTCCCTCTTCTTGCGCAGGTTTTGATTGCTGTCCAAATCATGATTGCTTGATCTCATGGTAATGTTGCTTCTGTGTTAGGTAGAGTTGGCCTCAATGATTGATAGGTGTGTGGAGATTTTTTTTCCCCCTTTCACTTCTTCTTTTTTGATGAATTGGGTGTTCAAGAGATACGATTGAGCTGCCGTCTTTGCTGTGTCTGTTGTGTGCTTGGTTTTTTCACTTCCTTTTTAAAATTATAGCCATGGTGTTCAGGCACTTGGATTTTCTGATGACCAGTTCCATGGACCCGCCCAGGAATTCCTGGCCGGGTCCATGGAACCTACGGGTGGATCTTGGTTCCCATTTTGTGGAACTAGTCCTTAGTGGGGGTTCCCAGGTCCAGGGTGGGCGACCACCCTGGAACTGATCACTTCTAATTCCTGGCTCCTCTTTTATGAAGCTAGGTCACTCTATTTATTGGAGAGTAGCTTTTGTCTGCCAATAGTTTAACTTTTTCAAAGTTGCTTTAGGCCAATGACTTCTCCCAGCAACATTCAGAGCTGAAACTCATTGTTTTCATATATATGACGACCCTTGCCAGCATTGTTAGTTTTTCATAAGTTATGAATGACATCTTGCGTACAGGAACTGCCTCTTTAATGATTAGTTATGGAGAATGGTTGTCTCCCATGTGAATCGTTTGGTTTTATCTTGTGTTTACTTCTGCTTATTATATATTCTTCTGCAGATAAGTGAGAAATGAAGAAAGGAATACACCCTCAGATGCAATGGATATCGTATGTGACCCAGAGTGGGAGATTGATGCATGTTATGATGACAAAGATACACAATACCGGCAAAGTTTACCATTTCCGAGCAAAACGTCAGATGGCTCAGAACTTAGGGCAGATTGCAAAATTCAATCGCCGCTATGAGAAGCAGAATGTTGAGGACAATGAAAAGTAGTACCTTTGAAGGTCCAAATAGGAAGTCAAAATTGACCATTTGTTTTCTGGGTTTGACCTTTTTAGCACGACCACTTTTGAGTCTTATGGGCATTGCATGTTTCCCGCCTTGCTGTTTAATAAATCCAGGAAGGAATCCTTTTCATCATTTTACAGAAAATCAGATGGAAAATGAGAAGTTTATCTGTCAATAGATTGTTCGGTTTGTCCTTAGTTTAATAGATTTTGTTCTTCCTTAATGATGTATTGGGATTATTCCTGCTGCTTTCATTTGTCTGCCCTCCATTCAGATCTTGTGAAAGCATTAAACTGGAGCTTGTCCTACAAATTGCTAGAATGCTGTTCAATTTTTGTTGTGAGTGATGAAACTATGCAACATCTTTCGGTTTAAGTCTAGGATCATAGATCGTGCCAGTTAAGAAGGGCTCCAGTGAGACCTTTCTTTGATGACGGTCCGATTGAAATAAGCTCTTTTTTGAACAATGTTTGACGACTTACTTAAATGGCATCATTCAAATCTAGGATTTTGATCACATGCCAAATAGGGCCCTAGATTTCCGATTTGATTGACCTCATCCTCTAACCTATAGGGGTGTAAGTGTTCAACATGATTTTATGCGTCAGCTCGACTCGATTTTGCACAGCTCGATACTTTGATTGAACCTAGACCCAATCTTAGTTTCTCAAGCTTCATCTCTAAGTGACTGAGTTTCCAATACGCTTTAAATTCAACTCAACCCAATAAATTAGTAAACTTGAGCTTGAACTTTGAAACGCGTACTATACGGTATAACTTCCTAGTAATTCGGTCACTCGATTAGGCATATGTATTACTCAAGTATTTCTAAGCCCGAACTCGACTAATTATTCGAGCTATTCAAACTCAGGAGAGTTCAAGTGAGCCTTGCCTAGACATGAGAGTTCTATCAACGTCTGATATGACTTATGGCTTCGCTTTGTCATTTGATGTGGGTGCACATAAGTTAGGCAGATTTTTAAGCATCTTATTTTGAGCTTGCACACAGTATCTGCTGCAATGATCATTAATTTGCTGAAAGAGCTGGTCAGCCTAGCTCTTTAACAAGTGCCTGTGGATAATCACTAAGATTAATGATCTTGATGTGGATGTCAAAGATTATTCGATATAATTAGTCTTCTGTGGTTGTTTAGTTGTCCTAGTTAGCCTAAACCTTTTCAGCTAAATTAAACCACATTTTCTTCTGATAGTTCACGCTCATCTCGGATCATGACAATGACTTTAGCTTTTCTAAACATGTGACAAGACATTACAATGCAGCAGCAGCCTGCTAATGCCGTTACAGCTTTAAATCAGGAACTTAATAATAATGAAGCAAAAGGCCCTTCAACAGCAGAAAATACAAAAGCTAAACCCTCATCACGAATTAAGCAATTCACCCCCCTCACCAGGGTCACCACCCGCAACATGAAACCTCATGACCCAACGAGGTAAGAAAAACATGAATCCAATCTTCTCGCACAAGATCAAATTAAAGAATGGACCCACCTCCTAACCTTATATAAACGCAGCATCAAGCTTGCCAGTCATCCTAGCACATCATCTCATGACGATGCAGCTACATAATGTGCGAATCGTGTTCTCGTGGCTACTCTTGTTACATGCATGTTCCGTGATGGCGGAAGCTAAGCCGACGACTTCAAGGATAGGGAAAAATGCGACCAATGCCTCATCGTCGTCTGCATGGCTGCTAAAGGTGGTGTCCAAGGGCGGAGATCCAAGGCCCGTCGGGTGCTGGAACAGGCCGTGGATATGCAACCGGGGGGAAACTCCGCCGTTCCGCATGCGGTGCTGCAGAAACCAGTGCGTCGACATCACTTCGGACATTGACCACTGCGGGTTGTGCGCCATCAGGTGCCCTTACACTTGGAAATGCTGCTTCGGCCTCTGCAGGAACATAAACATCAATCCATTACACTGTGGTCGGTGCTTCAACCGCTGTCCCTTTGGGGTCCCTTGCCTCTTCGGGATGTGCGGGTATGCCCGTCCTCTGCCACCGCGCCGCCCAAAGCCTTTCCCTCCTAAGCCTCCCCGGCCCCGCCCCTGGCCCCAACCACCCAAGGGCAATGATCCCCGCAAACCGCCCAAGGGCTATCAGCCCCCTGCGGTCGCTTGAAGGCCGAATATCCGTTAACTTGTGTGCGCTTTGATTCCGTAGCATTGAATTTCATATCTGCATGTTATTTATTGTTTTAATTATGTCTAAATTGATGTTTCTTATACTATACAGCATGCCTGTGACCCTCCCACCCTCCTGAGAATAAGCTCAGTTCAGGTCTAATAGTTTCAAGAAATGTATCCTCCCGTTTAGGAGGTCATTTTACCAGTAAGAAAACAGGTGGTCTCGTGTTTATTGAGTCCTCTGTCTATGAACTGCTTTCATAGTCCAATCTCTCTGCCTTGATTCTTGTTTGTTTTTGGCTCAAGCTTGATGCTATGCTAAAACATAGCGACATGAACTTAACATGGGCACGTGGACTAACCCATTTCGGGAAAACATATGCTAATGAACATCATTATCTATGATAACGGGAAAGATCAAAGCTAATTCAAGCCAGCCTCTTGCAACACTGCAGTTTCCACCTGGAAAATCCTTCAGACGAGAACAAACTACTCCAAAATCGAAACAGAACTCCCTCCAAAGAGAACAGAGATATAATAGAACCGAACTTTGAATCATTACACAACAGGAGCGAACCGTAAATGATGTTTGGTCTTGAGCCGCTTCTACTTGTCCTTGTAAGTAAAACATGAACATATTGTTTGAAGGCTCGTGAAAGGGACAAAAACAGAGTAATAGAAGCTTTAGCATATTGCTTGCTGTCGCTAGAATCCATTAGAAATCTGTTATTGATGCAATGAGCAACGATGGTACAGATTGTCATTAATACGCACAAATATACAAAAGTGTTGGCAACAGAGGGTCCTCGACATTCCGCAGAGAGAGAGAGAGAGAGAGATCACTTAAGCACCAAGCAACAAATATTTTCTTTATCTGAGAAGCTGTGTATCCGTTACAAAAAAGTCAGAAAGTTACGGATTAAAGCATAGGGGAACTAATTGAGCACAAAGCTATCACTCATATATGCGTTTTCCGCAACCATAAATACTTTACTAATAAGTAGGGAAACTAGGATCCACATCCCGGCCCCAGGACTCCAGGCCCCCCATGATATCCTTGGCAGAAGTAAAGCCTATCTTATGGAGGTAGTTGACAGCCCTCTGTGAATCATTTCCTCTTCTGCAAATCACGTAAAGGCTCGCATCCCTCTGGCCTTCTGCTTCCTTTAAGGCTGATGAGATTTCAGCTACTCTTTTCTCTAAGGTCGAGAGCGGAATGTTCAAGGAATTGGGAAGAGATACAATCCTGAAGTGATGCTCAGGGCGGACATCCACCAGTATATGCGCTTCACCGTTTTTAAGTCTCTCACTGTAGTCCTTACTGCTTATCCTGGAGTCTTCTGAGAGCAGATTCAACTTCGGAGGGGCAGACTGCATCCAATGGAAGATCATTGGGACAGAGAGAGATTCTTCAATAAAGCATAAAAAATCAGGGCAGGTGGTGTTTTCTTTCATTAATCATCAAATGTTCCATCTTCCAAGCTAGGATATTTAAGTAGTGATTGACAGTTTACAAATGCCAAAAAAAGCACCCTGCTTCATTTTCTCTTTGGAAGCGCATTTTCCCCAAATGTGACATGATATGATATCATTCCAGGCTCTTATGCTTGTCACTAGCAATTACAGTCAATCATTTGCCTGGTGACCTTATAAAACATGTCAAGGTAATTAGGAGTACAAGAAGAAATACACCCTTAATAGGATAATGCCAAGGGGGAGGAGAAGAGCTGAAAAACACATTACCGCAGACAGCGGGGCCTGGGTGAACTTCTCATAGTCAAATTCTTGAAATTGTTGTCGTGAAAATGTTGCATTCTCTCCACACACTTCACAGAGCAAAGACCTGCCTCTTATCTTGACCTAGACATACAAAAGAGAAACAGGAAATAGGTTGTAAGCTCTTCGAGTATTTCACAAACAACACACTAGAAGAATGATCTGTTTTTAAAAATGGGGGAAAAAAAATCTGAGTTCATAATATAATGCGATGGTGCATACAATTCGTATCCGTCCAGATAAAGCATCAAACAAAAGCATCCTTCCCACTAGTGGTTCACCAACTGCACTTGCAATCTTTATTGCCTCCAGTGCTTGAAGACAGCCAATGATACCCGGTACTGAAAAATTCACAGCAAGTAATCATGCTCAAGATCTTGACTCATAACAATGGAAAAGAATGCCGTTTTCCTAAAGTTCCTATCTCCATTAATGACCACTAATAGGAGAATGATGAAAATACAATTTCCACTCCAGAGCATACTTTGCAAGAATGAACAGGAAATTCCACAAGCCACCCCATTCAAGGCCTCTTACCTACTCCTAGAACTCCACTGTCAGAACATCGCTGGCATGCTGTTGTTGGTGGCGGAGTAGGAAACAAGCACCGGTAGCACGGACCTCCACTGCAGTTATAAACTGTGAGCTGTAAACAAGTAATTTACGTTTCTGTTATTCTCACAAGCAATAATATTCCTGGCCCCTCTGAGGAAAAAAAAATGCAAGTAAAAATCCTCATAGAAGTAGCTGCTTAGCTTACCTGCCCCTCCAATCCTAGTGCAGCGCCTGATACAAGAGGCTGCGCTATCAAAAGAAGCAACTCATCACAATTGCAGTTAAATGCTAGGCGCATAAAAGTTTAATACCTCAATCAACATGTCTAATCAATAAACCCAGAAGAAGTCCGAGCTCTTATTGTGATACCTCAGCTCAATCATTTAAAAAGTAAGAATTAATTGTTACATTTACATCTCTTAGGTGCAAACTATCATAGGAAGATTTACTCCGGTGGATGATGTGTATAAAAAGCTATATGCCTCGCTGCTAGCGACATCTCCATTTTCACAGATAAAGGCAGCCAACCAATTGAAGTCAACTGGTGACTTGGCATCTTTGCCAAGAAAAAGCAATCAGAGGCCTGACAGAAAACCAGTATACCTTCCCCAACACCACACAGCAATCACTGATCATGTACCGGCTTGGCGCATTATCCGTTGCATCTACCACAACGTCATACCTAGCAAGCAAAGCAGACGTGAAGATCAAGATACTTCGATCACCGAGAAGTGAGAAAGAAAGAAGACTTAAAAGTTGAACGTGAAAATAAAATGTCACAATAGCGTATTATCACTTCAATCATACTTGCTCAAGATTTCCAAGGCATTGGAAGTGCGTAAAGCCTCTCTGTGTTCAACAATCTGGACAGTTGAGTTGACGCTGAACATGATAAAATTCAGATTAAAACGCAGCATATGAAATTTCGGAAAAAAAAGAAGAGAAAAGAGCCATTGGTGTCACGTACGCACGACAAGCAGCAGCGGCAGACTCAACCTTCGACCGGCCTATATAAGCTTCGGTATGGATAATCTAAAGTAAAGCATAGCAAAAGGAAGCACGTCATGTCGCAAACTCACAATGGCAAAACAGCCAAGAAAGAAAAAATGCGCAAACGCGATCGGGACCGTGCTCAAGAGCAAATTCCAGCATGTACCTGCCTGTGCATATTATTAAGCTCTACCACATCGTTGTCGACAATACCCAACCGACCTGGGTTTAACCAACAAACATATCGAGTTCAGCAAATAACAAAACCACAGAGCCACAATGACAACCGAGAGCTACGAATTCAATCATCAATCGAAAAAATGTAATAACTAGTCAGTAAACAGAACAAACCGATTCCACAAGCCGCAAGATATAACAGAGCCGGCGATCCCAATCCTCCAGCTCCAACCACTAAAATCGACGACTTCAGAAGATTCGACTGCGCTGCGCAAATTAAGCGAAGAGCGAGCGGCATAATTAAAACAAAATTCGCAGCAAATCAAAAGCCATCCATGAATTTCAACAGAGTTGCCAAAAAAGCTCTAATCTTTTGCGATCATTTCTCGAGCAGACCCCAATTCGAAGGTAGGACGAACCTTGAACTCCGAAAGAAGGGAGCAAGAGCTGGCGGCTGTATCTGTAGATCATCTCGGGCGAGAGACCGAGCCCCGCCCCGGCGGCCGCCGCCGGGGGGCACGAGCCGTTGCTCGGGACGGCGTCGTCCCGGCAGCTCAAGCCCTCGAGCTGAGCTTCGAGGGCCGAGATCTTGGCCTCTATGTCGCTCCTCGTCGCCTTCAGGGCTTCGATCTCGCCGAGGATTCTGGCTGCGTCGGCTCCGCCGGAATCCATCTCTCTGCCCCCCTCGAGACGGTGGGTGCGAGGAAGCGATTGAGATGCGAGAGTGAGGCCGAGACGGAGAGGGAGATGGAGAGGCTTCGAAGGTGGCCAAAACCCTAGCTCGGACTGTTGCGTTGCGGAAGGGTGACGCTGATGAAAGAGACGAGCAAAGGTTTTGACTTTTGAGTTTGTTGACTTCTTGATTAACAAGTGATGACTCTCCAGTGCCACGTCGGATAACAAGAGGGGGTCCAGCTTAACGGGAAAATCCAGCGTGGACATGTTTCGTTTGCTAAAATGATTATTCAAGGAAAAATCATTTATGATTGAAATAATAATATGTATGCTTAAATTAGAAAGGTGCATTCTGTAAATTAAAAATGGGAAAATATTTTTTTGCAAAGCGTATATCTTTATCATGAAATTTCACCAAAACAAGCACATTTCTAGGCTCAATTTGTTTTTGCGGAAAATGTTAATGAATGATTTAGAAAATGCTTTTCTAAAAACGATTGCTTGAAAGTTAATAGAAAAATGTTAGTTATCCATAATAATTTATAATTAAATTTTTCATGGATGATAAAAACTATTTTCCTTCATTCATTTTTACAAACAATGCTAGTCATCGATTTTGAGAAAATATTATCTAAGCTATTCATTTTTCTTGAAATAAAATGAGCTATAGCCACTAGGGTTCTTAAAAAATTGATCCTAAACCCATTTACCCGTGTTCAATTAGTTTGGTTGTTTAATGGGTTTAGTAAAATTTTGACAATAGGTTGATGTGGTTTATTAAAAAAAAAAAAAAAACAACCCCACCTAAATTGGTTTAAAGGGGCTCCAGGCTCAACTCATGGCAGCCATAACTGAAAGGACTTGCCACGTGGCGTACGGGCAAATATAAAACGAAATCATTTTTCCTTCGAACAAAAATTTTGTCCACTTTTTTTCTGAGCCGCTGGAAAGGCGAGGCCCAGGCTCAGCCCAGTCCCTTCCGGCCCAGTGATTTCGAGCCCAAAATGCCTCGCCACGGACGACCCGAACCGCATCGCCGGTGCCGCCAAAAGAACACTCCCCCGCACGCGCTGAGGTTGGCGCGTGGGCTGCTGAGGAACGAGACACGTCGACGTTGTCAATTGTCACGACCAAATCCGTCCTTTTAAAAATGCTCGGATGGTCGACGACTCTGTCGGCGCTAACGGCTTTAGGAACGCCGTCAAATGGGCGGTTAATATAGTCCATGAAAATAGCGTCTCCACCGATAATTTGCCAAAAGATTCAACGCAAAGATTTCTTTCGACAAACCACGCGAAATTGACAATTGAAAGACGCCTACCCGAAAAAATATTCCCTCAAAAACTTCGGGCAGTTGTCTTTCGTTTTCCAGGTGTCATAAATTTTAGCTGTCGAAAAACCAATTTCAATTGGCCACGGACGAAGAGAAAGAGAGGTGGGTGGTGATTTGCATTTTCGGATTTGCGGGCTTATTTGGAGCCGCAATTGAAGGAAGCACGAAGTAGATGAAGCGAGAATTTGAGGAGAAGCGGAGGAGAAAAAAGGCTGCCTGAATCTCAGCGGAGTTTGACTAGTTTAACGTTTCCTTCTTCCTAGGATATTGGTTTGTTCATCATTCACGATGCGTGCATGTTCCACAAAATCAGGACGATGACGATTACAGAACGAGGGCGTAATCGCACCTATCAGACAGCCGACGGCCAAAAAACGCCATAATCGATGAGGGACATAACAGGATAAATGTACGGACAGAGAGTGTCGGAGTTCGAAATCCTAAATATTGCTCTGATTCCATATTAATTGAGGCTTTTTTTTTTTTGTTTGTTCACGGAGTACTCATTAAACACACAAATGAAGAAAAACAGTTCTTTTAAATGCACTACCATTATCATGTTATATGCAATCGCTGCATTGGAAATCAATATGTTCTCTTATTATATAAAAACAAAGAGTTCTTTGAGGACACTCGCTAACAAAACTCATATACATATGGATATGTATGTGCTAGAATGTTTAACACCTTCCTAACAACAAATTCCAAATTAACACTCCATTTCTTGTTGAACTCCTACTCTGCATATGATCCAAGAAAAATACATTTTAATGTAAAAGGCTTTAAGAACATCTCCAAATTTGAGAGAGAGAGAGAGAGAGTATGTGTGTGTGGATAAATGAATTTGTTCTTATTTCTCTACTTTGGAACTTTTATCTGTGTGTATATGAACATGTATACAGCTTGAAAGCACCAAAAGCTATTTTTTTCAGATTGAGGCACGTGATGACAAGTCAGAGGAGTCAACACCCTCATCATCAATATCATCCAATTCTAAGCTACTCAATCTAGCCAACGCCCCGACCAAAGTCGCCGTGTTGTAAGTGCACGCTTCCGTCTGCATGAAATTCTTCCTCTCATCCCTGAACCGGTCCATATCATCGGGCCCGCCCACGAGTGCCCCGACCACCGCGTTTGGGTTTGGGCGGCGCCGCCCGAACCAGTTGTCGTACCCCTGCGTGCACCCGATGAACCCCTTGCTCTTCCTGTAAGGCGTGATGGACGCGCCCCGGTGGTGCACTCGCAGAGGGTACTTGTCGCCGTAGCCCACGAGGTAGCTCGTGCCGTGCGGGTTGTCGCCCAGGATGTAGTCGACCTGCGATTTCGCCAGGCGGAGGAGCTCTTCCGGGCCCACCCGCTCCCCGTTGCTGCAGCCGAGCGTCTGGTCGGCCGCCCGGAGGTGGTCGGAGTAGGCCGACAGCAGGAATGCCGCACTCGACACGTACTGCATGTTGTTCCACTTGCGGACGTACAGCAACCCGCCCGGGGTGCGGCGCACGTTGGTGCCGTTGTTCTTGTTGAGGCAGGCGCACAAGTAGTGCTCGGCCTTGGCGCGGTACCGCTCCAGGATCCGTCTATGCGGCTCGTGTATTACTTCGTCCTCCATCAGTAGCTGCACCCGAAATCGACACGAAACTTTCGATGAGTCGAGAGTTAATGTGGCGTAAAGACGGAGCAGCCGGCGAGAAGTTATTGCACGGTTCGGTCCGACATTTCCTGGTTCGTACTTTCAGAACGATCACGCGAAGACGAGCACATCATTGAATCGGAACGAAGATCTCGTACGTTCAATGCATGCTCCCATTAAAGAAGAGAGAGAGAGAGAGACGTACTATGGAGGCGAGGGTTTGGACGCCGGCGAACTTGACGTCCCAGCTGAACTCGGCGATGGCCCAGGTGATCCCGCCGAGCGACGACGCGTTGTCCACCGCGTATGCCAGATAATCGGCATCGTCGGTGGCCTTGTAGAGCCACAGCGCGGCCCACAGCAGCTCGTCGCCGTACCCACTCACCGACGGGTAGTACCCCTTCGCTGCTGCCACGCTCACGTCATACTTCCCCCTCCTCCTGTCGCCGAACTCGAACAGCTGCGGCAGCCCACCGGCAAATTAAACAAATTCCACTTCAAATTAAAGAAAAGGCTAAGATAGAACGATGCTTGTTCTAGCTGTAATGCTACGGTTCACCTAAACGCAAACCGTTTTTTGGTTTGAATGCGGTGCACCAACTTTAGTAATATCGCTCGGACATATGTCGCTATAACGGTCTCAAAAAATTATATTTTATATGTATGTACCTGTCGGGCGTGGTGCAATAGCAGGTGGGAGTAATGTGGGTTCGTTTCCCTGAACACGATGGAGGCTGCCGCCATCGCCGCTGCCGTCTCACCGGTGATGTCTGACCCCGGGTTGTCCTCGTCCACCTTGTACGCCTGTCGGGACGTCGTCATGTCCTCCGGCCGCTGCCAGCAGTAGTGGTCCGTGTCCCCGTCGCCCACCTTAATAATTGGAAAAACCGGTCATTATTGTAATCTGGCATTTAATGGACCAAGTCTGCCTAAATTGGCGTATCATATGAATGCACTCGTCGAATTTTTATCTTTCCGCTGTTTAAGAAATTTCATGGTTGTAATCGACTCGATTTATACCCGACAAGCCGCGACGATTTATCGGAAAATAAAGAAAAAGAAGAAATTATGAAAAGAAATAGGGGAGACAAAAAGAAACGATACCTGAGCCCAGAGGACGTTGGGGTGGGTGTGGGCTTTGATGAAGTAATCGGTGCCCCATTTGATGGCCTCGAGCGCGTGCGCCAGCTCGCCGGCGCCGGCGATCTGTTGGCCGTACTCGATCACGCCCCACGACAGCATTGTGATGGTGAACGCCATCGGGAGGCCAAACTTGACGTTGTCGCCGGCGTCGTAGTATCCTCCGACCAGGTCCACCTTCGCATTCCAAACGCAGGACTTCGTCAAGGATATTTATTCAATGCACGACGCACATGGAAAGGAAATCGAGAAGAGAAAAAAAGATGGAAAGAAGATCCGATGGCATTGGTTGAAATGAATCAGGACGAACCCCTTGCTCGAGGCCATCGGTGAGGCCGGAGTGGTCGCGCCAGGCGATGCGCTGGTTGTGGGGCAGATGGCCGGAGCGCTGGGCCTCGAAGTAGAGGAGGCTCTTCGCGAGGGCCTCGCCATAGTCCGGAGGCCGAGACTGAGAATGAGAGGCGGCCGCGAGCGTGATGAATAGGAGGAGGAGGAGAAGGAGAAGGAGGGCGGAGCGGCGGCGGCCGAGAAATGCAAACATGGCGGCGGCGTTCATGCAGGGACGGCGTCTCTCCCTTCCTCTCTCTCCTCTCTCTCGGCGGGTATTTATGCGAGTTATATAATATGCGAGCCCCTTTGGTACTTGCCTTGATATGATTAGCAGACAAGAAGAAAAAAATTTGGTTTCAAAGCCTGTAACGAGCTCAAGCTTGCGTCCTAAAAAGGAACTTATGGTGATGACAAAAACAAAACAATAACTTTCCATGGATTGGGTCATCGATCTGGTTTTTATGGGAAAGCATTAATTATTTTGCTCGGGTAAGTAATAAGAGTAATGCTCTGCTTATCAGGCATGCTTGCTAAGAGGTCTCAGGATACCCACTGAAACGGAAAAAGTCTCGTGTATATTATTATACATGTACATGCTCTTGTCTGTTGTGATTTCTTATATGAATAACGAAATAGAACGTATTTGATATAGTAAAAGATATCGTGCCAGCCCATTGCGTTAGGTAAATATTACGAATTGCTCGAATTTTGGAGTTCTGAGGCAACGTTTAGGCACCCACTTCGTGGGCGTTTTGATTTGACTGAGTAAAGCCAAAAACCCATTTTTACAGAATTTTCAATTCGAAGCGGGTGGAGATTGAATGACTCGACTTGTCACTGCTTTTGCGTGTTCAACCTTACCAAATGTTCCTTTCGTCTGGTGAGGCGCGGTTGGATTAAGTCGCACAAGCAAAATGGTCAAAGCCATGGTTCGGTGAAGAGAAAATCCAGAAAACTGGTGAACCCTTTTTGGATCTGAGCGCGTGGGAAGAAAGCAGCGGTGTTGAAAGAGATAGGAGAACAAACTCGGGATGACGGTGGAAGGAGTTCGCGAGAGTCAGTACATAATTATTCATGAATTATATATGATTTCTCATATAATCTAATGTGCTCTAAAGGAAAAGAAATGATCTTTATTCATGAATATAACTAGATGGTTACAGGTTTTCAGGAGACGTGCCAATTAAACCTCAAACCTGTTCTAAATTATATAGGATTTTCTTGATGGGTATATCAAACTCATCTTGTGGTTTAAAACCCAATTGCACATTGGTCTCGATCCCCGATTAAATCCCATTTGCCTCCATCTCTAGAGCAAATTATAGGTCCTACTCCTAACTCATTTACCTAGATACATTGAGCATGATTATATGGAAATTGATTTATCACCAAGTGAAAGGTTCATTTTTACCATATCTCTGTTAGGAAAGTTTGCTGGAGGACCAAAAAAAAAAAAAGGAAAAGATGTAGTTGTTACATACTGCACGACTGCAAATTATACTTATAGATTACATGTCTATTAAGTATCTTTAGATCAATTTGGATCGTACTATACATAATATCAATGCAATTTGCATATTTGGCTAATGGACTTCAAACAGAACACGTTTGCTCATGCGATGACCATGCCGTTTTCAAGACAAAGCATTTGGGTACATGAACTTATGATGAATTTATACACATATGAGTTTTTTTTTTCTCGCGACCAACTCCACATGCCATAAAAATAATGTATAGTCCAGCCATTCGAGTCAATCTCCAAAACAATATAATTCGAAGGTGAGTTCAAGCTTCACAGCCTCCACCGCTTAGAGAGTGACTTTGCAAGGCAAGAGGAGGTTGACCCTTTTCTTATATATGCTCTTGAAATATGATGGTTAGGCGCCTAAAATGTCAGTAGCATGTCTTTGTCCATTCACAAAGGTCGTCATGGTTCAGTATGTGCGTGTTGAGGTTCAAATCCAGCTCATTATCTTAACCTTAACTACTCGTATTAAGTGGAAACCATGACGAGGGATTTTTGCTTCTAGAAAAAGTTGGTAATTGAGGGAACGAGTATAGTACATTGAAAAATAGTGTGTGCTCAGTGAGATTGATTGCATCATCTCTTCCCACCAAAGACATAAAGAATGAATGACTTTCTCCGAAGGAGGGAAGAGGAGAGAACACCGCTGGAAGTGTTGAGACTTTCCTCAGCCTGGCCCTCTGCATGCGAATCTTAAAGTGGGGCTATGCTTACTAAAGACCGATGCTAAGTTCGTCCTACCGGGATTTGAGAATCCGGGACGTGGATTTTCATACGTACCTGCATGGTTTATAAACTAGAGACAGCATGTGTTGTAATGGTTTGTGTGTCCGTGCAAGTGCAGACAAGGGTTTAGATTGCAATTATAGGGTTCTTGGGAAAAGTGTAAAAAAAGTTCTAAATATTTTATATTTATACCAATTTAGTTCTAAACCTTTTATTAGTGCCAATTTAGTCCTAAATTTTTTCATTTGTGCCAATTTAGTCCTAAATTTTTCACTTGGTGCCAATTTAGTCCTAAACATTTTTTTGGCTAATTTTAACTAGATTTTGCTGACTAGGCGACGATCGATTGACGTGGCACGATTTTCGCTAACATGGATAACTCTTAATAATTTTTTTTTTTATTTTATTTTTTTTTTTTCTTTTTCTTTTCTTTTTCCTTCTCCTCCTCCTTCCTTCAGCCTCAACATTTCCGGCCTGTGATGAGCCTCACGGCCATAAGTAAGGCTCGAGCCCTCGCCAGAGGCCACGAGGGTGGCCTCACGCTGGGTGGCAAGGATAGGTCGAGGCCTCCCAACTTGCGAGAGCAGCCTTGTTAGAGGTTGGGCGAGACTTGAACCTCGTCAAATCCGGCGAGGGCAAGCCTCATCACCTAGCATGAGCAACCATTGCAGCCTCTAGCAAGGGCTCAAGCCTCACCAGTGGCTATGAGGCTCGCCAAAGGCCAACAAGGTTGACTTCGACCTCGCCGGCTATTGCCTCTAGCCGGATGGAGGAAGGTGAAGGAGAAGGAAAAAAGAATAAAGAATAAAAGAATAAAAAATTCTAAACATATAAAAATATAATTAAAAATTGTCCATGTTAACACCGGCCGTACTATGTCAGCTAGCCACCATTGAGTCAGTAAAATCCAGCCAAAATTAGTCAAAATGACTAAATTGATACCAAATCAAAAAGTTTAGGACTAAATTGATATCAGTAAAAGCTTTAGGATTTTTCTGACATTTTTTTCCCTAGGGTTCTTTCTAGGGGTATAGAGATGGATTATAGGCACATGAGCAAGAGCAAAAAGGCCCAAAACAATATATTACAAGAACAAGAATAGGCTTGTGGATTGTAGCAGAGGAAACCTATGGTGGCTTGGGCTTCGACGACGAGTAAGGTGGTGAATAATGACCATAGAGTGTAAGCCAGGGGTTTCCACAACAAGATGCATGCATAGGGGACCGAAATCATCCCTAGAGATGACAAAGATCAAGAGTCGCCGACATTTGCTATGGCGAGCAGATGGAGAAAATGAGCAAAATAGGCTTTCAAAGGAGGGGACAACTCGAGAAGAATGCAAGCCCCTACATAGCCAAATCGATTGACGCCCTTTATTTGCCTCCCCAACATAGTTAATTTTCAAAGTTCAATGCCAAGTCCAAGCCCTACACAGCCACACGAAAGATCATTTTCCATCTCCAACACAAGAACTATCACGATAGCATCATCATTTACTCGTGGAAGATTACAGACTTCGCACTCTAATCTCACTCGTTAGGCTTGACGTGCAGGGATGAGAATTTTAGCTATACGCACGCATCCAAGAACTCACCTTGGAGGCCCAAAACCATTCGGCCCGATGACATTGATACATGACCTGCTTTTTTGGGCTTGACAAAAACCATGAGCTATATAAGCTCTCTTCAACATATCTATATAATAGAGCCCAGTCTCTGACGATGATCAATTGGGTAGAAATGTCCTTAATTTTTTGTTTCATCAAATTAACTTACGACATGTGTATGGTTGGTTGATCGCATCAATGTGCAAATTTATGTTCATGGTCATGGGTGAGCACAATTCGTCGATTTTGATACGGTAAAATTTCTGCTGAACCTTGGTCCTCAAAACAATAAACTTCAGAACCGTCTTTCACTATGCTCTTTTTATGAGTGAAAATCAATTACCAAGAGTTCTTTTTTTTCATGCCTTCTTTCTCCAATAGGCCTCTTGCTGAGCCTGGCCCATCTACATGTTGGGCCTTCTAGCCAGTATGCTTTAAGACCATACGTTGCTCGATATTTTCTTTTTAATGGTGGGATCTTTTTTTCTTTTTTTTTTCGCTTTCCTTTTCTTAATTTGGACGGTCTCTTGTTTTAATCACATCTATAGTATCTTACTATAGAAGCCAACATTTGGAATTTCTCTTGCAAATTTTGTTTCAGCTCATACACTTGTGCGCATTCAATATAATAGAGTAATTCTAGTTAGCTTACCTTTTTCAAGTTGGATGTTCATTTAATATTTCTTGCAAACGAAAACTTAGGACAATCAAGAGAAACAAAAAAATTTAGCTCCCCATTATTAAAGTCTTGCAGTAGACATGCTTTGACTTTTGTTAAATCTGAAATCCCTAAAATATTCACACCTTACTAATGATTAATGCGTGAATTTACATATAATCTGCTTATATTTATAAAGTGAGAGCAGTATTTTAACTGTTGATGTATTATTTACTTTTGCCATTGAATTTTTAATAGACAAGCTTTTTATTAAGTAACTAGATGCGAAAATACTGCAATGTTTAAGGGAGCGACTTATTTTTTGTAATATACATCGTGAGTATATTAGTAATTTAAAAATTATTGATTAAAAATGCTTAATAAACCGAATATGAACCGATTTTTTTTCCAGAAAATCACTGAATCCCTTCTATTTTCCATGATGGTACTGATTATGCATCCTTTATTTTCGGACGGACTACATTTTCTTTTAGGCAATTGTACTTGATCTCAAGAATTAATTAGGAATATGTAAACATAGTTAACTTATTTTACATATTTCACTCGTCCTCCGAGATCGATGATGTTTTTATGAAACAGATTTGGATCTTAAATAATTTCATATCAAGTCAATCAAGTTTGGCCTTTCTTGATTACTCATTCGATTTGGATGGAGGAGGCAGAGAGTTTGGAACCTACCTACAAGGTTTGAGGATAGGGCCAAGCCACATGGCAAAAAGCAAAAAAAAAAAAAAAAAAAAAGGAGAACGTCTTACTGTTGGTGCTTTTACGTGAAAATTAATGTCATCTCTCTACTTCTTTTTAGGTTCAAAAGTAGATGGAGGGTTTTGTTTTTGAGGCAAAACTAGGAGGACCGATGGAATTTTACATGTTCTAATGGCATTTTTTCATCCCGTTTTGATGATGCAGGTAAATAAACCCATTAGAAATTTACATGATTTGAAAAGTGAAAAGAGTGAAGTTCACATAATGTAATTAGTGGTGTTGTTATGTGACACACCTCGATGACCCAAAAAAAAAAAAAAAAATAGAAATAGTGTATCTTCCCTATATGGGTCATATGAAGTCCTTGGATCTTTAATTTGCCTACTCAAGTCATCTAATTTACATGGCTTTTCAAATTACATCTTTCCAATTCTGAATTTGGTCACTTGGAGCTTGTGTTCAACAAAAAGGTAAATTAATTAATATGCCAGGAGGTATTATCCCTATTAATTTAGAAGATGATGATATTCTAAATCTAGATAAATTTACAGATAGAAAGTGGGCAAGAATCCAAGATGAAAAAGACCTTTGGCAGTCGTGAACTATCAATTGATCAGCGACCATAACTAGGCCACGGGCAACAAAATTTTTCAATACGATCGTTAGGTACAAGCTTTTCACGTTAGACTTTTTCCACGATGAACATATCGGCTCCAGCAAAAGTAATACTTGTAAGAACTTAGTGTATATACCCTATTAAAGTAAACAGCATCACATAGAAGGATGATTTCTAGGACTAAAAGCATCTATTCAACCATCGAACACAATGCTTAATCATCGAGCCCTGGCCATGGATAAAGCTAGACGGACATTCATCGTGTCTCAAATCTTTAAAATAATTAGGCTCACGCCTAAATCCTTAAATCGTGGTTGACACCAAACACCCTCCTTTGAAAATTTTATCAAAGAGAGGTCTCAGATCTTGGCTTCTCCCATTTTTATGGATGGTAGAAGAAAAAGCAAGGAAAAGATGTACGTTGATAATGAGATAGCCTACTTTATGTAAATTCCCGACCTATAAAATGCCCCTATTAACTTACTTGTTTTTTGAGTTGATCCATTGTTTTGGCACCTTTTCTATCACATACGAGGAACATATGCCGAATTTTGTGTTCACATAATCAAAACGTTAATGTTCAATTTGGTGCACCAACACCCTATAAGATCTTATTATATAAATAGTTCAACAATTTACAGGAATTCAAACACCTATAAAAAGCTTATAAAAAGACTTCGACAGGCTTTGAAAGTTAGAATTTCATTGTAATGAACATTTCCTTAGTAATCCTATAAAAAGCTTACTGGCTTTGTCATCAAAAGAAATTACTAATTATTGATTAAAATTCTTCCTAAGTCTCTTTACTGACAAACGAGATTCGACTTGCAAAATGGAGCACTGTCATCAGGTAATACTTTTTCGACAAAGCGTATTTTTTTTTTGCTCATTTACAAATACATACAAAAGAGTGCAATTAAAGAATTTAAAACAATCAAATATCTCCATGGCACTAAAATTTTCCACACGCTGGGGACCACCATCATGGAAATTTTGTGTCCTAATAATGCCAATTTAAGAAGACTTTCACCTTGACCTTATAGTAAAGACTGTGTTGATCACTTCACAATACAAAATGGACTTTATCATAAGCGGAAATGCTTGCTAAGCGTGGTCCATCCACATGTTGGGCCTTCGAGCCAACACGCTTTAAGACCATACGTTGCTCTATATTTTCTTTTTAATGGTGGGATCAATATTTTTTCTTTTTTTCCCTTTTTTAATTTGGATCGTCCCTTAATTTAATCATATCTAGTATCTTATTAAGAAGACTTTCACCTTGACCTTATAGTAAAGACCGTGTTGATCACTTCACAATACAAAAGGGACTTTATCATAAGTGGAAATGCTTGCTAAGCGTGGTCCATCCACATGTTGGGCCTTCGAGCCAACACGCTTTAAGACCATACCTTGCTCTATATTTTCTTTTTAATGGTGAGATCAATATTTTTTCTTTTTTTCCCTCTTTGAATTTGGATCATCCCTTAATTTAATCATATCTAGTATCTTATTAAGAAGACTTTCACCTTGACCTTATAGTAAAGACCGTGTTGATCCTTCACAATACAAAAGGGACTTTATCATAAGTGGAAATGCTTGCTAAGCGTGGTCCATCCACATGTTGGGCGTTCGAGCCAACACGCTTTAAGGCCATACCTTGCTCTATATTTTCTTTTTAATGGTGGGATCAATATTTTTCTTTTTTTCCTTTTTTTAATTTGGATCGTCCCTTAATTTAATCATATCTAGTATCTTATTAAGAAGACTTTCACCTTGACCTTATAGTAAAGACTGTGTTGATCACTTCACAATACAAAAGGGACTTTATCATAAGTGGAAATGCTTGCTAAGCGTGGTCCATCCACATGTTGGGCCTTCGAGCCAACACGCTTTAAGACCATACCTTGCTCTATATTTTCTTTTTAATGGTGGGATCAATATTTTTTCTTTTTTTCCCTTTTTTAATTTGGATCGTCCCTTAATTTAATCATATCTAGTATCTTATTGTATTCGTATATAGTATGTTAGTATATAAGTAACTTTGGAATATCTCTTGCAAATTTAGTTTCAGCTCGAACGTTTGATGTACACGTTCAATCTAATAGAATGATTCCGGTCAACTTACCTTAACATTTTAGGTTGAATGTTCATTTAATGAATTTTGCACATGAAAACCAACCGAAGGATAGACTCCCACATTAATAAAATCTGCAGTAAATACGCTTTGACTTTTGTTCGGTTCAAAATACTTAAACTTTCAGAAAATACGAATTATTGACACACGATAATCTGTTAATATTTTTGAAAGTTAGAATAATATTTTAACTTTTGACATTTTTACTTTTGCCATTGAATTTTAAACGGACTAGTCTTTTATAAAGTAACGAGATGCGAAAATACTGTAATTTCAAGAGAGCGACCAATTTTTTGTAATGTGCATCGCGAGTTTATTAATAATTTAAAAATTACATTAAAAGTGCTTAATAAAACGAAAATGAACCCCTTTTTTAGATCAAAGACCTTGATGGAGGAAGGATAAGGAAGGCGAAGGTGGTGCTGGGCCAATCGGACGAACAGCTGGCCCCCAAAGTGAAACCACCACTGAGGAGACAAGTCACGGCAGGAATGCACTGGAACCCTTCTTTTTCCCATGTTGGAAATGATTTATTTATCAATTATTTTCCAATGGAATACATTTTCATTTTTGCACAATTATCTGTGACCTCGTGAATTAATTAGGAATATGTGAAGATAGTTAGCTTACTTTACATAATTCCCTCGTCCAACGAGATGGATGATATTTTTATGAAATGGATTTGAATATGAGATAAGTTCATATCAAGTGAATTAAGCCTAGCTTTGTTGGTTACACATTCAGTTTGGACGGAGCCCTATGAGATTTGAGGATGGAGCCGGCCTGTATAGCAAAAAAAAAAACAAATAAACAAACAAAAGAAGAATGTCACCCTTGGTGCTTTTACTCAAAAATTAATATCTTCCCTCTACTTTTTTTAGGTTCATAAGTAGATATCTGGAGGGTTGTTTTTCGAGCAAAATTTGAGCGATCGATGGTGTTTTGCACGTTCTAATGGCATTTTTCAGCCTGTTTTGATGCGTGTAAAGTAAACCCATTAGAAAATTATACGTTTTGAAAAGGAAAAATGTCACAAATGGTCCCTAGACTTTTACTTAATGTGCAATCTCATCACTGAACTTTCGATTTACTCAATTGGTCCATGAACTATCGATAAATGTCCGATCTAGTCCCTGACTATTTGAAAATTGACCAATTTCGTCCTTCCGTTAGTTAAAGTTAACGGAATTGGGCATTTTGGTCTTTTTCTTTTTTTTTCTCTTATCTTTTTTTTTTCTTCTTCTTCTTCTCTCTTCCCTCCACCGGCCATGGCGGAACCAGCAGAGGGAAGCCGGCGTCCGGCGAGGGTCGCCCTCGCCGACGTCGGGGCGAGGGCGACCCTCGCCGAACGCCGGCGGGGCGGCCCTTGCCCGACGCAGGAGAGGACAGCCCTCGCCCCTGCCAGCGTCGGGCGAGGGGTGCCCTCGTCGGACGCAAGCGAGGGCGACCCTCGCTAGCGTCAGGCGGCCCTTGCCGAACGTAGGCTTCCCTCCGCCATGGCCGGCGAAGGGAAGAGAGAAGAATAAGAAGAAAAAAGAAAAGAAAAGGAAAAACAGTTAATTTTTAACAGAATGACTAGATCGGACAATTATCGATAGTTCATGAATCAAATTGAGCTAATCAAAAGTTCAGGGATGAGATTGTACATTAAGTAGAAGTCCAAGGACCATTTGTGACATTTGCCCTTTTGAAAAGTGAAAAGAATGAAATTGAAATGATATAATTCAATGTATTGTTAAGTAGCTCACCTCAATCATCCAAAAAACAAAACATAGAAGTAGTGTGCCTTGCCTAAAGGCCTTGCAAAGCCCTTGGACCTTTAATTGTCCAATCAGGTCAATTTATATGGCTTTCCTAACAAATGTTTTCAACTCTAAATTTGATTAATCGGAGCTCATTTGTTCAACGAAATGGCCAAGAGTTCGACATGAAAAGGATCTTTTGCCTCTATGAGCTATACGCTATGAGCTATACGAACACAGTTAGCAGGCAATCATCATGTCTCCAACCTTTAAAATGAGTAAGGATCACGCCTATTTCCAAGTCAATGAGGGTCGGAGAATATCGTAAAATCCCTAAATCATAATTGATAGCAAAATCGGCACCAAACAATTTCCCTGCAATTTTTTTTTTTTTATCAAAGAAAGCTCTTGGATCCGAGTTTCTTCCCATTTTATCATCTAAAAAAGAAGGTAAAACAAATAAAAGATGTACCTTGGAAACGAGATATACCAATTTACATAAACTCCCAATCTACGGCGTACGCCCCCATTTGCTTAATTGTTCTTTTAGTCGATCCATTGTTTTGGCACCTTTTCCATCACATATGAGGATAATATGCCTAATTTTGTGTTAACATAATCGATACGTAAATGTTCAATTAGGTGCCCCAACACCCTTTAAGATCTTATTATATACACGTTTAAACGATTTACAGGAATTCAAACACCTAGTATAATTGGCATATTAGACAATGTAAGTAATTAATCATGTGAAGACGTGAAAAGATTTCGACATGTTTTGAAAGTTATAATTTCCTTACAATGAATATTTTTTCTTAGTAATCCTATAAAAAGCTTATTGGTTTTGTCATTAGAAGGAATTACTAATTATTGATTAGAAACCTTCCTAAGTCTTTTTACTGACAAAAGAGATTCAACTTGTCAAATGTTGCATTGTCATTTAATAATACTTTCTCAATAAAGTGTATTATTTTTAGCTCATATATAAATATAGAAAAAAATGCAATTAAAGAAAAAAAATGGTCAAACATGTCAATTGTGAAGTAGAGTTGTAAGTGATGTGACATTGGGTGCTCCACGAGACACTTCAAGAAGATTTTTCCATGGAAAATCTTGATGGCACTAAAATTTTCCACACACAAGAGACCACCATCATGGAAATTTTGTGTCCCAATAATGCCATTTTAAGAAGACTTTGACTTTGACCTTAAAGAGAAGACCCGTGTTGATTACTTCACCATACAAAAGGGGCTTTATCATAAATGGAAATACTAAATTGCAAAATGGAAAGGTATTAGTTCCTCTGCCTCCTTTGTTTCCACTTATCCTTTCATTTCTTTCTTTGCTTTCCTTCGCCCCTTTGCCCTCTTGACCAACGTGATGTCTTGCTCCATCTTAAAAGTTTCTTCCTGCTTGATAGCATGGCATCATGGCATTGGACTCTTGTGATTAGAATGATCATGTTGTGTCATATCCAAAGACAAGCATCTTTTCCATCACTGATGGGGAAAATGTGCCAAATCTTAGGTTTACATAACCAAAAAGTAAATGTTGAGTTTAGTGCCCTGGCATTCTTGAGACCTTTCATTACACATTAAAAACAATTTACAATAATCCAAGTATAACACGAGCATATTAAGCATGGGTTTGGTTTGACTTTAGAAATGGATTTTGGGTGCAATGCAAATATTGAAAGCCAAAACTCTTTAAGAAAGAGCGGTCGCATGACCTTAGGCGGCCATCTCGTGGGTTGCGCAACCTCGTCAACCGCCCTCATGATCAAGATGAACAATAACAATGAGGGGCAAAATTGGAAAAATAAAGAATTGGTGAGGATAACCTTGGGAAAAAAGTTATTTAACCATAGTTTCGGCATTCCGCAAACGGTACTTCAAAAAGCTTGCTAAACACCTCAGCATTTCCTCAACAGCCTTCGAAAGCCAAAAGCTCCTTGAAAAAACTTAACCAAATGCACCATAAGTCATGTAATAAACCAGTCGTGTGAAGAAGTGAAAAATTTCGATAGGATTGAAACTTATTATTTTGCCATAATGAAGTTTCCTAATAATTCTATGAAAAGCTCAAGAGCTTTGTCATAGAGTTATTAATTTTTGATAGCCAAGTTATGAATTTTTATTTGTGTTTTTTAATGGATGAATCATTACAATCACCCTAATTCTCTCTACTAGCAAATGAAATATAAAGAATATGATTTTGTCGTTCTTTAGCTCATTTACAAATACCAACAAAAATTACGATCAAAGAATATAGGAAACTCAAATTCGTAACTTGTCAAATCGAGTTGTTAGTGCTATGACATGAATTAGTACATGTGGCATGACATCGCGGTGCAATTCAAGAAGACTTTTTCTTGGAAATTTTATGGCACTAAAAGTTTTTTCACACCCAGCTAACTTGGCCAAGACAATAAAAAAAGAAAAAGAAAAAGAATACCATTTAATGTAACCCTAGTAATGTTGTTTCATGAAGACTTTGATTTCTACCAAACTGCGTCTTTTCTTTCCCTTTTCAATTGTAGTAGTAAAATACTTGACAAGCATTTCTTTTAAATTAATCATCGGCAAGTAACGGAGAGATTAATTTCCAAGAAGAGTTTTCCATTGAAATTTCTATGGCACTAATAATTTTCCACACTCAACTAACCCCACCAAGGCTCTTTCCCATGGAGATTCGGTGATCCCGATTATTTTATTTTAAGAAGACTTTGACTTTGACCTTTAAGAGAAGGCTCGCGTGATCACTTCACACTACAAAAGGGCTATATAAGTGGAAGCACTCTCCTCCACCACCAATAAACTCGCTCACATGCTAAATTGTAGAATGGGGTGGCATCAGATCCTCTGCCTCCTTTGTTTTCACTTTTGCTTACTTTCCTCCCTTCAATTTGCTTTGCCCCTTTGCCCTCCTGACCAATGTGATGCCTTGCTCCATTTTAAGAATTCCTTCGTGCTTGATAGCAAGGCATCAGACCCTTGTCATTGGCAATCCGGTGACTCCTTTTATCAAAAGATACACCTTGTCAAGTCTTATCCAAAGATGAATTCATGGTACAAGGGCATGGATTGCTGCTCATGGGACGGTGTCGCTTGTGATGGTGCCACCGGTAACGTCATCGGTCTCGATCTTACTTGCAGTTGGCTTCGTGGCACTCTCCATTCCAATAGCTCCCTCTTTCTCCTTCGCCATCTTCGGAACCTCAACCTTTCTGGTAATGACTTTTCTGGCTCTCACATTTCGTCTAATCTGAGTGCATTTGCAACATTGACTCATTTGAATCTCTCTAGTTCATCCTTTTCGGGTTCTATTCCTAGTGAAATCTCTCGCCTCTCCAAGTTGGTGTCGCTTGATCTCTCTACCAATTATTTTTTCGACACACATTTGTATTCTTATCTCAAATTGGAAAATTCAATTTTCACAATGCTTGTTCAAAATCTAACAACATTGAGAAAGCTTGTTCTTGATGAAGTAGACATGTCCATGGTTTCACCAAAGTCCTTTGCGAATTTGTCTTCTTCTTTGACATATCTAAGCGTCGGTTCTTGTTCCTTAGGGGGGATATTTCCAGATGCCGTTTTTCGATTACCGAGCCTCACCTCTCTCTATTTATTTTACAATCATAACTTGTCTGGGATTCTTCCCAAGTCCAATTGGACTAGTCCTCTTGAGTCTTTGTCTCTCTATGGAACAAGCTTTTCGGGAGAAATACCCGATTCAATTGGTAACATGAAGAATTTAACTATTTTAGATCTTGAGAATTGCAAATTCACCGGACACATCCCCTCGTCAATGTGGAATCTCAACCAACTCCAAGTTTTGTGGATTGACGGGAATAGCTTTAGTGGGGTTGTAGAGTTTGAATTATTTACAAAGCTTAAAAATCTCCGAAAGCTTTTTGTTTCTCAAGAACTAAATCTAATCTACGATACACTCGAGTATACATTCCCGAAGCTTGAAGTGTTGTTGTTGTTTTCTTGCAACTTGACCAAGTTTCCCTTTTTCTTGAATTCATTGAAAAGATTAATAGAATTAGACCTCTCTTCAAATGGGATTAGTGGGGAGATCCCGATGTGGTTTTGGGGAATAAGCTATGATACATTGGAATTTTTGAATCTTTCTAATAACCTTTTGGAGGGAGGTATACAACTATTGCACTGGAAGAAATTGTCATCAATTGTCCTTTGGAACAACTCATTCCATGGACCACTCCCCATTCTTCCACCTTCTATTTATTTCTTTGATGCTTCCTACAATAATTTCACTGGTGAGATCCCCTCCTTGATTTGCCAATTTAGTTCACTAGTACATTTAGAATTGTCTAATAATAATTTCTCTGGGAATATGCCATTATGTTTTGGTAATTTAACTAATCTCCAATATTTAAAACTTGAGTAATAATAAATTGCAAGGACCATTACCACGCTCCCTAGTCAAATGCGTGAATTTATCGAGACTAGATCTCAATCACAATGAGTTCAATGATGTATTCCCGCATTGGCTGGAAGCAAGACAACTATATTATGTTGATTTGCGATCGAACAAATTTTATGGTAGAATCAACCTCACTGTCTTTGGACTCTCCTTCCCTGCTCTTGAAAGTTTAGTTATTTCCAACAACAATTTCATTGGATGGTGGCCCACACAGAGTTTTCTCAAACACCTCATTAGGTATTATAGATTTGTCCGACAACAATTTTGGAGGGCCAATTCCGCTTCCATCTCCTGTCACATATTATTATTCTATTGCAAGTAATAACATAACTGGAAAGATCCCCTCTTTGATATGCAATGCCACCCAACTCGAGATCATTGACTTGTCCAACAACAGCTTAACGGGTAGCTTGCCTCGGTGCTTAACAAATTTTAGCACCAATCTGTTAGTTTTGAACTTGCGAATGAATCACCTCGAGGGCACAATTCCTCAATTTTTTTCTTCGAGAAGTGGCTTGATGACTCTTGACTTGAGTCGAAATCGGTTTGAAGGCACATTGCCCCAATCACTTGTCAAATGTAGATATTTGGAAGTTCTGGATCTTAGTCACAATCAGATAGAGGATACATTTCCAAGATGGTTGGGAACACTCCCAGAACTAAAAGTTCTTGTTTTGAAGTCCAACAATTTGAAGGATCTTTTGGATATTCCCAGGAGAGCTCACCTCTTTCCCAAGTTACACATTTTGGACCTCTCCAACAACAACTTTAGTGGTCCTTTGCCAGTCAACTTGATCATGAACCTTAAAGGCATGATGAATGGCGAAAATGTGCAAGACACATCATTGTATATGACACGATCTTTTGAATCGGGGACATACGAAAATTCGGTGGCCGTGATGATGAAAGGGCTAGAGGTTGAGCTAGTGAGGATCTTGACCTTCCTCACGATTATTGACTTGTCGTGCAACTCTTTCCAAGGGAACATCCCCAAAGTTATTGGACATCTTCACTTTCTTGTAGGGCTCAACCTTTCTCATAACCATCTTACAGGTTCCATCCCATCGACTCTAGGGAACTTGACTAATCTTGAATGGCTTGATCTTTCTTCGAACAAGCTAAGTTGGGTAATTCCTAGAAAATTGGGAGATTTGGCTTCCCTTGGGTACTTAAACCTCTCGAAGAACCAACTCACTGGTCGAATTCCACAAGACAAGCAATTGAGCACATTTTCAAGGGACTCGTTTAGCGGGAATCCAGGCTTATGTGGAACTCCATTGCCAAAAGCATGCCCTGGCGATGCACAACCTCCTTCACCATCATCCTTATTAACTTTTGACCGCAAAGGGCATGAGAGTTGGTTTAACCAGAAAATAGTGTGGATTGGCTATGCATCGGGAATCATAATTGGGATTTCGATTGCATACATAGCATTTGAAACGGAAGACCCAAATGGCTTATGCAAGGTGTGAGGATGCTGGAGAGTAGAGCAGCCGAGTGGATAGAGAAGTCAAAGCGAAAGGCCATCAAATTTCATGGACAATGAAATTGTTTGAGGAATCTATCTTTGTAAACTAGCAATGTAAATTTAGTTAATAGAGATGTCACCGGGACAGCTTGAAATATCATTTCCCTTATGAAGGCTTGTTTCTAATGTCCTTTCTCCATATTTCTTGGTGCAATTTCATATGGGTTGAATTGAGAAGATGAATAATATGAATAATATGATCAGTCAATCACGTGGCTTTAGATAAAGAAGAAGTAAAACACAAAAGAAGAAAATGAACCAAGTGCCATTAATCTCTAAAGATATCTTTTCCATCTTCCCATGTGCATGACTTTATATGTCCATGAAGAATTAGAAGTGAAGATTACCTTTCACTCATTCAGTCAAAGTTAGTTAATATCAATATGCCAAATAATTATGTCTCAAAGGATCAACCCTGAAATTTGTGTATAGGATCAACTATTTTTTCTATTCAAAGAGTAAATCTTTGGGTGGAACCTACTTAATATTATGTTTCATTAAATTAATTTGGGATAGTTGTACGAGTGGTGGGTCTCGTCAACATACGAAGTTATATGAATAGTCGAAGGTTAGCAAAATTCATCGATCTCCATAGCGTGGGTTTATACTAAACCATGGTCTTCAAAACAATAAACTTTTAGAAACATCTTTGGCCATGCTCTTTTTAGGAGTGAAAATCAATTAGCATGAATTTTATTTCTTCTCATGCCTTCTTTGAACATAGGCCTCTTGCTAAGCCTGGTCCACTTGCAAGTTGGGCCTTCCACCTAGTTCACTCAACAGCATTACTTCGCTTTCGAGGTTTTTTCTTTATTTTACGGTGCGACTATATTTTTTCCTTTTTAAATTTGGGAAGTCTCTTATTTTGCTCACATATTTTATCTTAATATATAGTATCTTAGTATATAAGCAGTGTTGGAATTTCTCTTGCAAATTTCATTTTAAGCCGGTAGTTTTGACGTGCGTGTTTGATCCAATGGAGTGAGTTGTGGTCAGCTTGGCTTATATTTCGAGGCTGAATGTTCACATCATGGTTTTGGTCCACGAAAACTTAAGATAATCAAGAGAACCAAATTTATGTTTAACAGCAATTACTCCCGCACAGTTGCTTTTGGTGAGATCCCTAATTCGAAAATACCGTAATATTTAACGAAGAGATTAATTTTTATGATATCTACTGCAAGTGTATTAGTAATTTAAAATTGTTTATTAAATTTGCTCAAATAAATTTAAATGAATACGAACCGTTTTTTGTAGTGATGGGAGACAAATACAATGATGGAGGGGATAAGGAAGGGTAGGGCAGGAGGGCGATGCTGGGCTTGATGCGGGGAGGAACAGCTGGCCCCCATAAAGGCCCAAAACCCACCATCACTCGATAAGATGAATCATGGCCGCGTTGTATTGGTCTCGATCCTCCTCTCCTTCCCCCCTTTTCCCATATTGGAAATCGTTTCTCTTCATCTTTTTAATTTCTGGAAAAACAAAATAGAAAAGGATTAAAGAATTAAAAGATCTGACTGACCCGAACCTCCCCAACGCTGTTGCGTGCTGTGTACACCTTATCGTCCCGCCATTTCTCCATCAAAAGCCGATAAAAAGAAGAAAAGAGAGAGAGAGAGGAAGGGAGGAAGGGGGCGATTGTGTGGCTGCGATTCCCGGAGATGGCGTGGGAGGTTCGCAAATTCATGGGGGATTTGTTAGGGTTTTTCAGTGCGCCGCGATGCTCAAGAAAGAAACTGGGTATTTCGACCTACCCACCCCCTCGCCATGGCTAAGTCCTAATGGCTTTTATCTCTATCTTGATTTGGTGAATATGTGGGCTGGTTTGGGTGATGCTGGGACGGGGATGAGGATGGCACGTCACGTCCCTTTCTTGTCCAGATTTCGCTCCATTTGCAATGCCCTCTCTTTTGCACCACCATCATCACTATTAGTCTCATGAATTTACTTGGAATATGTCTAAAATATAGAGCTTGCTTTGCATAATTTACTCATGTGTAACGAGATCCATGAAAAGAATATTTCCACAGCAAAAGATGAGTTCACATCCGTCAGCTTAAGCTTCACCTAATTTGCTACCGTCCCATTTGGATAGGGAGGTGTGAGTTCGATCCCTACCTTTTAGGCTTGAAGGTGGGGCCGACCAACAAAAGCTAGCATTTGCAATAAATAAATAAATAAATTGGTAATATTACATTCGGTCATTATTATTTTGCTCAAAAATCAAATTCATTCTACTACAGTTTTTCTCCCTTCTTTTAACAAAACGTCACTCTACTTTTTAAAAACCATCGAGCATTCCTCGAGTTATACTTTCTAAAAACATCAAGCATTCCATGAGTTACACTTTTCCTTTTGAAGGTCGATTTTTGTCAACATAGACTGTTGACATGTACACAACTTGCTCAATTTATGAAGCACCAAATTGGCACTATATCCAACAATATAAGAAAAAATAAAAATTGAGAGAGAGATGGGAGTCCATTGCAATGCCCATAGCTGCCAACTCAAGCTCTAAGCCCGTGGCCATTAGAGCCATTCATGCTCAAGTTTCCAAATGCCATGGCCACTCAAGCTCGTGACCATGGTTGCTCAATCTGAGCTAACAATAGCCATGATAACTTGAACTTTGAGCTCAATGCAGTTAGGTTTGTAGTATCTTTTTGAGTCACGAAATTCGAGGGCATGGCCATGAGCTCGAACCTCTCAAGCTTCGAGCTCCTGGCTATGGCCACTTAAGCCCCGTTTGGTTCAACATTTAGAGCCACTTTCGAAAGCTTTTTGGGGAAAATTTTACTGTTTGGTTCAAAGATTCCGAGAAGCATCATTGGCCAAATGCTAGCATTTGGCATGCTCTGGAATGTTGAAAGTAGCAAAGCAGGTCTAGACTTTGGGGCTTTCAAGTATTTCGGAAATGCAAATCCACCTTTACTATTCATCCGTTGACCTTTTTTTTTTTTTTTTAAACCAATAATCTTCCCCACACCCCAACCGCCGTTGATAGGCAACGGAGTTTCATCGTATTTTATTTTATTTTTTTTAAAAAAAATAATAAAAATCTTTGCAAATGTTGGGTTCACCTTTTTTTTTTTTTTTTTGTCATTTTTATCTTTTGACAATCAATAGCCAACTTTTTCTAAATACACTAGAATGATCATTAATTAACGAAGATGATTAATACTACAATAATTAAAAAAATTATTCAAAGTTGAAAACAAACCTAAAATAACCCTAGGCCAAAAGTTGAGCTTTGCATCTAATCTATAATCAAATTCTTTTAATATAAATTTTAAATAAATTTACTAATATATCTTTTATATTACTTTCAACATGAAAATGTAAAATGTTATATAGTCATTGTTTTTTTCTTTTTTACAATTTTAAAAATACTAAAACTAAAAACTTAATTTGGTTACACTAAAGGGCTTTTCAAATATATGTTAGTCTTGCATTTCCCTAAAGCACTTTTCAGTTATAGTTTACCAAACAGTCTAGCATTTCGAAAAACCCCTTTATCTCAAAGGTATTTGCATTCTTCCAATGGCATTTCACCAAAGCCGAACCAAACGGGCCCTTAATTGGTGGCCAAGAGTGGGTACAAATCATAATTTTTTTTCATTGTTGTGGTTGGTAAATCTTGTGAGTTTTTGGTTTAGTAGGATTTAAGGAAGAAGAAGAAGAACAATATGTAGGGGGAGAGAGAGATAGGCATTCCAAAAAAGAAAAAGAAAACCACATCGGCATATCGAAGGAAACCAAAAATCATGCCAAGATAGAGGCCATGTCAGTAAGTTCCATACAAGAAAAAGAAAACCTGCTCTAATGCATATAAGGTAAATTGGTCAAAGATCTATGCAATTTGAATTGAGCAAAGATTGCAACTAGACCACGGGTAACGGAATATTTTATTACAGTCATTAGTCCCAAGCTTTCCTCGTTAGACTCCTAACGAAATTAATACTTGTAAGAAATTCGCACACAAAGATGATGATTGCGGGCAATTTCTTTCTCTTAGCATGAAATTAGAGCATTCCATGTATTTCTCCTATTGAAGTCAAATAGCATCACGTACAAGTATTATTTGTTGGTCCAAAAGCATCGTCAAAGCAAAAACCATTGAACACAATGCTTAATCATCCAGGTCCCGGTCATGGATAAAAGCTACGCGAGCAATCATCGGGTCTGCGGCCTTTCAAATGATTAAGGATCACGCCTAATCCTCCAACTCAACAAAGGGGTCGCAGAATAATATCGTGAAGTCCCCAAATCATGACTAACAACAAAAATCGGGACCAAACACCTTCCCTGCAAAAATTCAATTGAAGGGCAGTTTCTGATCTAGGCTTCTTCCCTTTTTCAATTAGGAAAAGAATTAAAGCAAATAAAAAGATTTCCTTTGATAACGAGATAATCCACTTTACATATTTTCTCGACCTATGAAATACCCCTATTAACTTGATTAATTTTTGGTCAACCCAAATTTTCGCCATCTTTTTTATGAGGAAAAATGGCACAAATAGTCCTTAAACTTTGAATTGATGTGCAATTTGTTATTTGAACTTTTAATTTATTCAATATGATACATGAACTTTACCTCAATGTGCAATGTGGTAATTAAACTTTGGCCCATGAACTTTTCATACATGTTCCATTCAGTCTCTGGATTATATTAAGATGTTCAATGTTATCCCTGATTTTCAATTAATTGAAGGATAATATTGAATATTTTCATAAAATTGGACCATATTGAATATGTATCAAAAGTCCAACGGCTATATTAAATAAATAAAAAATTTAAGGATCATATTACACATTAGGATAAATTTCATGGATCACATTAAATAAATTTCAAATTCAATGGTCAAATTGTCCATTGGGCCAAAATTTATGGATTATTTATGTTTTTATCTCTTCCTATGACATGATAATTATGCCAAATCGCGCGTTTGCATAATCACAAAGGAAATGTTCGGTCTGGCGCCTTCACACCCTAGAAAACCTTATTATATACACCTCGAAAGCTAGTAAAAAGAAAAGGATGGGGACCAAAAAGACGACTTTGTCACTCTCTTCTACAATTTCTATTTTAACTACGACCCGGTAAATTACGAGCTCAATAAAATAAAAAGAGAAGGAAAAGGACACGAGATGCACCAAACAAGTGTCCCGTGAAACGAAAAAGTCTAATGCACGGCATCCCAAACCATGCCAGAGTTCTGACGCGTGTATTTTAAAATTGACCGGCCTCCGATTGCTGGCTTTACTCGCCAACCAGCTACCCTATCCTGAATACGGCCCATTACCATATCAAGAATAAATTATAATTTATTTATGTTATTATATACCGCGAGAAATATCGAAAAAATGTGTTTTTTTATTTAATTCGTTTTGTTTAAGAAGTGTTTTGGAGCAGTGTAGGCAGGATTCCGTCGCAACATAACGAAGATAAAAGGACGAATTCCATCCGCCAACCGGGCTACCCCTCGGTCAAGAAAACCGCAGAGCCAGCAGCTTTCGGGACCGGGAGAGCGGACACGTGTCGGTAGGCTGGGAATTAAGGGGGGCCTCGTGTTTGAAAGGCGGATGATTCTCGGTGGCGAGTAACTTGAGTCAGCGAGACGGCCCATAGATCCCGCGCTTTGTCCTCGGTAATGCGTGACCTGATTCTCCGCGGTTTTGCCGGTGACCCGGTTATATTTGTATAAATAAATAAATATATAGATATTGTCTTCTTAAGTGTGACTCGTGAGCTGTGAATGCAAGTATCCCTTTTTTTCTAAAGGAAACCTCCATTCCGACAAAGTAATGAGAATATCACAAAAGAAGAGTCGCTACCTATGTGAACATATTAAAGTAAAGAATGCTCAACTAACGTTGCATTTTTTATTTTTTACTTTAGATGGGAGGTTTATTAAAAAGAAAAGAAAATATAGTTTTTATATGATGAAATGCCTATTTTGTGAGCTCGTGAACAATGCTATTTTGAGGTCTAGGGGCCCATGAAATACTCCATCCTTGGTAGCAAGTAGGGAGCAAATGTCCAAGATGAAAGGACGAATACTCTGGTGACAAATACCCTTTTTATCGAATGATATCACTTAACACCTTGCAATCACTTCCAAAAATCACATTATGGATATCGAGGGACTTGACAGATTTGTGGGTAAGGAGAAGGGCTATAGCTTCCACTCCCATCGGTGAATTCCATCTTCCGCGTATTATCTATGCTCACACAATCGAGCCTCTAGCCAATCATGCGATAACACTAATTATCCATTTATTATTCTTTGAAAGTACTCATCTACATTAAACTTTGGCTTTTGATTTAACAAAGGTGGTCATGTGAATTTCATGTGAAATTCATGTAATTGACAGGTATATTATAATCCTCTCATGGAGATGGCAATGAATTTTAAAAGTGTTAAGGCTATATTTGGTTGTTTAGACATTTTGACCAAATAGGATATGAATGAGATAGGATGTCTAATAACCTATATATAGCCTAATAAATGTTCCAATATTATATGAATATACATTACTCAAATTAGCGGTGTATAGCGGATATAACTTATTGAATGTATAGTGTAATATTCCTTTTTATATTTCAAAAAAAAAAAAAAACTAAGGCATGGGTCCTAGTTGTGTTCACATCGCTCCCCAAGCCCAGTGTGACCACCTCCGCTTGCACGACACCTATGCGCCTACCAGTGTTGGTTTCAAGACTACATCTTATGTATGAAGTGATTGAGCACAAGAAATAGGTATGACCAAATCTCATATTTTAGGTTGGTCGGGCGTTGTTGCAATTGCGTGATCAACCTCAACATGATCAAGCAATGAGTGCACAAGATCACACAACCTGGGTAAGGTGGTCGCACGGCTAGCATGAGTGGCATGAGTGGCATGACCGGCACTAACAAATCACAAATAAAAAGGGAAAGACATAACAAACAAAGTGGTCATTGAGCTTGTTGGATAACATTGACCACTGTCACCGGGGTACTCTTGAGATGGCAATCACCGCGCTTGAGGTCATCATTCATAGTGGCAGCCACCATTCCTTCTCCTTCCCTCTATTCCTTCCATGATTTGGCTTGATTTTTTCTTTCCTTGTTCCTTTCCCCATATCGTAGATTTCCTTAGTGGGTGTATTCCTAAACAATGTTATATTTGATTCACCAAACAAAACCTAACTAATTTGACTAGGAGATTGGGGTAGGGCAAGTCTAAGAGAGTATATAACTGGTCTTTCAAAACTTAACAGGGCTTAAAGTTTGGAAAGCATTTTCTAAATTGAGTTGCGAGACTATTTGAATATCAATTACGGATTCTTATAAATTTATAATGAGTTCGAGATTTTTCGAGAATCGACAAATTCAAACATGAAAGACGTTTTGCCATAATCTTTTTCTACTAGAACAGAAGGTATCATCCGATTCGTCCGCGTTGACGAGATTTCATCGTATATTGCGGTCAGTATGAATTTCGTTGCACGCATCATGTTCCTCGAAGTAATAATTATCATGACCTGGGGGGAGAGAGAGACGGGATGGACGAGGTTACGTAATATGAATGGTGGGCCCTCGTGGGGTCCGTGGGCTGGCAAGTCAGGGATCTGTGGGGCCCACTTTTTTGGCAGGATTGAGGAATTTCCATTTTTCTTTTTCCTCTTTTATTCTTTTCCTTTGCATTTGAGCGGCAAAATGGATTACAAATTGCAACCATCTTGTCCGAATTGATAACAAAAGTGAACCTTAGGGATGTTTAATTCCTTAAATACATCGCCGACACCACTAATCCGTTTTCCTCAATTCCTTTGAACTTAAAAGATTAAGCCTAATCTTTAGAGGAAGAAAATATAGTCGGTCAAACCTAATTAAATCCACGAGAGAATATTATAAAAAAAAGGAAAGTAACATGATTGGTATAAATTTCTCTTCAAAGAAATTGAATTAAACAATTAATCTTTTTTTCTACTAATAGAGATTCGGCCTCCGACTAAATAAATAGAACAAATGGGAGATATCATATCATTGAGAAAGTTGAAATACTTAGATCACGAAAAACAGGGAAGGTTACTTGCTTTAGTTATTGAATTTAAAATAAATGGTAATGATCACAATCTTTGCCCACCCAAAATAGTAAAGTGAATTATCGCACTTATATATGTATATGTATTTTTTACGTTTTTGTTCCGAGGCATTGAGACCACGTTCAAACTAATGTCCTCAACTTTACTTGGATTTATATGGGTTAGCCTTGGTATTGTGTTCATGGTATCAATCTATCTTGTAGCAACTTTGTTATAGATACTTGATATATTGATGTAAGTTCAATGGCAAAATGAAGCGTTTTAGCAAAAATTGCTCTTGAGTCTATTAGACTTTTGTTAGTGCATTTGTGTTTTGTTCAAAAGCAGAGATAAATTTTTTACTTTTTTGTCAAATACTTCAAATATCATATGAGAGTTATAAAAAAAATTGTACATGCAAATATATGTAAAATAAAAAATCAAATTACTCACTCTTGCAATATGTGGAAAAAAAGCAGAATGTTAAAAACAAAAGTCAATTCGAACAAATCATAACATGGTAATCCTACAAATAACACTTATTGATTTATTGAGACACGCATTGCAAAATATCATCATAATGCTTCGTTTGGGAAAGAGAGAAGTAGAAGAAATGAGGACAAATTTTTAAAGATCTCCACAAAAAGAAATTCAGAAACTCTTTCGGCGTTGTCAAAAAAGGAGTGGAAGGAACCAAAAAAACACGAAAATAAATAGATAAAAGATAAAACCAACTTCACGGAATAAATTTTTTTAAAAAAAAAGGAAGAAACGAAGAAAGGAAAAGGAAAGCGGTCGGAGGAGTAGGTTCGTGGGGACAGGCGAGGGAGACGCTAAGGACGACGGCAGAGAGAAGAGTACCGAGCCAAGTAGGAGAGCCGGTTCCGTTACAACGAAAGGGGGAGGGGGCCAAATTTCGACAAAAAAAAAAAACGGGAATGGGGCCAATTTCTCAACCATAGAAACCCCCTCCCCAAACAAAACCGAACATTATAATATTTTTTTAAATAAAGAAAAGAAAGAAGAACCTCTACCTAAAGAAAACAAATTTAAGCCACCCCCTCCCTTCCTCCCAAAAAAAAAAAAAAAAAAAAAAAGAAATCGAAAATTATTATATATATTTTTTAAACAAAGAAAAGAAAAAAGAACTCTCCACCTAAAGAAAACAAATTTAAGCCATCTCCTCTCCCTCTCTCCACCTAAAGAAAATTATTATATATAATTTTTGTGTCCCAATAATACCAATTTAAGAAGACTTTGACTTTGATCTTATAGAGAAGATCCGTGTCGATCACTTCACGATACAAAATGGGCTTTATCATAAGTGAAAATATTTGTTGAGCCTAGTCTATCCATATGTTGGGCCTTCCAGCCAGCATGCTTTAAGACCATATCTTGCTCTATATTTTCTTTTTAATGGTGGGATCGATATTTATTTATCTTTTTTTTTTTTTTTAAATTTGGATTGTCCCTTATTTTAATCGTTTCTTTTATTGTATTGTATTCGTGTATAGTATCTTAGTATAAAAGCAGCTTTTGGAATTTCTCTTGCGAATTTAGTTTCAAGTTTCAACTCATTCGTTTGATGTGCACGTTCAATCTAATGGAACGATTCCAGTCAACTTACCTTAACATTTTAAGTTAAATTTTCATTTAATGCATTTTGCACATGAAAACCAACCGAATGAGAGACTCCCACGTGTTGACACCTAAATTTTTGGGGTTGATTTTGCTAAATAAAAAAAAAAAATCACATAGCATATAGTTTAGGAAAATTTTATTTTTGTTATATTCCGTTAAGATTTCTCACACATTTAGGTAATATACATTAGGAGATGCACTTTTGCACAAAAGGGAAATTTTCTTGATGGAATATGCAAAAAAAAATATTTCAGTGATATATTTAGGGGGTATCGAGCTCAAGCAAAATATGAAATGAAATATACTCGAAGATACAATTTTTTGGCTTATAAAAGGGGTCACGTACAATTCATTAAGGGGGACTTTTTAGTTTTCTTTGAGGAATCAAAAAGAGAAAAAACAAAAAGTCAAAGAAGGAAGAAAGGAGGTGGAATCCGTCCGTGCGTGGAGAGGGGAAGAAAAGTCAAAAAAAAAGGTAAAAAAGGTAAAAAGGTAAAAAGCAACAGAGAGAGAGGAAGGAGGGGGCCACTGTTCATCATCTCTCCCGAAGGCCCCCCGTCCGAGCGCCATCACGGCGGCGCACCGGCGCCGATCTCCCAGCCCGCTCCGCCGCAGCCGCGCGCCGCCGTGCCCCTACGCCGCCTCGCGCCGACCTCCATCCGCGAGGCCCGCCCTCGCCGGTCACCGCCTGAGATCTGCTCAAGCTTGGAGCCCCAAATCAACGCTCCACCGGACTCACCCCCCGCACCGGACGCCGCCGCCGCTCGTTGTCCTTGCCGTTCGATCGCCGAGCATCCTCTTCACACCGGCGACCGCATCTACGCCGGTCTCCACAAGCCCGAGCTCGCGCCGACCCACGGCGAAGCTCACGCCACCCGCGAAACCACCACCGCCCGAAGCTCGTGATCGCCGCGCCGATTGCCTGCTCCGCGACTTCTCGATCCGCCCCGACGTGCAGCCCAGCTCCGCCTGAGAAGCCCGACGCCGGAGCCACTCCACCTCGCAGCAATCGACGTCACCGAACCCCCAAATCAGCCACACCACCGAGCCTCGCTCGTTGACCCTGGAAGCCGCGACCGCCGAACCGACGCCGCGCCGATCCATACGCCTGTCCGACGCCAGCCTTCGCCGGACGTGCGCTGCCGCGCCATCGCCGGAGTTCTCCGCCGTCGGCCAACGCCCTCGCCGGATCGACGGATCTGCTACCCCCTTTTACTTAGGTTGTTTATTTATTTTTTTTACTTTTATCTTTCATTTATTTTATTTACTTTTAACTGTCATTTATTTTATCTACCTTTTTTAAGTTTTGCCATTATTGTACCAATTTGTATATTGGTAATTGTTTATTATAGGCACTATCCATAGGATTTGTCTTTAAGATTTATTGTAATTATTAATTTGACCCGTAAGATTTTGAGTCATTTTTTTAATTGTATTAACTCTTGGGGTTTGTTTATGGTATATCAATTGTTGAATTAATTTAATTATTAATTTGATCCGTAAGATTTCGGATTAGATTTTTAATTATTTTGATTTCTTGTCGTGATGTTCGGGGTTAAAAGTAATCGTTAATTTAACCCGTGAGATAACGGGTTATTTTTTTGTTTATTTTGATCCTTTATTTGTTGGATATCTTGCTCGTTAGATTTAATGTTTGTTTTAGAAAATCACTAAGAAAAATCAAAAAGATGTTGGAATTAGGATTTCGGTTGGTTTTAGAATATTTCTTGTTATTTTGCATATCTAGAATATAGATTTTATTTTAGATTTAAAAAATATAAAAACAAAAAAGGTGCATTCATTTAGGATCTTAGTTTTTGTTTAATTTAAGTTGCATGTTTAATTACGTGGCATTTTTAAATTTCGAACATTGTTAAAAAATAAAAAATATCATGCATATGTCATGTAGAATTATGGCATGCTCGGCACGTCATTGCATATTAAATAGATTGCATGTTAGGTGGAGATAATATCTTAATTTAAATTAGGATTTGATATGACCTAATCCTTATTTTAAATTAGATAGAATTTTAATTTAGTTAGATCATTTTTGCATTCGAATTTCATAAAAGAAAATATAAAATTTGTCTTTGCATAAGTTAATTTCAATTTTTAGGATAGATTGCATTTTTAAAAATAGAAACATCAAATGCACGTCATTTAGTTTTCATTAAGTTCATTTAATTAGAAATTTCTTGTCATTAGACTAAGTCATTTAATAAATGTCACGTGACATATAGCTCGCATATTAAGTTGCATGAGGCATGTCATTTTAGTTTAAATAATTTTGTATGTCATTGCATCGCATTGCATGTTATTATAATTAGATCATTTAGATTGCATTTAATTATTGCATTTCTTCATGTCATATAGTTTAGGTCATGTCGTCATGTCATATTAGATTATTAGCATGCATCACATGATTTTCATTAAATAAAGTGAAAACAAAAAATTGATTGCTTGTTAATTAGGAATCATATTTAGGATTGTTGATGTGAATTCTGATTTAACATTGCAGATGCTTTCGTTGCTTTAAGGTATTTTTTGCATTATTTAATTGATTTCTTGATGTGTTAAATTGGTGGTATGCGCACGTGTATGATCACCTCACATGTTAGGAAGCTCAATTAAAATCAAATCAAGCTGCCTGCAAAACATTTTTTAAAATTAAAAAGACATGGTACCGAAAGGGCACTAGGATAGTCTAGTGTAACCAAGTCCCCGTACCCTTAGTCTCTGGTTCGTAGGAGTAAAATAATACTCCAATTATTTTACTTAGGTGTCTAATAGACCTACCCTAAACCGATTAGTGGCGACTCCTAGATAATGATATTTTGCATGTTAAATCTTTAAGTCGCGATTTGGTATGGGCTTGGGAGAGCCCGAGCTAAGCTTAAAGGCTTAATAGTCCATCAACCTAGTTCTAGGTGGCAAACCCGAAAAATTGGGTCGTGACAGCTTGGCGACTCCACTGGGGAATTGTGTTAAAACACTTAGTGGACTTAGGCCAATTTTTCTTTTCTTTTGAAAAATGATTTTTGTTGGCAGCAAGGATCCCAGGTACGTCCCTAACATTTTTAAGGTGTTAAATGTTCTTGCAGATGGGAGGTATAAGGGGAGTAGTCTTTGCTAACCTTTGTCTTGCAGGTTGGAGTGTGGGATGAATGATTTATTTTTCGCAATTAGAAGTGCTGTTTGCATTTAAATTTTTTTCATGCTTTATTGCTTTAGCACTACACTATTTGCACGCACAACTTGCGGTCCGACCTGGGCTGCGATAGGATCTCTAGGATGGTGTTGAGAAGTATACTTCCTCCAAAGCGAGACTGCTATGTAGAGGTTGACATTCTCTTCCCCGAAAGTTTTTCATGGTGTCGAAATGTGTTTTGTCCATATCCGCGAGACTGCGTGACTATTGGACATTCCATTCGACTAAGCCCGGAGTTAAGGGGACCTGACGTTAATGCGAGACTGCAATGGTCAGATCACCCTCTTAGCTCCACTTTGTTAAGCCTTATAGATAGAAATCAAGCCTCACGTCTCATGTGCATGTCTATGTGATTGCCATTGATTTTTTACTTGGTAAATTAAGTCTTCTATCCCTATACCATGTAATTTATTTTGTTGTATTTTTGGTTGATCCATGACAATCTAGGTCAATCATTAATTTAATTCATTTGTCAATTAAAAATGAAATGAGGAAATTGCCATGCAACGAATCATTTGGAAAAAAAAAACTGGAAATTTGTTTTCAATTCATGTCTTGGCTCTTTCTAGTTCATGTTTTAAAAAAAAATTTCGTCCCTACTGGGGCATCCCATGTCTTTGTTTTTCTAGTCCATTTTTAGAAAATCCTTTTCATATGCGGACTTTTCTTGACTAAAAAAATAGATTGTTGTCATGAATTGGTTTTCTCATTATACCTCGTTCTTACATATTCCTTTTTTTTTTAGGTAATCAAGAGCTAGAATGGCCAACCAAACTAAAATGTGTGATCGTATCTCCGCTATGGAAGACCAACTCCGACAGTTGCTCGCCTCTCTGCAATTCATGTCAGCTCAAATCCAATCTCTCCGAGCGGATTTGACTCTTACACCTGCTCTCCCCGAGACAGTAATCCTAAAGCAATCAGGCAAGACCCAAATGAGCAATGATGACATGCCTGACCTGGAAGACGGCCCACTGTTGGTCACTGCCGAAAAAACTAAGCCTGACAATGTCCCTAAGATGAGGCAAGATGAAGTGGAAGTGATGGACACTCTGGGGCAGCCTAGTGGCAAGTTTGATTACCTGGTAAAGTATTCGACTCCTCCCAGCTTTTACTTTGACTCCCGCAACATAATTCCAAGTGGATGGGATGACATGGACGATCTGACGCCTCCAGAGACAGAGAACTCTAATGACGCCTAGGAGGAATCACAAGTCTATTCGACGATTTTGTCATGGGAGACATTGATGAAGAACCTCTGGAAGAAATGGACCATGAAGAGTGATCTAGCACATTCTCCTGCATGAGAATTTTTTATCGCTTTTTAGGAATCGTTTTCACTTTCTAGGAATCATTTTCAATTTCTTTCTCTTTTTAGGGGTTTAGGAATCACAATTTCCATTCCAATAATGTAATTCATTTGATTCTACTCAATGGAATTACAATTTTATTTTCAATTTTGAGGACATGATGGGGTATACCAAACCAGTCCAATGACGATGTCCAACCATGAAAAATATCATCCACGGAGAAATCCTGAGAGCTGCACTTTCTCATGCTTCCTCCTAAAAAAAATTTTCAAAAACAAAAAAAACATTTCATTGTTTTTTTTTTTAAAATCATTTTTCAAGCCATTTCCAAAAGCATGCATTAGGTTAGCTTTGTTTAATTTTCTGACTCATTTACTTCATGTTTCAGAGCATTACTTTTTCAATCTGATGAGAAGGCATTTGAAAAAGTACACCGGGTTGCAATTGGCCCAACTATCAAGGATACATTTCTAAGGAATTGATATGACAAGATTGTGGGCATAACAGATTTCGGTAGTGACCCGACAGGGATAAAATCTTGATCTGAGCCAAAATGGATGTGCAATTGGAAATTACTTTGATGTTGCATAATATCATATTGATGTACGTTCTCTTGTGCAGGGTCAAAAGTGGATTTTCAGCCTTGAATGATAGGGACAATCCAAAGACATCAACTGCTGAGGCAATTCCCATTGTAGAGGGATCATTGAATGAATGTTTAGAATCATTTTGCATTATAGAAAACTGTTTGAAGTTGAAATGTTTAAAGCTGTTGAGTTTCTTTTAAAAAAGGGGATTTTGCATGATGACTCTTACATGTTTTATCCACCAATTCCACTAAAGAGCATCAAGATGGATTAATTTAATGAATGATGCGGAATTGATTGAGCATATTAAATAAGACGAGTCGGGATGATGAAAGGCAAACCTTGTCCTATACACAGTCCCATATTCATACACCTATGAGATGAGTGTAGGAAGGTTCATATCCATAAGGTAAAGAGTTCTCTCGCAAAAGGTACGGCAACTGAAATGATGAGAGGCAATTCATTTCTCTATCCTTAACACTACAAGTAATCCATTGCTTAACCCTTTTGAGCCCATACACTTATGGATGTTCTTTTCAAATTACCCCTGTCAAGAATCACCCCACATCGGGGCAACTAAGAGATCAAATGGTATCATGAGGTGAGGAAAATGAATTGAAATTTTCTTGCTCTCACTTGCATCAATCTTCAAGTTATGCTATTACATTGAATTCATTTGTTAATTTAAGTGCCTTAAGATGACGAAGAGCATTTCTTTCTCTATCTTATACACTTATATCCTTTGCATAGCCCACTTGAGCCTGCAGTTTCATTTCTTTTAAACCTAGTTGATGATCAACCCCCACACTAGGGCAAGGCAAAACCAGTTGATGATCAATCCCCACACTGGGGCAAGCCAAAAGGCAGATGAAGACTCTTGAAAAGTTCTAGTGTCATTTAAAGTGTAATTGCTTGACGCATGCATTATGCGCAAGAATTGAATTCAAAATAGAGCTAAGGGGGCATGAAAAAAACAATGTGCCTGGTAAAAGCAAGGCCGATGCCCATGAAAAAAGAAGTGAAGAAAAAATGCATGAGAACTAGGGGCATAAAAAGCAGTGTGCCTGGTAAAAGCAAGGCCAATGCCCATAGATGAAAAAAGAAAGTCAAGATAGGTGATTGTCAATTGCAAGAATTGAATCTTAATGGAGCAATACTCAAAGAACTCAAATGCCGAGTTTTTACAATCAATGGGGCACTTCATGAAGACAATCCCCGATGGTGAAAAAGAAAACCGGTGGTAATGCCGAGATGATCATCAACTCTCACCTTTTACACACTTTTTGAGCCTAATGACCCTTTCATTTCTCAACCCATGAACCCAACCTACGTTACGTCCCTTACAAAGTCTCTTCAGATTAGGGCACTTGAATTAACGTAGGAGTTCATATGTTTATAAGCATCGCTCGAAGAAGTGCGGGCAAGATTATTTCTTTCTCATTTTGTAGGGTTCTTGATTTATAAACCCGGAGATGATTACAAGACTGTTCATTCAATAGCCTTGACTCAAAGAGTCCATTTGTTAAGCCGTTGACCATGCCCACATTACAGTCCCTGTTAAAGACCTCTCAAATTGGTAAGATCGTACCGCTTGCGAGAATACTCGGACCCATATCGATATGATGAAATTGAGTGAGTCTCATAAAATAGCCATTCTAAATGAGAGTGAGTTGAAAGTCCTTTCTAACCGAAAGTCTCTCATTTGGTATTCTTAAGAAATCCATGTCATGAGTGAAAATTGTCTTGAACGATATTTCTCTCTAGTGGAAATTTGGATGATGCAAAAGTCATTATGCATGAATCTTGGTTGAATTGATAAAAGCTTCAATAGATTTTGAAGTATGCATTCCAGAATAGCCTTAATTGCTGATTTCTTTGGTGAATGCATTTTTGCTCTAATCATGTCTAATAGATAATGTTTTCTCAAAGACTCAAGAACTCCTAACATTCAGGTTCTTTTCAAGATGCCTCATGATATGAGGAGATGAGAAACCATCATGAGCATTCAAGGTGCATCCTTAATGTTCCAAAATTTATTTCTACCAGGAGATGAGAGGCATCCACAGGATATCTAAGTTCCAAAAGACATATCCCAAAGAATCAGAGATATCATCAGGTAAGTATATCTCTACCCATTCTCGACACTTGACTCGGTCAAGCTGTCCTTTTATATTATCCTGGTGTGCTTTCGTAGCCCAAAGCCCATCTTTACAGGAGACATATCCCCAATGAACAGAGATGTCATCAGGTAAGTATATCTCTATCTACAACTTAAATACTTGTCGTTGTACAGGTATTTCCCCTTTTGAGTACACTGACACTCGTTGGAGTCCCCAAAACTTATTTCCCTATTCAGGCGACCGTAGAATGGTACGGGTCCTGGAAGGTAAACCCCCGTTTAGGTGACCGTAGAATGGTACGGGTCCTGGAAGGTAAACCCCGTTTAGGCGACCGTAGAATGGTACGGGTCCTAGACAAAACTTATTTCCTTATTCAGGCGACCGTAGAATGGTACGGGTCCTGGAAGGTAAATCCCCGTTTAGGCGACCGTAGATAGGTACGGGTCCTAGACAAAGCTTATTTCCCTATTAAGGCGATCGTAGAGTGGTACGGGTCCTGGAAGGTAAACCCCCGTTTAGGCGATCGTAGAATGGTACGGGTCCTAGACAAAACATATTTCCCTATTCAGACGTCCGTAGAATGGTGGGTCTGGAAGGTAAACCCCGTTTAGGCGATCGTAGAATGGTACGGGTCCTAGACAAAACTTATTTCCTTATTCAGGCGACCGTAGAATGATACGGGTCCTGGAAGGTAAATCCCCGTTTAGGCGACCGTAGATAGGTACGGGTCCTAGACAAAGCTTATTTCCCTATTCAGGCGACCGTAGAGTGGTACGGGTCCTAGAAGGTAAACTCCTGTTTAGGCGACCGTAGATAGGTACGGGTCCTAGACAAAGCTTATTTCCCTATTTAGGCGACCGTAGAGTGGTACGGGTCCTGGAAGGTAAACCCCCGTTTAGGCGACCGTAGAATGGTACGGGTCCTAGACAAAACATATTTCCCTATTCGGGCGACCGTAGAATGGTACGGGTCGGGAAGGTAAACCCCGTTTAGGCGACCGTAGAATGGTACGGGTCCTGGAAGGTAAATCCCCATTTAGGCGACCGTAGATAGGTACGGGTCCTAGACAAAGCTTATTTCCCTATTCAGGTGACCGTAGAGTGGTACGGGTCCTGGAAGGTAAACCCCGTTTAGGCGACCGTAGAATGGTACGGGTCCTAGACAAAACATATTTCCCTATTTAGGCGACCGTAGAATGGTACGGGTCCTGGAAGGTAAACCCCGTTTAGGCGACCGTAGAATGGTACGGGTCCTAGACAAAACTTATTTCCTTACTCAGGCGATCGTAGAATGGTACGGGTCCTCGAAGGTAAACCCCCGTTTAGGCGACCGTAGAATGGTACGGGTCCTAGACAAAACATATTTCCCTATTCAGGCGACCGTAGAATGGTACGGGTCCTAGACAACTTATTTCCTTATTCAGGCGACCGTAGAATGGTACGGGTCCTGGAAGGTAAATCCCCGTTTAGGCGACTGTAGAATGGTACGGGTCCTAGACAAAACTTATTTCCCTATTCAGACGACCGTAGAATGGTACGGGTCCTGGAAGGTAAACCCCCGTTTAGGCGACCGTAGAATGGTACGGGTCCTAAACAACATTTATTGCTCTAACAGGCGACCGTAGAATGGTACGGGTCCTGAAAAAGACAATTTCCCCATTCAGGCGACCGTAGAATGGTACGGGTCCTGAAAAATCAATTTTTTGTCAAGGCGACCGTAGAATGGTACGGGTCCTGGAAAATGAATTCTCGTTTAGGCGACCGTAGAATGGTATGGGTCCTAGACAAAACCTTTCGCGTCTTTGGGCAACCGTAGAATGGTACGGGTCGGGGAAGCGATTCCTTACAAAACCTTTCTGGCGTATTGGGCGACCGTAGAATGGTACGGGTCCTGAGAAAGCAGCTCCTTTTTGCCATACTGGGCGATCGTAGAATGGTACGGGTCCTGAGAAAGCAGCATCGTCACAAAGTCATGTTATTATTCTAGGCGACCGTAGAATGGTACGGGTCTTGGATAGGTAACACCCACTACCTCGAATTACTCTATTCTCCTCGAAGGTAAGTTATTCCAGGTAAGTTCATCTATCATTTGCATTAGTATTTCCATGCACTATATAAATTGCATTAAAAAATGGAATTCATGTTCCAACAAAAAATCATTCATTGCATGAGCATGACCAAAATTTAGGTCTCAATTTGTCTTTAAAGGCAACCTCTACGAGCTCACCTTTAAAGAGGGCGCAAATTGACACCTAAATTTTTGGGGTTGATTTTGCTAAATAAAAAGAAAAAAATCACATAGCATATAGTTTAGGAAAATTTTATTTTTGTTATATTCCGTTAAGATTTCTCACACATTTAGGTAATATACACTAGGAGATGCACTTTTGCACAAAAGGGGAATTTTCTTGATGGAATATGCAAAAAAAAAATATTTCAGTGATATATTTAGGGGGTATCGTGCTCAAGCAAAATATGAAATGAAATATACCCGAAGATACAATTTTTGGCTTATAAAAGGGGTCACGTACAATTCATTAAGGGGGGACTTTTTAGTTTTCTTTGAGGAATCAAAAGAGAAAAGAACAAAAGTCAAAGAAGGAAGAAAGGAGGTGGAATCCGTCCGTGCGTGGAGAGGGGAAGAAAAGTCAAAAAAAGGTAAAAAGCAACAGAGAGAGAGGAAGGAGGGGGCCACTGTTCATCATCTCTCCCGAAGCCCCCCCTCGTCCGAGCGCCATCACCGGCGACTGCACCGGCGCCGATCTCCCCCAGCCTGCGCTGCCGCGCCCCTACGCCGCCTCGCCGCCGACCTCCATTTGTGAGGCCCTGCCCCTCGCCGATCACCGCCCAGATCTGCTCAAGCTCGGAGCCCCAAATCAACGCTCCACCGGACTCACCCCCGCACCGGACGCCGCCGCCGCTCGTTGTCCTTGCCGTCCGATCGCCGAGCATCCTCTTCACACCGGCGACTGCATCTACCCCGGTCTCCACAAACCCGAGCTCTCGCCGACCCACGGCGAAGCTCACGCCACCCGCGAAACCACCACCGCCCGAAGCGCTCGTGACCGCCGCGCCGATTGCCTGCTCCGCGACTTCCCGATCCGCCCCGACGTGCAGCCCAGCTCCGCCTGAGAAGCCCGACGCCGGAGCCGCTCCACCTCTGCAGCAATCGACGTCACTGAACCCCCAAATCAGCCACACCACCGAGCCTCTGCTCATTGACCCATGAAGCCAGCGCGACCGCCGAACCGACGCCGCGCCGATCCATACGCCTGTCCGACGCCCAGCCTTCGCCGGACGTGCCGCCACCGCGCCATCGCCGGAGTTCTCCGTCGTCGGCCAACGCCCTCGCCGGATCGACGGATCTGCTGCCCCCTTTACTTAGGTTGTTTATTTATTTTTTTACTTTTATCTTTCATTTATTTTATTTACTTTTAACTGTCATTTATTTTATCTACCTTTTTTAAGTTTTGCCATTATTGTACCAATTTGTATATTGGTAATTGTTTATTATAGGCACTATCCATAGGATTTGTCTTTAAGATTTATTGTAATTATTAATTTGACCCGTAAGATTTCGAGTCATTTTTTAATTGTATTAACTCTTGGGGTTTGTTTATGGTATATCAATTGTTGAATTAATTTAATTATTAATTTGATCCGTAAGATTTCGGATTAGATTTTTAATTATTTTGATTTCTTGTCGTGATGTTCGGGGTTAAAAGTAATCATTAATTTAACCCGTGAGATAACGGGTTATTTTTTTGTTTATTTTGATCCTTTATTTGTTGGATATCTTGCTCGTTAGATTTAATGTTTGTTTTAGAAAATCACTAAGAAAAATCAAAAAGATGTTGGAATTAGGATTTCGGTTGGTTTTAGAATATTTCTTGTTATTTTGCATATCTAGAATATAGATTTTATTTTAGATTTAAAAAATATAAAAACAAAAAAGGTGCATTCATTTAGGATCTTAGTTTTTGTTTAATTTAAGTTGCATGTTTAATTACGTGGCATTTTTAAATTTCGAACATTGTTAAAAAATAAAAAATATCATGCATATGTCATGTATAATTAGGGCATGCTCCGCACGTCATTGCATATTAAATAGATTGCATGTTAGGTGGAGATAATATCTTAATTTAAATTAGGATTTGATATGACCTAATCCTTATTTTAAATTAGATAGAATTTTAATTTAGCTAGATCATTTTTGCATTCGAATTTCATAGAAGAAAATACAAAATTTGTCTTTGCATAAGTTAATTTCAATTTTTAGGATAGATTGCATTTTTAAAAATAGAAACATCAAATGCACGTCATTTAGTTTTCATTAAGTTCATTTAATTAGAAATTTCTTGTCATTAGACTAAGTCATTTAATAAATGTCACATGACATATAGCTCGCATATTAAGTTGCATGAGGCATGTCATTTTAGTTTAAATAATTTTGTATGTCATTGCATCGCATTGCATGTTATTATAATTAGATCATTTAGATTGCATTTAATTATTGCATTTCTTCATGTCATATAGTTTAGGTCATGTCGTCATGTCATATTAGATTATTAGCATGCATCGCATGATTTTCATTAAATAAAGTGAAAACAAAAAATTGATTGCTTGTTAATTAGGAATCATATTTAGGATTGTTGATGTGAATTCTGATTTAACATTGCAGATGCTTTCGTTGCTTTAAGGTATGTTTTTGCATTATTTAATTGCTTTCTTGATGTGTTAAATTGGTGGTATGCGCACGTGTATGATCATCTCACATGTTAGGAAGCTCAATTAAAATCAAATCAAGCTGCCTGCAAAACATTTTTTAAAATTAAAAAGAAATGGTACCGAAAGGGCAGGATAGTGATGTGGCAGAAGTGTAACCAAGTCCCCGCACCCTAGTCTCTGGTTCGTAGGAGTAAAATAATACTCCAATTATTTTACTTAGGTGTCTAATCGACCTACCCTAAACCGATTAGTGGCGACTCTAGATAATGATCTTTTGCATGTTAAATCCTTAAGTCGCGATTTGGTATGGGCTTGGGAGAGCCCGAGGAAAGCGCTTAAAGGCTTAGTCATCAACCTAGTTCTAGGTGGCAAACCCGAAAAATTGGGTCGTGACACCACGTTATTAAAATCTTGCAGTAAATACGCTTTGACTTTTGTTAGATTCAAAATACTTAAACTTCCACAAAATACAAATTATTGACACATGATAATCTGTTAATATTTTTGAAAGTTAGAACAATATTTTAACTTTTGACATTTTTACTTTTGCCATAGAATTTTTAACAAACTAGCCTTTTATAGAGTAACGAGATGCGAAAATACTATAATATTAAGAGAGCGACTAATTTTTCGTAATGTGCATCGCAAGTTTATTAGCAATTTAAATATTATTGATTAAAAGTGCTTAATAAACCGCAAATGAACCCATTTTTTTAGATCAGAGACCATGATGGAGGGAGTATAAGGAAGGCGAGGGTGGTGCTGGGCAATCAGAGGAACAGCGGGATTTTAAAGGGGTTTTTTCCTTATTTTTTGGGGGGACCATATATTTTTTTTTCCTTTTTTTTCTTCTTTTTAATTTGGGAAGTGTCCTATTTTGCTCACATCTTGTCTTAGTATAGAGTACCATAGTATATAATCGGTTTTGGAATTTCCCTAGCAAATTTCATTTTGGGCTAATAATTTTGACATGCACGTTCAATCCAATAGAGTGATCTATGGTCAGCTTAACTTATATTTCGAGACTAAATGTTCACATAATGGTTTTTGCCCACGAAAACTTAGGATAATCAAGACAACAGAAATAGTAATTTACATCAACTACTCCCACACAAGAACTAATCCCCAATTGGAAAATACCGTAATGTTTAACAGAGACATTAATTTTTATGATGTGTACAGCCAATGTATTAGTTTTTTAAAATTTGTTTATTAAATTTGCTCAATAAATATAAATGAATATGAACTGTTTTTTGTAGTGATGGTGATGGGAGACAAATACAATGAGGCACTAGGAGGATAAGGAAGGGGAGGGGTGGTGCTGGGCCCGATAGATAGGGGGAAGGAATAGCTGGCCCCCTTAAAGGCAAAAAACCCACCATCACTCGTTGCGACAAATCATGGCCGAAATGCACTAGTGTCAATCCTCCTCTTCTTCCTCTCCCTTTTTTCCATATTGGAAATCGTTTCTGTTTTATCTTTCTAATTTCTGGAAAAATAAAAAGGATTAAAGAATTAAAAGATATGACCAACCTAAACCTCCCGAATGTTCTAGCGTGCTGTGTACACCTTATTGTCCTGCGGTTCTCCATCAAAAGCCGAGAAAAGGAAGAAAAAGGAGGAGGGAGGGAGGGAGAGAGAGAGGGAGGGAGGGGAGCAAGGTATTTGTGTGGCTGCGATTCTCGGAGATGGCGTGGGAGGATGGCGAATTCTTGAGGAATTTGTGAGGATGCGTTTGGTATTTTTACTGGATAGAATAATGTCGAATAGGATAAGAATATGACAGAATTTTAAATATTCCATCCAATATTTGCTGATGTCCAAATATAGCCTAAATTCAAATAAATATTATCTAGATGAATATTTGATTTGTAGGATTAAAATTTATAAACAAATCATGAAAGTTCTAAAAAGTATTCATCCTTCCTCAATTTGCCATCCATGTCGGACGCCTCCTCTTCCCGATGGATTTTGCCGTGCCCTACCACCAACTTCGCCGCTTCAAGTGACGCGGTTGAGGAGCTCTGTTGTGCCAACTACTGCCTCCATCGGATCATCTTCTTCGTGAAAGGAGGCCCCAAGCTTTGATCAGGATCACGAAACTCCCCGCTAGGATGGAGTTGAGCGACAATAGGAGGCGGTGAAGAGTGTGGCCGGGACTTGAGGAACAACCAGCGAGAAAGGCGCGGCCAGCTGCAACAAAAGACATGGATGCAATGAAAATTGACCTAGATGATCGAGGCTTTCCAGAATGAATCTTCAACGACAGTGGAGGGACAATTCACTCCAGCAAGAATGGTGTTGCTAAGATTGTCGGAGTTGCTGCAGTTATCGTCGGCAATTGCTGGCTGTTCATTGGGAGTTTGCAAGGACCCTTCGTTGGTGCAAATGGAGAGGGGGGCCAACAAGCTCCGGCACTGCTTTTCTGGGTGGCCGAAGGCGGGGGCAGGTCATCGTTGGTGGGATGAGCAATGGCCATTGGAGTTTGATGATCATGGTGCTCAGCAAAAGAGAGGAAGTGATGTGGACATCGAGCCATATCGAGGAGGAGGTGCTAGGAACCGTTGTCTATTTCGACCGGTTCGATCACTCAAGTGTGGGCCAAGCAATTCAGGCAAGCTATTGGCATCATGGTTCATGATCTTTGGCGTGGAGATGACCTTGGATCAAATTATGAAGAATCTTGGATCTCTGCACAATTTGATTATCTGGTTACCAAATATTTGACCAAGTTAATAAAATTATCTTCTTATTTAGGCATATTCTAGAATAGGAAGCATTAGTTCTCCTAAATTGTAACCAAACTAAATTAGGATTTTGGGAGTTGATTTGGCCAAACTATAGAGCTAATTTTAGGGTTTGTGTGGCAGCTAGAAGGCCTATATTAAGAGCTGGCCGAATTTCTTTGGAGGGGACATAATTTATTTTGAGGGAATAAAAATTGAAGGTTTTCTTCTACTGTTCTTTTGAAGATTTGACTTTATTAAGATTCCCCTGTGGTGATCGATTTGACTTATCGAGCGAGATAACGAATTCTTTTGCTCGTGGCATCTATAACGTTAATTGGTTGAGATGGGTTTGTCAACGGGCCACGTTTATACCAAGGTTGCCAATCATAAGTTCGACCTGGGTTGCCAATCATAGGTTTGATTGGAGGTCGAGGTTCGCAATTCGCACCGTCCGGGCCTTCGTAGAACGATCTTTCCGCAACAATTCACCTTAGGAAGGGCGATCACTGAGCGCAAAAGTGGGAAAAGAAGACGTGATTTTTTTAATCAAATTTTCAAAATTTACATATTCTATATGGATCTATCCCACCCTTAGGTGAGATTTTTTTATCCGGACTATATCCGGTCATATCCGAATTGCGTGTCACTCCAAACACTGAATAGAGTAAAATTTACTCTATCATGGGTCTTATCCAGCCTATCAGACGCTGCCTTAAATTTTTCAAGTGCATGGCGATCTCAAGAAAGAAACGGATATTTTGACCTACCCACCCCCTCGCCGTGGCTAAGTCATAATGGCTTTTATCTGACTTTTGGATATGGTCAATTAGTAGGCTGGTTTGGGTATGCTGGGACCGGGATGAGGATGGCACGTCACGTCCGGATTTCAATCCATTTGCAATGCATTTTCTATTACATTGCCACCATCAATGTTTGTCGCGTGAATTTACTTGAAATATGTGAGAGGTATATATCTTTGCTTTGCATATTAAATGGATCCAAGTTATGTTCATATCGGTACGCTTAAGCTTCATCTAATTAGCTACCGTCCCATTTGGACGAGGAAGGTGTGGTGCCCGATCCCTACCTCTTAGACTTGAAGGGTGGGGCCGGCTAGCAAAAGCTATACTAGCCCGGAAAAAAATAAAGAAATGGGTAATGTGGCAATTGATTTTTCTATGTTTATCCAAAAATTAAAATCGTCATTCCACCTTTTTATTTTAAAAGTGTTTCTCAAGTTTTTAAAAAATGTCGAGCATTCGTTAGGTTGTAATTTTTCTTTTGATGGTCAATTTTAGCTCACATAGGTTATTCGATTAGTGACATGAACGCAGCTATATGCATGTCGTGTTATAACCTGCTCAATTTACGCGGACACACTACATCGGAGTCGCATCAAGCAACATAGAAAGAGAGAGAGAGAGATGGGTCCATTAGGACGTCCATGGAGCTCAAGCTCTAAGCTCACGGCCTCCAAGGACGTTTAAACTCAAGCTTTTGATGCCATGGCTACTTGAGCTCATGACCGTGGCCGCTCGATATGAGCTTGCGGCAGCTGTAGCAACTTGACTTTCAGCTCAGTATCATGGCTGCAGGATCATTTCGAGCCACGAAATTTGAGGCCATGCCCACTCGAGTTTCAAGTTAGCGGCCAGGGCCACTCAATTGGTGGTTGTAAGGGGTACTGATGATAGTTTTTGACTTGCCGTGGTTGTTAATTTTTTTGAGTTTTTGATTTAGTATGATTTAAGGAAGAAGAATAATCTGTAGGGAGAGGGAGAGGGAGTCAACATTTGAAAAAAGAAAAAAAATACACATCGACAAATAAAAGGAAACAAAAATCCAGGCCAGAAAATAGTTAACGCCAAGTCGGCAAATTTCATCGCCGGACCTAAAAAAGGACGAGTAATGACACTTTTTTCTAAAGTAAGGGATGGTTTTGAAGCTAAAAAGGGGGACTGACTTTATTTTCGGGCAAAAGTAAACCCATCATAGATCCACATGATTTGAATAATTGATCAAAGACCGCAATTAGATCGCGAGCATCAAACCATCCACTTTCTCTGTGCCTCAGCCGTAGCAAAACGAAACCACACATAAAATTACCCGCAGCATCGCCGCCACCGAAGTGACAGACGACCGAAACAATCATCCCTCGGCGGAGCTACGACCAACGAAGAAGCTCATAATGCCGAACCCAATTAATTCAATCCTCTAAAGCTGAATCCCAGCAAGCTCGACCCAGTTCTTGGACTATAACCAAATTCAACGGTTGCGGTTCCTCTTGGCGCACCTCATCAACATGGGACGGCGAATATGAAGACGAAAATGAAGAAGAAGATGGTGACGATAACGAAGTGAGGAATTACGATCGGGAGATGGGCTTCCTATTCTTTGCAGGTCCGAATTGGACGTGTACTGTCGGCGTGAGCCTCGGCCTCGACGCATTCCACGGCGTGGGGCTCTGGCACGAGCGGCAGAGGAGATTCCTCGAGTGCTTGGCGACAAGGATGTTCACGCCGTGGACTCTGGAATTGCCATCCTAGCGCAGGTTCGCTTAGTCCGACTCTGCAGTACATGGTCGCAGGCTGTTGCAGAGCTCGCATGGTTTCTTCTCCTTTGTATCTGTCAATGTGGCTCGCTCGCTCATTTCGGTTTCAGCGAAGAAGAGATCGCCACGAGTCGCAAGAGTGAGCCAGGCTTTTCATTAGAAATGGGTTAAGTTGGTTTAATCGCGTCTTGTTATTCAAATGTGATATCTTAGTATACAAATAATTGTAAGAGTTTCTACATTAATTGATATTGTAATTTACCGTTTTACGGGATTGGTCTAAGGTGAGATAGAAGGTTTCTTAATTAGTCTAATATGGGGCTGGCTAGTGTGGGCCGAGTTGAGCCTAGCCTATAATGAGAGGGTCTGGTTGGAAACTCTAGTATCTCCTTTAACCCTAATTCTCACATGTATCCTCACATAAGGAGCGTTAACCTAGCGCTAAAGGGTGAGGAGCCGTCTTATTGAGTCAATGATACGGAGGGTAATAGAGAAGAATGACTTGCGCGTGGAACATCAGTTTTCCGCTTCCGCTTCAAGAACGATGAATCCCAAAACAGGTGCATTAATCTTTCTACTCGATTTTGCATGTTTTTGTTCTGGTTATAGAGATCTTGGGGTTGTGCAATTTGCATCCAACAATAACATTTCAAATTTCTCTTGCGAATTTCGTTTAAGCTCATGTGTTTAATATGCATATTCAATCTGATGAAGTGATTCCGATCGGTTTACCTTAACATTTTAGGTTTAACGTTCATTTAATAATTTTTGCAAACGAAGGATAATCAAGAGAACTGAAGGATTGACTCTCACGTTATTAAATTCTTGCAGTGAATGCGCTATGACTTTTGCTAAATCTGAAATACCTAAACTTTTACGATATACAAATTATTGACTCGTGAATTTACATATAATTTTTCCTAAAATTAGAATAATATTTCAACTATTGATGTATTCTTCACTTTAACCGCTGAATTTTAAATAGACAAGGCCTTTATTAAGTAACTAGATGCGAAAAAACTGTAATGTTTAAGAGAGCAATTAATTTTTCATAGTGTTGTGCATCACGAATTTATTAGTAGCTTGAGAAGTATTGATTAAAAGTGTATGTTAAAAGAAAATGAACCAATTTTTTTTTTTCTTTTAGATCGGAGACCATGATGGAGGGAGGATAAGGAAGGTGAATGTGGTGCGAACGTAGGAACAGCTAGCGCTCAAAGCAAAAACACAACTCGAGGAGACAAGTTACCGCAGAAATGCACTGGATCCCTTCTTTTTCCCCATATTGAATTGATTTATTTATCATTTATTTTCCGACGGCATACATTTTCTTTTGAGCAATTATCCGTCATCTTGTGAATTTATTAGGAATATGTGAAGATAGTTAGCTTACCTTGCATATTTCACTCATCCAACAAAATCGATGATATTTTTATGGAACTCTTATCATGTCCATTAAGCTTGGCCTTGTTGATTATGCATTCGGTTTGGATGGAGCCCTCTAAGGTTTGAGGATGGAGCTCGCTTGTATAGGAAAAAAAAACAAAAGAAGAATGTCACCGTTGGTGTTCATACTCGAAAATTAATATCTTCCCTCTAACTTTTTTTATTTTATTTTATAGATTCATAAGTAGATGGAGGGTTGTTTTTGGGCAAAACTAGAGGGACCGATGGCATTTTACACGTTCTAATGGCACTTTTTAAGCCCGTTCGATGCATGTGAAGTCAACCCATTAGAAATTTATACGATTTGAAATGTGAAAAGGGTGGAATCAAGATAATGTAATTCAATGTGTTGTTAAATAGCACACCTTGACCATCCAAAAAAAAAAAAAAAAAAAGAAATAATGGGCCTTGCCTATAAGGGCCGGGCAAAGCCCTTGGGACCTTTACACTGTCTAATTAGGTCATTAAATATATAGCTGTTGACACCTAATTTTGGAAAAATAAAATTGCATTTTGAACAAATAAAAGAAAAAAAATGAAAATGGGGGAAATTGATTTGATTGATTATGCATGGAAGGTGAGAATTCTGACTAATTATTCTTGCTTCAATTAGATATTCAAGAAATCAAGAGAATAAAAGTCAAAATGGAAACCAAACCCAAAATTGGTGAGGATAATTGCCAGATTGATAAATCAAAGGGAAAGTATCAAAGGATTATACTCATCAGGTGAACTGTTTGCAAAAATCAAAACAAACTTGGATGCGTTTTTGGTAACATGAGTGAAAAACCGAAATGTAAATTTGCGATGGCAAATCGGGGCTGAAATTCTATAATTCCCACAATCAAGGAAGCATAACTTTCTAAAGACAATAGAGGTTTTCGCTATAAAAGGGCAACAGTTTGTGAAAAAAGGGGGAGAGCGATTTTCGAAAAATTCAAAGCAAAGGTGAGGAAGGTTTTTCCTTCGTTTCTTTTGAGTTCAATTTTCTTTAGAGGGGTTAGGTCAAAGGGTTGTTTGCCCCTTTTTACTGAAGAAAAGTACAAAAGTCAGCAAGGGAATACGTGCGAGGAGACGTGAGGTGAGGTGAGAGAGAGAAAAACCAAAAAAGGAGAAAAGAAAGAGACGTGCACTGTGCTTCTTCTTCGTGGGGTTCCTTCTTCGCCAAGCCGCATGCCATTCGCTGCTGCCCATCGTGCCCGCACCGGCCTCTGCCGCGCCTTGCTCACCCATCGTTGCACCGAGCCGACGTCTGCAGCTCCACGGCCGCACCCGTGACTTGCTGCCGGCCCGGCGCCGGAGCTCCGAAGCTGTCACTCCCGACCTCGCCGTGCCAGCTGCGTTGCTCGCCTCGGCCCTAGCACCGGAGCCTTCGCGGCTCGTCTCCGCTCATCGGACGCGGCGCCTCCGGCCCGAGGCTCGCTCGCAGAGCCACCACGTCTCTCGCCCTTTGTTCGAGCACCCGCAAAGAACCCACCATGACGACCGCGCTCTCGCCCGCCGGAGCCGCTGCGCCGTGCCCTTGCTCCATCGATCTCCGCTGCCCCGAGCTCGAGCTGCCGCCGTCCACTGCGGCCGCTCCGCCGGAGCTTCGACGACCGGTCAAACACCGCCCGGCGTCACCCCCCGTCGTTTACCCTCTAGGTAGATTTTTACTTTTTTTTTACTTTTACTTTTTACTTTCTTTACATTTTAGTTTATTTTACTCTTTTTATTTGTTATTTTATTTTATTTATTTTATTCTTTTTTTTTTTTTTTTTAGTTTAGTTATTTAATTTGCGATATTGGATATTAATATTTGTAATTTTTGTAGGCATTATCTGCAGGAATTTTGTCCGGAATTATTATAATTATTAATTTGATCCAAGAGACATTGGATCATTTTTTTAATTATTTTAATTGTTGCGCTTTTTAGTGAGATTTTAATTGTTAAATCACAATAATTATTTAATTTGGTCCGTAAGACCTCGGATTAGATTTGTAATTATTTTGATCTCTTTGTTGTGATAATTAAGGTTAGAATAACCGTTAATTTGACCCTGTGAGACAACGGGTTATTTTTTCGATTATTTTAATCCTTCCTTGCTTGATTTTGTTGATAGTTTAGATTTAATAATTATTTATCTTTTTTTAAAAAAAAAACTAAAAATCAAAAAAAAAAAAAATCAAAATCTTGCATGAGCATATAAGACATGTAGGTTTAGTAAATTTTTTTTTTTTTTTTTGGATTATATTTTTTAAATTGCATTTTTAGATATCATTTTTAAAATAGGTTAGGGTCAATCTTAAACAACCTTTTTTTTATAGAGTCTTAGATAAAATTGGCATATTTTTATATTCTTTTTTTAAAGAAAATAAAAATAAAAAAATAAAAAGATAGTTTTCTAAGACATAATAGGGTTTAAGTCAAAATTAATCCCAAAAATGAATTAGAAAGTTATTTTTTAGATAGCTTAATTAAGGTTTTATTAATTTTGAATTTCAATAAAAAATACAAAAATACTAGGTGCATATTAACTAGTTTGCATAATAGGATTATTTAATTAGAATATGTTTATTAGTAAATTAGGTCATGAGGTGCATGTTAACTAGATTACATATTAGGCCCATTTAATTTGAATTTGCATATTAGTAAAATTAGGTCATTTAGCTAAAAAATGCATTTTTTTTTAAAAGAATTCTAACTCTTAAGAAAACCCAAAAAAATGTTTGCTTTGTTTGATGTAATTTATTTATTTATTTTTTATTTGAATATTCAATAATGGTTGAGCACCCGTGTGATCACCTTTTGACATAGTAGAAGTCTAGGTTAAAATAAATCCAAGTGCCTTTGCAAAAAACATTTAAAAATAAAATAAAAAAAAAATGGTACCGAAAGGGCATTAGAAAATTCTAGTGTAACCAAGTCCCCGTACCCTTAGTCTCTGGTTCGTAGGAGTAAAATAAATCTCCCTTTATTTTACTTAGGTGTCTAATCGACCTACCATAAACCGATTAGTGGCGACTCCTAATTAATAACCTCTTGCATGTTTAAAAATTTAGACTTAAGTCGCGATTTGGTATGGGCTTGGGAGAGCCCGAACTAAGTTTAAAAACTTAGCAGTCCATTAACCTAGTTTTAGGTGGTGAACCCGAAAAATTAGGTCGTGACAGCTTGGCGACTCCGCTGGGGACTTGTGTTAAAACACTTAGTGGACTTAGGCCAATTTTTTTTTTTTTTTTTAAAAAAATATTTTTGTTTGGCAGCGAGGACACCAGGTACGTCCTAACATATCTAAGGTGTTAAATGTTCTTGCAGATGGGAGGTAAAAGGGGAGTAGTCTTTGCTAACCTTTGTCTTGCAGGTTGGAGTGTGGGATGAATGATTTATTTTTCCCAATTAGAAGTGTTGTTTGCATTTAAACTGTTGTGCATGCTTTATTGCTTTAGCATCACACTATTTGCACACACAACCTACGGTCTGACCTGGGCTGCGATAGGATTTCTAGGATGGTGTTGAGAAGTATACTTTCTCCAAAGCGAGACTGCTATGTAGAGGTTGACCTTCTTTTCCCCGAAAGTTTTTCATGGTGTCGAAATGTGTTTTGTCCATATCCACGAGATTGCGTGACTATTGGACATTCCATTCAACTGAGCCCGGAGTTAAGGGGACCTGACACGTTAATGCGAGACTGCAACGGTCAGATCACCCTCTTAGCTCCACTTTGTTAAGCCATTTAGATAGAAATCGAGCCTCACGTTTCATGCGTGTGTCTATGTGATTGTCATTTATTTCCGGTGAAAGTAAGTTGTCTAAATTTTCGCAATTTACTTACTTTATTTTAATTTTTGTTGGCCCATGACAATAGGTTTCATCGTCAGTCTTGTTTTATATGCAATGGGGAAAACCGACGTACAATTCATTTCCACTCCTAAAAAAGAGCTCAAGATGTGGTTGGACCAGTTAGATCAAGATGGCCAGAGATATGTGAAAGCCAGGATCCCCCAACTTCTCCCACTGTTAGAGATCAACATTCACTCTGGTGTGATATAAGCACTCCCTCACTTTTCGTGTTCACAAACTTCCACCTTCATATTTGGTGAGTTTGAGCTGACTCCAACGCTTAAAGAATATAGTGTTGCCATTGGAATGCCTCTGGAAAAGGAACTTGTTAGACCGCCTATCGGTATAGATTCTATTTCTGAATTATCACGGTTTTTAGAAATCGAAACCGAAAGAGCAAGGAAGGTTGTCAAAGCCAATTGTTTTGCATGCCCATTTTCATTTTTGGAAGAATGTTTTGCAAATCAATAAATGATTTCAAAAGCTAGGATCTTCATATTAGCATTTTTGGGCTACTCATTTTTCTTTATCGAAGAAATGCTATTAATCCTTCAATTTCATGGGTGGTTAATCGTATTTGCAACGGCTTAAATTATGTTAATATGGTTTTAGCCGAAACATTCTTGTCATTAACCGTTTCAAGCAAAATGAAGAAAAGACCATGCGTGCCCTCCCTGAATTTTTGCAAATATGGTTTTTCTCGCATATAAAAAGTTTTGGGCACCATATGAAACAATTTAAAATTGATGATTTAAGGCACCCCATACAAAAATTTGCGATTTTGGAACGTTTTTCCCCAAATAAACAATACGCCCGTTGGGTTAATTTTTTTGAAAAATCCTAAGCCCATGGCATTCCTATGGTATACTAAATGGCTTTATGTTGAGGAGGCTCGTTTCTCTCACAAGTATGATGGGCCAATTCCGTTGCTGGGCCTTTCTGGTGCTACCTCCTATTATCCATATAGGGTGGCCCGTCAGTACAGAGCCCTTCAAGAAGTTCCTCCGTCATCAAGACGGAATTGTTCCAAGTTCGTTTTGTTCATGCGGACTATGATTATTTCAACGAGGTCCAGATGATCATTGCTGCATGGAAGGAATGCCATCTAGAGAAGATTTTGGTGCCCAAGAGACTGAAAGGCAAGGAGGAGATCCACCATGCGTCGACATTCTACATCCAGCAACATCGGATTCCTGCTGCCTTACGTCCAGTGATCCCTGATGTGACCGAGAAGCCAACTCAAAGAGCACAAATTGAGCATCTTAAGCAGAAAGTGGAAATGATTGAAGCTGAAAATAGGAAGCTTCGCAAAGCGTTGGGATCCCGAAAGCATATAAAATGAGATGTTTTGAATTTTCGATATTTAGGGATCTTGATTTCAATTTTCAATTCAATGCTTTCAATTTTTAGTTCGATGTTTAGGGAGTTGAATTTCAATTTTTAGTTCATTGTTAGGAAGTTTGACTTTATATTTCAAGTGAATTTTGAATAAAATCAGGCGATTAGACTATTGTCATGGGCCATTTTCCTATATTGTCATTGGTTCTTATATTACTTCTTTTTCTAGGTGCCAACGGATCCACCACAATTGCCTATTATTACACGATCAAGGGCTAAAATGGCCGACCAAAATGAAATGCGTGATCGTATGTCCGCCGTGGAGACTCAACTTCAACAAGTACTCGCCTCTATACAGCTAGTGACGGATCAACTCCAATTCCTCCAAGTGAATCCAACAGCTCCACTTACTCTTCCCGAAATAGTTATCCCAAAGCAAGCAAACAAGGTTCAAACGATTGATGACGACATGCCCGGGCTGGACGATGACTCGGTCCTTGTTGGAAAAGTCAAGCCTGGCAGTGTTCCTAAGACAGATCAGGATGAGCGTGTTGCAAAGCTAGAAGAGAAAGTGAGACAACTGCAGGAATCACAAAGCTCACTCCCGTTCGACCTCTCAGTCTATGAGAAGGTCAAAATGCCGAGCAAGTTCAAAATGCCAGAGTTTGAGAAGTATGACGGTACATCTTGCCCAAAATCTCATCTGCAAATGTACCACGTGCGCATGGCCCAGCACGTCAAGAATGAGCCCCTTATGAGCCAATCGTTTCATGCGAGTTCGATTGGACCCGCACTAAACTGGTATGTAATGAAGAATGTGAATCTCCTCGACACCTGGAACGAAGTGGCCGACGCGTTCCTCACATAGTACAAGTTCAACATGGACATCGCACCTTCTTGAGAAGACCTGGAGCAGATGGAAAAGAAAAGGAGCGAGTCATTTAAAGAATATGCTGTAAGATGGAGAAACCTAGCGGCTCAAATCACTCCTGAGCCTACCATCAAGGAGCTGATGAAATTGTTCGTGAAGACCCTCCCTTCTGAGTTTTGTAACCGAATGGCCAGTACGTACGTCGAAAGCTTCAATCAGCTTATTCCTGTAGGAGAACAGATCGAAATGGGGATAAGGGAAGGATGGTTTATTGAGCCATCTAGTAAAAGATTCACCGCCAAGAAGGGAAGGAAGCGGCTGAGGATGTGAACATGGCTTATAGCCAAGAAAGTGCCAAACGTGCCCCAGCCATCCAAATGAACCCAAGGCAACAACAAACTGTTGGTCGCCAATCATTTGCCTAAGCAAATAATAGAAGGCAATTCACTCCCCTCCCTGGATCTCCATCCCAGGTGTTGGCGATTCTTCAAAAGAAAGGTTTGCTTACTAGTGAACCAAAGCGTCCTAATCGTGAAAGCAATTGCAGTTACGACCCGACGAAGAAGTGTGACTACCATAGCGGTGAACTAGGGCATTCAACTGATGAGTGTTTCACCCTCAAGCACAAGATCCAAAACCTCTTAGACACGAAAGTCTTTTTGTTTCAAACTGCTCGGCCGAACGTCTAGAAGAATCCGCTACCGGAGCATGAGGATACAGTCAATGCTATCCTGGAACCAGACATTGAATCCGAATCGAGTTACCACTCATTTGAGTTGGTGTCCACCATACATGCATCTCAAGACTCACCACCACCCACTTCTGAAGTTTCAAATGCTGCCCTTATGATGGAAAGGGTGATGGATGTGAATGGTTTTGTTCTTGGTAGTGGCCTTGGAAGAAATGGTCAGGGTATTCAAAGTCCCAATGAAGCTCCTCAGAGGCCCCATGCTGCTGGAAGAGGAGGGGAAAGTTCTGGAGGACGAAGAAAGGGAAGGCGAAACCCACCACCTGACCAAGGGCGAGGGAGGCAAAACCCACTACCCCCGAGCATTCACGAAATATTCCCCGGTCCTCCAAGAATGATGCAGGATGAAGCTGAAGTGATAGACACTCTGGGGCAACCTAGTGGCAAGTTTGATTACTTGGTGAAGTATTCAGCCCCTCCCAGTTACTCCATTGATCCTCGTGAGATAATCCCAGATGGATGGGGTGGCATGGATGATCCGATACCCTCGAAGGCAGAAAACCTTGATGATGAACTGGAAGGAGTTGCAAGCTTGTTCGACGATCTCATCATAGGAGCTATCGATGAAGGACCCCCAGAAGAGATGGGCTTTGGCCCACAAGAGTAACTCTTTTATTGTTTTTGCACATTCCTCCGCGTGGGAATTTTTATTGTTTTCTCGAGAGATGTTTCCACTTTCCTTTTAATTCTTGAATGTTGCATTTTTTTCATTTAATAAATGTAATTTATTGATGAATTTCAATAAAATTACAAATTTTATTTTGAGGGCATGATGAGGTACTCCAAACCAGCCCGGTGATGATATCCAGCCGATAAAAGAAAAGAAAAATCCAATGAGAATTCCGAGGCCGGGCTTCATCATGCTTTCTTGTGTCAAAATGTTTCAAAAAAAGTTTTGCCAAAGAATTTCAAAAAAAAAAAAAAAAAAACAAAACAAAAGATGTAGTTTACCATTTGTCTTTCGATTTATCTACTTCATGTTTCAAGGACGGTCTTATAGCATGCAAATGTGTGAAAATAGTCCAATCCAATTCCAGATTCTGGGGGCAAGTTTGCTTCAAATTGCAGCGGCTCATATGTGGTGAAGAAGGTACTCCCTGGAGACGCCTTGATCCAAGAGGAAATGGATGGTCGTGAGTTTTTCACTCTTATTAGTTCTAATGCTGTCAAGAAGTATCATTCATGATAAAATTTGTCATGTCATGTTTTGAACTGCGAGTATTTCTATGTTGAATAAATTTCTTCAATGAGTTGAATTATTCAAATTTGTTGCAAAACTTGCATTTTTCTTCCTTGATGAATTATGTGAGATGAATTGAATGTGTCAAATGGGATACTTTGGAATGATTGGCAGGCCTTGTTCCAAACACTAATCCCCAGTAAGTTGTGTGGAAAAATTCCGTGCCTGCAAGGGAAAGTTGATCTCGCAAATAGTACGACAATCGACGTGATGAGAGGCATTCTTTTCTCTATCCTAAACACTACATGTGATCCATTATTTAACCCTTTGAGCCCCATATGCTTATGGAGATCTTTTTAAATCATCCCTGTCAAGGATCATCCCACATTGGGACAAATTTGAAATGATTGGTAGGAATCTTATTGCTCGCACTTGCATCAATCTTCGAGTATTGCTTTCACAGTGTAACTTCTATGGTAATTTAAAGTGCCTTAGGATGACGAAGAGCAGTTCTTTCTTTATCCTATACACTCTCATCCCTTGCGTAGCCCACTTGAGCCTATGAATTCGTTTCATGATAAACCCAGTTGGTGATCATCCCCCACACTGGGGCAAGGCAAAAAGAACCATTCAAGTAACATGGTTTAGAATGCTGATAAAGAATGGAGACTCTGTCCAAAGAAAATAAGTGCAAAAAAAAAAAAAAATGGGGCATGAAAAGTAGTGTGCTTGGTAAAAGCAAGGCCAATGCCCAGAAAAGAAAAAAAATCAGACTCTTGTTATAGCAAGTCATATCCCCAACAAGACGGTACTAAAAATGAAATGCTGTTGCAATCAATTGAGTTGAGATGTAAAAAAATCTTCGGCAATGGAGAAGGAAAGTGGTGGAAATGTCAAGATGATCACCGATTTTGACCCTATAAACACTTTTTGAGCCTAATGATCCTTTCATTTCTCAACCCATGAACTAAGCCTATGTTACGTCCCTTGCAAAGTCTCTTCTGATTAGGGCACTTGAATTAACCTAGGGGTTCACATGTTTTAAGCATCATTCGAAGAAGTGCGAGCAAGATTATTTCTTTCTCATTTTGCAGGGTTCTTGACTTGTAAACCCATAGGTGATTACAGAATATCTCTCATTCTTTCAATAGCCTCGACTCAAAGAGTCCCTTTTGCTAAGCCGTTGACCAGGCCCACATTACTGTCCCTGTTAAAGACCTCTCAGATTGATAAGGATCGTACCACTTGCGAGATTGCACAGACCTTTGTTTGGCATGATGACAAGTGAGATAGAGCAATTGCCAAATATTGCATCAAAGGCCAGGATGAAATGACCCTTTTCAATGAGGATGAGTGTAAAGTTCTCTTAGACCGAAGAATCCCTCATTTGACACATCCATGACACTCATGTGTTCAGATTGGAATATTCTTTTGAGATATTTCCCAATGGAAATTAAGTGATGCAAGATTGATAGAAATAATCATGCATGAACCTCATTTGAATTAATGCATGTCTGTGAATGCATATTGCTTTTCCTACAACTGTGTTTTGCAGGAAACGCATCCCCAAGGAACAGAGATGTCACCAGGTAAGTATATCTCTATCCATATCTTAAATACTTGTCATTGTACAGGTATTCCTTTTCAAGCACCAACACTCGATGGAGTTCCCCCCAAAGAATTTTCCTAGATTCATCAGGCGACCGTAGAATGGTACGTGTCCTGAAAATGAATCCCAGTTTAGGTGACCGTAGAATGGTACGGGTCCTAGACAACACCTATTCAGGCGACCGTAGAATGGTACGGGTCCTGGAAATTGAATCCCAGTTTAGGCGATCGTAGAATGGTACGGGTCCTAGACGACACCTATTCAGGCGACCGTAGAATGGTACGGGTCCTGAAAAATTAATCCCCGTTTAGGCGACCGTAGAATGGTACGGGTTCTGGGAAAGCAGTCTCTTTGCAAAGCCATGTTACTATTCTGGGCGACCGTAGAATGGTACGGGTCCTGGACGTGTAGCGCCAATCTATCTTGAGTTACTCTACCCTCCTTGAAGGTAAGTAATTCTAGGTAAGTTCCTTTATCATTTGCATTAGTATTTTTTATGCATCACATAGAATTCATAGTTTCAAAAAAAAAAAAAAAGTCATTCAATGCATGTGCATGATAAAAAATTAGGTCTCAATTTGTCTTTGAAGGCAACCTTTACGAGCTCACCTTCAATGAGCGGCAGCTATTGACACCTAATTTTGGAAAAATAAAATTGCATTTTGAACAAATAAAAGAAAAAAAATGAAAATGGGGGAAATTGATTTGATTGATTATGCATGGAAGGTGGGAATTTTGACTAATTATTCTTGCTTCAATTAGATATTCAAGAAATCAAGAGAATAAAAGTCAAAATGGAAACCAAACCCAAAATTGGTGAGGATAATGGCTAGATTGATAAATCAAAGGGAAAGTATCAAAGGATTATACTCATCAGGTGAACTGTTTGCAAAAATCAAAACGAACTTGGATGCGTTTCGGTAACATGAGTGAAAAACTGAAATGTTAATTTGCGATGGCAAATCGGGGCTGAAATTCTGTAATTCCCGCAATCAAGGAAGCATAACTTTCTAAAGACAATAGAGGTTTTCGCTATAAAAGGGCAATGGTTCATGAAAAAAGGGTGAGAGTGATTTTTGAAAAATTTAGAGCAAAAGTGAGGAAGGTCTTTTCCTTCGTTTTTTTTGAGTTCAATTTTCTTTAGAGGGGTTAGGTCAAAGGGCTGTTTGCCCCTTTTTACTGAAGAAAAGTACAAAAGTCAGCAAGGTAATACGTGCGAGGAGACATGAGGTGAGGTGAGAGAGAGAAAAACCAAAAAAGGAGAAAAGAAAGAGACGTGCACTGTGCTTCTTCTTCGTGGGGTTCCTTCTCCGCCAAGCCGCATGCCATTCTGCTGCTGCCCATCGTGCCTGCACCGGCCCCTGCCGTGCCCTGCTCACCCATCGTTGCACTGAGCCGACGTTTGTAGTTCCATGGCTGCACTCGCGACTCGCCGTCGCCCCAGCTCGACGCTAGAGCTACGAAGCCCGTCGCTCCTGACCTCGCCGCGCCACTGCGTTGCTCGCCTCAGCCTAGCACCCGGCGCCTTCGCGGCCCGTCTACGCTCACAGGACGTCGCGCTTGCGCCCCCGACGCCGCGCCTCCGAAGCCCGAGGCTTGCTCCGCAGCCACCACGTCTCGCCCTTTGTTCGAGCACCGCAGCAACCCACCACGACGACCGCGCTCCTACCCCGCCGACGCCGCGCCGTGCCCTTGCTCCACCGATCTCCGCTGCCCCGAGCTCGAGCCCGCCGCCGTCCACCTGCAATCGCTCCCGCCGGAGCTCCGACGACCGGTCAAACACCGCCCGGCGTCACCCCGTCGTTTACCCTCTAGGTAGATTTTTATTTTTTTACTTTTACTTTTTACTTTCTTTACATTTTAGTTTATTTTACTCTTTTTATTTGTTATTTTATTTTATGTTTATTCTGTTTTTTTTTTTTTTTTAGTTTAGTTATTTAATTTGCGATATTGGATGTTAATATTTGTAATTTTTATAGGCATTATCCGCAGGAATTTTGTTCGAATTATTATAATTATTAATTTGATCCGAGAGACATTGGATCATTTTTTTAATTATTTTAATTGTTGGGCTTTTTAGTGAGATTTTAATTGTTAAATCACAATAATTATTTAATTTGGTCCGTAAGACCTCGGATCAGATTTGTAATTATTTTGATCTCTTTGTTGTGATAATTAGGGTTAGAATAACCGTTAATTTGACCTGTGAGACAACGGGTTATTTTTTCGATTATTTTAATCCTTCCTTGCTTGATTTTGTTGATAGTTTAGATTTAATAATTATTTATCTTTTTTTTTTTAAAACTAAAAAATCAAAAATCAAAAAATCAAAATCTTGCATGAGCATATAGGACATGTAGGTTTAGTAATTTTTTTTTTTTTTGGATTTTATTTTTTAGAATTGCATTTTTAGATATCTTTTTAAAATAGGTTAGGGTCAATCTTAAACAACCTTTTTTTTTTTTTTATAGAGTCTTAGATAAAATTGGCATATTTTTATATTCTTTTTTTAAAGAAAATAAAAATAAAAAAATAAAAGATAGTTTTCTAAGACATAATAGGGTTTAAGTCAAAATTAATCCCAAAAATGAATTAGAAGGTTTTATTAATTTTGAATTTCAATAAAAAATACAAAAATACTAGGTGCATATTAACTAGTTTGCATAATAGGATTATTTAATTAGAATATGTTTATTAGTAAATTAGGTCATGAGGTGCATGTTAACTAGATTGCATATTAGGCCCATTTAATTAGAATTTGTATATTAGTAAAATTAGGTCATTTAGCTAAAAAATGCATTTTTTTTTATAAAAGAATTCTAACTCTTAAGAAAACCCAAAAAAATGTTTGCTTTGTGTGATGCAATTTATTTATTTATTTTTTATTTGAATATTCAATAATGGTTGAGCACCCGTGTGATCACCTTTTGACATAGTAGAAGTCTAGGTTAAAATAAATCCAAGCTGCCTGCAAAAAACATTTAAAAATAAAATAAAAAAGAAATGGTACCGAAAGGGCATTAGAAATTCTAGTGTAACCAAGTCCCCGTACCCTTAGTCTCTGGTTCGTAGGAGTAAAATAAATCTCCCTTTATTTTACTTAGGTGTCTAATCGACCTACCATAAACTGAATAGTGGCGACTCCTAAATAATATTTTGCATGTTTAAAAAGTTTAGACTTAAGTCACGATTTGGTATGGGCTTGGGAGAGCCCGAACTAAGTTTAAAAACTTAGCAATCCATTAACCTAGTTTTAGGTGGTGAACCCGAAAAATTAGGTCGCGACAATAGCTTTCCTAATGAAGTTTTAAACTTTAAATTTGATTAGCCGGAGCTCGTTTGTTCAACGAGGTGGACAAGAGTCTGGCATGAAAAGGATCTTTTGCTGTCGTGAGCTATACGAACATAGTTCGTGGGCAATCATTGTGTATCTAGCCTTTAAAATGAGTAAGGATCACGCTTATTTCCAAGTCAACGAGGGTTGGAGAATATCGTAAAATCCCTAAATCATGATTGACAACAAAAATCGGCACCAAACAACTTTTCTTTTTGACAAAAAAAAAAATTCCCTGCAAATTTTATCAAAGAGGGCTCCAGGATCTCGAGCTTCTTCCCATTTTATTGTTTTTTTTAGAAAAACAAATAAACGATGTACTTCGATAACAAGATAGACCAATTTATATATATTCTTGATCTACGAAATACGCTCCATTCACCTAATCGTCCTTTGAGTTGATCCATTGTTTCGGGACCTTTTCCATAACATATGAGGAAAATATGCCAAATTTTGTGTTAACATAATCGATACGTAAATGTTCAATTGGGTGCCACAACACCCTCTAAAATCTTATTATATAGACGTTTAAACAATTTACAGGAATTCGAATGCCTAGTATAATTGTCGATCATGTAAGTAACTAATCATGTGAAGACGTGAAAAGATTTCGACATGTTTTGAAAGTTATAATTAAATTAAAAGTGTTGGGATTCACTTATTCCCAGAAACCGGATTCGATACTAAATCGAACCCCTAAAAAGACGAAGCGGAAGCGAGCCCAGAAACAAAAACATGAATCACTGATCAAAGGCACACCACGAGTTCGAGCGTACCTTGTATCCACAGACTAAACACCGACGCCGATATGAGTAAGAGAATTTAGCCCTGTTCGATCCGATGACGCCAATTCGCCTTGAAGGGAAGATGGGTGTCGCTTCTTGCTTACTGTTCTTTCTTTTTGGAAGGAGAGAGAGGAGAGGAACGTACGCACTATCAAAGGGTGTGTTCCTCCCTCTCTTTTCTCCCTTAAATACGTCCTCTCCAAAGGACGTGTCCCTTCGGTAAAAGGCATTCCCCCAAAAGTTACAACCCTTCAACATGTCCCTCCATCCATGGGCCCTAAACTTGTGGGCCAGGCTTTTAGGCCCAACATGGGCGGACAGGCCAACTTAGGCCCATCACATTAATTAAATAAAACTATCATCTCCCACTTGCACATGGTGGGCCGAACAGGATTCTCTTTACCTCTCTACAACGTTCATACTGGTGAATAGTCCGTGCGACCAGCATACTTTGAGAGCTCGTTACTATACATCTGTTAGGAATATATAACAGCTCATAATAGGCATCATATTCCGAGTAAATTTAGTATGCAGTACCATAGATCGATCGATCACATTTATATCTCTCTTGATCTCTTTTAAACAACGATATATATATATATATATATATATATATATATATATATATATATTGTATTCACAATTATGATTATCCCAAAGATAGTCATAATTGGTCGACCAAATGAATACAAAACTACAATGTGATTCTCCAAAATCGATCTTCCTCTTTCTTTCAAACTCTCAATTTCAGTTCAACTTGCTTTTCTAGAAATGTCCCATTAGATCGAATCAACTCATGACCATTGGCAACATTCTAAGATAGCAAACACTAAATAGAAATCTTAAGAATAAGTAAGAGTCATGAGGGCACTAAATTGAGGAACTCTTTTCCTCAAGAGTCTCATACGACATAAAAGTTGAGATCAAACTTTTGCCACTCTTATTGGTCGTCTCATGCATACGTAGTATGAAATACATATTACGGTATTAACTCCTTTCCCATGGAGCGTATGTCTATACCATCAATACCGTACAGATGATAGTTCAGACTTACCCAATGTCTAACTTGAGTTCACGTATTTACTCATTCACAAAATTCAACAGAACTTACATCTGGCATCTTAGACAAATAAAGTAAAATATGTGGGGTATTTTACTTTCGGACATAGTACATATCATGTCCTCATCTTAACACTTAGTTAAGGCGACATATATATTTTAAGCTTGTGCTCTCGATTATCACCTAGATAATAAGCTTAAAAATCGTCTCATCTTTATTTATCACATAGTAAATAAAGGCGATTACCCGTGTGAGTGGGCTAATCTTATATCTGTCTGACATGCTTTCTCAACTTAATGTAATGCACTGAGCATTAAGATGCATAAAGGTCAAACAAAGATTCATAGGCATTAATGATGAAAACACAAATTCATTAAATGTGAACAACTCAGGGAAATTACAATATCCAGTACATCAAACTCTACGCAATCCTAGAGATTTTACATGACCACAAAACACATCTCTAGGTATTGGCTTTGTCATAGGATCTGCTACCATTCTATGCGTAGATATGTACTGTAAGTTCACATCTTTTCGTGCAACCATATCTTTTACAAAATTATACTTGGTATCTATATGTTTGGTCTTGCCATGATATTTTGGATCTTTGGTGTACGCTATAGCTGCTTGGCTATCACAGTTAACCAATAATGGATTTGCAGCTTTCTCATTAACACCTAAATGATCCAAAAATCTCTTAAGCCAAACTCCTTCTTGTACCGCTGCTGATAATGCCACGAACTCAGCTTCCATCGTGGACAATACTATACACGTTTGCTTCTTACTGCTCCATGATATGACGCCATTGTTTAGTAAGAAAGCAAATCCAGAACTAGATTTCCTTTCATCTAAATCTCCTCCCCAATCAGCATCTGAATAGCCTTCAAATCGCAGATCATTTCCTTGGTAATTTAGCTCGTAATCAGCAGTTCCCTTCAGATACCTCAGTATTCTCTTAACGGCTTTCCAATGTGCTTGACTTGGATTGGATTGGTATCTATTCACCATTCCAACTATAAAACATATGTCAGGTCTTGTACACATCATAGCGTACATCAAGCTCCCAACAGCACTAGCATAAGGAACATGTTGCATTTGTTCCTTCTCTTGTGGAGTTTTTGGACACAGTCTATGGCTCAATCCTTCACCGTTTGCAATAGGAGTATCAATGGGTTTACAATCTTGCATACGAAATCGTTCAAGAACCTTATTAATGTATGTTTCTTGCGAAAGAGATAACGACCTCTTCGAACGATCTCTTGAAATCTTAACTCCAAGGATGTATGCAGCCTCACCCATATCTTTCATCTCAAAGTTGGAAGATAACCAACTCTTAATAGTATTTACAAACTCCATATTGCTTCCAGCAATTAGTATATCATCAACATATAATGATATGATCACAAATTGATCTTTGGATCTTTTGATATATACACAATGATCCTCATCAATCATTGTAAAATCATATGCCATTATAGCATTATGAAAACGTATATACCACTGTCTTGACGACTGCTTAAGACCATATATCGATTTCAAAAGTCGACATACCTTTTCTTCTTGGCCTTTTGTAATGAAACCAACAGGTTGTTCCATATATATTTCTTCATCCAATTCTCCATTGAGAAAAGCAGTCTTTACATCCATTTGATGTAATTCAAGATCCATACTTGCCACTATTGCCAGAATAATGCGAATCGAGGTAAATCTCACAACAGGAGAAAATGTTTCCTCATAATCAATTCATTCTTGTTGATTATACCCCTTTGCCACAATGCGAGCTTTATATCTCTCTATTGAGCCATCAGCTTTACGCTTTATTTTGAGAACCCACTTGTTCCCAATAGCTTTGCGTCCTTTTGGAAGATCAACCAATTCCCAAACATAGTTTGACTTCATTGACTCCATTTCCTCTCCCATTACATGTATCCATTTTTCCTTATTAGGGAAACTTAGAGCCTCATGTATATTTCTTGGCTCATCCTCATCTTGTAGGGCAATTATAAAAGTTTCCCCTTCAATGTCAAAACGTCGACGGGGAATACTTTTGCGACTTGTTCGCCGTATGGGAGATTGTACACTTTGCACATCATTCCCCATGATGCTCCCACTAGGATTAGATAATGATGATGTCGTCTCATCATGTGGTTGTAATTGAGAATGAGTTGAATTCAATTCATCACTTCTTATATTACTCTCACTTAGACGAACTCCACTAATATCATTATCTTGATCCAAGGTTTCAAATAGGGAGTATTCTTCACCTATTTCGCCATTTTTAGGAAATTCATTCTCTAAGAATGTGACATTCCGTAATTCAAATTCAGTTATACTCCCACTTTCCTGCTCACCTATGAACACATACCCTTTCGAGTGTTCGGAGTATCTTATGAAAATACTCTTCTTTCCTCTGGGACCCAATTTCCCAAACTTGTGAGAGGGCTCATGAGTATAGGCAACACAACCCCATGGCTTAAGAAAACTTAAGTCCGGTTTCCTACCTGTCCATAACTCATATGGAGTAGAAGTAACTGATTTGGAAGGCACCCGGTTAAGTATATATGCAGCAGTTAACAACGCATCACTCCAAAAGGTGATAGGTAAGTTAGCATGCGCCATCATTGACCTAACCATTTCCAAGTAGGGTTCTGTTTCTTCTCTCCGCAACACCATTTTGTTGAGGAGTATATGGAATAGACAACTGTCTTTTATTCCTTTTTCATCACATAATTTTCTGAACTCATCGATAAATATTCTCGACCTCGATCGATCTTAATACTTTTATTTTCTTGTCTAATTGATTTTCTACCAAGTTCATAAACCTTTTGAAACAACTTAATGCTTCAGATTTATGAGAAATCAAATAGACATATCCGAATCGAGTATAATCATCTATAAAAGTGATGAAATAAACAGCCCCATGCCTTCCTCTCACATTCATTGGATCACGGACGTCAGAATGGATTAAATGCAGAGGAAATTAAGCTCTTTTACCTTTTCCAAATGGTTTCCTTGTTGTTTTCCCTATCAGGCAATGCTCACATATAGGCAAATCGACTTTTTCAATGTTGCCCAACAAGCCCTCTTTGGCTAGTCTATTCATACGTTGTTGGCCAATATGACCAAGTCTAGCATGCCACACATTCACATCATTATCATATGAATTATGAGACGTGAGAAGGGAATAACAAACATTTGCATTAACATAGTCAATATCTAATACAATGAAACCATCCAGAAAATAATCACAACCATAGAAATTTGTATCCAAAAACAAATCCACACCTCTATTATGGAAGTTCATATTAAAACCTAGCTTGACCAACAATAAAACATACACTAAATTTCGACGAATCTCTGGAGCATACAATACATCATGTAGGAATAAAGTGCGTCCACCACGCATGTTCAGTTGGCAGGTGCCAATTCCTTTTACTTCAGCTCTAGAGTTGTTTCCCACATAGATCCACTTAGTTCCAGTTGGTACTCGTCGAAATTCCACGAAGGATTCTCTATCCTTCGCTACATGGTCTGTCGCTCCTGAATCTACAGTCCACAAAGGATTAGACTCAGTCAAAAATACAGAACTTGACACATAGGCAAAGTTCTGAAAAGCACAATAGGTGTATACCTTCTTTGGCTCACGACAATCGCGAGTATAGTGACCATTCTTGTCACAATTGTAACACTTCACCCTTGTCAGCTTCTTCATTCGAGGACGTTTTCCTCTGTCATGTTGGTCAACCTTTGGCTTCTTCCCTGAAGGACCTGCTCCCTTGCCTTTCCTTTTATCGAACCAGTTAGGACGTTTGCGCTTGGAGCTCAAAGCTCCATGTGAGCTAGAACCAGCATGATAAAATTTCAGCTTCCGGCTTAGCCGCCAAGAGGCGGTCCTCTTCCAGCTCAAGATGATGCACAACATCCTCAAAGGTTTTGATACTTTCATTATGGGTCAGGTGCACCTTCATATGCTCCCAACTCGAGGCAAGGAACGAATCACCGCTTGCACTTGCTGCTCATCGGTCAGACATGGCCAGCATCTTTCAACTCATTTATCATGTTTGACATCTTTCTAAGGTGTTGCTTCATGGTCTGACCATGAGGCTTCTTATAAGAGTCAAACCTAATAGTGAGTTGTCTCAGTCTGGTTACCGAAGTATGACCAAACCTTGCTGCCAATGCTTCCCACATTTCCTTGGCATTCTCAAAACGCTTGAACTCTCGCATGACTTCATTTTCCATGCTACTTAGCAACGTAATGCGAGCAAGGGAGTTCTTTCTTTTCCATGCAACAAAAGCATCCCGATCTCTCTTATGCTGCGCAGTGTTTCCTTCTTCAGGTTCTACCATAGTCAGGTTAAGAGCTTCTAGTGCCTCTTGCTCTTCCAGCACATATTGGATTTTCATGTGCCAGATTTCATAGTTATAGCCATTGAGCTTTTCACCTTTGTTCAGCTCGGCAACTATGCTCTTTGTGGCTGAAGCCATTGATCTGAACACATCATACATATATGCACGAATAATTAATGCCTATCATTTATGCATCTACTTTGCACAGACCCATCATATTAATGAACAATTTCAAGTAAGGTTTCAAAATCAAAAGGTCACCATGTTTCCAATCATCCTCCAAAAAATCCTAACTTAAAACTATCATTAATATAATTGTCCATGCAAAATAAATTCTATGAAGCTACAATCTATGAACTACCCACAATAGTCAACCATAACAGAAAGCAAATAATATTTGACATCCAATAGAATAATAATACTTTCACATAATACAACTTATATATCAGTAGTTACAACAACAATAACCAGGTAGGAAACATTACATAAGATGTCCACAAAGCATACTTAATAAAAAACCAGCCAAAAAACAACTAACACCACTTCAAAAAGTGAACAGGGAAAGATAATTTTTTCTTCAATTTATTGATCTTTTCTTTTGTAACAATCAGGTAATAATCATCTATAAAAGACATCACAATTCTCCTATATGAAGCGGCTTTGTTGACATCCCATATGCGATTCACCACTCCTTTCCATTCTTGTGGAAGAGTGTTCATGAAAAATCGCACCATCTCAGACTGTGGCATGGGACGACCATTCCATATGACCTTTTGCATCTTCCCGTTGACTTCAAGAACATGATCGATTAAGTCACCACTCTCCCATCGATAATCGCCGCCTCGCCTATCAACTTAGAAAGCCTTTTGTTTATCGGTAATTACGTGAATAGGCGTACGTAATCGAAGGGGAGGCATTGTTCCCGCAACAAATGCAGAACAAATAAGGGATTACATATAATCCAGATTGACTCAATTGGGAAAAAAAGAAACAATTTTTTTTTTTTTTCGGGTCAACGGTCAAGTCAACGGTCAACTGTCGTCAACTGTCGTCGGTCAACGGACAAGTCAACGGTCAATGGTCGACGGTCGCGGTCAACGGTCTGGCCGGTCACCCGGTTGGACCGCTCTCCCGGTCGGGCCGGTCGGACGAACCGACCGGCACGTGCCTGGATGACGTCACGATGACGTCAGCCGGCACGTGCGTGGCACGCGCCAGGGGCCGAAACGACGCGCCGTTTCGTGCACGCGTGCGTCGCACGCGCCTGGGCGAAATGGCGCGTTCGCGCGCGTTTCAGCGGGGGACCGAATTGCACGCGCCGATGACCGCCGTGCATTCCGGCCGCGCGTGGTGGCGCGTCCGGTGGCCTCCGGCGGCGATCCGCGACTCATTTTTCTCGTATCGACGAGAGGTTCATCCCTGCACTATCAAAAACGAATTTCGACTTGCACAAAATCACGAAACAGGGCGCATAGTGCACGGGTGTCGGGTTTTTCCGTCACCGCTCAACCAAAATTGATTTTCTTTGAATTTTGACCAAAAAATTAATCAAAAGCAATAAAAAGGGTCGGGAAACATGAACAGGGGCTCTGATACCAATGTTGGGATTCACTTATTCCCAGAAACCGGATTCGACACTAAATCGAACCCCTAAAAAGACGAAGCGGAAGCGAGCCCATAAACAAAAACATGAATCACCGATCAAAGGCACACCACGAGTTCGAGCGTACCTTGTATCCACAGACTAAGCACCGACGCCAATATGAGTAAGAGAATTTAGCCCTGTTCGATCCGATGACGCCAATTCGCCTTGAAGGGAAGATGGGTGTCGCTTCTTGCTTACTGTTCTTTCTTTTTGGAAGGAGAGAGAGGAGAGGAACGTACGCACTATCAAAGGGTGCGTTCCTCCCTCTCTTTTCTCCCTTAAATACGTTCTCTCCAAAGGACGTGTCCCTTCGGTAAAAGGCATTCCCCCAAAAGTTACAACCCTTCAACATGTCCCTCCATCCATGGGCCCTAAACTTGCGGGCCAGGCTTTTAGGCCCAACATGGGCGGACAGGCCAACTTAGGCCCATCACATTAATTAAATAAAACTATCAAAAAGAATATTTCCTTCGTAATCCAGTAAAAAACTTACTGGCTTTATCATCAGAAGGAATTACTAATTATTGATTAGAAACCTTCCTAAGTCTCTTTACTGGCAAATAAGATTCAACTTGCAAAATAGAGTATTGTCATTCGCTAATACTTTCTCAACAAAGCGTATTATTTTTAGCTCATTTTTAAATACCGACAAAAACCGCAATTAAAGAATTTAAAATAGTCAAATTCATCAATTGTCAAGTAGAGTTGTGAGTGTCGTGACATTGAGTGTCATACACGTGTCAAGACATTTCGCGCACGAGAAGCTTCAAGAAGATTTTTCCATAGAAAATCTCCATTGCACTGAAATTTTCCACACGCAAGAGACCACCACTATGGAAATTATGTGTCTCAATAATGCCATTTTAAGAAGACTTTGACTTTGACCTTATAGAGAAGACCTGTGATGATTACTTCACAATACAAAAGGGGCTTTATCATAAGTGGAAATGCTAAATTGCAAAATGGAAAGGCATTGGTTCCTCCGCCTCTTTTGTTTCCACTTGTTCTTTCATTCTTCCTTCGCTTTCCTTCGGCCCTTTGCTTTCCTGGCCAACGCGATGTCTTGCTCCATCTTAAAAATTTCTTCGTGCTTGATAGCATGACATCATGGCATCGGACTCTTGTGATTAGAATGGCCATGTCGTGTCATATCCAAAGACAAGCATCTTTTCCATCATTGATGGGGAAAATGTGCCAAATCTTATGTTTATATAACCAAAAAGTAAATGTTGAATTTAGTGCCCTAACATTCTTGAGGCTTTTATTTCACATTAAAAACAATTTACAATAATCCAACCACCTAGTATAACGAGCTTATTAAGCGTGGATTTGGTTGGACTTTAGAATTGGGTTTTAAGTGTAATGCAAATACTGAAAGGAAAAACTCTTTAAGAAAGGGCAATCGCATGACCTCGAGCGGCCATCTCGTGGGTCGCGCAACCTCGCCGACCGCCCTCGCTAAGAAGATGAACAATAACAATGAGGGGCAAAATTGGAAAACTAAAGAATTGGTGAGGATAACTTTGGGAAAAAAATTATTTAACCATAGTTTCAGCATTCCGCAAATGTTATTTTAAAAGGCTTGCCAAACACCCTAACATTTTTCCTCAATGGGCTTTAAAGACCGAAAGTCCCTTGAAAAAGCTTAACCAAATGCATCATAAATCATGTAAGAAACTAGTCGTGTGAAGAAATGAAAAGATTTCGATAGGATTGAAACTTATTATTTTGTCATGATGAAAGCATCCTAATAATTCTATGAAAAGCTCAAGAGCTTTGTCATAGAGTTATTAATTTTTTATAGCGAAATTACTAATTTTTTTCTGTATTTTTTTTAATGGACAAATCGTTACAATCACTATAATTCTCTCTACTAGCAAATGAAATATAAAAAATACGTTTTTGTCGTTCTTTAACTCATTTACAAATACCAACAAAAATTACGATCAAAGAATATAGGAAACTCAAATTTGTAAGTTATCAAATCAAGTTGTTAGTACTGTAACATGGAATTAGTACATGTGGCATGACCTCGTGGCGCAAAAAGACCTTTCAAGAAGGCTTTTTCTTCAAAATGTTATGGTACTAAAAGTTTTTTCACGCCCAACTAACCTAGCCAAGACAATTAAAAAAGAAAAAGAAAAAGAATACCATATAAGTAACCCCAGTAATATCGTTTCATGAAAACTTTGATTTCTACCCAACCGTGTCTTTTCTTTCCCTTTTCAATTGTAGCTGGAAAATACTTGACAAGCATTTCTTTTAAATTAATCGTCGACAAGTAACAGACATATTTATTTCCAAGAAGAGTTTTCCATCGAAGTTTCTACGAAACTAATTATTTTCCACACTCAACTAACCTCGCTAAGGCTCTTTCCCACGGAGATTTGATGTGACAGTATGAATTTTCAGAATTTATTTTCGATTAAATAAATCGGACCTTTCGTTGACGCGTCGAAAGTGCTATTCTCTGAGCTGATCACTCACGAGATAACTGGATTATCTGGGGATGCAATTAAGGAATCTAAATGCAATTGACCTGAGAATTCGATCAGGAATCAACTGCTCGACCGTGTTGGTTTGCAAGGGCCCTTATGGCACTATCAGAAATCGATCAGAGACCGGAGATAGGTCGATTCGATAGAGATATGTGATCAGGGTGTGGGTGATTCCACCTGATTGCAAAATACTCGTCGATCGGTACTAGACCGATTTTTCTATCGTTTTTGTACCCGGTGCCCGTAATTGAAACATCGAGATTTTCATGACAACCGAGGGTCGCCAATGTATCGAAGATGTACATTGTGACTCGAGATAAATTGATCACGGGTCAATTGTACCAAAAATTCCTAAAAGTTACCCGGTAGATTATGTCATGCTAAAAGAGTGCCGGATTGAAATTAACCACGAATTTGAACCCAATTTCAGAAATTGAAAGTTCTGTTGTGTCATGATCTATTTTAGGAACGTCGACTCATCCTCCGAAGAATTTTCGGAGATTCCGAGATTTTTACGGAAAATCAATTCGGACGATTCAGAAATTAATGGAAATTCGGATAGGCCAAATAGGATGGATTTTTTGGCCTTCTTACCGAGCCTTTGAGTGTTGGGAACTTGCAGAAATTTAGTGGACCCTTTCTTCATCAAAATTGGACCTCGATTTGGGAAATTGAATGAAGAAATTGAAGTTAAATTGGTGAAATTCGAAATTAGGCATGGGGCTGAAAATTTGGCTTCAAAATTGGATTAATTGTGGATTATAATTCAAAAAGAAATAGGGGACAAAGCATTTAAGTGAAGAGATAAAATTGTTGACTTTGGACCCCCTTTTTCCAAGCCTTCTCGAGCAAGTTTGCGGTCTCCTCCATCTTCGTGCATCTTCTTCTTTTTCTTTCCCGATCGACTTCAGTTCCTGCTCTTGCTTTGCTTTCGTCTAGCCTTCGAATCCGCAGCTGCTCCACTGCTTCGGTCTCCCTCTGCCTTCGACGCCTGCTCCCCACCATCCCTTGTCTCATCAAGCCAACCATGAAGCTTTAGTTGACCGAAGCCAACCCCAAGCCCGCGAATCAACCGAGCGGCCCGTCTCCTCCAAGCCCACGCATCTTCAGCTGCACGTCCCCGCAGATTTTCCCAACTCCATGTTCCATCTTCGACCGCATGCTAGCACGCCTTCACCACCATCGAAGACCGAAGCTGCTTCCTCCTTCGTGCGGCCACGCCTCCGTCTCCACCCATCTCCTTGCAGCTACTTCCTCTTCGTGCAACTCGACGCCAGCAGAGCCAGCTAGTGAATCAGTCTACCAACGGCCCAGCTCCTTCCAATTCAGCCGAGCCCAATCTTGAAGCCCATCTTCGGGCTTTCTTGTTCAGCCCACAAACCAGTGGAGTCCAGCCCAGCGAGATCTTCAAGCCCAGCTCGCATTTGTCCTGGTTCAGCCCAAGTTTCGGCCTAGCAGCAAGCCCATGCCTTTTTGAAGCCCAGCAAAATCACAAGCTCGTGATTTTGAGGCCCAAGCCTAGCGTCTGCAACAAGCCCAGTCCAACGCAATAACAAATCTTAGTTTGGGTTGAGATTTGTTGGGCCGATTTCAGGTCCAGTCCGAGTGTCCGTTGACGCTGCCGAAAATTCTGATTTCGACCGTCATTGTGCCGTCGTCGCGGTGAACTGGTTTCCGCAATAAACCAGTGAGTTTATGCACTAAACTCTTCTTAGTAGGTTAATGATGTCTAAGGGGTGTTTAGATTTATTTAAGTGTAATTAGTTTAATTATTAGTTTAGTTAGTTAAATTAGGTTAGTTAGATTATTAAATTAGGTGGTTAGAGATTATAGTTAATTAGGTTAGTGTGTTGTTATATAGCTAGGATGTTTAGAATAATTTTTTTAGCTTAATAGGTGGTTAGATTAGAATTACTTAGCCTAAGTTAGCATTTTAAGTATTTAATGCATTTATTTAATTAATTTCAGTAATTATTTAATTATTAAATATTTTCCGGAAATTAGATCGAGATAGCCGGTGACTGGAATTTCGTGTTGGTTGCAATGGTGTGGTTAATTTCTGCAATTGAGTGTTAAATTATGCCAATTGAGTGCCGATTGGAAATTTTGATATTTAATTCCAGAATCTATGAAATTCCAATATTTTTCAGAAAATCCAGGGTGTCGGATTTTCTGAAAAACAGTGGGATTTTAAATTGGAAGATATCACTTTTTCTGGGTCAAGTTGACCATGTACCCACACACGACTATTTTACCATATATCTATAATACGAAGAAAATATGCCAGGTTCACCATTTTAATGGAGATATTGGAATGCAATGCACGGTGCCCTGGGCCATAATTCAATGATCGTGTGTTGGTTAAGAAAATCCGTCCCGAGTTGTTAAGCTGGACATTACCTCTATATGGGATGCCCTACCAATGGATGTCGGTCGCAATAGATTCTAGACCGATGCTCTTTTTATGGAATGCCGTCGACATAGTGATGTTGCCGTACTCGATAGTATGAGACGATGCCTAACAATGCTAGAAGACCGCCGAATAGAAAGTAGGCCATACTATATGCTGAGATTGCAACTAGGAACGCATGATTAATTGAGTTGATGAGGCATTCCAACTGTTTGAATATGAGTGCTATGTATATTTGTAATGTGAATTGTGCTGACGTGCATGAATGAACTGAGGCGAGGTAAGTCATTTTTGCTAATTGTGTGATTGTGTGATTAGGACGCTTTTGGGCGTATTTCCCTCCTAATCGGGGTTTAGAGCGTGAACTCGCTGAGATTTATATCTCACCTCGTCGTGGGCTCAATTTTCAGGATCGTCGAGTGGAGGACTTGGAGCCGAGAGGAGGTGATGTGAAGTATAGGTCAGTTAGGACTACTTCTTTTTGGAAAGATAGTCTTTGTAGTCTTTTGGTCATAGACCTTGTACATGACTCTATGTGAATATAAAAGCATGTTTGTTTTGAATCTATTGTCCTGTTTTTCTATTCCGAGATGGTTACTGTCAGAGGATTTATTTTCGCTTCTGCATGTGCAATAAAAAGAAACGAGTTGGTGACTCAGCCTGGGAAGTCGCAAATTTTATCGACCAGAGAGAGATGGGCACGTGCTCGGGGTTCGGGGCGTGACATTTGATGATTCAGATTATTTTATTTTAAGAAGACTTTGACTTTGACATTTAAAGGAAGGCTCATGTGATCACTTCACATTATAAAAGGGTTATATAAGTGGAAGCACTCTCCTCCACCACCAATAAACTCGCTCGAATGCTAAATTGCAGAATGGGGTGGCAACACGTCATCCACCTCCTTTGTTTTCACTTTTTCTTACATTCCTCCCTTCAATTTGCTATGCCACTTTGCCCTCCTAACCAACGCAATGCCTTGCTCCATTTTAAGAATTCCTTCTGCTTGATAGCAAGGCGTCAGACCCTTGGTATTGGCATTCCATTGACTCCTTTTATCAAAAGATATACCTTGTCAAGTCTTATCCAAAGACAAATTCATGGTACAAGGGCATGGATTGCTGCTCATGGGACGATGTTGCTTGTGATGGTGCCACCGGTAACATCATTGGTTTCGATCTTACTTGTAGTTGGCTTCATGGCACTCTCCATTCCAATAGCTCCCTCTTTCTTCTTCGCCATCTTCGGAATCTCAACCTTTTTGGTAATGACTTTACTGGCTCTCACATTTCATCTAATCTGAGTGCATTTGCAACATTGACTCATTTGAATCTCTCTAGTTCATCCTTTTCGGGTTCTATTCCTGCTGAAATCTTTTGCCTCTCCAAGTTGGTGTCGCTTGATCTCTCTAACAATGATTTTTTTGACAAACACTCATTGGAAAATTCAATTTTCACAATGCTTGTTAAAAATATAACAACATTGAGAAAGCTTGTTCTTGATGAAGTAGACATGTCCATGTTTTCACCAAAGTCCTTTGCGAATTTGTCCTCTTCTTTGACATATCTAAGCGTCTTTTCTTGTTCCTTAGGGGGGATTATTCCATATGTTGTTTTTCAATTACTGAGCCTCACTACTCTCGGTATAAGTGACAATCATAACTTGTCTGGGATTCTTCCCAAATACAATTGGACTAGTCCTCTTGAGTCTTTGTCTCTCTGGAGTATGAGCTTTTCGGGAGAATGCCTGATTCAATTGGTAACATGAAGAATTTAACAGTTTTAGATCTTAGCTATTGCAGATTCACGGGATACATCCCCTCGTCAATGTGGAATCTCAACCAACTCCAAGTTTTGTGGATTGACGGGAATAGCTTTGGTGGGGTTGTAGAGTTTGAATTACTTACAAAGCTTCAAAGTCTCCGAATGCTTTTTGTTTCTCAAGAAATAAATCTAATCTACGATACACTCGAGTATACATTCCCTAAGCTTGAAGTGTTGCAATTGAGTTCTTGCAACTTGACCAAGTTTCCCTATTTCTTGAATTCATTGAAAAGATTAACATACTTAAGCCTCTCTTCAAATAGGATTAGTGGGGATCTTGATGTGGTTTTGGGGAATAAGCCATGATACATTCGAAGTGTTAATTCTTTCTAATAACCTTTTGGATGGAGGTATACAATTATTGCACCGGAAGAAATTGTCAAAAATTTACCTTAGGAATAACTCATTCCATGGACCACTCCCTATTCTTCCACCTTCTACTTATCACTTTATTGCTTCTGACAATAGTTTCACTAGTGAGATCCCCTTCTTGATTTGCCAGTTTAGTTCACTACAAGATTTAGAGTTGTCTAATAATAATTTCTCTGGAAATATGCCATTATGTTTTAGTAATTTAACTAATCTCCACTATCTAGACTTGAGTAATAATAAATTGCAAGGACCATTACCACGCTCCCTAGTCAAATGAGTGAATTTATCGACACTAGATCTCTGTCACAATGAGTTCAATGATATATTCCTGCATTGGCTAGAAGCACCACAACTATATTATATTGATTTGCAATCAAACAAATTTTATGGTAGGATCAACTCACTGTCTTTGGACTCTCCTTCCCTGCTCTTGAAAGTCTGGTTATTTCCAACAACAATTTCACTGGATGGTGGCCCATACAATTTTTCTCAAACACCTCATTAGCTATTATAGATTTGTCCAACAACAAATTTGGAGGGCCAATTCCACTTCCATCTACTGTCACATATTATTATTCTATTGCAAGTAATAACATAACTGGAAAGATCCCCTCTTTAATTTGCAATGCCACCAAGCTTGAATCATTGACTTGTCCAATAATAGCTTAATGGATAGCTTGCCTCAGTGCTTAACAAATTTTACACACCCATGCTCTTTATGGGTGAAAACCAATTATCATGAATTCTCTTTCTTCTCATGCCTCCTTTGAACATAGGCCTCTTGTTGAGCCTAGTCCATCCGCAAGTTAGGCCTTCCACCTAGTTCACTCTATGGCATTACTTCACTCTCGGGGTTTTTTTCTTTATTTTATGGTGCGACCATATTTTTTCCTTTTTTAAGTTGGGAAGTCTCTTATTTTGCTCACATCTTTTATCTTAATATATAGTATCTTAGTATATAAGTGGTGTTGGAATTTCTCTCGCAAATTTCATTTCGGGCTGGTAGTTTTGACGTACCTGATCGATCCAATGGAGTGATTTGTGGTCAGCGTAGCTTATATTTCAAGGCTGAATGTTCACATCATGTTTTTTGTCCACGAAAACTTAAGATAATAACGAGAACCGAATTTATGATTAACAACAACGACTCTAGCACAAGAGCTTTTGGTGGGATCCCTGATTTGAAAATACTGTAATGTTTAACGGAGAGATTAATTTTTATGATGTGTATTGCAAGTGTATTAGTAATTTAAAAATTGTTTATTAAATTTGCTCAAATAAATGTAAATGAATACAGCCGTTTTCTGAAGTGATGGGAGACGAATACAATGACGGAGGGGATAAGGGAGGGGAGGGGAGGGTGGCGGTGCTGGGCTCGATAGATAGGGTGAGGAACAATTGCAACCCCAACACCCCCTCCCAAAGGCAAAAAACCCACCACCACTCCTGGCCGAATTGCACTGGTGTGGATCCTCCCTGCTCTTCCCCTTTTTCCCATATTGGAAAATCGTTTCTCCTTATATTTTTTAATTTTTGGAAAAACAAAATAGAAAAGGATAAATAATTAAAAATATGACCGACCCGAACCTCCTCAACATTGTTGCGTGCTGTGTACACCTTATCGTCCCCCATGGTTCTACTTCTAAAAGCCGAGAAAAAGAAAGAGAAAAAGAAGGGAGAGAGAGAGAGAGAGAGAGAGAGAGAGAGAGAGAGAGATTGTGTAGCTGCAATTCTCGGAGATGGCATGGGAGGTTCGCAAATTCGTGGGGAGATTTATTAGGGTTTTTCCAGTGTGCTGTGATGCTCGAGAAAGAAAACTAGATATTTTCGACCTACCCGCCCCCCTCGCCATGGCCAAGTCATAATGGCTTTTATCTCTGTTTTGATTTGGTGAATATGTGGCCTGGTTTTGGTGATGCTGGGGCAGGGATCGAGGATGGCACGTCACGGCCCTTTCTCGTCCAGATTTCGTTCCATTTGCAATGCATTCTCTCTTACACCGCCATCATCACTCTTTGTCTCATGAATTTGCCCGGAATATGTCTGAGATATAGAGTTTGCTTTGTATAATCTAATCTCGTGTAGCGTGATCCATGATGCTTTAATGAAAAGAATATTTCCACAGCAAAAGTGAATTTAAGATGAGTTCACATCGGTTGGTCTAAGCTTCGCCCAAATAGCTACCATCCCATTTGGACGGGGGATGCACTGTTTGATCCCTACCTCTTAGGCTTGAAGGGTGGGGCCGGCCAGCAAAGGCCAAGATTTGCCAAAAATAAATAAATAAATTGGTAATGTTACAGTCGGTCATTATTATTTTGCTCAAAAATCAAATTCATTCTGTCACTGTTTTTTTTTTTCTTCTTTTCACGAAACGTTGCTCTACTTTTTAAAAAACATCAAGCATTCCTTGAGTTATACTTTTCCTTTTGAAGGTTGATTTTTGCTGACATAGAATGTTGACACGGACACAGATATACACCGGTCGTGCTATGACTTGCTCAATTTATGTAGCACCAAATTGGCACCACATCCAACAATATAAGAAAAAATACAAATTGAGAGAGAGATGGGAGTCCAATGCAACGCCCATAGCTGCCAACTCAAGCTCTAAGCTCGCAGCCATTAGAGCCATTCATGCTCAAGTTTGCGGATGCCATGGCCACTCAAGCTTGTGATCATGGCCGCTCGATTTGAGCTAACGACAGCCGTGGCAACTTGAACTTTGAGCTGGGTGCAGTCAGGTTTGCAATATCTTTTTGACTCACAAAATTTGAGGGCATGCCCATGAGCTTGAAGCTCAGCCACGCCCACTTAATCGATGATCATGAGAGGGTACAAATCATAATTTTTTTCATTGTTGTGGTTGGTAAATCTTGTGAGTTTTTGGTTCTGTAGGCTTTAAGGAAGAAGAAGAAGAAAATATGTAGGAGAGAAAGTGAGACAAATAGACATTCGAAAAAATAAAATAAAGAAACCAAATCGGCAAATCAAAGGAAACCAAAATCCATGCCAAAAAAGAGTTAATGGCATTAAGGCCATGTCGGTAAGTTCCATAGAAGAAAAGAAAACCCGTTGTAATGCACGTAAGGTAAACCAGTCAAAGATCTACGCAATTTGAATTGAGCAAAGATTGTAACTAGATCGCGAGCAATGGAACATTTCATTACAATCATTGGTCCTAAGCTTTCTACATTAGACTCCGAGTGAAATAAATACTTGTAAGAACTTTGCACACAAAGATGATGATTGCGGGCAATTTCTTTTTCTTAGTGTGAAATTAGAGCATTCGATGTATCTCCCCTATTGAAGTCAAATAGCATCATGTACAAGGACTATTTCTTGGTCCAAAAGCATCGCCAAAGCAAAAACCATTGAACGCAATGCTTAATCATCCAGGTCCCGGTCATGGATAAAAACTACACGAGCAATCATTGTGTCTACAGCCTTTAAAATGATTAAGGATCACGCCTAATTCTCCAACTCAACAAAGGGGTCGCAGAATAATATTGTGAAGTCCCCAAATCATGACTGACAACAAAAATCGGCACCAAACACCTTTCCTGCAAAATTTCAATCTAGGGCAGTTTCAGATATAGGCTTCTTCCCTTTTTCAATTTAGGAAAAGAACCAAAGCAAAATAAAAAGATTTTTTTTGACAATGAGATAACCCACTTTACGTATTTTCTCGACCTATGAAATACCCTCATTAACTTAATTGATTATTGAGTCGATCTAAAGTTTCAGCATCTTGTCTATGAGTAAAATGACACAAATGGTCTTAAAACTTTGGTCAAATGGGCAAATTAGTCCATATATTTTTTCAATGTGATCTATCAACTTTATCTCAATATGCAATATGATTCATAAACTTTTAATACTTATTCCATTTAATCCCTGTATTATATGAAAGTATTCAATGTTATTCCTAATCTTCGATTAATGGAATGATAATACCGAATATTTTTATAAAGTTAGACTATATTAAACATGTGCCAAAAATCCAAGATCAACATTAAACAAATCAAAAGTTCAAAAACCATATTGCACATTTTGATAAATTTTTCAAGAACTACATTGAACAAATACGAGTTTAATGACCAAATTGTATATTAGGTCAAAATTTAGAGAATATTTATATTATTAGCCCTTTCTATGACGTATGTGGAGAATTATGCCGAATGGCCGCGTTTACATAAGGAAATGTTCGATTTGGCGCCTTCACACCCTATAAGACCTTATTATACACACCTCGAAAACAAGTAAAAAGAAAAGGATGGGGACCAAGAAGGCAACTTTGTGCCTTTCTTCTAACATTTCTATTTTAACTACGACCCAATGAATTACGAGCTCATTAAAATAAAAAATAGAAAATAAAGAAGGAAAAGGACACGAAATGGACCAAACAAGTGTCCCGTGAAGCGTAAAAGTCTAGTCCGCGGCCTCCCAAACCGCGCCAGTATTCTGACACGTGTATTTCAAAGTTGACCGGCCTCCGATTGCTGGCTTTACTCGCCAACCAGCTGCCCCATCCTGAATATGGCCCATTACTCTATCAAGAATAAATTATCATATTTTTATGTTATTATATCCCGCGAGAAATATCGGAAAAATGTGCTTTTTTTAATTAATTCGTTTTGTCTAAGAAGTGTTTAGGAGCAGCGTAGGCAGGATTCCGTCGCAATATAACGAAGAGAAAAAGACAAATTCGCCCGCCAACCGGTGTCGCCCCGGTCAAGAAAACCGCGGAGCGAGCGGCTTTTGGGACAGGGAGAGCGGACACGTGTCGGTAGGATGGAAATTAAGGAGCAGGGCGGGGGAGCCTTGTGTTTGGAAGGCGTATGATTCCCGGGTGGCGAGTAATTTGAGTCAGGGAGACGGCCCAAAGATCCCGCGCTTTGTACCCGGTAATGCGTGACCTGATTCTCCGCGGTAATGCCCGTGATCCGGTTCTATTTGTATTAAAAAAATAAGAAGTAAATATTATATATATATTTAGCATTCTTAAGTGTGAGAATGAGTGTTAGAGTAGGTTAGCGTAGGACCGACCAAAAAAAAAAAAAATGTGAGATCTGAATGCAAGTACCCCTTTTTTCTAAAGGAAACCTCCCATTCCGACAATGTAATGAGAATATCACAAAGAAGAGTCATTACCCATGTGAACATATTAAAGTAAAGAATGCTCAACTAACATTGTATTTTTGAGATAATTAAAAAGATGAGAAGTGGTATTTCCTATATGATGAAATGCCTATTTTGTAAGATCATGAACAATGCTATTTTGAGGTTTATGGGGCCCACGAAATACTCCATCCTAGATTGCAAATAGGGAGCCGGTGTGCAAGATGAAAGGACGAATACTCTAGAGGCGAATACCCTTTTATTGAATGGTATCACTTAACACCTTGTAACCACTTTCAAAAACCGTGTTGTGGATGCCGAGGGACATGATAGATTCGCGAGGCAAGGAGAAGGGCTACAACTTCCACTTCCACCGGTGAATTCCATCTTCTGCGTGTTGTCTATGCTCGTACAATCAAGCCTCTAGGCAATCGTGCGATAATACCAATTACCCATTTATTATTCTTTTATAGTACTTGTCTACATTAAACTCATCTACATTAAACTTTGGCTTTTGATTTAACAAGGGTGGTCATGTGAATTTCACGTGAAATTCATATAATTGACGGGTATATTATAATGCTCTCATGGAGATGGCAATGAATCTAAAAAAGTATTAAGGCTATATTTAGTTGTCTAGACATTTTGACCAAATAGAATATGGATAGATAGGATGTTGAATAACCTATTTATAACCTAGTAAATGTTCCAATATAATATGAATGTGCATATACTTTACTCAAATTAGCGGTGCATAGCGGATATAGCTTATTGAATGCATGATATAATTTTCGTTTCTGAATTTCAAAAATAAAAAATAAAACTAAGGCATGGGTCCTAGTTATTATATTCACATCACTCCCCAAGCCCGGTGTGGCCACCTCCACTCGCATGACACCTATGCGGCTGTCACTGTTGGTTTCAAGACTATATCTCATGTTTGAAGTGATTGAGCACAAGAAAAAGGTAAAAGGTCGCCTCAACGACCAAATCTCAAATCTTAGGTTGGTTAGGTGTTGTGGTGGTCGCGTGACCAGCCTCAACATGGTCGAGCAACAACTGCACAAGATCACACAATCCGGGTAAGGTGATCGCACAACTAGCATTAGTGGCATGACTAGCACTAATAGATCACGAATAGAAAGGCAGAGACATAACAAACAAAGTGGTCATTGAGCTTGTCAGATAACATTGATCACTGTCACTATGATACTCCTGAGATGGCAATCGTTGCACTTTTGGTCATCATTCACGGTGATGGCCACCATTCCCTCTCCTTCCCTCTGTTTCTTCCACGATTTGGCTTGATTTTTCTTTTGTGTTTTTCTTTCTTTATACCTTTTACCATATCATAGATTTTCCTAATGGGTGTATTCCTATACAACATTATATTCAATTCACCAAACAAAGCCTAACTAATTTGCAAAAGGGATTGGTGTAGGGCAAGTCTAAGAGAGCATTTAACCAGTATTTTAAAACTTATTAGGGTTTAAAGTTTTGAACGCATTTTCTAGATTAAGTTACAAGTCTATTTGAATACTAGTTATAAATTTCTATAAGTTCAGAATGAGTTCGAGATTTCTCGAGAATAAGTCGACAAATTCAAACATGAAAGACATTTTGCCATAATCTTTGTTTACTAGAAGAGCAAGTATTATATGATTCGTCCGCCTTGACGAGGTTTCATCGTAGATTGCGGTCAAATATGAATTTTGTAGCACGCTTCATGTTCATCAAAGTAACAATCATCATGACAGAGGGGGAGAGGGAGAGAGAGGCGGGAAGGAGGGGTTATGTAATATGAATGGTGGGCCCTCATGGGGTCTGTGGGTTGGCAAGTCAGGGATCTGTGGGGTCCACTTTTTGTGTGATTGAGGAATTTCTTTTCTCTTTTTCCTTGTTTTTTTCCTTTGCATTAAAGTGGCAAAATGAATTCCAAATTGCGACAATCTTGTCCGAAGTGACAACAAAAGTGAACCTTAGGGATGTTTAATTCCTTAAATCCATTTCCGACTTCACTAATCCGTCTTCCTTAGTTCGTTTAAACTAAAAGATTAGCCTAATCTTTAAAGGAGGAAAATGTAGTCGATCAAAGCTAAGTTAATTGACGAAACATAAACCCCCCCAAACAAAAAAAAGAATCGAAAATTATAATACCTTTTTTCTTAAATAAAGAAAAGAAAGAAGAACTCTCCCCTAAAGAAAACAAATTTAAGGCATCTCCCTCTCTCTCTCTCTCTCTCTCTCTCTCCCCACACCACCCCCCACCCACGAAACCAGAGAAAAGGCCAAAAGAAACGAAAAACACGTAAAAGCCCAGAACGCCAAAAATATCAACATAAAATGCATCCCCCATCTCCTTCACCGAGATGAAGAAGGGGTAACAGGAGCTTCCACAAATAGGCGATAGCAGCTCCGGCCCGCGTCTTGCTCTTTCCTCCCCAATCCCATCCATCCATCCGCCCAAACCTCCCTTTCTCTCTCCATCTCTCTCGCAGCATGATTCCGAGCTGAGCTGCTGCGGCGCCGATGACGTCCCAGAACTCGTCGGATCGGCCCGAGAGCCAGCACCAACAGCAACAACTCAGCATTTTAATGGAAAAACCGGCCATTAACTAATTCCCTTGAACACGATTAATTAACACGCTTGCAAAATCTGGTATTTAAGGGACACAATCTACCTAAATTGGCTCATCATATGAATGCAGTTGTCGATTTTTCTTTTTCAGCTATTTAGAAAATTTCATGGTTGTACTCGACACAATCGATAGACAACCCGACAAGCTGCGACAATTTATCAGAAAATGAAAAGAAGAAATTATGAAAAGCAATAGGGGAGACAAAATCTATGATACATGAGCCTAGAGGACGTTGGGGTGGGTGTGGGCTTTGATGAAGTAATCGTTGCCCCATTTGATGGCCTCGAGCGCGTGCGTCCGCTCACCGACGCTGGCGATCTGCCGGCCATACTTAATCAACCCCCACGACAGCATTGTGATGGTGAATGCCATCTGGAGGCCGAACATGACGTTGTCGCCGGTGTCATACCAACCTCCGACCAGGTCCACCTTCACATTCCAACCGAACATAGGACCCTATTGTCGCGACCCAACCTCGCCGCCATCCCTCACAAGAGGAGAGGAAGGGGAAATGTTGGGTTTAGGGGTACTTGATTATGAGAGTTCCCTTACGGCTCGTGTTTCAAAGGACGTCATCACCTCACCTTTTAAATCGAACCTCTTGTATGTTCCCTCTACGAGGTCACGAGCTCTCCCAAGCTTGTACCCCCGTGATAGCGAAGTGTTGCAATCTATATCCATACGAACGACACACCTCGAGAGAGGAAGTCAGGCGTGGATATTGGATTTAAGGGTACCTTTACCATGGCAACCCTTCCTCCGGTACTCTCTTCCCTAAGAATGGTATCACTTCATCCATTAGGAGTTTTCCACGGTGGGTATGCTAAACCATGGTGAGTTTCATTGAAACTCATACCCCTTGCGACGAGTTTATTTATACGGCCTAGTTGCTTAAGACAACCTAGAAATAAGACGGGAGTTGCCACTAGTCTCATTTTTGGGGGTTGGCTAGAAAACCCAATCAAGGGTCGGGAGTGTTTCCTCGATTCCTACGCAACCAAATATCTAAGTTTAGGGACTTGGGTTACGCCAATATTTCTATTAACGCCCTTTGGGTACCTAATAGTATGTTGTGTTTACCTAAGGTGTCTATGCATTTCTTCTTTAATTTTTTAGGATTGTTTATCTTAAACTAGGCGATCATGCGTGGGTGCTCGTTTTTATGTTATTCTATTTCTAAAATAATGAACAGAAAGCAATCAATTATATTGAAATTGGGAGATCAGTAAGTAAACAATCAAGGAAAGCAGTAAATCTACCATACAATCCTAGGAAAGATAAAAGAGAAACACAACTAAAAGAAATAGGAAAAGAAAGAGAAGAACCCGAAACTCATCAAACTTTTATATAAATAATAAGAAATCCGAGATATATGTCAGGAATGAATGATACAAATATATGGTCGAATTGGATATCAACCTTTCACCGTCTTCACGTTGTCTTCGTCATCAGGATCCTAGTCTAAAACTAGTATAAGAACCATAACTAGGTACATACAATGAAAAGAAACAAGCATGCACGTCAAAACAACCAAAAGCACAATATCATGCCAGGGTCAATCACTCAAAGGAAATTTAATTCACAAATCGGATTTGGGCCTCGGGGTCAGCCTTTTGAAGTTCATGCGTAGGTCCTTCTAAGACACCTACCCAATTCATTTTATGACTTACATCCATTATTGACCAATTGTATTCTCGCATGGCCAATAACACTTATAAGTCTCTAACAAAGCGTTCCGTGTGATTTCATGATTTTCCTTCGATATTATGCATCGTCCCTAACATACATTTAGAATTCACACACAAGCATGAATTAAACACACATGTTGTCACGCCCCGAACCTCGAGACACGTGAACATCCCATCATGGTCATACAAAAGCGACATTCCCAGGTAGTGTCGCCGACCCAATTAATTCATTATGCGCATGCGGGACGTATTATAGAAACCCTGACAATGAAATACGGGATAGAAAAGCAGGAAACAAAACCCCAACATAATACTTTCAAAATTCAACGGAATTACAAACAAAGGCCTACAGCCAAAAGTCTACAAAAGACTAGCTCTTAAAAAGGAACTGTCCTACGACCTACAAGTCGGACACGTTCTCCAATCCTTATGACTACACCTCTGCAACTCCTCGGAGCCAACCAAAGCTATCTAGCCGCTCCATCCACCAGGGACCTGAAATTGTTGTCCCCAAACCGGGATGAGACAATGTCTCAGCAAGTTCAACCCTCTAAACCCCTATTAGAAAGCAAATACACCTGGGGTGGCCTAGCCACCTCACACAGAATACTTACCTCGTCTTAATTCCTTTCCTGCAGGTTAGCACAGTTTATATAATTCAACCACTCGCAATTCTGATAACCAAACAACCGTGGCACAATTACATTATCAGGACAACTCAATCACTTAGATCGTCTCAGCGATCAATCGACTTGGCCGATTACATGTCATTCTAGCAAATCAATCACTACTTCCAATCACGACCCTATAGGAAGGTTTAACGACTAGTGGCAATCACGGTCCCACTCAAGACAATTAGAATCGGTGGCATTACGGCCCCACGGGCGCGACCTTTAAAAGGTGGCAAATTAGAATCGGTGGCATTACGGCCCCCCAGGCGCGACCTTAAAAAGGTGGCAAATTATAATCGGTGGCATTACGGCCCCACTGGGCGCGACCTTTAAAAGGTGGCAAATTAGAATCAGTGGCATTACGGCCCCACTGGGCGCGACCTTTAAAAAGGTGGCAAATTACAATCAGTGGCATTACGGCCCCACTGGGCGCGACCTTTAAAAGGTGGCAAATTACAATCAGTGGCATTACGGCCCCACTGGGCGCGACCTTTAAAAGGTGGCAAATTATAATCAGTGGCATTACGGCCCCACTGGGCGCGACCTTTAAAAAGGTGGCAAATTCACAAAGAATACAGGTCCAGTCGGCTTAGCCACTACTGCGACCGGGTCTATCAACCAAAGACACGACAAATCATTATTTGCTTCCGGGCATTCCACATTTCATCCACACACTTCAATTCCAATAGTAAACCATAACAATCAAATTTCTGCATCAAAATCCAACACTTGGTTTTTTTTATAGTTAAAAACCCTATTTATCACAATCAACACTCAATTTACCACATCCATTCACCAAATTCAAATTCTAAATACACAGCAACGATCAGCACGAAATTCTAAACAATTGGGGTCAAAATAATTTTTCGAGTTTTTTTTTTTTTTTTTTAAAATAATAATATTTTAATGATTTTCGGAATATAATATTTTATTCTATTTTCCAGAATTTCGAAACAATTAAATAAATCAAAAATAAAACCCATTATGTCACATCAAGGCATATATTAAAAATAAACCTACTTAACTTTAAACTAAACACCATTTAACTTAATTAAACACACTAATCTAATCCACAATCAAATAAACTAATCAACCCACAAAAACTCACTTAACTTAGACTAAGCACACTTAGGGCATCATTAACCGTCTAAGCGAGATTTAGTGAGCTAAACTCACCGGATTAATGAGCCGAGCACGCCAAGACGACCGGGCCGACGCGAGGATCGACTTTCCTCAAGGCGGGCCGAGCAACCGGGGCCGGGAAGGCAGCCAAAGGGGGCCCCGAAGTTCCAGATCTGGGCTGGAACTTCAAGGTCTGTCCATGGCCGAACGGAGGGTGAAGATGGGCGGCTCGGGCGCGAAGGAGGCGGGGGAGCGACGGCGGCGGGCTGGCGGCGACGGGCGGCGGCGAAGGGGCGGCGAAGGGGGCGGCGGAGTGGCGCACGGGCGCTGGCAGCGGGGCGCGGGGCGCGGGCACGCGGCGCGGGCGCGCGGGCGCGGGCGCGCGGCGGTCCGGCGGCAGCGGCGGCGGTCCGGCGGCGGCTGCGGTGGTCCCCTCCCCCTTCCAAGCTCCTTGGTTGCTGGTTTTCAAGAAATTGCAGCACAACAATGGAGGAAGAAAAGCTACGGGGGAGAAGAAGAAGAAGAAGAAGAAGAAGAAGAAAGAGAGAGGAGAGAGAAAGGGTTTTTTTTCTTTTCTTCCTTCTTTAATCCACATTATGACATCACCATGACATCATCATGATGTCATGCCCCACTAACTCTCCACAACCTTAGTCCAATGGGTCCAATTTCATTTTCCGCCGGGGCCTAAAATCTCGTACTTTTAATTTCTCAAATCCAATCAATTCTCGTCCAATTGAGCCCAATTAAAATCCATAAAATTAATACATGATCCTCATAAGGTATGTGACACCCCAAGACTTACAATTTCTTAATTCAGTCACAATTTCACGGTTAATTTCATTCTGGCACGATATTAGCACGTCCTGATTTACCGGTTAGCTTTTAGAAATTTTTATGCACTCGACTTGTGGTTGATAAATCTCAAGCCACAATGTACATCTTTGACACATTGGCGACCCTCGGTTGTCGTGAAAATCTCAAGGTTTCAAATACGAACACATGGGACCCAATCGACAGGAAAGTCGGTCCAGTGTCGACTGACTAGAATAGTGTGATCTGGTGGAATCACCCACACTCGATCACATGCCTATGTCGAGCCGACCTATTTCCGGCTTCTAATCGATTTTTAACTGTGCCATAATGACCCTTGCAGATTAGCCCGGTCGAAAGGTCGTTTCCTGGTCAAATTCTCGAGTCTGATGCATTAGAATCTCTTACCGGCTTCACTGATAGATCGGTTTTCACATGAGTGGCCAGCTCAAGGAAATGAACTATATGCGTGCAAATGAAATGCCCGTCTCAATTTACTAAAAATAAAATTGAAAAATTCGGGATGTCACACATGTAGGCCTTCTGGGCCTTATTTCCCAAGCAATCAACTATGATGAGTGAAAGGTCGGTGGGTTACTTATTACCAAGGCACGCGCTAATCATGTACATAAGTGCTTCTAATGAATGATGTGATTATGCATATGAGGTACATGTCATGCTTCAAGAAGGGATTATAAAATATTGAAAATGTTTTTTTAAGATAAAGTGATGTATCGGCTATGAAAGACATTCAATTACCAAGGTTAGCTTAGAACTCGCATCAATGCATTTACAAGCATCACAGACATTTTGAATACAGTCCAAACCATGATTTTTCACAATTGTCAAATTAGGATTTAAGGAGATTTGAAATTTTTTCAGATCAAGAAATATCTAGGCTATAGAACACATTCAATTGCCAAAACTAACTTGAAACTCGTATAAATGCATTCATAAACGTCGCAGACATTTTGAAAATGGTTCAAACAATAACTCTTCTTGATTTGAAGATATGATTTGGAAGGTCATTTTACTAAGAGTTAGTTGGCAATGAAAATCAAGGCATTTAGAATAATTTCCATGAAAATGACACGGCCTAATTTCATGCGCTAACTAACTCAAGTGGTTTAGCTAAACAATCACAACAACAATTTCATTTCAGGAAATTCCAAATCAAGCATGACAAATCAGCAAAATTGGGTGATACCCATTGACAATCTATTCATGAAAAAAATCCTTAACATGCACGATATGATAACGAACAACTTTTGTAAAGAAAGTTTTCCTAAATGAGCTAAGCATGATTTTATAAAAATCAGACAACAAGCGATAGTGCATAAGAAATTTGTCAAAACAGCAGAATATCACATCATTGCAACCAATATCTAACCTACCTAAAGAAATCTAAAAATTATGATATTTTCACACAATATAACCAACATGATGACGAACAAATTTCATTAAGGGATCGAGTTGAGAATCCCTATAGAAAAAATGGCACAAAAAATGGTAAGTGTCTATCCAAACAGGGGTAAAAACAGGGGTCCAAATTTAACACTAGGTCCAAATTCTAATCTAGTTTGAGAAAAATGGAAAAGGGACCTAACGATGAGCACATTACATGAAATTAGTGGCATTGAAAACCTTTAAGTGTGCTTTACAACTTCCTAGAAGGGCTCGGGTCTAAATTAAGTCAATTTGGTGATCTAAGACCAAGATTTCTAAAAGTGCTCGTATCAGTAATTAGAAATTAGAACACAAGCATGCATTAATAAACCTCAAAATCACTCAAGTAATGCATAAATGGCATGAAAAAATCGCACACGACTTATAATTGGATGCCACAAATAATTGGGGTGATCATCTAACCCTTCGGCATGCGAAGATGTAATACAATTCAATGATAATACAAGATGATTCGAGATCCATAATGATGTGCTTGGAAGTTTCTATGTATAACTTGCGGTTTTGTGGCACAAATTTAACATACGAAATGGCACTCAAATGAGATGAACTAAATATGTACACAAACCTTGTAACATGTTGTTTAAATAACAAGGAGGAACCATTGCAAGATTTTGTCTCTAAAAGACCCAAATGGTCATGGCAAAATGCATACATGGTAAGGCCTAATTCTAACTTTAACATCACAAAATCGACATGATTTTAGACCACTAAAGACATGCAAAAATCTAATGAAAAATCCCATATACAGAACATGCGGAGATGAATGTTTTTCATTAAGAGTCCGAAGCCTAAATGAGATCATGCAAATCATGAAAAAAATGGAAAAAACAGACATGACTCTTTGGCATCCTTAATTACAGCAACACCCCTACTCCTTAATGCATGCAATTGACACACTTAACAACATTAAATCTTTGCAAATCTTGCGTCAATTGAACACTACAATGTGTACTTCATCTTTCATGAAGATCTCGAGATTGTATAAGGTCAATTTAATATTGAATTCTACCTAAATTCATCCCGGACCAAAATAGGTCAAATCGACCTTAGCTCGGATCTGACTAAGTTTGGCTTAGCTAATCATGCCTAAAAGTTCTAAAAAAAAAATACAGAACATATATGACACGATGAAAAACAACTTTTAAGAATGAAAGTTCCTCTAGAAATCAACATAGAGATCAGTACAAAAATAGCAATATCAAATTTTGGAACTGAAACAGAACCTAAAATTGACCTAAATTACTACAGAATCGTGCAACTTTGGAGGTGTTTTTCAAGGATCAAACGTCTCTCAATCAGGGTGTGCGACCTATTGATTCGAAACTCATGATGTGTATTTAAAAATCCTAGAAGGACTTGAACTAAAATAATGTCATTTTGAATCTCATTTTGGCCAGAACAACAGATGAGTTCAGAGATACGTAAAGGCAAATTCAGGCCTGAACAAGTTCAATAATCTAAGTTCATCAAGAACAATCAATCGCAGTAGCTTCAACTATTCTAATCCATCAATCAAGCATCCAAACATAGCATATTAACTTAAAATTAATCCTAACCCTGACTGGTTAATCCTGCCTCACTTCACAAGGTTTGAGACCGAGAGATTACCTTTCGATGTGATTTTGTCGATTATAGTATGATTGAATGAATCTTGAGCCTCCAGATCACAATCGGAACACCAAGGATGTAGATCGGATTGCCGTGGAATGGATCAGTTTGTGGGCTTGAGTTTTCAACAAAAAAACAGAATCAGTCCAAAGTTGGACCGATCTTAATTCACCAGTGGAGATCGGATTGCCGAAGGAGATCCATCAAGGAATCTGCCTATCCCTAACCACAATGAGGTCAGGGACCTCTGGAGCTACTGATTGTCGGCAGTTGAGGTGCTTGAGAGCACCGGTAGCCTCCGGTTCAGGTTGGAACATAATTGGTTTCACTTGGACCAGTTTTGAACTCTGGAGAGATCGAGCCACCAGAATTATTCTAGTGGTTGATCTGTTGGTTCTCGACCACAGCAAGGTCAGGAACAGATTCAAGGATGAATCAACGAGGTTTGCTCCATCGATCCTGGTCACAAGATCGGCAATCAAGTCGGTGAACTGAAAATCGGCTTGATCGCCAATTTCTTCAACCATAGGAAGGTCCACCGGTTCGAGTTGGTTCGGCTGCCATCGGAGAGAGCACCGATCACTAGAAGGTTGAGGAGATGGTGAGGATCGCCCATGAAGATGGATCGTCGTCGGTGGAAGCTAAACCAGCGGATATTCGGTTTAGTGCATCAATTACCCTATCTAATTAACTACCCATGTGTAAGATCGCTTATTGTATTCAAATTGGCCTCGAATTAAAGTGCTTGAGCTTATGTAAAAAATGAATCTAGGTCTTCTATTAAAATTGGATCTAGATTTACGAAATTAAACCATAACCTTGAATGGATCAATTTGAACTTTGCCAATTGAAGCTTAATCGCTTGACTTTCTTAAGCTTGGGAGGATTAAATTCTTCAAATTGATAAGTTCTTATGTGAATTTCCCAAAATTGATTTTGGATTTGGACTTGTATTAAGAAAATGAGTGAAGAACAATCGTCCGTTCGCAAGTCATGAAAAATTGATTTTGGTCCCCTAATTAGGGCTTAGAACAACAATTTATATTTTGACTCTATAATTTATGAAATTGAATGCACGAGCAGTTTTAAAATAGTCCCTAAACCAAATGTTGAAAAAGGAATTATGCCTAATTATGATTACAATGAAAGTAATTTGATTTTTGGTCGATTTAAAACTTGAAATAAAAAAAATTTGGAAAATAAAATTATTAATCGAATTTTGTGAAATTTTTGATATAAAAATCAAATTGATACTAAAAGAAATGTATTTTGGATTTTTCAATTTTTTTTTTTTGGATTAAAGTTTTGACCAAAAGTCAATCCTTTAGTTGACTTTTCCTAAAAATGTTGATTTTTTGGTCAAATCCTTTAATTTATTAGAAATTAACTTAACAAAAGTGAAATTAAAGTTAATTGAAATCTTTTTGGGCAAAAAGTCAATTTTCGATTTGGAGTTGAATTTTGGTCAAAGGGTTGACCAAAAAAAGTCAATTTGAAAGTCAAACTATTTGACATTTTGAGTTCTTCTTGAAAATGACTTGGAAATCGCTTTAAAACGACAATACAAAAGAAAGAAATGAAAAAATGATACTTTTTTTTTTATTAAGAAATGGGTACCGTTGCAATTAGAAACCCGAATCTCAATTTCTTTACCTTTATTGACGCATCGATTAAAAATTAAGTGTCAACAGCCATCAAGTGCATTCATTTAATGCACGACCTATTATAAGATTTTATTATTTTAAATGTGATCCAAATTTTGTATGTCTCAATTAATTTTGATTTATTGCTCAATTTATAACCCACATTTATTACGTGATATATACTGTTAATATATTACCATAAAGGTTTTGATGGAAGACATCGATAACGTAAGTATTGGAATAAAATGTCAGGTTGTCTAATTCAAATCATTTCGCTATAGAAAACACACCATTGAGTTTTGAGAGGTATTGGTTAGTGGAACATGACGTTTAGTAGATTGATCACGCTTTGTGCATCCGTCTAAGGTTTTAGGCTTTTCCACATTTGTAGATTTTCATCAATAGTTAGAGGTATATTTTACGCTTTCGTTAAATTATTCCTGATTATGCACATATAGGTTTGTGAATGATAAATCGAGATCGTCAGTTTTTATTTAGATTTAGTCTAACAATTGGTATCAGAGCAGGTTTATAATCTCTACCTTGATGAAAATTTTGGAATTTGTATGTTTTTAATTGGATTATGAATGGGTAAGATTCGAATCTTTCGTAGCTTGGAACGGAATTTCAAATTTCGGTCAAATTTGGGCGACCCACCACACGATAACGGATCTACATGGTCACACCGCCATTAGGAAGAAAACCCTTAAGATTATTCGGCATATTACTAACCACCAATTGAGCAATGAAATTTCCGATGGTTAAGATTTTTAAGGCAGATTGTTTTAGGCACAATTCCGATCAATTTATTGGCTGATTTTGCCAAATCTTGGAATTATACGTTTGTCCCGGCATTGTCTTCAAAACCCATTGATCAATTTAGTAGAACTTGGACTGTGGAAGAAGACGTAGGTCGTGAAACGGAGGTTGGTTACTGCGAAGTAGTAGCAGAAGAAGAAAAATCACAGAAAGAAGACCTTGGGCCCGTGCACACATGGGTTCGAGCGCCTAGCAATAGGCGCATGAATTGCACGCGTCCAAGGGCTTGTAATGGGAGCATGCAAGCGTAGCTAATGGCAAGAGTGCAATGTCCCCGCGGTGTAGAATTACAATTCTGCCTGTGACATCCTGAAATTCGACCCCGTCTCGAATATATGAAATGGGCATTTCGTCGACGCGCCTATGGTCATTTTACTCTGAGTGGGCCCCTCACGAGTTAACTAATCTATTTGGTGAAGCCGTTAAGGGATGGAAACACGACAAACTAGAAAATTCGATCGAAAATCGATCGCTCGACAATAAAAATCAGCAAGGGTCAATACGACACCATTATAATTGATTAGTGATCGGATATAGGTCAATTCAATGGAAACACATTATTGAATTGCGGGTGATTCCACATGATTGCGATATTCGCGTCGAACGGCACCAACTCGATTTTCTATCGATTTCATACTCGGGACACGTAATTGAAACCTTGCGATTTTTATGACAACCGAGAGTCGTCTACGGTTCAGAGATGCACAAACGTGGATCGAAAATTATCGATCACGGGTCAAATGCGCTAAAATCCCTAAAAGCCACCCAATAGGTTAGGTTGTACTAAAATCGCATTCGGTCGATTTTAACTACGAAACTGAATTCAGTTTCAGGAATCGGACATTCGAGCATGTCACAATTCATTTATAAGATGTTGTCTCATCTTTCGGAGAAATTTCGTCGAGTCCAGAATTTTGCTGAAAAATGATTTCGGACAAATCGGAAAATAAAAGTGAAATTCGGATGGCTGAAGAAAAGGGATTAAATGGCTGCCAAAATGATTTAGTTTGTGAGAATTGGAGGCTAATTTGTGATTGAAGGAGTGCTTGACTAAGGGCTGAAGAATTTGGGGCATTTTTAATCATCATTTAGATATTTCATTAGGCTTCTAATTGGTTGATACTTGGACTTTCTTTCCCTCTTTCTCTCTCCCCTTTCCTCTCTACCTCTCACGCATGAAGCCCCTTGCTGCAGCCTCTCTCTTCTTCATGTAGCTCCCTTCCATTTTCTTCCTCACGCCTTTCCCTCCTTGCTTATGGTTTTGTCCTTTTTTTCCTTCCTCTTGCTGCACCTTTCCATCGCCCAACCAACCCCAACTTTAGTAGTCCCACACCAGCGCACCCAACGCCATCTCCACCCACTTAATCCCCTCATCTTCTCCATTTTCTTTCATCATCCATCACCACAACCAGAACAGCCCCATCCCCCACATCCTTCTTCCTTTTAGCAGGTTTTTCCTTCCTTTTCATTTGTGCTGCCCAGCTCCTCATGCCAACTAACATTGCCCACACACTCCAGCAGCCTCACCACTTGCCTCCACCACAGCACCATTGTCCCGTTGCGCCACCGCCTCAGCCTTGCAAGCAACCACCAACCAGCCCTTGGCTGAAGGCTTGAGAGGCCATCATAACCTCCGTCAAGCCTCCATTGGAGTCACGGTAGTCTTGGGTTCTCGCCAACGTTGCGTTGCCGTCACCGTGATCTCACCGCCGTTGAATTTTGGTGAGTTAACTCCATAATATTTGATTAGGTTGTTAATTGTGCTTAGGGGTTATATTAGTGCTAATTAGATTGGTTAGATTAGTGCTAATTAGCCTGGTTAGATTAGGGTTAAGTTGGATTAACTTAACTCGGATCTGGTTACTGGATCCTTGCCATTTGCTATTTTCGTGGATGGAAATGTACTACGATTTTGAGGTTGCTTCCTTCTTGAAAAATGTTCTAGACATCTTCAATTATGACATATATTTTACTCAAGATTTTATGGATTTAAAAGAATAAGATTTTAGTTCGTTACAATCAAAACAGAATCTCGGTCTGTGCTGGAACCAGTGATCTTTTGGTGTTCAAAGCATTTTTATCAACTCTTAGGGTTCAATTTTCTAAAGAGTTCCTTCACAAAAATTTTTCATTACATCGTGTAGTTTAACATGGTCAAATTTCAAAGCAAACGGACATGTTTTGGACTTCGAACCAAACTGATTTTGGAAAACATAATTTCTGGACACGTACACAGTTTTGGTAACGGATTGAGCGATTTACTTCTCTCATTCTAGGAAGATCTGGGTCAAGATGTCTTCATGAAAAGTGTTCGTTTAAGTGTCCTTTATAACATATTCAAATTTGAGAATTTTCCAAACTCATTTGATTATGTTTCTGAAATTAAACTTGGAGACGTGCGAGTGGACCCGGTTTCTGCCAGTTAGGGCCGGTTGTGATTTTATGGTTGTTTTTCGTGTCGTGCTTGCTGGATAATGTTTATTTGGTGATGTGGTTGACTTTTGGCATGCCTGGAACTTGTGCGTGATGTTATGAGATTGGTTGTTCTATGATGATTGTTTGTTATTATTGCAAAAGGTGGCCTTATGGGCAATTAATTAGAAAAATAATGAGGTGTTGGGTTTGGACACCAAAACTTATTTGCTCAATAAAATAATGAGGTTTTAAATTAGGTGCGTGCAAAGTTTGACGGATTAATTTCAAGTACACGAGCGCCTATGAATTTATTTCTAAAAGTTTTGAACAAAAAAAGGGGGTTACTAAAGATTGTTTTCAAAAGGGATGGTTGGGCAAGAAAATGGAAAAACAAATGAGGTGTCGGGTTGGACACGAGGTTTTATGTGCTCAATAGATCTGTGAGGTTTCAAACTAGATGGGTGCAAAGTTTAGCAGGTTGATTTCAAATACGTGATCTCGTATGAATTTATTTTGAGAAGTTTAAACAAAAAGAAAAAGAGAAAAAGAGAAGGTTACTAAGTTGACTTTTTTTTTTTTTTTTTTTTAAGGGGGATTTGGTGTTCATAGTTATATGATGGACGATAAAGTTGACTTAATTGATGATGCGCCTACATGGTTAGGTTAATTAAGTGGTTCAATTTAATTAATCGTAATTTATTTATTTAGTTATAATTAGCGTAAATTGTAACGGATTAGCTGTTTTTCAGAATTTTACGTTGATTCTCGTGGTTGAATTTATATGTGAAATTGATTGCTTATTTGTGCAATTGAATGCTTGGTGATCGTTATGGATTATTATTGCAAAATTTGATTTTATGGTATTTAAATAGAAAAATACCGGGTGTCGATTTTTGACGCCAAAATATTTTATGTACTATATAAAATCGTGAAATTTTAAAATGGGAGCGTACCACATTTAATGGTTCGATTTAAATACGTGACCACGCACAATTATTTTATTGAGATTTTTAATACGAAGAAAACGGGCCAAGTTTGTTTTGGGCTAGTGTCTTTACCTTACCGTCCTCGATTTTAGACAATATTGAGCATATACTGAGACAGTTCCTATGGAAAGGCACCACTCTTGGCCGGGGTGGGGTTAAAGTCTCTTGGGATGAAATTTGTCTCCCAAAGGAGGAGGGCGGTTTGGGCATCAGTAAGTTGAGAGATTGCAATAAAGCGGCAATGCTAAAGTATATCTGGATATTGTTCACAAATAAAGAATCTCTGTGGTGTCGTTGGATTCACACCAACTTCTTAAGAAGGGAAAATTTCTAGATTGCTCCCAAACCTTCTGTGTGCTCGTGGGCATGGAAGAAGATCTTGCAACTACGAAGGGAATTTCGGCTGTCATTCCTTTGGAAAGTTGGCAATGGACTTTTAGTATCATTATGGTTTGACCACAGGCACCAGGATGGCCCTCTGAATTTATTGATTCCGGATACTCTCATTGATAGCTGTGCCCTTTCTAGGCAAGCAACGGTAGCGGATCTTTCTTCCCCTTCGAGCCGGACATTCAGAATTTTGTTGGAGTGTTGGGGTTTTAACCTTTCGGTTCCCTCTTCTGCCCCTGACCGGTTTTCTTGGTGTTGGAGCCCCTCTGGTTCTTTCTCGGTGGCCTTAGCCTGAGAAACCATTAGGGCCAAGAAGAACCATGTCCCTTGGGCCTCTTTTATCTGGAACAATGCTATTGCCCCTAGATTCCAATTCAACCTTTGGTTGATTACTAAGAATTGATTACCTACTCAGGTGTTCCTCCTATCTTACGGAAGAATTGATTATGCATTATGTGCTTTATGCAATTCCACGCCGGATTCTATCGACCATTTATTCTTTATTGTCATATTGCTACGACACTTGCTTATTTTTGGGCTGCTAGGTGCAATCTCCCTTGGCGTAATAGGCCTTGGAAGGAGAATCTCCTCTGGGCTTTGAAGTTCTTATCTGGTAAGGATTTTTTCCATTGTATTGCATGATTCTCTTTTGGTGCCTTATGCCACTTAATTTGGAAGAAAATGAATAGTATCATCTTTCGGGGGGAAACCTTGGTGGTTTCGACATTGAAAAATCATCTCATTAAGGTCGTCAAGGATAAGGCGCTAACTTTTAACAATGTGCTAGATATTCCAAGGAACAGAAGACTCCAGAGAGGGTGGGGTCTTGACCCCTCCATTTTCCTCGATACTTCTCCTCCTACCTAATGCTTCCGTGGTTGGTGATTCGCCTCCTTCGTCTTAAAGCTTCAACTTCTCCGTTCTTCGTCCCTCATTCCAGAGTACTGGTTGAGGTTCTTCGTTGGGCATTCTGGTTGTGGCTTTTGGTGTTTTGTCCCTTTTAGCTGTTGTTGGTCGTCCTGTTTCTTGTTTTGCCTTGTGGCTTTTACATCGGCTCCCTTCCACTCATCATGACTTGTTGTCACTTTAAGTGAAAGTTTTGGAGCCGATCTTTTGTATAGTTGGTTAAAGCTTTCAATATATTCTTACCTTTACCAAAAAAAAATGAGCCAAGTTCATTATTTAAATACAAGGTATTTGGATGCAAAGCAAGGTGTTCTTGGCCAAGTATGGATGTGCGTGTAGTCACTATCGGAACCCGTCAACCAACGGGAGTTGGGGAGGCAATGCCTGATTAAGTTCAGATGCCTCATGTCAACGGATGCCGGTCGCAGTGGAGGCTGGGCTGATGCTCCTATGTGAAATGTCGTCTAGATATAGACGTTGTTATGCCCGACGGAGCGGGATGACGCCTGGTTATGCTGGATGACCGCCGATTGTTGAGTTGGCCGTGGCTGATGGGTCGTAATAACTGGAACACACTTGAGTGGTTGTGATAGCTGTGCCTGATTATGGGACAAAATTGTGTAGCATGATATGAGACATGTCATAACGGTTTTACCTTATAATCAGGACCCATGTGATTGTTTGAGAATGAAATGAGGTGTTCCAGTTATTAAATTACGCTTGTTGCGTTTATAAGTGCATATATGTTGAGCTAATGTGTAGGGATGCACCAAGGCGATGTGAGTTTGTTTGTGGTGCCTGTTTAGGTAGCCTCTGGGCGAATTTGCGTCCTAATCGAGGCTTAGGGTTTGACTCGCTGAGATTTTATCTTACCCCGTCATGGGCTAACATTTTTTAGGGCCGTAGCGTGGAGATCTGCCGAGTACGGATGTGGTGGGTGCGAGGTGCAACACCCTTTTGGTTGGCCCTACCGTTAGTGAAGTAGGTTGACCCTAGTCCTTGAAGGTTTTTGAGAGGGTTAGTTGGAAGTTGCCAGTGTAAGGGCTTGTAAATCATTAAACTTCCTAGGGTTAATCAGTTGAAAAGGAAATCGTTGTTTTTGGGGAAATTGTTCCTAGTGTTGACTATCCCTATGTTTGTTGTTGGCCGGGGTTTATTTAATTTGCTTCTGCATGTGCTTAATTGAAAGACAAAAAAAGAATGAGTTGGCGACGCGTCCTGGGACGTCGCATTTTTAAATCGACCGCCGAGGGATGTGCGCGCGCTTGGGGTTCGAGACGTGACATTGCCCTTGCCTGCATAAATTACATTTAGTCCCTCCGCATAAGGAAAATTACAGTTCTGCCTTGGCCACATAAAATTTCGATTTTGCCCCTATTAGGCATGAAAATTTACGATTTTACTCTTTTGGGCATATAATTCGTATTTTACCCCCTTACAAGTGAAATTTCAATTCTACCCTTGTGTGTAAAATTCCAGTTTTAACCATTTTACACGTGATTTTACTGTTTTGCCCTTATGTGCAATTTTATGAATATTTTCTTGTGAAATTAAATATCGAGTGATCCGTATATATTTAATTAATTGAAGATCATCCACAACATCTTTAATTATATTAAATTAAATATATTAAGAGCCTTTGGATCACATATAGTCACAGATATTAATTGTGGTTAGTCATATTAATATTATGAATTTCATCCCACAAGAATTTTTAATATATTAATGTAATTAATTAGAATGAAATATTATTTTATCTTTCTTAATTTACCCACAGGGATTGAGGAAGGGAATATAATTTGACAGTTTCATCATGAAGTAATTATGAATATATTTAAATTAGAAACTTAGCTCACAGACAGTTTTTGATGTTATGTGATTCATATTTTCTAACTTGTTTTATGTTGATAAAATATGATATAAGTTTATTTGTCTCAAATATATTCATACATAAGTTTTCCTTTGATTATAATGTAGTCTTACCACCTACAATTAGTTCTGGTATAATTGTCTCCTAGCTGAAGGGTAATAACTACAAAGAATGGATGGAATTAATCCTTATCTAATTCGGGTGCATAAATATTAATTATGCTCTATGGTCAGACGAACTACCTAAACCTACAGAAGTTGGCACTCAAGCTGAATACACTCTTTATATACAATGGGAGCGGTCCAATCGCTTGAGTGTGATGTACATAAGGACAAAACTTTCTGCTAGCATTTGTGGTTTAGTCATTCAGCATAACAATGTCAAGGAATTGCTGAAGGCTATTGATGCGTAATTTGAATCTTCATAGAAGGTGCATGCCATGATCTTGATTGTGAAGTTCTTATCATTAAAGGTTACTAGTGCAAGAGGTGTGCATGAGCACATCATGAAGATGAGGGACATTGTAGCTCAACTAAAGAATCTTGATGTTGAAATATCAGAATTCTTTTTTGTATACTATATCCTGAACACTCTCCCATAAGAGTATGACTCTTACAAGATCTCTTACAACATACATAATACTAAATGGTCAATCAATGAACTTATGGTCATGTGTGTTTAAGAGGAAGAGAGGCTGCTAATGGAAAAAGGAGAAAGTGCTCATATACCAACACAGGATAAATATAAAAGGGCAAGACAAGCAGAAGGGAAAAGGTAAATACCTCTACCTCCACAAATTGGCATTCAGAAGGAACCCAAGTGCTTTTTTTGTAAAAAGAAAGAGCACATGAAGAAGGATTACGCCAACTTTAATGCCCGACTCAAGAAGAAAGATAACATACTCTCATGTGTTTGTTATGAATCTAACATGGTCAATGTGAATCACAACACTTCATGGATTGATTTTGGTTCTACAATCCACATTTCGAATTCCTTGAAGAATTTTTATAATTAGCATAAATCAGTGAGAAGTGAACAAAACATCTATTCAGGAAACAAGATGCGTTCGCGTGTGGAAACTATTGAGATATGTAGATTAGTTCTCAATTATGGTTTTATTTTGAATTTAGAAATGACCTTTTATATTCCTAGTTTCTCTAGGAATTTAATTTCAATTTCAAGACTTGTACATTTGAGATACTCTTTTGAATTTTCAAGTTCAATATTTAGTTTATTGTATAAATCTAAAATTATTAGGAGTGGTATTTTATTTGATGGTCTCTTTCGAATTAATTTACAAGACAATGACATTTGTAATGCGATGCATGTTCACGATAATGCTGGCATAAAGCGATGTGTTGTGAATGATGATTCTTCTATGTTGTGGTAAGAGACATATCTCCATAAATAGAATTAAGTTATTAGTAAATGATGGAGTACTTGGTACTCTAGATTTTACTTATTATGATACTTTTGTAGAGAAAGGGAAAGAAAACCAAAAAGTTAAAGAAGGGTGCTAAGAGGAGTATGGAAATATTATAAATCATACATACAGATATTTGTAGTCTAGATATGGACTCAAATGATTAGAGATACTTCATCTATTTCATAAACGATTATTCAAGATTTATATTTCTCTACTTACTTCGTAATAAACACGAAGCACTAAATGCCTTTAAGGTATTTAAAATCGAAGTAGAAAAATAATGTAATAAGAAAATTAAGATCGTGGAATCAGATAGAGGTGAAGAATACTATGATAGATATGCTGAAGATAGACAAGCGCATGGTCCATTTGCAAAGTTTCTTGAAGAGCATAGGATTATTACTCAATACACTATGCCTGGTTCTCCGAACTAGAATGGCATAGTAGAAAAAAGAAACCGAACTTTATTAGATATGATGAGGAGTATGCTTAGCAACTCCAAACTTCCTAAGTCCATGTGGATTGAGTCTCTTAAAATAGCAGTGTATATATTAAATCAAGTTCCAACCAAAGCCGTCCCAAAGACGTCTTTTGAGTTATTTAAAGGTTGGAAATCCAGTTTGTAACATGTACGCGTTTGGGGATGCTCGTCTGAAATAAGTGTCATGCCCCAAACCCCGAGTACGCGAACATCCCTCAGTGGTCGATTAAAAATGCGACGTCCCAGGATGCGTCGCCGACCCATTCTTTTTATCTTTCGATTAAGCACATGCGGAAGCGAATTAAATGAACCCCTGGTCAACAAACAAACACTCGGGATAGTAAATCACAACAAAAGTTGCCGAAAACAACTTATTTATTTATCCACTGTTGCCCCTAGGAAGTTTAATGATTACAAGCCCTTCCAATGGCAACTTCCAACCAATCAACAAAAATCAACAGTGGGTCAGGGTTAACCTAAACTTCACTAACGGCAGGGCCAGCCAAAAGGTGTCGCATCTCACGCCCACCACATCCGCACTCAGCAGATCTCCACGCTATGGCCTTGAAAATATTTAACCATGACTGGGTGAGATAAAATCTCAGTGAGGCAACAGCCTAAACCCCGATTAGGACGCAAATTCGCCTCGAAGGCGGCCTAAGCACGCACCATACAAAACTCACCTCGCCTCGGCACACCCCTGTAGGTTAGCACATCACATATGCCATTATAAATATGACAAGCATAATTAATAATCGGAACACATAATTCTCACCCTTCAAACATTCACATGGGTCTCGATTATAAGGTAAAACCATTATGGCACGTCCCATATCATGCCTAACAATTTTGCCCCATAATCAGGCGCAAAACATCACAACCATTCAGGCATGTTCCAATTATTACGACCCATCAGGCCATGGCCAACTTAAAAATCGGCGGTCATCCGGTGTAACCAGGTTTCGTCCCACCCCATCGGGCACGGTAACGTCTAGAACCCCCACCTAGACAGCATTCCATAAAGGAGCATCGGTCCGGCCTCAACTGCGACTCGGCTTCCAAATCCTCACCGGGCATCCGATAAAAATCAGGCATTGTCTCGAAACACCCGTTGGGTGTCGGGTTCAATTACATGACCACATGAGCATATCATCAATCAAACCAACTTTTATTTCTATTATTTAGCCAAGAACACCAAAATCCTTTTTCTAATAATAAACCTTGCAACTCTCTCTCTCTCTCTCTCTCTCTCTCTCTCTCTCTCTCTTTGTTCAAACTTTCCGAAATAAATTCGTACGGGGTCACGTATTTGAAATCAACCTGTCAAACTTTGCACGCATCTAGTTTGAAACCTCACGGTTTTATTGAGTACATAAAACTTGGCGTCCAAACCTGACACAATATTTCTTTTCTATTTCTTTGTCCAACCACCCTTTTTGGAAACAATTTAGAGTAACCCCTTTTTTTTCTAAAGAAATTCGTACGTGCTCACGTACTCAAAATTAACCCGTCAAACTTTGCACACTTCTACTTTAAAACCTCATTGTATTGTTGAAAAAATAAGTTTGGAGTCCAAACTCGACACCTCATTGTTTTCCTATTTACAAGCTTATAAAGCCATCTTTTGACAAAAAAAAAAAATCAAAACCAACATAGAGCAACCAATCTCATAATATCACGCATAAGTTCTTAGCATGCCTGTCGTGACCAAATTTTCGGGTGTGAACCACCTAAGGTTTGGCTAATGGATTGTTAAGTTTAGACTTAACTCGGGCTCTCCCAAGCCCATACCAATTCGCGACTTAGGTTCAAATTCTTAACATGCAATTGATTTTTAATTAGGAGTCGCCACTAATCAGTTTATGGTAGGTCGATTAGACACCTAAGTAAAGTAACGGGAGTTTTACTTTACTCCTACGAACCAGAGATTATGGGTACGGGGACTTGGTTACACTAGATTTCTCTAATGCCCTTTCGGTACCATTCTTTTATTTAAAAAAAAAAAAAAACATTTCTGCAGGCAGCTTTGATTGATTTTAAATCTATTTCTCTAACATGTGAGGCGATCATGCGGATGCGCAAACCACCAATTTAACACCCAAGTAAAGCAATAAATAAATTGCAGGACTTACCTCATAGCAACGAAAGCATCTGCGTTATTAGATCAGAATTCACATCAACAGTCTTAGATATGATTTCTAATTAACACGTAATTTCTTTTTTGTTTTCACTTATTTAATGAAAATCATGCAATATGTAATGCAATATAACTAAATGACCTAATTCTAATGTCATGCAATTTCTAATTAAATGGACCTAATAATAATAATCTCTAAATGACGTGCATTTCATGAACCTAATCCTATATGACATTTTTCTAAAAATGCAATCTATCCTAGAGAATGGAACCAATTTATTCTAAGACATTTTTTTTTGTATTTTTCATTAAATTCGAAATTAAGAAAAATGCAAAAATTATCTATCTAGATTAAGATTTTATCCAATTTGTATTAGGAATTAAATTAAGTCAAATCCTAATTTAAACTAAAATATTATCTTAACCCAAATAATCCTAAAATGCAATCTATCTAAGAAGAAACCTAAGCTTATAATAAATTAAGAAAAACATTATCTAGAATTAAACTAAGAGTAATTTTATCCTAATATGCAATGACGTGCGAAGAATGCCCTAATTCTACATGACATATGCATGATGACTTTTTTCTTTTTCTTTTTTTTATAAAATTCGAAATTTAAAATTGCCAAATAATTAAACGTGCAACTTAAATTAAAGAAAACTAACATCCTAAATGAATGCATTTTTTTGGATTTTTTTATTTAAAAAATTTGAAATAAGATTGCAATTCTAAATATGTAAGATAACCCTAAGACTAGGAATATTCTAAAACGAACCTAATCCTAATTCAAATTTTTTTGGATTTTTTCCTTTTACTAAGATAAAATTGATTCAAACACCACGACAACAAATCAAGCAAAATAAGATTGATATCCAAAAATTGACGAACCATATGTCGCGCATGAGATCGGATTGACGATTTTGCATAGGATTGCGAGTCGGATTTCGGGCACGAAAATCGGGCTGTCAATCTCTAATTTGAAGAGCTCTTTCATGTCGGAATCTCAATCATATATTCAGGAGTAATTCTAAAAAACCAAAGTAAATAAATGAAAATAACATTAAAAAAATAGAACAAAGTAAAAAAGGAAAAAACTACCTAATTGATTTTCCTTTTTTCTTTTATTTTTTTTCTTTCCTCCTTTATTCGGCTTGGTAGCTTCGTAGGTCTCCAAGGGGGAGACGGCCGTCGGTCCGGTGAGGGGCTCCGACGAGGTGAGCCGACGGTGGTGGCAACAGCACAGGGGCAGAGCAGAAGACTCGGGTCCTGTTCTGGCGATCCATGTGTGTGTGGCGTCCAGAGGCGAACAGGGTGTCGAGGGTCCGCCCGGCTTCGATCCGGGTCATTGATCGGAGGCGGAGCAGCTGTTGGGCGACGGGCGGTGCTCGGGCTTGGCTGCAGGAGTGGTGGGTCGCGGTGCGGTAGGGCGGAGCGGCTCGGACTACCAGCGAAGGGTGTCCAGATCTGGCGCGGGATGCTCCGACGGAGGCTCGGTGAGTTGCGGCGAGGAGGTTCGGCGCTGGCTTTGCGGGGGAAACGAGACAGCGACACGTCGAGGCGACGCGGGCGATCGGCGTAGCGGGATGTCAGCGTTAGGGCTTCGGATCTGCCAGTTGGTGTGGGGCGGCGCGGCAAGATCGGTGGACGCGGCGGAACATCGGGGCGCCGGGACTTCGACGAGGTGGCGGAGGGCGAGGTGACGATGGTGTGGATCAAAACAAGGGGATTGGCGGGCGGCGGGACTCGGGTGCTATCGATCGGCAATCGGGGTGGCACGGAGAAGTTGGATCGAAACAAGGCTGTTGTGGGGGCCTCGGATCTGCAGGCGGAGAGGCCCCGGCATCTGGATCACGAATCTGCAGTGGCGGCGGCTTCACGGGCGGATCAGGGACGAGCAACGCAAGGTGGCGGCGCATAGAGGTGGGGCGACGACAGGACGACGCGGGCTTGGCGAGGTGACCGGGCACGGGCGACGCACGGCAAAGTGGCGCAGGGAAACGAGACGGTGACACGTTGAGGCTACGCGGGCGGTCGGCGCGGCAGGATCTCAGCGTTAGGGCTTCGGATCTGCCGGTCGGCGTGGGGCGGCGCGACAAGATCGGCGGACGCGGCGGAACGTCGGGGCGCCGGGACTTCGACGAGGCGGTGGAGGGTGGGGCGACGACGGCTTGGGCAGATGGCGTCGGCACCGGTAAAGACCCCCCCACACGAAGAAGATGAACAGTCGCATGGGGGCTTTCCCTTTTGTTTTTTTAATTTTTTTCCCTTGCTTCACCTTTTGTCCTTTTGTGTTTTTTTTTTCCTTACCCAACGGAAAGAACCCCCCCCAATTTACCGTACATGACCCCTTTTATAAGCCAAAAAATTGTATCTTGAGGGTATATTTCATTTCTAATTTTGCTTGAGCACGATACCCCTAAATATATCGCTGAAATATTTTTCGCATATTCCATCAAGAAAATTCCCCTTTTGTGCAAAAGTGCATCTCCCAGTGTATATTACCTAAATATTTGAGAAATCTTAACGGAATATAACAAAGATAAAATTTTCTTAAACTATATGCTATGTGATTATTTTTTATTTTTATTTTTTATTTAGCAAAAATTAATCCAAAAAATTTAGGTGTCAATAGCTGCCCCTCTTTGAAGGTGAGCTCGCAGAGGTTGCCTTAAAAGACAAATTGAGACCTAAATTTTGGTAATGCTCATGCAATGAATGATTTTTTGTTGGAACATGAATTCCATTTTTTAATGCAATTTATATGATGCATGGAAATACTAATGCAAATGATAGATGAATTTACCTGGAATAACTTACCTTCGAGGAGGATAGAGTAATTCGAGGTAGTGGGTGTTACCTGTCCAGGACCCATACCATTCTACGGTCGCCCAGTATGGCATAAAGGAGCTGCTTTCTCAGGACCCGTACCATTCTACGGTCACCTAGTACGGCAGAAAGGTTTTGTCTAGGACCCATACCATTCTACGGTCGCCTAAACAGGGATTCATTTTCCAAGACCCGTACCCTTCTACGGTCGCCTGAATAAGGAATAGGTGTTGTCGAGGACCCGTACCATTCTACGGTCGCCTGAATTGGGAAAATTGCTTTTCCAGGACCTGTACCATTCTACGGTCGCCTGTTAGAGCAATAAATGTTGTTTAGGACCCGTACCATTCTACGGTCGCCTAAACGGAGATTTTGCTTGGCTAAGACTCGAACCTTTCTTCGGTCGCCCAGCGTTGCAACACAGATCATCTAACCAGGACCCGAACCTTTCTTCGGTCGCCTTAATCAGATTAAATCTGGAGAAGAATCTTGGGGGACAGCTCAATCGAGTGTCGATGAAAAGGACTCTGGGCAAGAAATGCACGCCAGGTCAATATAAATGGACATCGGGCTACGGAAGCACACCGAGTCGATAAAGAGGGACTCTGGGCTACAAAAGCACGCCAGGTCAATATAAAGGACACCGGGCTACGGAAGCACGCCGGTTCGATAAAAGGGACTCTGGGCTACGAAAGCACGCCAGGTCAATATAAATGGACTCTAGGCTACGGAAGCACGCTAGGTTAATATAAGGACACTAGGCTACGGAAGCACGCCGGGTCGATGAAATGGACGTTGGGCTACGAAAGCACGCCAAGTCAAGAACTGGACAGCTTGACCAAGTCAAGTGTCGATGCACTTGAGAGAGAATACCTGCATAATGACAAGTATTTAGAGTATGGGTAGAGATATACTTACTGGTGATATCTCCGATTCTTGGGGATATGTCTTTTGGAATTTAGATATCCCGTGGAGGTCTTTCACCTCATGGTAGAGGTTTTTCATCTCCTAATATCATGAGACGTTCGAAAGGAACTTGAATTACTGGCAGACATGATTTAGAGCAAAAGCGATATACATTCATCAAAGAGATAGACAATCCGAGCTACTCTAGAATGCACATTTCAAAGTTCAGTGGGGCTTCCATCCATTCAATCAAGGTTTATGCATAATGACTTTACCATATTTGCATCACCCAAATTTCCACAAGAGATAATTGTCGTTCAAGACAATGACATGGATTTCTTAAGAATGCTAAACGAGAGACTTTCAGTTAGAAAGGACTTTCACTCACTCTCATTTAAAATGGCTATTTTGTGAGAATCACTCAATCTCAACATCATTATATCAACAAGGGTCCGAGTATTCTCGCAATCAGTACGACCTTACCAATTTGTGAGGTCTTTAATAGGGACCATAATGTGGGCTTGGTCAACGGCTTAACAAAGGGGACTCTTTGAGTAAAGGCAATTGAAAGAACAATTATGTAATCATCTCCGGGTTTACAAGTCAAGAACCCTTCAAAATGAGAAAGAAATAGTCTTGCTCGCACTTCTTCGAGCGATACTTATAAACATATGAATTACCATGTTAATTCAAGTGCCCTAATCAGAAGATACTTTGCAAGGAACATAACATAGGCCGGGTTCATGGGTTGAGAAACGAAAGGATCATTAGGCTCAAAATATGTGTAAATGGTGAGAGTTGGTGATCATCTTGGCATTGCCACCAGTTTTCTTTTTCATCATCGGGGATTGTCTTCATGAAATAACCCATTGATTGTAAAAACTCAACTTTTGAGTTCTTTGAATATTGCTCCATCGGGATTCAATTCTTGCAATTGATTATATTGATTCTCTTTTTCATTTATGGGCATTGGCCTTGCTTTTACTAGGCACACCGCTTTTTCATGCCCCTAGTCTGTATTCATTTTTTTTCACTTTTTTTTCATGGGCATTGGCCTTGCTTTTACCAGGCACACTGCTTTTTCATGCCCCTTAGTTCTATTTTGAATTCAATTCTTGCACACAATGCATATGTCCAGCAATTACACTTTGAATGACACTTAAACTTTCATCTGCCTTTTGCCTTGCCCCAGTGTGGGGGATGATCACCAACTGGGTTTAAAGAAATGAAATTGCAGGCTCAAGTGGGCTATGCAAATGATATAAGTGTATAGGATAGTGAAAGAAATGCTCTTTGTCATCCTAAGGCACTTAAATTACCACATGAATTCAATGTAATAGCATGACTAGAAGATCGATGCAAGTGAGAGCAAGAAAACTTCAATCAATTTTCTTCACTTTATGGCGCCGCCTTACCCTCCAATTTGCCCCAGTGTGGGGTGGTTCTTGACAGGGATAATTTGAAAAAAATCTCCATAAGTGTATGGGGCTCAAAGGGATTAAGCAATGGATCACCTGTAGTGTTTGGGATAGAGAAATAAGCTGCCCCTCATGATTTCAGTCATCGTACCTTTTGCGAGAGAACTCTTCACCTTGCGGATATGGAACTTTCCTACACTTATCTCACAAGTGTATAAGTAAGGGACTGTGTATAGGATAAAGCTTGCCTTTCATCATCCTGACACATCTCATTTAGCATGCTTAACCCATTCCACATCATTCATTGAATTAGTCTATCTTGATATTCTTTAGTGGAATTGGTGGACCAAACATGTAAGAGTCATTATGCAAAATCTTTTTTTAAATGAGCTCAATAGCTTTAAGCATGAAAAATTGCAAACTTTAGAACAAACAGTTTACCACACTAAAAAAATGCTTTCGTAAGTATGAAAAACATGATTTTGAGCGTTCATTCAAGGAATTGTCCCACGAGAGGATTGTCTCAGGATTTGATGTTTTTGGATTATCTCTGAAAATCCGCTTTTGTCCTTGCACAAGAGAACGTGCATAAATAAGATACCATGCAACATCAGAGTAAATTCAAATTGCACAACCATTTTGGCTCGGATCGAGATTTTGTCTCATCCATGTCATTACTAGAATTTGTAGTGCCCCAATTCATCATCTGTAAGGAAAAGAACAGAGTGTCAATTCCAGAATTAATTATATTCATGAACACAATGTTTCTATTTCATCCAAGACGGATTATCCTCTTTTGATTTGTTCCATTATTTTCTCATGGAAATGAGAAACTTCATTTGGCCTTCGAGAATGACATCTCACACAAATTGTTATGAGATGTGCCACATATCACACTTTGGAATCAAGATGATTTTCTTCACTCTTGGGAGATGTCATCACAATCGGCTAGGAAATGATCATTTGCCCTCATGTCTATTTTCCTTCGGATGTATGTTCCCAAATCAACGGGCGAACTATCACTGGAAATTGACGCGTTATTTTCAAATGCCTCTCTGTTATGCTCTGAGACATAAAGTAAATGAGTTAGAAAAACAAACAAGGGTAACATAATGCATGCTTTTGGAAATTGCTTCAAAAATGTTTTTTTTTTAAGGAATATTTTGGATGAGGAAGCATGAAGAAGCCCAGTCCTCAGATTTTCTCCATGGATGATATTTTCTTTTCATTATTGGATATCGTCACCGGGCTGGTTTGGTGTACCTCATCATGTCCTCAAAATTGAAAATAAAATTGTAATTTCATTGAATAGAATCAAATGAATTACATTATTGGAATGGAAAATGCAAACAAGCCAAACCCTAAAAGTGAAAGCAATAATTGAAATTTCAAAAAGCAGAAAATTCTAAACAGAACTTGAAATCCTAGAAAATAAGAACTTCTTCACTCAGTGACAGCATTTGCGCCCCCATCAAGGTTGGGTAGAGGATTTTTCTGATTACTGTTGAAAGAGAACGCCTTTGTATCCAAGAGGTCTTGGACCTTATGCTTCAAAACATAGCAATCATCAGTGGAGTGACCAACCTCTCCCATGTGATAGTCACACTTTTCGGAGGGATTATATGTAGGATAATGCTCGGGATTTGGTCGCTTCGGCTCAGTAGAGAGTAATCCCTTCTTTTGGAGAATAGGCAAAACTTTGGATGGGGGTCCAGGAAGAGGTGTAAACTGTCTCCTAACATTACTTCATCGACCCGAGAATTGATGTCCTCCACCTTGTTGCTCAGTAGAAATCTTAATTACCGGAGCGCAATTGGATGTATCACGATTCGGTTGAAAATATGCCATATTAATCTCAGCTTCTTCTTGGTGTAAAATCTCTTGTTAGATGGCTCAGTAAACCATCATTCTCTTATCCCCATTTCGATCTGTTCACCCACCGGGATAAGTTGGTTGAAGTTCTCAACATATGTGCTGGCCATCCGGTTACGGAACTTAGACGGGAGTGTTTTGATAAACAACTTCATCAGCTCCTTGCCAGTAGGCTCGTGAGTGATTTGAGCTGCTAGATTTCGCCATCTCAGGGCATATTCTTTGAACGATTCGCTCCTCTTTTTCTCCATCCTCTCAAGATCCTCTCGGGAAGGTGCAATATCCATGTTGAACTTGTACTGCTTGAGAAATGTGTCAGCCACTTCATTCCAAGTGTTGAGAAGGTTCACATTCTTCATGACGTACCAGTTCAGTGCAGGTCCAGTCAAACTCGCATGGAACGATTGAATCATGAGAGGCTCGTTCTTGACATATTGGGCCATACGCACGTGGTACATCTGCAAATGAGCTTTTGGGCAGGAAGTACCATCATACTTCTCGAAATCCGGCATTTTGAACTTCTTTGGCATGTTGACCTTCTCATACACAGATAGGTCGAACGGGAGTGAATTCTGCGACTCTTGCAGTTGTTTCAATTTTTCCTCTAGCTTTGTGAAGCGTTCATCTTGATCTGTCTTTGGAACGCTGTCAGGCTTGGTCTTTCCAACAAGGACCGAGTCATCGTCCAACCCGGGCATGTCATCGTCAATCTTTTGAACCTTGTTTGTTTGCTTCAGGATAATTATTTCAGGAAGAGCAGGTGCAGTTGTTGGATTTACTTGGAGGAATTGGAGTTGATCCGTCACAAGCTGTATAGAGGCGAGCACTTGTTGGAGTTGAGTCTCCACAGCGGACATACAATCACGCATTTCAGTTTAGTCGGCCATTCTAGCTCTTAATCGCGTAATAATGGGTGAGCGTGGAGTATCCGTTATCACCTATGTTGAAGAAATGAACAAAAATAAGTATCTCATATGAAATACGCCGGCCCATGGCGACAGTCTAGAACCTTTATTCATTAATGGAGCTTTCGACAAGCCTATCAAAATAGAAACTCGAAATGTTCTAAACAAATGAACTAGGAAAGTAAATGACTCAACTTCCTAAACATTAATCTAAACATGAAAATAGCAAGATTGATTCAAGCATTTCATCTGGCTTGATCAATATACACTCGGGACACTATTCGGCGCAATCGTTTATTCTCCTCTTGAGCTTTTTCAGCAACTCTTTTGAGGCGTTTATTCTCAGCACAATTGGTGATCTTCAATGGCACCTCTGGTATCTTCGGAAGCAACTCCTCAGGAATCTTGTGTTGTTGAATGTACTTAGTCAAGGCATAGTACTTCCTTTCTTTACCCTTCAACTCTTCCTCGGGCCATTTAAGCTTTCGTGGATGGCACATGTCCCATATTGATTTGATAGTGAGAATGGAATCTTCATGGCCTTGGCTTCCATCAATGAAGCTAACTTGGAGCGGATCCGCTTGTAACGCCGGGGGAAGCTCTTGCACGACTTGATACTGACGAGTCACTCTAGTTGGATAGTACTCCAATGCTCCAGTGAATCCCAATAGGGGGATTGGGCCAACACCTCCACATGTTAGTCTTGCCACCCGAACTTGGAACCATTTAGGGTGCGCATGGTAAAATTTCTTGGCTGGGGAAGAGTTTTTTCCCATAAATAGTTCTTTTCTATTTCTATTCCGAGGAACAGTTTCTGAGCAAAAGAACCAGTTTGATAACTGCACAAAATTTCTACTCTTGGAATAGAAAAAGAATAGAAATGCGTTTGGTAATACAACGATTCTTTTTGTATTTATTTATTTTTTATTTGTTCATTTTTATTTGTTTTTTATTCTTTTTGTATTTATTTGTTTTTTATTTGTTTTTTATTCTTTTTGTATTTATTTGTATTTATTTGTTTTTTATTTTTGTTTTTTATTTGTTTTATTTGTATTTTTTGTATTTTTTATTTTCCTGCGTTTTTTTTATTTGTATTTATTTGTTTTGTTTGTATTTTTTGTATTTTTTTTTGTTTTTTTGTATTTGTTTGTTTTTTATTAGTTTTTTTATTCTTGCTTACGGTCGGCGGCGGCGGCGACCGCCGCGCGCGGCGGGCGGCAGTTGGCGGTGTCTCCGGACGGTTGGAGGTGGCCACAGCAAGAGAGAAATAAAACAAAAATAAAAAAGAAAATTTGCTTATTTCTAGAAATTGTTCCCTGGACAAGAAGCAATTTTTTTTTTGTTTCTCGTTTCTATTCCCGGGCTAACTTTTCTATTCCGGGGAATAGAAATCAACTTGGCGTTACCAAATAGGTTTCTGTTCTTTTTTTGTTCCGGGGAACAAAAGAACAGAAATTGTGAGAATGAGAAATGTCCTCATGCAGCACCTTAGCATGCCATAGGAAACCCTTGGAAGTTGGTTTTTTCATGAAAGCTAGCCACCTAGAATAATGGTAATCCGGTGCATGTTTTTGGTTGTTCTCAAATCTCATAATAGGGTGATTTGAATTACTAACGTCATGTATAGTCATTAAACCACCAAATCCTTTTATATGAGAAAGGAACCAGATTTGTAAAAGTTCAGGAAAGGAATGGAGAGTCTTATCACCACCTCCTTTGAATCGAGTGAGAGAAAGAAAAGTTTAAGTCAGGACAGTGTTTACAAAATTTTTTCTTTCCAACACTTGTCTAACTAATTGAGCAATCAAAGGGTTAATAGCATTCTTGCAATAAGGAAATACTATAAACCCAAAGAAAGCTAAAGGGAAAACCCTATGCATTTGAAATGAAGTGCCTTTTTCAAAACATTCTTTCAGAAGAGATAAAGGACATGCATTGCGGTGAGCTTTTAAAACTTTTCTTATGTCGTCTTCCTTAATTCTTAGAAAATCAGATAAGGCCATAACAAGATCTATTCCGATAGGCGGACTAATCAATTCAGCTTTCAAGGATTTCCCTATGGTAATGCTATATTCTTCCAAGGTGGGAGTGAGCTCATGCTTACCGCCGAAGATAAAGGTAGAGGTCTCGGGGCACCAACAATGGGCGAGTGCTTGGATGAGGCCGCCATGGATGTTGATGCGCAGCAGTGGAAGTAGGCGACCAATGTGCAACTCTATGAACTGACGGCCATCTTGATCTAACTCGTCCCACCAAGTGCTAAGCTCTTCCTTCGGAGGGAGAATAATTCGAATGTCCGAAGTCCCCATTGTATATTGATCAAGACTTAGGACAATCCTAATGCCATGGACCGACAAAATAATGCGATAAAGTAAGTAAATTGGAAAGACAAGAATTTAGAGAACTTACTTTACCAATGGTGAGCAATCACATAGACATGCGCATGGTAAGTGGCTCGATTTCTAATCTATAAGGCTTATCAATGTGGAGCCACAAGGATGATTAGACTAGCCACGGGCTTGTGGACTATGTCGGGTCCTCATGACTCCGGCTTAGTCAAAGAGCCGATCCGGGTCGCGGGCATGCGAACTGAGGTGGGTACTCTTGACACCATGAAAGAAACTTCGGGATTGAGATGGGCGACTCGTATCGCGAGCATGCGGTCGGAGTGGTATCCATCTCAACACCATCCTAAATGATCCTATGCGGCCTAGGTCCGGCGGCAGGTTGTGTGTGCAAAAGTGTAGTGTAAATGCAAAGCATGCACAACAGTTTATAGCAAGCAACACTTCATATGTGCAAGTAAACAATTCATTCCTACATCTCCCTACAATACAAGGGTTAGCAAACACTTCCCCTTATACCTCACAATTTGCAAAAACATTTAACACCTTAAATGTTAGGGACGTACCTGGAATCCTCGCTGCCAAACAAAAACATTTTTCAAAATAAAAAGAAAATTGGCCTAAGTCCACTAAGTGTTTTAACTCAGGTCCCCAGTGGAGTCGCCAAGCTGTCGCGACCAAATTTTCGGGTGTGAACCACCTAAGGTTTGGCTAATCGGGCTCTCCCAAGCTCATACCAATTCGCGACTTAGGTTCAAATTCTTAACATGCAATTGATTATTAATTAGGAGTCGCCACTAATCAGTTTATGGTAGGTCGATTAGACACCTAAGTAAAGTAACGGGAGTTTTACTTTACTCCTACGAACCAGAGATTATGGGTACGGTGACTTGGTTATACTAGATTTCTCTAATGCCCTTTCGGTACCATTCTTTTATTTAAAAAAAAAAAAAAACATTTCTGCAGGCAGCTTTGATTGATTTTAAATCTATTTCTCTAACATGTGAGGCGATCATGCGGATGCGCAAACCACCAATTTAACACCCAAGTAAAGCAATAAATAAATTGCAGGACTTACCTCATAGCAACGAAAGCAACTGCGTTGTTAGATCGAGAATTCACATCAACGAGTCTTAGATATGATTTCTAATTAACACGTAATTTCTTTTTGTTTTCACTTATTTAATGAAAATCATGCAATATGTAATGCAATATAACTAAATGACCTAATTCTAATGTCATGCAATTTCTAATTAAATGGACCTAATAATAATAATCTCTAAATGACGTGCATTTCATGAACCTAATCATATATGACATTTTTTCTAAAAATGCAATCTATCCTAGAGAATGGAACCAATTTATTCTAAGACATTTTTTTTTGTATTTTTCATTAAATTCGAAATTAAGAAAAATGCAAAAATTATCTATCTAGATTAAGATTTTATCCAATTTGTATTAGGAATTAAATTAAGTCAAATCCTAATTTAAACTAAAATATTATCTTAACCCAAATAATCCTAAAATGCAATCTATCTAAGAAGAAACCTAAGCTTATAATAAATTATGAAAAACATTATCTAGAATTAAACTAAGTGTAATTTTATCCTAATATGCAATGACGTGCGAAGAATGCCCTAATTCTACATGACATATGCATGATGACTTTTTTCTTTTTCTTTTTTATAAAATTCGAAATTTAAAATTGCCAAATAATTAAACGTGCAACTTAAATTAAAGAAAACTAACATCCTAAATGAATGCATTTTTTTTTGGATTTTTTTATTTAAAAAATTTGAAATAAGATTGCAATTCTAAATATGTAAGAGAACCCTAAGACTAGGAATATTCTAAAATGAACCTAACCCTAATTCAGATTTTTTTGGATTTTTTCCTTTTACTAAGATAAAATTGATTCAAACACCACGACAACAAATCAAGCAAAATAAGATTGATATCCAAAAATTGACAAACCATATCTCGCGCATGAGATCAGGTTGGTCAATTTTAAAATTAAATTGCGAATCGAATCTCGGGCATGAGATCGGATTGATGATTTTGCATAGGATTGCGAGTCGGATTTCGGGCACGAAAATCGGACTGTCAATCTCTAATTTGAAGAGCTCTTTCATGTTGGAATCTCAATCATATATTCAGGAGGAATTCTAAAAAAAACAAAGTAATTAAATGAAAAGAACATTAAAAAAAATAGAACAAAGTAAAACAGGAAAAAACTACCTAATTGATTTTCCTTTTTTTTTTTTGTTTTTTTTCTTTCCTCCTTTATTCGGCTTGGTAGCTTCGTGGGTCTCCAAGGGGGAGACGGCCGTCGGTCCGGTGAGGAGCTCCGACGAGGTGAGCGGCGGCGGTGGCAGCAGCACAACAGCACAGGGGCGGAGTAGAAGACTTGGGTCCTGTTCTGGCGATCCGTGTGTGTGCGGCGTCCGGAGGCAAACAGGGTGTCGCGGGTTCGCCTGGCTTCGATATGGGTCACTGATCGGAGGCGGAGCAGCTGCAGGGCGACGGGCGGTGCTCGGGCTTGGCTGCAGGAGTGGTGGGTCGCGGTGCGGCAGGGCGGAGCGGCTCGGACTACCGGCGAAGGGTGTCTAGATCTAGCGCAGGATGCTCTGGTGGAGGCTCGGTGAGTCGCGGCGAGGAGGTTCGGTGCTGGCTTCGCGGGGAAACGAGACAACGACAGGTCGAGGCAACGCGGGCGGTCGGCGTGGCGAGATATCAGCGTTACGACTTCGGATCTGCCAGTCGGCGTGGGGCGGTGCGGCAAGATCGGCGGACGCGGCGGCGGAACGTCGGGGCGCCAGGACTTCGACAAGGCGGCGGAGGGTGAGGCGACAACGGCGTGGATCGAAACAAGGGGATTGGCGGGCGGCAGGACTCCGGTGCTATCGATCGGCAATCGGGGCGGCACGGTAGCGTTGGATCGAAACAAGGCTGCTGCGGGGGCCTCGGATTTACAGGCGGAGAGGCCCCGGCGTCTGCATCACGAATCTGCAGTGGCGGCGGCTTCACGGGCGGATCGGGGACGGGCAACGCAAGCCGGCGGCGCACAGAGGTGGGGCGACGGTAGGACGACGCAGTCTTCAGCGAGGCGACCGGGCACGGGCGACGCAAGCCGGCGGCACGGGGGAAACGAGACAGCGACACGTCGAGGCGACGCGTGCGGTCGGCGCGGCGGGATCTCAACGTTAGGGCTTCAGATCTCGCCGGTCGGCGTGGGGCGGCATGGCAAGATCGGCGGACGCGGCGGAACATCGAGGCGTCGGGACTTCGACGAGGCGGCGGAGGGCGAGGTGACTATGGCGTGGGCGGGACGGCAGCGCGTAGAAGACCCCCACGAAGAAGATGAATAGTCGTGTGGGGGTCTTTTTTGTTTTTTTACTTTTTTTCTCTCTCCTCCCTTGCTTTTCACCTTTTGTCCTTTTGTGTTTTTTTTTTCTTACCCAACGGAAAGAACCCCCCAATTTACCGTACGTGACCCCTTTTATAAGCCAAAAAATTGTATCTTGGGGGTATATTTCATTTCTAATTTTGCTTGAGCACGATACCCCTAAATATATCGCTGAAATATTTTTCGCATATTCCATCAAGAAAATTCCCCTTTTGTGCAAAAGTGCATCTCCTAGCGTATATTACCTAAATATGTGAGAAATCTTAACGGAATATAACAAAAATAAAATTTTCCTAAACTATATGCTATGTGATTATTTTTTATTTTTATTTTTTATTTTTTATTTAGCAAAAATTAATCCCAAACATTTAGGTGTCAACAATGCCAAAAATCAACCAAATCACAAAATATATATTTTCCAGCAAGCATGACACCAAGAATAACCACAAGACCACAACCGGCCCTCACCGGCAGAAACCGAGTCCACTCACACGTCTCCAAGATTAATTCCAGAAACATAACCAAACGAGTTTAGAAACTCCTCAAATTTAAATATATTATAAAAGACACTTAGAGGAACACTTTTTATGACGACACCTTGACCCAGATCTTTCTAGAATAAGAGCAGTAAATCGCTCAAATCGTTACCAAAACTCTGTCCGAGCCCAAAAATTATGTTTTCCAAAACCAGCTTGGTTCGAGGTCCAAAACTCATCCATTTGCTCTGAAATTTGACTATGTTAAACTTCAAGATATGATGAAAAACTTTTGTGAAGAAACTCTTTCAAAAATAGAACCATAAGAGTTGATAAAATCCTTTAAACAACGTAGTGTCCAGTAAACAAATCCGAAGAGAAATCCAGACTTAGCTCCTTTTAATTAACCTAACCATGATTAACTAACATAACCATGGTTACTTAACCTAACCATGGTTAACTAACCTAACCAAGCTTAGTTAATATTAATCTAGGATTAACTAAACTAATCCTCATTAGCACTAATCTAAACACCACATAAGCGCAATTAACAGCCTAATCAACGATTAAGGAGTTAACTCACTGTTTTTGACGATGACAGCGATGAAAACTCGAGGCAACCACGTCTCGAATAGAGGCTTGACGAAGGCGCTGGCTGCCCTATGAGTCTCGGCCAAGGAGAGAGGGAACTCGGCTTGGGGCTGGTGCATGGCCGCGGGGCTGCGGTGGCTAGCCATGCGGTGAGGCAGTGAGGCGGCTGTGGTGGAACTGCTGTTGTGGCATGGCGGGGTGGAGTTGAAGCAACGAAGGAGATGGTGCGGTTGTGGTGTGGTGGGCTGGTCAATGATGGTGTTTTGGTGGTGTTGGGCTGAGGCGTGGAGTTCCGGTGGATGATGGTGGGTTTACGGCGTGTGGTGCTAGAGTCCTGGCGTGAATGTTGCTGGTGGGGGATGTGGGATGGTGCGTTGGTGAGATGATGATGATGTTGGGGTGGAGCAGTAGCCAGGTGAAGGGAAATGGGAAATGGGTTTGGCGGCAGGGGAAGAAAAGAAGAAATGAAGAAATGAAGAAGGGCTGTTCTCTGCTGGTGGGGGGGTGAACGTGCATGGAAAGAGAGGGGAAAGAGAGAGAAAGGAAGAAAGAGAGAAAGGGATAGGCTAGCCAATGAAAAACTTAGCAAAATATCAAGCCCATCATCACCATGCCCCTAAAGTCTTCATGCCCTCAAAGTCTTGTGTCCAACCAATCACAATTTAGTTTTAATTTCTCACAAATAAACCAATTTAGGGGTAGAAAAACCCTATTTTTCAACCCATCCGAATTTCCTTTTCCATTTTCTTTTTGTCCAAAAATCATTTTTCCGCAAAAATTTCGAACTCGACGAAAATTTGCCGAAAGATGAGACGACGTCCAACAAATAAAAAGTGACACACTCAAACGTTCGATTTCCAAAACTGAATTCAATTTCGTGGTTAAAATCAACCAAATGCGACTTTAGTACGACTTAACCTATCGGGTAGCTTTTAGAGATTTTAGCACGTTTAATCCGTGGTCAATAATTTTCGATCAATGTTTGTGCATCTTCGAATCGTAGACAACCCTCAGTTGTCATAAAATCGCGAGGTTTCAATTACGTGTCCTGAATATAATATCGATAGAAAATCGGGTTATTGTCGTTCGACGCAAGCGGAACCACCCGCAATTCGACTACGTACTTCCATCGAATTGGCTTATATCCGTTCGCTAATCGATTTATAACGGTGTCGTATTGACTCTTGCCGATTATTATGGTCGAGTGGTCGATTTCTGATCAAATTCTCTAGTCTGCCGCATTTACATCCCTTAATGGCCTCACCTAATAGATTAGTTAACTCGTGAGTGATCAGTTCCAAGTAAATTAACCATAAGCGCATCGACGAAGCAACCATTTCATATATTCAAAACGGGGCCAAATTTCGGGATGTCGCAATAAGAGTATACATTCCACATGAAAAGAAGTTAGACCCAAGGATTATAAGTGGGTATTTCGTTGAATATGCAAAAAAGTATAAGGGATATAGATTTTATTGTCCATCTCACACTAGGTTTGTGGAATCGAGAAACGCTAAATTTCTTGAGAATGACCTGATCAGTGAAACCAATTAATTTGGGGGCCTTCTTCCTATAGAAGATCATTCAGATACTCCATTTCATCTCAGGTGCTGTATTAGTTGTTGTTTACAACGTCCCTTCAGCTCAACCAACTATTGAACAACCAATCATTGAAGATCCATAAGTTGGTCATATTGATTTGACAGGCTTAACTATTCATCAATTACTAGATACTATTGAGCTTGTAGTTGAACAACAAATTCCTCAGAAGAATGTTGACACAACATTAAGAAGATCTACTAGGATGAAGAAATTAGTAATTCCTAGTGACTACATTATATATCTATAAGAATCTGACTATAATGTTGGAGCTAAAAATAATCCTGAAACATTTTCACAAGTCATGAATTGTGATAAATCCAATTTGTGGTACAATGCCATGAAGGAAGAGATGAGTTTTATGGCATCTAACGAGGTCTGAGATTTAGTTGAGTTATTTGATGGTGCGAAGGTCATTGGTTGTAAATGGGTCTTCAAAACTAAGAAAGATTTATTGGGCAACATCGAGAGATACAAAGCCAGACTTGATGTCAAGAGATTCACTCAAAAAGATGGAATTGATTACATGAAAACATTTTCTCCTATATCTAAGAAAGATTATCTTCATATTATTTTAGCATTAGTTACTCATATCAAATGGATGTGAAAACGGCATTCCTCAATAGTAAACTAGAAGTAGTGATTTACATGAACAATCAGAAGGATTCTTTTCTAGTGCTAATGAGCATTTGGTATGCAAGCTTAAGTAGTCTCCGTATGGCTTGAAATAAGTATCCCGCCAATGGTACTTAAGGTTTTATGAGATCATATATTCATTCGGTTTTGTATAAAATGTCATGGATCAAGGTATATACCAGAAGGTTAGTGGGAGCAAAGTTTTTTTCCTTGTGCTATATGTGAATGACATTTTACTTGTAACCAATGATAAGAGGTTGTTACATGAGGTGAAACAATTTCTTTCTAAGAGTTTTGATATAAAGGATATGGGTAAGGCATCCTATTTTATTGGCATTAAGATCTATAGGGATAGACCTCGAGGTATATTAGGACTATCTCAAGAAACCTATATCAATAATGTCTTAGAGAGATTTAAATGAAAGATTGTTCATCAACAATAGCACCAATTGTAAAGGGTGATGGGTTAATGAACCAATGCTAGAATGACAAATTTGAAAGAGCACAAACGAAGAACATCCAATATGCTTATGCTATCGGAAGCTTGATATATGTTTAGGTTTGCACTCGACCTAACATTACTTTTGCTATGGAAATGTTGGGAAGATACTAGAGTAATTCAGGTATGGACCACTAAAGAGCTGCAATGAAGGTGATGAAGTACCTTCAAGGTACAAATGGACACATATTTATGTATAGACGAACAGACAGCTTGGAGGTAGTTGGTTACTCGGATTCAGACTTTATTAACTGTGTTGATTCTTGTAAATCAACATTAGGGTATATTTTTATGTTTGCTAGTGGAGCTGTATTTTGGAGGAGTGCGAAACAGACGTTGGTTGCCACTTCCACTATGGAGGTAGAGTTTTTTCCTATTTTGAGGCTACCTCACATGGTATGTGGTTGGAAAGTTTCATATCGGGGCTTAGAGTTATGGATTCTATTACTAAGCCATTAAGAATGTTTTGCAACAATTTAGTTACAGTTTTCATGACTAAGAACCAGAACAATGGTAGTCGAAACAAACACATCGGCATCAAGTATTTATCCATTAGGGAACGTATTAAAGAGAAGAAAGTGGTTATAGAACACGTAAGCATTGTATTAATGATAGTTAATTCTTTAACTAAAGGCATGCTACCACTTAATTATAAGGATCATATATTCGGAACGGGCATTGGTCCAATTATGTAAATTTTTCTTTATATAGAAGAATTTTTTAGACTTTTATTCATTTACGATGTTTTTCTCAATACGGTTGTCTACATTCAGTTATTCTACGAAAAACAATTACGTTTGACCTGGAATAAACATAAGGTCTATTTATTAAGAATTTTATCACATATGGGTTGATGAAATACATTGTGATACACGGTAGATAATACTCGCTTTAAGAGGACTTATCGTCGTGATTTATGTGTTTTATTTCAACATGAAGTTTATGTGGGTTTGGGTTAATATTTCATTTGATGGAATATTGAGATCAAATGGGAGAATGTTATAATATTTTATTATTTTAAATGTGATCTCAATTTTGTATTTCCTAATTAATTTCGATTTATTGCCCAATTTGTTACCCGCGTTTATTATGTGATAGTTGCATGTTACCATAATGGTCTTAATGGAAGACGTCAGTATCGTAAGAAACAGAATAAAACGCCAGGTTGTCTAGTTCAAATTCTATTGCTACAAAAAACACACCATCGAATTTTGAGAAGTATTGACTAGTGGAATAAGACGTTCAGGAGATCGATTATGTTTTATGCATCCGTCCAAGGTTTTAGGGTTTTTCGCATTTATAAATTTTAATCAATGGCTAGAGGTATGTCGATCTTTATGTTTTCATGACTAAGAACCAAAACAATGGTAGTCAAAACAAACACATCGGCATCAAGTATTTATCCATTAGGGAACGTATTAAAGAGAAGAAAGTGGTTATAGAACACGTAAGCATTGTATTAATGATAGTTAATTCTTTAACTAAAGGCATGCTACCACTTAATTATAAGGATCATATATTCGAAACGGGCATTGGTCCAATTATGTAAATTTTTCTTTATATAGAAGATTTTTTTATACTTTTATTCATTTACGATGTTTTTCTCAATACAATTGTCTACATTCAGTTATTCTAAGAAAAACAATTATGTTTGACCTGGAGTAAACATAAGGTTTATTCATTAAGAATTTTATAACATATGGGTTGATGAAATACATTGTGATACACGGTAGATAATACTCGCTCTAAGAGGACTTACCGTCGTGATTCATGTGTTTTATTTCAACATGAAGTTCATCCGTCCAAGGTTAATAGTTCATTTGATGGAATATTGAGATCAAATGGGAGAATGTTATAATATTTTATTATTTTAAATGTGATCTCAATTTTGTATTTCCTAATTAATTTCGATTTATTGCTCAATTTATTAGCCGCGTTTATTATGTGATATTTGCATGTTACCATAATGGTCTTAATGGAAGACGTCAGTAGCGTAAGAAACGGAATAAAACACCAGGTTGTCTAGTTCAAATCCTATTGCTACTAAAAACACACCATCGAATTTTGAGAAGTATTGGCTAGTGGAATAAGATGTTCAGGAGATCGATTATGTTTTATGCATCCGTCCAAGGTTTTAGGGTTTTTCGCATTTGTAAGTTTTAGGGTTTTTCGCACGTGGGCTCGGTGATTTGATGCATCACCTTGGCGAATTTGGCGCCTTAGAGAATGCACGTGGGCCCAATGATTGAGTATGACATCTCTAAAAGGGCACGTGGGCTCAATGACTTGATGCATCACCTTGGAGAATGCACGCGGGCCCAAGGATTAAGTATGGCATTTTGGAAAGACACGTGGGCTCAGTGACTTAATGCATCACCTTGGAGAATGCACGTGGGCTCGACGACTAGATATTCTATCGTGGGGAAATGAATGGTTTGATTGACATGTAATCGACTAGGTTGATCGATCGATAGTTTGATTTGTGTTGAATAATTGGGTGCCTATTATGAATTGTACTGACTTGTAAGTGGGATCTAAGGCCAAGGTAAGTCCTCTGACCTGTGTGTGCTTAGGCAGCCCATAGTGTATTGGTTTCCTAATCGGGTCTTAGGGAGTAGAACTCACTGAGACGTTGTCTCAGTGGTTATTGTATAACCATTCTCCTCCTCAGGAATACCAAAATGCATCGAAGGACGAGGATGTGGAGGTGCTGCCATCTAGGGGCCTGAAATGGTTATACATTTTGGTATTCCTGAGGAGGAGGAATGGTTATACATCTAGGCCATCTAAGGGCCTGAATGCCATCTAGGGGACCAGGAGGACGAGGAGGTGGAGGCCCCTAGGTGGCAGCACCTCCACCTCCTCGTCCTCCGATACATTTTGGTATTCCTGAGGAGGAGGAACCAGAGGAGGATCAGGAGTTGGAAGACCCCGATGAGGAGTCTAAAGAAGAAGAAGAGCCTGATGAGGAGTCAGAAGAGGATCTTGAGGATGATTCGGAGTATGAGCTGGATGAGGACTGAGACCCCATCCTGTTTTGCAAACCTTTAGAAGTGGACTGATATATGATAGATCAGACTTCTGTAAATAGTATGATGATATGTACTATATGGTTTGCCTTGTATAAAGTGTGGTTATTGTTTTCAGTTATGAAAAATTATAGCCCTACTTTTCTATCCCATTATTTTATTGTCTGGAGATTTTATTATATGCTTCCGCATGCGTATTAAAACGAATGGGTTGGCAATGCCTCTTAGGACGTCGCTATTATATTGACCAGGTGAGGGATGGACACGCGTTTGAGGATCGGGGCGTGACAGAGATGGTGGATTGGGCTTTACTCAAAGAGTGGTTGGTGCTGGTGTTGTTCTTCGAGGAAGAAGACAACGTTGCCATGCCTTCTCTCTCTCTCTCTCTCTCTCTCTCGATTTGGGGATTTAGGGTTTTGACTTGGGGGAAAGATTCCAAATGACGTTGTTTTGTGGTTTACATGCTGATTGTACTCTCCGACGAGCCACGTCAGCATAAAAAATTAATAAAAAACTCCTACGTCGGATTTCCGGCCAACCAGATCGGTGTTGACACTGAAATGATCGTTTTTCAAATTTTTTGGCACTTAAGTAATCTGACGAAAACTTTTGGCACCAAAGTGAGCGCCATACACAACTTATGGCACTGATAGTGTACTTCTCCCTCATAAAAGTAATACTCCCCTTATTAGGCATGCTCGCTAAGAGTTATCGAGACTTACACTGAAACATAAAAAGTCTTGTGTTTGTTATTGTACATATACATGCTCTTGCCTGTCGCGATTTTTTATACGAATACCAAAATGGAATGCATTTAATTGAATAAAATGATATCGCGTCAACCCGTCAGGTTATAGAAAATATAACGAATTACTCTAATTCTGAAGTTTCGAGGCTACGTTTAGGTACCCACTTTGAGGCTCTTTGTTTTTCGGATTATAACTAGATGGTTAATTAAACCTCAAACCCATTCTAGATCGTATAGGATTTTTCTAATAGTATTAACTCGTCTGGTGATTTGAAACCTGATTGTAAGCTGGTGTCGATCCCGATTTAATCCCATCTACCTCCATCTCTAGAGTAAAGTATAGGTCCTACTCCTAACTCATTTACCTAGATACGTTGAGCACGACTTATATGGAAGTTGATTTGTTACCGAGTAAAAAGGTTCTTTTCTATCAAATCTATATTAGGAAAGTCCACCGAATGCTAAATAAAAGGAAAAGATATAGTCGTTATATGCCGCACAATTGCAATTTGCACTTCTAAACTACGTGTCTATTAAGGATCTTTAGATCAATTCGGATGATGCCATGCATAAGATCAATGCAATCTGCATATTTGGCAAATGGCCTTGAAATGGAACACGTCTGTTCATGCACTAACAATGCTGTTTTCAAGAACAATATTTGGGTACATGAAGTTATGAGGAATCTATACACACGGAGTTTTTTTTTTTCTCACGATCAACTCCATATGCCATAAAAATAATGTATAGATAAGATATTCAAGTAAATCTCCAAAACAATGTAATTCGAAGGTGAGTTCAAGCTTCACAGTCTCCACCACTTAGGGTGTGACTTTGCGAAGCAAGAGCATGTCGACTCTTTTTCATTTATGTTCTTCAAATATGATGATTAGGTACCTAAAATGTCAGTAGCATGTCTTTGTCCATTCATAAGGTCAATCTTGGTTCAGTACGTGCGTGTTGAGACTCAGATCCAGCTCATTATCTCAACCTTAACTACTCGTATTAAGTGGAAGCCATGGACTTCGGGGTTTAAATCATTTGAGTTTTGAGAGAAGATGAGCGATTTTCGCTTCTAGAAAAAGTTGGTAATTGAGGGAACGAATATAGTAAATTGAAAATAGTGTGTGTTCATTGAGATTGATTTTATCACCTCTTCCCACCAAAGACATAAAGAATGACTTAATCCAAAGGTGGGAGAAAAGAGAGAACACCGTCGGAAGTGTTGAGACTTTCCTCGGCCTGGCCCTTTGATTGCGAATCTTACGGTGGGGCTATGCTTACTAAAGACTAATGCTAAGTTTGTCCTACCAGGATTCAAGACTCCGGTACGTGGATATTCATACGTGCACACACAGTTCATCAACTAGAGACAGTATATGTTGTCATGGTTTGTGTGTCTGTGCAAGTGCAGACAAGGGCTTAGATTGCGATTATGGGGTTCTTTCCAGGGGGAAGAAGATGCATTACAGGCATATAACAAGAGCGAGAAGGCCCAAAACAGCATATAACAGGAACAAGTATAGGCTTGTCGATTGCAGCAGAGGAAACATTAGCCGCTCCAAGTTTTGAAAATCCCTAGCGGCTATGGTGGCTTGGGCTTTGACGACTAATAAGGCGTTGAATAATGACCATAAAGAGTAAGCCAAGGGTTTTCGCAATGAGATCCGTGTCCGGGGGACTGGTTTCATCTCTAGAGATGACAAAGATCGAGAGCCAGCATCTGCTACAGCGAGTAGACAGAGAAAATGAGTGAAATAGGCTCTCAAAGGAGGCGACTATTCAAGGCGAATGCAAACCCCTACACAGCCAAATCGATCGACACCCTTTATTTGCCTTTCCCATATAGTCAATTTTCAGAATTCAGTTTTATGCCAAGTCCAAGCCCTACACAGCCACACGAAAGATCATTTTCCATCTCCAACACAAGAACTATCACGATAGCATCATCATTTACTCATGGAAGATTACAAACTCTGCACTCTGATCTCACTTGTTAGGTTTGATCTGCAGAGATGGGAGTTCTAGCTATACACATCTAAGAGCTCATCTCACAGGCCCAAAACCATTTGGCCCGGTGACATTGATGCATGACCTGCTTTTTTGGGCTTTAAAAAAACCATGAGCTATATAAGCTGTCTTCAACATATCTATGTAATAGAATCTAGTCTCTAACAATGATCAGTTGGGTAGAAATGTCCTCAATTTTATGTTTAATCAAATTAACTTACGACGTATGTATGATCGGTTGATCGAATTAATGTGCAAAGTTATGTTCATAGTCATAGGTGAGCACAATCCATTGATTTTGATATGGTGAAGTTTCTGCTGAACCTTGGTACTCAAAACAATTAACTTCAGAACCGTCTTTCACTATGCTCTTTCTTTATGAGTGAAAATCAATTACCAAGAGTTCCTTTTTTTTTTTTTTTTTGTGCCTTCTTTCTCCAATAGGCCTCTTGCTGAGCCTGGCCCATCCACATGTTGAGCCTTCCAGCCAGTATGCTTTAAGACCATACCTTGTTCTATATTTTCTTTTCAACGGTGGGATCCTTTTTTTTTTTTCCTTTCCTCTTCTTAATTTGGACGGTCTTGTTTTAATCACGTCTATGGTACCATCCTACAGAAGCCAACGTCTGGAATTTCTCCTGCAAATTTTGTTTCAGCTCATACGCTTGTGTGCGTTCAAAATGATAGAGTAATTCCAGTCAACTTATCTTAATTTTTCAGGTTGGATGTTCATTTAATGTTTTTTGCACACGAAAACTTAGGATAATCAAGAGAACCAAAAAAATTACTGCCCCATTATTAAAATCTTGCGGTAAACGCACTTTGACTTTTGTTAAATCCGAAATCCATAAAATATTCACACCTTACCAATGATTAATGCGTGAATTTACATATAATCTGCTTATATTTTTAAAGTTAGAACAATATTTTAACCGTTGACGTATTATTTACTTTCGCCATTGAATTTTTAATGGACTAGCTTTATATTAAGTAATAGATGCGAAAAGGCTGTAATGTGTAAGGTAGCGACTTATTTTTCGTAATATGCATCATGAGTATATTAGTAATTTAAATATTATTGATTAAAAACATTTAATAAATCGAAAATGAACCAATTTTTATTTTTTAAAGAAAAGCACTGGACCCCTTCTTTTTCCCATGATGGTATTGATTATGCATCCTTAATTTTCCAATGGACTACATTTTCTTTTAGGCAATTGTACTTGATCACGTGAATTCATTAAGAATATGTGAAGATAGTTACCTTACTTTACATATTTCACTCGTCCTTTGAGATCGATGATTTTTTTATGAAACGGATTTGAATATTAAATAAGTTCATGTCAAATCAACCCGGGAGAGGGAGGAAAGGGGGGGGGGTGTTGGTGGTGTGTGGAGTTTGGTCCCTACCTCCAAGGTTTGAGGATAGGGCCAGGCCACACGGCAAACGAGAGAAAAAAAGGAGAATGTCTTACCCGTGCTTTTATGTGAAAATTAATGTCTTCTATCTACTTTTTTCTTTTTTTTTTTAAGGTTCAAAGTAGATGGAGGGTTTTGTTTTTTGGGGGCAAAACTAGGGGATCAATGGAATTTTTACATGTTCTAATGGAACCTTTTCATCCCATTTTGAAGCATGTAAAGTAAATCCATTAAAAGTTTACACGATTTGAAAAGTGAAAAAAGTGGAGTTGAGATAATGTAATTAGAGGTGTTGTCATGTGACACACCTCAATGGCCCAAAAACAGAAAAGAAATAGTGTATCTTTCCTATAAGGGGCGTATAAAGTCCTTGGATCTTTAATTTGCCTGATCAAGTCGTCAAATATACATGGCTTGTCTATTAAATCTTTCCTACTCTGAATTTGGTTACTTGGAAATCTTCTGTTCAACGAAGAGGGCAAGAATCCAACGTGAAAAGGACCTTTGGCCGTCGTGAACTATCAATTGACCAACGACCATAACAAGGCCACGAGCAACAAATTTTTTCAATAAGATCGTTATGAACAAGCTTTTCACGTTAGACTCTTGCCACCTTCGATGTACATAGCTCCGGCAAAAGTAATACTTGTAAGAACTTAGTGTAATTACCCTATTAAAGTAAATGGCATCGCATAGAAGGATGATTTCTAGGACTAAAAGCATCTGCCCAACCATCGAACACAATGCTTAATCATGGAGCCCCGGCCATGGATAAAGCTAGACGGACATTCATCGTGTCTCAAACCTTTAAAATAATTAGGTGCGTGTCTTAATCCCTGAATCGTGATTGACACCAAACACCTTCCTTGGAAAATTTTATCAGTGAGGGTTCTCAGATCCCAGCTTCTTTCATTTTTATCCATAGTAGAAGACAAAGTAAGGAAAAGATGTACGTTGATAACAAGATAGCCCACTTTATGTGAATTCTTGATCTATAATATTCTCCTATTAACTTAATTGTTTTTTGAGTTGATCCGTTGTTTTGGCGCCTTTTCTATCACATATAAGGAAAATATGCCAAATTTTATGTTTACATAATCAAAATGTAAATGTTCAATTTGGTGCGCCAACAACCTATAAGAACTTATTATATACATGGTTAAACAATTTACAGGAATTCAAAGGCCTGGTATAATTAGCATATTAGGTCACGTGGTAACTAATCATGTGAAGACGTGAAAAGATTTCGACAAGTTTTGAAAGTTATAATTTCATTGTAATGAAGATTTCCTTAGTAATCCTATAAAGAGCTTACTGGCTCTGTCATCAGAAAGAATTACTAATTATTGATTAGAAACCTTCCTAATTCTCTTTACTCGCAAATGAGCTTCGACTTGGAAAATGGAGCACCATCATAAGGTAATACTTTCTCGACAAAGCATACTATTTTTAGCTCATTTACAAATACAGACAAAAAAATGCAATTAAAGAATTTAAAATGATCAAATTTGTCAATTGTGAAGTAGAGTCGTGAGTGCCGTGACATGGGGTGTGGTACACGTAGCAAGACATCGCGCACAAGAGACGTTTCAAGAAGATTATTCCGTAGAAAATCTCGACGGCACTAAAATTTTCCACTAGCAAGGGACCACCACCATTGAAATTTTGTGTCTCAATAATGCCAATTTTAGAAGACTTTGACTTTGACTTTATAGAGAGGACCGTGTTGACCACTGCACAATACAAAAGGGGCTTTATCATAAGCGGAACTGCTTGCAGAGCGTGGTCCATGCACATGTTGGGCCTTCGAGCCAGCATGCTTTAAGACCAAACCTCGCTCTATATTTTCTTTTTAATGGTGGGATCAATATTTTTTTTTCTTTTTTTCCTTCTTTAATTTGGATCGTCCCTTAATTTAATCGTATCTTGTATCTTGTATTCATATATAGTACCTTCCTTGGAAAATTTTATCAGTGAGGGGTCTCAGATCCCAGCTTCTTCCATTTTTATCCATAGTAGAAGACAAAGTAAGGAAAAGATGTACGTTGATAACAAGATAGCCCACTTTATGTGAATTCTCGATCTATAATATTCTCCTATTAACTTAATTGTTTTTTGAGTTGATCCGTTGTTTTGGCGCCTTTTCTATCACATATAAGGAAAATATGCCAAATTTTATGTTTACATAATCAAAATGTAAATGTTCAATTTGGTGCGCCAACACCCTATAAGATCTTATTATATACATGGTTAAACAATTTACAGGAATTCAAAGGCCTAGTATAATTAGCATATTAGGTCACGTGGTAACTAATCATGTGAAGACGTGAAAAGATTTCGACAAGTTTTGAAAGTTATAATTTCATTGTAATGAAGATTTCCTTAGTAATCCTATAAAGAGCTTACTGGCTTTGTCATCAGAAAGAATTACTAATTATTGATTAGAAACCTTCCTAATTCTCTTTACTCGCAAATGAGCTTCGACTTGGAAAATGGAGCACCATCATAAGGTAATACTTTCTCGACAAAGCATATTATTTTTAGCTCATTTACAAATACAGGCAAAAAAATGCAATTAAAGAATTTAAAATGATCGAATTTGTCAATTGTGAAGTAGAGTCGTGAGTGCCGTGACATGGGGTGTGGTACACGTAGCAAGACATCGCGCACAAGAGACGTTTCAAGAAGATTATTCAGTAGAAAATCTCGATGGCACTAAAATTTTCCACACGCGAGAGACCACCACCATTGAAATTTTGTGTCTCAATAATGCCAATTTAAGAAGACTTTGACTTTGACTTTATAGAGAGGACCGTGTTGACCACTGCACAATACAAAAGGGGCTTTATCATAAGCGGAAATGCTTGCTGAGCGTGGTCCATGCACATGTTGGGCCTTCGAGCCAGCATGCTTTAAGACCAAACCTCGCTCTATATTTTCTTTTTAATGGTGGGATCAATATTTTTTTTTCTTTTTTTCCTTCTTTAATTTGGATCGTCCCTTAATTTAATCGTATCTTGTATCGTGTATTCATATATAGTATCTTAGTATATAATTAACTTTTGGAATTTCTCTTGCAAATTGATGTGCACGTTCAATCTAGTGGAATGACTCTGGTCAACTTACCTTAACAATTGTTAAATGTTCATTTAATGAATTTTGCACACGTAAACCCACTGAAGGATAGACTCCCACATTATTAAAATCTCTCAATAAATATGCTTTGACTTTTGTTCGGTTCAAAATACTTAAAACTTTCACAAAACACGAATTATTAAAGATGACAATCTTTCAATATTTTTGAAAGTTAGAACAATATTTAAACTTTTGAGAGTTTTACTTTTGCCATTGAATTTTAAATGGACTAGTCTTTTATAAAGTAACGAGATGCGAAAATACCATCATAGTAAGAGAGCGACTAATTTTTTGTAACGTGCATCGCGAGTTTATTAGTAATTGAAAAAAAAATATTGGTTAAAAGTGCTTAATAAAACGAAAATGAACCCCTTTATCTATATATATATATATATATATATATATATATATATATATATATATATATATATATCAGGGACCATGATCGAGGGAGGATAAGGAAGGCGAGGGTGGTGCTGGGCCAATCGGAATAACAGCTGGTCCTCAAGGCAAAGCCACCACTGGAGGAGACAAGTCATGGCAGAAATGCACGGATCCCTTCTTTTCCCCATATTGCAATTGATTATATCATTTATTTTCCGATGGAATAAATTTTCATTTTTGCGCAATTATCTATGATCTCATGAATTAATTCCGAATATGTGAAGATAATTAGCTACTTTACATATGTCACTCGTCCAACAAGATTGATGATATTTTATGAAACTTCATATCAAGAAAATTAAGCTTGGCTTTGTTGGTTACGCATTCGGTTTGGACGGAGCCCTATTAGATTTGAGGATGGAGATGGCTTGTATAGCAAAAAAAAAAAAAAAAACAAATGAAGAATGTCACCGTTGGTGCTTTTACTCAAAAATTAATATCTTCCCTCTACTTGTTTTAGGTTCATAAGTAGTTGGAGGGTTGTTTTTCGAACAAAAGTAGAGGGACCGACGGTGTTTTGCACATTCTAATGGCACTTTTTCAGCTCGTTAAAATGCGTGTGAATAAACCCATTAGAAATTTACACCTTTTGAAAAGTGAAAAGAGTGAAATTAAGTTAATATAATTTGATGTATTGTTAAGTAGCACATCTCAATCATCCAAAAAAACAAAATATTGAAGTAGTGTGCCTTGCCTATAAGGGCCTTGCAAAGCCCTTGGACCTATAAATTGTCTAATCAGGTCATTAAATTTATATAGCTTTCCTAACAAATGTTTTCAACTCTAAATTTGATTAACTAGAGCTCATTTGTTCAATGAAATTGGCAAGAGTCCGACATGAAAAGGATTTTTTGCTGTCGTGAGCTATACAAACATAGTTGGCAAGCAATCATCGTGTCTCCAGCCTCTATAATGAGTAAGGATCACGCCTATTTCCAAGTCAACGAGGGTTGGAAAATATCGTAAAATCCCTAAATCATAATTGACAGCAAAATCGGCACCAAACAACTTCCTTGCAATTTTTATTTTTTTTTTATCAAAGAAAGCTCTCAGATCCAAGCTTCTTCCCATTTTATCATCTAAAACAACAAAAATCAAAACAAATAAAAGATGTACCAATTTACAAAAAATTTCAATCTACAAAGTACGCCCCATTCGCTTGATTGTTCTTTTAGTCGATCCATTGTTTTGGCACCTTTACCATCACATATGAGGAAAATATGCCGAATTTTGTGTTAACATAATTGATACGTAAATGTTTAATTAGGTGCCCCAACACCCTTTAAGATCTTATTATATACATGTTTAAACATTTTATAGGAATTCGAACACCTAGTATAATTGGCATATTAGGCCATGTAAGTAACTAATCAAATTGTAAAGATTTCGACAAGTTTTGAAAGTTATAATATCCTTATAATGAAGATTTTGTCTTAGTAATCCTATAAAAAGCTTGTTGGCTTTGTCATCATAAGGAATTACTAATTATTGATTAGAAACTCTCCTAAGTCTCTTTACTGACAAAAGGGATTCGACTTGTCAAGTCTTGCACTGTCATTTGATAATATTTTAATCTCATTTATAAATACCACCATGGAAATTCTGTGTCCTAATAATGCCATTTTAAGAAGACTTTGACTTTGACCTTATACAGAAGACCCGTGTTGATTACTTCACTCTACAAAAGGGGCTTTATCATAAGTGAAAAATGCTAAATTGCAAAATAGAAAGGCATTAGTTCCCCCGACTCCTTTGTTTCCACTTGTTCTTTCATTCTTCCCTTGGCTTTCCTTCGCCCCTTTGCCCTCTTGACCAACGCGATATCTTCCTCCATTTTAAAAATGTCTTTGTGCTTGATAGCATGGCGCTGGACTCTTGTGATGAGAATGGCCATGTCATGTCTAAAATGTGCTGAATTTTATGTTTATATAACCAAAAAGTAAATGTTCAATTTAGTGCCTTGACATCCTCTAAGACCTTTTATTACATGTTAAAAACAATTTACAATAATTCAACCGCCCGGTATAACGAGCATATTAAGGGTGGGTTTGGTTCAACTTTAAAAATGGATTTTGGATACAATGCAAATACTAAAAGCCAAAAGCCTTTTGGGAAATGCAAATTACGTTCGGTAAAAACTCATTTGCAAAACAACTTTGGGTGAAGTAATTTTTGGTAAAAAAATTCACAAAGAATTTTACTATAATTTTTTATTAAAAGAAATCAAATCTTTCACCAACTCCGACGAAGGGTTCGGGCCATCGGCGAGCTAGATCTAGTGCCAGCCGCTGAGGTTGCATGACCTGCAGTGACCCTCAGTGAGAGTTGCGTGACCCTAGGCTTGAGGTCACGCGACCCAGGTGACTGTCGCCCAAGTAGTTGCACAACTTGTTGCACAACCTCACGCGGCCATATCATGGTCGCACAACCTCGTTGTTTGCCTTCACAAAGAAGATGAACAATAACAAGGGGCAAAATCGAAAAATTAAAGAATTGGTAAGGATAGTTTTGGGAAAAAATTATTTAACCATAGTTTCAGCATTTTGCAAATGCTACTTTGAAAAGCTAGTCCCTATTTGCTTTGAGCTTTATCATTTCCAAGTCCAGCATTTGGCCAATAGCTACTGCGAAAGGTTTGTCAAACACCATAAAATTTCCCCAAAGGGCTTTGGAGGCCGAAAGCTCCTTGAGAAATCTGAACCAAATGCACCATAAGTCATGTAAGAAACTAGTCGTGTGAAGAAGTAAAAAGATTTCAACAAGATTGAAAGTTATAATTTTGTCATAATGAAAGTTTCCTAATAATCCTATTAAAAGCATAAAAGCTTTGTCGTGGAGAATTTTTAATTTTCAATAGCCAAGTTATGAATTTTTATCTGTGCTTTTAATGGATGAATCAACATTACAATCACCCTAATTCTCTCTACTAGCATATGAAATATAAAGAATATGCTTTTTTTCGTTCTTTAGCTCATTTACAAATACCAACAAAAATTGCAATTAAAGAATATAAGAAACTCAAATTCAGAAGTTGTCAAATCGAGTTATTAGTGCTGTGACATGGAATTAGTACATGTGGCATGACATCACGATGCAAGAGGACCTTTAAAGAAGATTTTTTCTTGGAAATTTCATGGCAATAAAAGTCTTTTCACGCCCAGCTAACCCGGCCAAGACAATGTAAAGAAAAAGAATACCATATATGCAACCCCAATAACGTCGTTTCATGAAAACTTTGATTTCTACCAAACCGCGTATTTTCTTTCCCTTTTCAATTGGAGCAATAAAATATTTGACAAGCATTTCTTTTAAATAAATCATCCGCAAGTAATGGAGAGATTAATTCCAAGAAGAGTTTTCCACTAAAATTTCTACGGCACTAGTAATTTTTCACTCAACTAACCCCACCAAGGCTCTTTCCCATGGAAATTTGGTGATCCTAATTATTTTATTTTAAGAAGACTTTGACTTTGACCTTTAAGAGAAGGCTCGCGTGATGAGTTCACACTACAAAAGGGCTATATAAGTGGAAGGACTCTCCTCCACCACCAATAAACTCACTCGCATGCTAAATTGCAGAATGGGGTGGCATCATATCCTTCGCCTCCTTTGTTTTCACTTTTTCTTACATTCCTCCCTTCGATTTGCTTTGCCCCTTTGCCCTCCTGACCAACGCGATGCCTTGCTCCATTTTAAGAATTCCTTCGTGCTTGATAACGAGGCATCAGACCCTTGTTATCGGTATAACTTCCCCTCCTTCTATCCAGATATAAACATTGTCAAGTCTTATCCAAAGACAAATTCATGGTACAAGGGCATGGATTGCTGCTTATGGGATGGTGTCGCTTGTGATGGTGCCACCGGTAACGTCATCAGTCTTGATCTTACTTGCAGTTGGCTTCGTGGCACTCTCCATTCCAATAGCTCCCTCTTTCTTCTTCGCCATCTTCGGAAACTCAACCTTTCCGGTAATGACTTTATTGGCTCTCACATTTTGTCTAATCTGAGTGCATTTGCAACATTGACTCATTTGAATCTCTCTACTTCATCCTTTTCGGGCTCTGTTCCTAGTGAAATCTCTCACCTCTCCAAGTTGGTGTCGCTTGATCTCTCTTATAATTATTTTTTCGACACAGACTCGTCCTCTTCTCTCAGATTGGAAAATTCAATTTTCACAATGCTTGTTCAAAATCTAACAACATTGAGAAAGCTTGTTCTTGATGAAGTAAACATGTCCATGGTTTCACCAAAGTCCTTTGTGAATTTATCTTCTTCTTTGACAGATTTAAGCATTAAGTATTGTTACTTACGTGGGATATTTCCAGATACTGTTTTTCGATTACCGAGCCTTACTACTCTCAACATAAATTACAATCCTAACATTTCCGGGATTCTTCCCAAATTCAATTGGACTAGTCCTCTCCAGCATTTGTCTCTCTTGTTTACGGGCTTTTCGGGAGAAATACCCAATTCAATCGGTACCTTGAAGAGTTTAACAGTTTTAGTTCTTGTAGAGTGCGAATTCACAGGACACATCCCATCATCATTAGCATATCTCAAGCAACTCCAAATTCTATATATTGGTTGGAATAACTTTAGCAAGGCTGTAGAGTTTGAAATCTTTACAAAGCTTAAAAATCTCCGAGTGCTTTATGTTTCTCAAGAGCTAAACCTAAACTACAGTACACCGAAGTATACATTCCCAAAGCTTGAAATGTTGTATTTGTATTCCTGCAATTTGACCAAATTTCCCTATTTCTTGAATTCGTTGAAAAGGTTAAGAATCTTAAGCCTCTCTTCAAATAGGCTTACTGGGGTGATCCCGATGTGGTTTTGGGGAATAAGCCATGATACATTAGACACCTTAATTCTTTCTCATAATGTTTTGGAGGGAGGTATACAACTATTGCATTGGAAGAGATTGTCATATATTAACCTTAGGAACAACTCATTCGAAGGACCACTCCCCATTCTTCCTCTTTCAACTGTGAAATTTTTTGCCCCCAACAATCGTTTCACCACGATTCCCTCTTGGGTTTGCCAGTTTAGTTCACTCAAATATTTGGAATTATCTAACAATAATCTCTCTGGGAATTTGCCATCATGTTTTGGTAACATGACTAATCTCCTATCTCTAGACTTGAGCAGTAATAAATTACAAGGACTATTACCGCGCTCTCTAGTCAATTGTGTGAACTTATCGACGTTACAACTCGGTCACAACGAGTTTAGTGATATCTTCCCACATTGGCTGGAAGCACCACAAATGTATGACCTTGATTTGCAATCAAACAAATTTTATGGTAAGATCAACCTTACTGTCTTTGGACCCTCCTTTCATGCTCTTGAAAGTTTAGTTATTTCCAACAATAATTTCACTGGGTCATGGCCCGTCGGGTTTTTCTCAAACACCTCATTAGCTATTATAGATTTGTCCAACAATAAGTTTGGAGGGCCAATTCCACTTCCATCTCCTGTCACATTTTATTATTCCATTGCAAGTAATGAGATAATTGGAAAGATCCCCTCTTTGATATGCAATTCCACTGAGCTCGAGATTATTGACTTGTCCAACAACAGTTTAATGGGTAGCTTGCCTCGGTGCTTAACAAATTTTAGCACTGATCTATCAGTTTTGAACTTGAGAATGAATTACCTCGAGGGCACAATTCCTCAATTTTTTTCTTCGAGAAGTGGCTTAATGACTCTTGACTTGAGTCGAAATCAGTTTGAAGGCACATTGCCCGGATCGCTTGTCAAATGTAGACATCTGGAAGTTTTGGATCTTAGTCACAATCAAATAGAGGATACATTTCCAAGATGGTTGGGAACACTCCCAGAACTAAAAGTTCTCGTTTTGAGGTTCAACAATTTGAAGGATCTTTTGGATTTTCCCAAGGGAGATCACCTCTTCAACAAGTTACATATTTTGGACCTCTCCAATAACAACTTCAGCGGTCCCTTGCCTGCCAACTTGATGATGAACCTTAAAGGCATGATGAATGATGAAAATGTGCAAGACACATCATTGTATATGACACGATCTTTTGGACAGGGAACATACGAGAATTCGGTGGCCGTGATGATGAAAGGGCTAGAGGTTGAGCTAGTGAGGATCTTGACCTTCCTCACAATTATTGACTTGTCGTGCAACTCCTTTCAAGGGAATATCCCCGAAGTTATTGGACATCTTCATTCTCTCATAGGGCTCAACCTTTCTCATAACCATCTTTCGGGTTCCATTCCACAGACTCTAGGGAACTTGACTAATCTTGGATGGCTTGATCTTTCTTCCAACAAGTTTAGTGGATTGATTCCTCGACAATTCGGAGATTTGGCATCCCTTGGGTACTTAAACCTCTCGAAGAACAAACTCACCGGTCGAATTCCACAAGACAAGCAATTGAGCACATTTTCAAGCGACTCGTTTAGTGGGAATCAAGGCTTATGTGGAACTCCATTGCCAAAAGCATGCCCTGGTGATGCTCAACCTCCTCCACCATCGTCCTCATTAACTTTCGATCGCGAAGGGCATGAGAGTTGGTTCAAACATAAAATAATGTGGATTGGCTATGCATCGGGAATCGTAATTGGGATTTCCATAGCATACATAGCATTTGAAATGGGAAGGCCCAAATGGCTCATGCAAGGTGTGAGGATCCTGGAGAGTAAAGCAGCTGAATGGATAGTGAAGCCAAAGCGAAAGGCCATCAAATTTCGTGGACAATGAAATTGTTTGAGGAATTTGTCTTTGTAAACTAGTAATGTAAGTTTAGTTAATAAGTTGTCACTGGGACAGCTTGAAATTTCATTTCCCTTATGAAGGCTTGTTTCTAATGTCCTTTCTCCATATTTCTTGGTGCAATTTCATATCGGTTGAATTGAGAAGATGAATAATATGATCTGTCAAGCATGCGGCTTTAGATAAAGAAGAAGTAAAATGCAAAAGAAGAAAATGAGCCAAGTGCCATTAATCTCTAAAGACATATTTTCCATCTTCCCATATGCAAAACTTTATATGTCCAAGAAGAATTAGAAGTGAAGATTAACTTTCACTCATTCAGTCAAAGTCAATTAATTAATTAATGTGCCGAAGAATTATTTCTTGAAGGATCAACACCCTGAAATCTGTCCATATGATCAACTATTTTTTTTTTTTCTATTCAAAGAGTAAATCTTTAGGTGGAACGTACCTAATATTATGCTTCGTCAAATCAACTTGAGACAGTTGTACGAGTGGTGGGTCTCGTCAACCTATGAAGTTATATGAATAGTCGAAGGTTAGCAGAACTCACCAATCTTTATAGCATGGGTTTATGCTAAATTGTGGTCTTCAAAACAATAGAGTTTTAGAAACATCTTCGGCCATGCTCTTTATGAGTGAAAACCAATTATCATGAATTTTATTTCTTCTCATGCCTTCTTTGAACATAGGACTCTTGCCGAGCCCGGTCCATCCGCAAGTTGGGCCTTCCACCTAGTTCGCTCTATGGCACTACTTTGCTCTAGGGTTTTTTCTTTATTTTACGGTGCGACCATATTTTTTCCTTTTAAAATTTGGGAAGTCTCCTATTTTGCTCACATCTTTTATCTTTATGTATAGTATCTTAGTATACAAGCGGTGTTGGAATTTCTCTTGCAAATTTCTTTTGGGCTGGTAGTTTTGACGTGCACGTTGGATCCAATGGAGTGATTTGTGGTCAGCTTAGCTTATATTTCGAGGCTATATGTTCACATCATGATTTTTGTCCACGAAAACTTAAGAAAATTAAGAGAACCAAATTTATAATTTACAGCAACTGCTCCCACACAAGAGCTTTTGATGGGATCCACGATTCAAAAATACTGTAATGTTTAATGGAGATATTAATTTTACAATGTGTAGTGCAAGTGTATTAGTAATTAAAATTTTGTGAATTAAATTTGCTAAAATGAATATAAATGAATATGAACAGTTATAGTAGTGATGGGAGACAAAAATACATTAATGGAGGGGACAAGGAAGGGGAGTGAAGGATGGTGGTGCTAGGCCTGATAGATGGGGGAGGAACAGTTGCCTCTCCCCCCTCTTCCGCGCCAATTTTCTTCCTCTTAAAGGTAAAAATCCCGCCACCACTCGATGCAACAAATCATGGCTGAAATGCACTGGTGTCGATCCTCCCTCTTCTTCCCCTTTTTTCCCATATTGGAAAATCGTTTCTCTTTCTCTTTTCAATTTCTGGAGAAATAAAATAGAAAATGATTAAAGAATTGAAAGATCCGACCGACCCGAACTTCCCCAACGCGTTGCGTGCTGTGGACACCCTGTCGTCCCACGGTTCTCCATCAAAAGCCCAAAAAAATAAGAAGAAAAAAGAAAGAGAGAGAAAGGAAGGAAGGGGAGGGTGGGGCGGTGGTATTGTGTGGCTACAATTCCCGGAGATTAGGGGTGTGCAAGCTGGACCGGGTCAACCCGGTTCCGGATCGGCCCACTTGGAAAACAAGGTTGGGAACTGGTTCCGGTTGACACCGGATGCAGGAACCGGTTCCGATGGATTACCCACCCGGGAACCGGATCGACTAGACCAATTTGGGAACCGGTTTGAGAACCGGTTTGTAAGCCAACCCAAAAAGACCAAAACCCTAATTTGTTTCTATCTTTACTTCTCAAGCTCTCACACTCGCAAACTTCCCCGAGCTCGCGACCTCCGCCGATCCTGGTTCCATCCGAGCGCTCACGCTGCTTCTGCTCGCCCACCATCACCTTCCTCCCGCGACACCCGGAACTCGTGAGATCCCGACGTCTCTGCTCTTCCGTATCACTCGTTTCCCTGATCAGATCTCTCTCTCTCTCTCTCTCTCTCTCTCTCTCTAGTCTTTCTAGTTTTGCTTTGCAATCTTGTTTCGAGGCTCACGATCGCCGGCGGTGGCCGGCGCTGTTTCACCATTGGATTCCGTCGGTTGAGTTCGAGTTAATTGGCCTTGTATCGTTTGTGCCCTTCTAGGAGGGATTGCAACTTGGTTGTTGGCTTTTTTTGGCCTTTCGAGGTCGAAGGCATGAGGTTTTACTCTGTTTTTTTTTACCTCGAAGCTCGCTGAAACAGTGTGGAGATGGGGAGATTTCTGGTCTGGGAGCTTATTGATATGTTTTTGTCAACAGTTGACTGAAGTTAAGGTTGAGTTGTAGAATTTGAGTTGGAACTATCTGAGGTTAGAATTCCAGGTGCCGGGTAGATACTGCGTGTTAGATTAGGAAGCTGAGACTGCTCAAGATGTTAGTGGGAATATCGAGTTTGGGTAAGACGGATCATTTAATCGTCCAAGGAGTAAATCAGAGTCCTGATAGGATATTTCTTGTAATTATTTTAATACTTCTCTGGCGGGTTAGTGATTGTCCAGCTGGAAGCAGTCCATAGAATGTTTTTTGGCCTTGCGGAAGAGTAGTTTTCCTTGGTTTCTTTTGCATTGTTGGATTCGGGTCAGACTCACAATTTTCCATCATCGATGACTTAATTGGCTTATGTGTGCAGATTTGGTGTTGAGAACGAGAGTGTGGAGATATGGTGGTGAATGAGAGGGAGACAATTTATTTAGAACAAGGACGGGAGTTTATGAAAAAGGGTATACTGAAGCTCAAGAATATCCTTGAAGGGCTACCTGAGACTCAGTTCAGCTCGGAAGAATACATGATGCTCTACACGTCAGCCTCACTTCTGTATTTCTGACTTTAGGAGTTGTGATACTTAGAATTGTTATCCTAATGTCTTGATTGGTTTGCTGATAGTCGATTTCTTTTACTGGCTCGTGCTTTTCATCATGACAATGAGACGTCAAATTGCACACATGATCAAGTACAAGTATATACCATTCAGCATTGGGAAGTAGGTGAGATCTCTTTGTGATGCTGGTATATGTATTATTCTTATGAACTATGCAATAGAGATAGTTTACAAATGGTTTACAGAGGTTTGTGGCAAAAACTCAATTGGATGCTTTGATATGGTCCATTTGTTTAAATACCAATCCTTCATATTGTTATGCAAATCAATTTGCCCACTAGTTTGTTCTGGTTTCTGCAACTTTTACTACTAGTATAATCGCCTTTCAAGTAATGGCTACGATCCTATTTATTTTGTAGAAATACAGTGGTAAGAAATTTTCTGCTAGTTCCAATGGCTCGCGTGGGGATTAAAATTTGGCAGCATAGTATTACAGTTTCATGAACTATTTCAGAAATCTAGTGTATACAAATTTCTGTTTCATATGGTAAACAACCATCTTTAACTGTTTGCTACAACGGTGGATGTGCTTATGCTGATCTAGACTGTAAATGCTTTATCTTACATATGAGTGCTGTACAACAATTTTTATGCAAAACAGATTCCAATATAAACAGGGTTAACCCTGTTCCCGGACCGGAAAAACAGGGTGGGTCGGGAACAGAGTCCAATGCAAATAGGGTTGGGTACAAGGTTCAAAAAAAGAGAACCGGTTATAACAGGGTCGGGTATAGGGTCTAGGTCTAGACCCTACCCACCCTGGACTCGATCACCCCTACCGGAGATGGCGTGGGAGGTTTGCAAATTTGTGGGGGATTTGTTCGGGTCTTAAGTGTGCCGCGATGCTCAAAAAAGAAAACCATAATTTAGTGAATTAGGAGGCCGGTATGGGTACGTTGGGACGAGATGAGAATGGTACATCACGTCCCTTTCTTGCCCAGATTTCAATCCATTCGGAATGCATTTTATTTTACACTGTCACCATCACTGTTTGTCTCGTGAATTTACTCTTAATATGTATAGATATATAACTTTGCTTTGCATATTTAATTCGTGTAATGAGATCGATGACACTTTTATGAAAATAATATTTCCACAACAAAAGTGGATGTAAGATAAGTTCACATCAATCTGCTTAAATTTCGCCTCATTAGCTACCATCCCATTTGGATGGGAGAGGTGTGGTGCTCGATCCTTACCTCTTAGGCTTGAAGGGTGGGGCTAGACAGCAAAAGTTAGCACTGGCAAAAAAAATAAAAATAAAAATGGATAATGTCACAATTGTTGTAAAATATTACGTTGCAAATATATAATAGAGAAGAGATTGAGAAGAGAAAGCAAGTGAACACTAGAGATAGTAGAAAGCCGGAGGATAGAGTTTTATTTCCAGTATCTCACAGTTGTTCTGTGTTGTTCTATTGTACATAAAAAACTAAACTCCTATTTATAGGAGAACAAGAATGTACTTATCATTAATATCAATGTATCGAATGATACATGTACTGGATAGGGAGATGAACGTTCATTGTATAGGAGATGTACTTAGAATGTATGATACAAATGTACCATAATAAGTACATTAGATAAGATGAATATAATGAATATTCATTCATGTATTTCATAACACTCCCCCTTGAATATTCATTGTATTCATTATGAATGTGCATCGAATGATACTGCCTCATTAAAAACCTTAAGTCGGAAAAACCCAGTGGGACAAAAACCGAACAAAAGAGAAAAAGAGTGCAGAGCATAAATGTTATGATCTCTCCCTTTTATGGATGCATTAATTGCCTCGTTAAAAACTTTAAGCCAGAAAAACCCAATGGGAAAAAACCAGACAGAAAGAAAAAAGAGTGCAATGCATATATAGCCACTGCTGGGGCTAATTAATCTTGCATCTTGTGAACTCACCGCATATCAATGCTGCAATGCATAGTTCATAATATCTCCCCCTCAATTGAGTCATATAGCCACTTCTGGGGCTAATCAATATTGCATCTTAGTTATAAAGTCAAATAAATATTATATAAAGTTCATAAGCATTTCATAACCATATGAAAGAACAATAAAAAGTAATATATTTAAAGCGAAACAACTAAAAAGAAATTATTAGAATCATAAAATTCGAAATTCGAATCATCATCCACCAATCTGATGTCTTATCAAAGTAATCAGAGGTCTTCACATTTGCTATTTCAGGAGCAAGAGGAGTCCCACCAATGGAAATATTGTTGGTCTCAACAGTGGTTATGGCAGTAGGATTGATTTCAATGGCATGAAATTCACCACGCTTGCCCGTATTATTTAAAGATGCCTAGTATAGGTCAACAAAGTGCCTTGGCGTACGACAGGTACGTGACCAGTGCCTAGTCATGTCACAGCGATGACAAATACTTTCATTAATTACCTTCTTTGGCTTCTTTTCTTTGCCATGATTCAAGCCAAAGTTTGATTTCATAGGGCGGTTAAATTTCCTGCCATCCCTTCTAGGATTATGTTCTTGCCTGCATTTATAGCCCTTAAAATGGCCAGTATTTTTCTCAAAGTTAGCATGTGCTTCAGGCAATGCTTTTGAGACAGCAGATCTAAGATCATGATTTTTTAGCAACAATTCATTAGTTTGCTTAGCAGTTTAGCTAACTCTTCTGGAGTTCCAATCAAATTTATATTGTCGACATAAACTGCTCCAATAGCAAATCCGATTTCTGATTTCTTAATAAACATGCATGGGGAGTGCATGCTTCAGGTATTTTGAATCCCTCAAGAATTTTCATATAAATATCAGAGTCTATTGAGCTATATAGATATGCCGTCACAACGTCCATAAGACGCATTTCCAATCTTTCAAAGATTGCTAAGCTAATGAGAAAACGAAATGTAATCATATCCATCATAGGTGAATATGTCTCATTATAATCAATCCCAAGTCTCTGGGAGAATCCTTGGGCAACAAGTCAGGCTTTATACCTGACAACCTCGTTTTTCTCATTTTGTTTTCGGATAAATACCCATTTATATCCAACGGGCTTTACATTATTGAGGATACGAGTTACAGTTCCAAAAACCTCTCGTTTAGTTAGGGAAGCTAATTCAGCTTTAATTGCTTCCTCTCACTTAAGCCAATCTTGCCTTTGACGACATTCAATAATAGATTGCGGCTCACAATCATCATCCACAATTTTATGAGCAACTGAGAATGCAAAAGCATCATCAACGATGATTTCATTTCGATCCTAAATTTCATTATAATATGTAATGGAATTCTCAGTATTCCCGGGATTGGTGTTCCTTTCATAAGTTTGCGCCTCTTCAGAGGCAATAAGCTCTTCAGGAGCAAGCACAACGCCAGGCTCTTCTGGAGCGGATTCCTGATTCTTTCCCCTTCATTTTCGAGGAGCAGTATCTTTTGATCCTATCGGTCTACCGCGCTTCAAGGGCGGGAGATTTTGATCCATTTTAGCTTGTCCTTCTGGAACAGCTATCCTAACTGAAGCATTTGCAGCTAGAATATGATAATAGTGCAAATAAACGTACAAATGTGTCATTGCGCGTAGATAATAGGCAAACATGGGACCGTCTACAGGATGCGTCCACTAATACCATAAAATATCGAAATGGTCCACTTGGTAGTTGTATTGGTCCACAAATATCACCCTGAATTCTTTGCAAGAATAAAGGGGATTCAAGATTAACCTTTGTTATAAAAGGTTTGATAATGAACTTTCCTTGTGAGCAAGTCTCACAATTATAATCTTTGGACAATAATACCTTTGTATCATTTAAAGGGTGCCATTTTGTATTTTGAATTATTCTACGCATTATTGAAGCGCCAGGATGACCAAGGCGATTATGCCATAGTCCAAACTAATTAGGGTTTACCAATCTCCAGGATATGGTAGCGTAGGTTTCGACAACCTTAATCATGACACAATACAAACATATAGAAGAAGCTTCTAACTTTTCATGGATGGTCTTTAAGCCCATCTTATAAGAGGAAATGCCAATATATTCCTTATCTTGCTCATAAATAGTTTCAATATGGTACCCACTACGGCGTACATCTTTGAAACTGAGCAGATTCATTTTTGATCTAATGCTTAGAAACGCATCATCGATATGCAGGATGGTGCCATTTGGCAAAACAATTGTGGCATTCCCAAAACCATCAATAATCGGAACGGGACCTAATATTGTATGGATTTGTGCCTTACGCAATATCATACTCGAAAAAAAATGTCTACTACGAAATATAGTATGTGTTGTTGCACTATCAAGCAAACAAACATCTCCCTTTTTCTCGGTATTTTCCATTTGCATTTATGTTGACAACTTCAGGTATCAAGTATCATAAAATTTGCATATAATCATTGCAAAATTAAATCCTTATTAATTAAAAGGATTTTCAAATATCAACCGCCACTTCAGGAGTAGAATGATACTTTTAGATTTGAAATTTGGCTTCGGGCCAAGAAAAATAAAAATGAAGAGTTGATAGAAGAAGATGAAGTACAAGTTGATTAATAAAATGAATACCACCTTGCAAAAATATACTTACTCAATCGGTAGATTTTTGTGCTTGCAAAAATTACTTACTCAGTTGGTAGATCCTCGTGCTTGCAAAAATTACTTACTCAATCGGTAGATCCTCGAGCTGATAACATGTTATAAAATATTGCGTTGCAAATATATAATAGAGAAGAGATTGAGAAAAGAAAGTAAGTGAACACTAGAGATAGTAGAGAAAGCCAGAGGATAGAGTTTTATTTCCAGTATCTCACAGTTGTTCTGTGTTGTTCTATTGTACATAAAAACTAAACTCCTATTTATAGGAGAACAAGAATGTACTTATCATTAATATCAATGTATCGAATGATACATGTACTGGATAGGAGAGATGAACGTTCATTGTATAGGGAGATGTACTTAGAATGTATGATACAAATGTACCATAATAAGTACATTAGATAAGATGAATATAATGAATATTCATTCATGTATTTTATAACAACAATTGGTTTTTTTAATTTTTTACCCAAAAATTAAAATTGTCGTTCCACCGAATGTTCCTTTACTTTTTTTGAAAAAGTCAAGCATTCCTTCTGTCATAATTTTTTTTCGATGGTCAATTTTTACAGTTATACGCATGTCCTGCTAAGACTCACTCGATTTACACGAAGACACTACATTGGAGTTGCGTCAAGCAACATAAAAAAAATCAAATAGAGAGAGAAAGAGATGAGGTCCAGTAGGCCAGTCATAGAGCCCAAGTTCTAAGCTCCCGGTCTCAGGACGTCTAAGCTCAAGCTTTCTAATGCCATGGCTACTCAAGCTCATGACCCTGACCGCTTGATGTAAGCTTGCGGCAACCATGACAACTCGACTTTCAACTCGATATCATGGTTGTAAGATCTTTCCGAGCCACGAAATTTGAGGCCATGGCCACTCAAGCTTCAAGCCGGCGGCCATGGCCACTCAATTGAGGGTTGTGAGGGGAAACTAATCATAATTTTTGCATTGAAATGGTTGTTAAATTTTGTGAGTTTTTGATTTAGGAGGGTTTAAGGAAGAAGAAGAATTTGTAGGGGAGAGAGAGAGAGAACATTTGGAAAAAGAAAAAAAAAATGCACATCACCAAATAAAAGAAAAAAATCCACGCCAGAAAATAATTAACGCCAAGTTGGCAAATTTCATCGCCGGACCTAAATAAGGACGATTGATGGCACTTTTTTCTAAAGTAAGGGGATGGTTTTGAAGCAAAAAAGGTGGACTGAAGATTTTGTATTGGGCGAAAAATAAATCCATCATAGATCCACACGATCTGAATAATTGATGAAAGACTGCAACTAGACCCCAATCATCAAACCATCCACTTTCTCTGTGCCTTAGCCGCAGCAAAACGAAATCGCGCATACAGCTAACACGGCATCGCCGCCGCAGCCGAAGTGACGGACGACCAAAACAATCATTCCCTCGGGAGCTACAACCAACGAAGGAGCTCATAATACCGAACATTATTAATTCAACCCTCTCTAAACCTGAATCCCAGCAAGCTCGACCCAGATTTAGACCACAACCACATTCAACGGTTGTGGTTCCTCTCGGAGCACCTCATCAACAGGTCCAAAGTGGACGCGTACTGTCGGCCGCGAGCCTCGGCCTCTCATCGCGTTCCGTGGCGTGGGCCTTTGGCACGAGTGGCAGAGGAGATTCCTCTGAGTGCTTGGCGACGAGGATGTCACGCCGTGGACTCTGGAATTGCAGTTCTGCACAGGTTCGCCTAGTCCGACTCGCGGCACATGGTTGCGAGGCTGTTGCAGAGCTGGCATTGCTTCTTGTCCTCCATATCTCTCTGTGTGGCTCGCTCGCTCGCTCCGATTTCAGTGGAGAAGAAGAAGATGGCCACGAGTCAGAGCCAGGCTTTTCATTGGAAATGGATTAAGTTGGTTAAGAACCTACTTACAACCCATTTATTTCCGTCTCTCCATTTTGTAAATCTGTTATGACTGGCCCACAAAATTTGATACGACCCATTTCGATGATTTTGGGTCATTAAATGGATTTTGGACCCATTTAAACGGGTCTACGGCTTGACTAAAACAATGAGCTATATAACCTCCCTTCAACATATCTATCTAATAGAGTCCAAGTCTCAGTGGCCACTCTTCCATCTTTGAAGGGGGAGGTTAGGGTTTCAAATTCCCACCTTCTCAGGGGGGATTGAAGGTGGGGACGATTTCATTTCAGGAGTGGATTTCGACTCCCACGCCCGTAAGGAGGCGTGACAAAAGTCCGAGAGTGAGTACTTAGAGTAGGATTAGTGTAGGACCGACAAAAAAAAAAAAAAAAATCCAAGTCTCATTAAATTAATTTTATAATAATTTGATTAGAACCGTCCTTAATTTTATGTTTGATTAAATTAATTTATGACATATGTACCATCGGTTGGTTACATCAATGTGTGAAGTTATTCATAGCCGAAGGTGAGTACCATTCATTGATTTGGACATGGTAAGTTTCTGCTGAACCTTAGTCTTCAAAATAATTACACATGCTTTGACTTTTGTTAGATCCGGATCATCTAAAACTTTCACAATATACAAATTATTGACTCATGGATTTATATATAATCTGTTTTTTTTTTTTTTTAAGTTAAGAATAATATTTTAACTTTTGACATATTCTTTACTTTTGCTGCTGAATTTTAAATAGATAAGCCTTTTATTAAATAACTAGATGCGAATGTACTGTAATGTTTAAATATTATTGATTAGTAATTATTGATTAAAAGTGCTTAATAAAACGAAAAAATGAACTGATTTTTTTAGATCGGAGACAACTACGGAGGCCGGATGAGGAAGGTGAGGGCGGTGCTGGGCCAATCGAAGGGGTAGCTGGCCCTTAAAGCAAAGCCACCACTCGAGGTGACAAATCACGGCAGAAGTGCACCGGATCCCTTCTTTTTCCCTAAATTGGAATTGATTTATTTATCTTATTTTTCCTTCGGTTTACATTTTCTTGCGCGCAATTGTAGTTGATCTCGTGAATTTGCTTGGTATGTGTGAAGATAATTTAGCTTACTTTACATACATCACTTGCCCAACAAGATCAATGATCGAATTTCGATTTAAAATAAGTTCATATCAACTCGATTAAGCTTAGGCTTGTTGATTACTCATTCGATTTGGACAGAGGGGGTTAAGGTTTGAGGATGGGACTGGCTTGCATGGCAAAAAAATAAAAAGGAGCATGTCACCGTTGATTCTTATACTCAAAAATTAATATCTTCCCTCTAACTTTTAGGTTCAAAAGTAGATGGAGAGTTTCCTTTTTTGGGCAAAACTAGAGGAATCAGTTTTTTAGCCCATTTTGATGCATGTACAATAAACCCATTAGAAATTTATCCGATTTTGAAAAGTGAAAAGAGTGGAATTGAAATAATATACTTCGATGTGTTGTCATGTAAGGCATGTCGATGATCAAGAAGAATAGATGGGATTTGTCTAATCAAGTATTAAATTTATATGGCTCACCTAATTAAATCTTTCCGACTCTAAATTTGGTTAACCGGAGCTCACGTGTTCAACGAAGTGGGAAGAGCCCGACACGAAAAAGATCTTTTGCCGTTGTGAACCGTCAATTGATCAAAGACCACAAGTAGACCATGACCAACGAAAATTTTCACTTCGATCGTCGTGCCCAAGCTTTCCATGTTAGACTTTGCCCGCTTGAATGGACATACCAGCTCTGGTGAAATTAATACTCGTAAGAACTTAGTGAATTCCCCTATTAAAGTTAACGGCATCATGTGGAAGGATGATTTCTTGATCTAAAAGCTTAATTATGGAGTCCCTGTCATGGATAAAGCTAGACGAACATAGTTCACGAGCAACCATCGGGTCTCCAACCTTTAAAACGATTGCGATCACGCCTAATTCCAACTCAACTAGGGCCACAGAATATCGTAAAATCCTAAATCGTGATTGATTACAAAATCGGCACCAAACAACTTCCCTGCAAAATCTTATCAAAGTCCCATTTTGTCATTTAAAAAAAAAAACAAAACAAATAAAAGATGTACTTCGATTACCAGATAGCCCAAGCTTAATTATCCTTTAAGTCGATCCATTGTTTGGGCACCTAATCCATCACATAGGAGGAAAATATGCTGAATTTTATGTTTACCCAATCAAAACGTAAATGTTCAATTTAGTGCTCCAGTACCCTCTAAGACCCTCTTATATCCGCGTTGAAATAATTTACAGTAATCCGAACACCCAATATAATGGGCAGGTTAGGTCATGTGAGTAATTAATCATGTGAAGACATGAAAAAGATTTTAATAGGTTTAAAAGTTATAATTTTATCGTAATCGTGAGATTTTGTAGGATCATTATTAACTGTCCAAAAAGCTTATGTTGTTAAACGAAGAGTAGAGATATATTATTGGGAGGCAAAAAAAAATGAGAATACGAAAAGATATGAACTCGAAATTTCCTGCTCTAATATCGTATAAGGTTTCGTGGGACCATTTTGGATTGTATTAAAAACTTAAGCTGGTAGATGAAAACGTAGTTTAATATTTAAATATTTTAATAGTAATGAAGATTTCTTGGTAATCCCATAAAAAGCTTACTGGCGTTGTCATAAGGAATTACTAATTATCGATTAGAAAACTCTCTTTGCTAGCAAATGAGATTTGACTTGCAAAATAGAGCATTGTCATCAAGGAATACTTTGTCGCGAGGCATTGACAAAGCTTATTCTTTTTAGCTCATTTACAAATATCGACAAGAAAATGCAATCAAAGTATTTTTAAGACAGTCAAATTCATCAAATGTCAAATAGACAAGTCATTAGTGCTGTGACAATGGGATATTGTACACATGGCAAGATAGAGCGTGTACGAGACGTTTCAAGAAGATATTTCCAAGGAAATTTCTATAGCACTAAGAATTTTCCACACCCAAGTGACCCCACCATGGAAATTATGTGTCCCAATAATGTCATTCTAAGAGGATTTTGACTTTGACTTTCTACAGAAGACTCGTATTGATCACTTAACAATATTGATGGGCTTTACAACGGGAAGCACCCCTCCACCACCAATAAACTCACTCGCATTCTAGAGGGACCAATAGCATTTTCCATGTTCGACTGGCACTTTTTTCGTCCTATTTCGATTCGTGTAAAGTAAACCTATTAAAAATTTACAGGATTTGAAAAGTGAAAACGAATTGAGATAATATAATTAGATATGTTGTCATGTAACACACCTCGATGACCTTAAAAAAAAAAAAATAGTGTACCTTGCCTCTATGAGCCATACAAAGTCTTTGGACCTTTAATTTGTCTAATCAAGTCACCAAATTTATATTGCTTTTCTAGTTAGATCCTAAATTTGGTTATTTGGAGCTCTTGTGTTCAATGAAGTGGGCAAGAATCCAGCATGAAAAAAGATCTTTGGCCATTGTGAACTATCAATTGATCAAGAACTATCAATTGATCAAAGACCGTAACTAGACCACAAGCAACAAAATTTTTCAATGCAATCATTACATACAAGCTTTCCACGTCAGACTCTTGCCACCTTTGATGGACATATCGGCTCCGGCAAAATTAATACTTGTGAGAACTTAGTGTATTTCCCCTATTAAAGTCAACATCATCATGTAGAAGGATGATTTCTTGGAAGCATCGGCACAACCATCAAACACAATGCTAATCCTTGAATTAAGCTAGACATTCATCGTGTCTGGAACCTTAATAATAATAAGGCTCACGCCTAAATCCCCGAGTCCTAATTGACAACGAAATCGGCAATAAACGCTTTCCCTGGAAAATTTTATCAAAGAGGTCTCAGATCCCGGCTTCTCCCCTTTTATATCGATAATAAAAGAGAAAGCTAGGAAAAGACATACATTGATAATGAGATAGCCCGCTTTACGTAAATTCCCGATCTATAAAATGTCCCTATTAACTTAATTATTTTTGAGTTGATTCATTTTTTTTATATGCCGAATTTCGTGTTTACCTAATCAAAACATAAATGTTCAATTTGGTGCCCCAACACCCTCTAAAATCTTATTATATACACATTTAAACAATTTACAAGAATTCATACACCTAGTATAATTGGCATATTAGGTCATGTAAGTAACTAATCATGTGAAGACGGAAAAAAGTTTCAATGGATTTTGAAAGTTATAATTTCATTTTAATGAAGATTTCTTTAGTAATCTTGTAAAAGGCTTAATGGCTTTGTCATCATAAGGAGTTAAAAATTATTGGTTAGAAACCTTCCTAAGTCTCTTTATTGGCAAATGAGATTCAACTTGCAAAATGGAGCACTATCATTGAGCACTACTATCTCGACAAAGCTTATTATTTTTAGCTCATTTTCAAATACAGAAAAAAAATACAATTGAAGAATTTAAATCGGTCAAATTCATCAATTGTCAAGTAGAATTGTGGGTGCCATGACATTGTGTGACATCCTCAATCCGAGCCCTATCTATGGAGCGGTATTACGACGATAATCGACAGAACATAGAAAAGCAAGCAAAGACCACTTTAGGATGAAAACTCAATTTTTCATTGGTGGATCGTAAAATTTTGAAAAAGTATAAACGAACCGCGAATGAGGAGTCACGAGGGCCCAAGCCATGAGCAGGCCCAATGGGCCTCATGCCCACTATGGGTGGCCCAAGGGGGCCCCTTAAACCATTCAAGCCCACATTTGATTTTTAGAAGCATGCACATTAAATTAGCCCATGTGCATGAATAGTAAATGGAATCATAGTTTAGTTTAATTCCCATTTTGCCCTTTCTAGCAATTTGTAGCTAATAGGACAAATTTGTTGTCATCCTAAGGAGAGAGGGCGCCCGAATGAAGGAGGGAAGAGGAGAAGTCTAACTAGCTAGCATTTTTTAGTCTATTTTCTATTCTAACTCAAGCATGATGTCTTGCATTGAATGCATAGGATGATCTCCAAGAGGCATTATTAGCCATGCAATGGTTTGGTCATGAGCAAATTAAGGAGGGTTGTACATGAGATTGTTAATGCTTGGGAGAGAAAAAAATCTTGTTTGAGCTCATTCTCTCTCATGCTCTCATTTTTCTCACACTATTTCTCCCAATCTCTCTCTCATTCTCACCGTCGGACCCCCTCCCTCTCTCAGCTCACCCTTTCGTCATCTCGGTCTATCGTCGTTGCCCAAGCTGTTGCCTTCACTACCGTGCTATGTTGCCATTTGCTCTTGCTGAGCCGCCTCACCACCAGTGCCTCAAAGCCATGAGACCCGCGCCCTTATGTCACCCTCACATTGTTCCTTGGTTGTGAACCCCTAGCATCGCTCGCCTTTGCCGTTACCGTTCGTTGTCGTGTCTTAAGCCGCCGTTGCTAAGCCATTGCCGAACCACCGTTCATTGTCCCTTGTCGCCCTCATGCCGAGCCGCACCTCACACCGCTGCCCATACCAAGTCGCCTCGTGCCAAGCCGCCACTCGCCATGAGCCATCGTTGCTACTGTGGGCCGTTGAAGCTAGATCCGAACTGTGAGTAACTACCTAACCCTTGTTTAGGGTGGTAGTTACACTTAGGATTAGGGTTAGATTAAGGTTAATGACAGTTAAATTATGTGATAAATATATTAGTATGATAGGTTATCATGTGATAAGCTATCATGATAAGTGATAAGTACTAGTGATAACTTATCAAAAATGTAGTAAGTGCTTATTATATTTTAATTTTAAATGTGATAAGTACTTATTAAATCCCAATTTTTAGAATGATAAGTGCTAACGAAATCCTCATTTTCAAAATGATAAGTGTTCATGGTATCATATTTTAATAAATGATAAGTGCTTGTAAAATGTTATTTTAAAAAGTGGTGTGCTAATTTGATAATTGAAATTATGGTGGGATATTATATTATATGAGGTTGATGCATGATTATTTTGGTGGATAAATAATCAATGGATGATCACGTGAAATTATTTCATGGCATTTTTGCGTGCAAATATTGCTAATGTGTGAGCACTAAACACTATTTCATTAAGTAATGAGAAAGATAAAAATTGGCTTAAATGGTTGATGTGCTTGTGTGGTCACATAATGGTTCCATACTCGTATGATTACTGGAGACAATGCCTGATGAATTTCGGATGCCCCATGTCAATGGAATGCCATTCGCGAATGGATTTCGAAACAAAACTCCTTAATTGAAATGCCGTCTTTGAGTGAGGTCGAGACGTTACCATATCCAATGGGATAGGACAATGCCCGGTTACATCGAAAAACCACTGACGCAAGTGTCAATTGTGGCCGAGAGCAATCGTAATAATAATGAAATTACGGTCTTGAGAATAGCATGGTAGTATGGAATAGCATGTTATTTTCGAGATGCCACGTATGTAATGCATGAGTGCTAAATGCATATTATAAGAGTAATGTTATGGCTTGCACATATATGACATGGATTATATGAGTTGCATGAGATACATGCATAAATTAAATGTCATTTTAGTGACTTGTGTGACACGTGCATGCTTGATTAACCCTACTTATGAATTGAGGAGTATGTAGATTTGTATGCCATTGTTTAAGACTCGAGAGATTTAGGTTGAGGTTAGATCCCTTTATGTTATAGTTAAGGTAAAGCTTAGGCTTTACTATTGATCTGTCATCGACTATTAAGTTACATGTTTAGGGCGTCTACAAGGCGAAGTACCTTCCTACGCGAGATTCAAGGAGTTTACTTATTGAGTATATCTCATTCGTTATTGTTTAAATGTTTCGGGCTCTCATCAACATTCCTTTTGGCGTGCTTGTGGATCAAAATATCGAGGTGACCTCCTATCTAGTTAAGGGAATGGACATTAGATACAAAAAGTATGTGACCACTAATTAGGTGGATGAGGGGTTGATAAATCTGGTGCCCCATAGGTTCATGGCTGGGTATGTATGGGTTGGGAAGGATCTCTTTGGCCCTCTCCAAGGTTTTGATTGGCCCCTAGACGAGGGACCCAAGGGCGCTAGTTGAGACCCCATGGATGTGAATGACCCCAATGGCGCCGTCACTGACCCAAGACGGACTCGGATCCGGAGTCGGACCTTAGGCCTGAGCCGTGGTATTATAACCTAGATGCGTAGGAGATACCACTTTTTGAGGTTGCCTTCGTAGTATAGAGGTGGTGAACTAACCCCGACCCCCTTTTCACTATCTAAGAGGAATCCACTTTGCGGATGTGTATATGCTAAGCTTTTGGTGTGTTAAAGTTAGTGTGTAAATCTTGATGGCAAAAGAACACTTCAACTGTCAAAAGTTGGCACAAAGGGACACTTAAGTGTCAAAATTTACAAAAGTGACACTTAAGTGCCACATTTTTGGAAAAGTGGGACACTTGAGTGCCACCTCCGGTGAGGCCGGCCAAAAATCATACGTGGCAATTAAATATTAATATTGCTCACCTATGTGGCTCGCCGGAGAGCTGATCAGCTCTAATTCACCCAAAACGACGTCGTTTCTATAGTTGGCCAAAATAGAGCCCTTAAATCAGCCAAAACGACGTCGTCTCCCCAACTGCCCTAAATCTAAAACCCTAAATCGGGCAAAATCCCATCGAAGCGCTGAAGCCCTAATCCCGAACCCTAATTCGATTTGTCCCAAATTCTATAATCGAATATTGGAAAGGGAGAGCAGGACTTTCAGCAGCGGCTTAAATTCCTCTCATCGAAGCGACAGAGAAGGTGAGCGTTTTTGTTTTTGTGGGTTACCAAGTCCAAGAAGAACATCGTGGACTCGAATGAATCCCGAGAGAAGATTCGTGCCCGATACAGAGAAGGGTCGAAATGCAAATATTTCACATGGGTCGATGCGAAATTCTCTCAAAAAGCCACAAAGGTGATATTGGACCTACTTAATGGATGTCATCAACCTCCATCTATGCTTGTAGATGACTTGGACGATGTTGACTCAATGCAAACTCAAGCATCTTCTGCTAACCATTTGAAGAATGAAGTTTCAAGGATGAAAATTGAACGGAAATGTTATCAAACGTTTATTGTGTTGCTGTTTTTTTGTTTATCCTACTTTATGATGAAATGTAAAGTACTGGAAGATGAGAAGAAGTTTCTCCGACTGCCATAGTTGTAAATGAGTGGACAAATGTACTTATTTTGAATGAAATATAACTTATTTTTTTGGAAGATGAGAAGAAGTTTTGTGTTGTCTACAAGATCGTTGTGGCTTTTTTTTTTTTTTTTTTTGTCATATGTATTATATGTTACTTTTTGTGCTTGTGAGGAGGTCAAGGAAAGGGAATGAATGAATGAATGAGATACTGTTTGTACTATATTTTTGCTTATTCTTGAATATGAATCGGTGAGGATGGAATGTATATTGAGTTAATGTATTGTGGTAACTTCTTTACTTGAACTGAATGTAGACCAATAGCAAACATTGACATAAGTTGAACCGTATTAAAAGTGATCACTTAAGTGCCACTTGTGGTTAAAAGTAAACATTTAAGTGCCAAGTTTTTTAGAATGTGATCAGTTAAGTGCCAATTTTTTTTTTGTACGTTTCCTCTATAAATTGCACCAACCACCAGCCACCACCACCACCCACCACTGGCCACCATCGGCCTCCAGCCATCACCACCAGCCACACCAAGCATCCCAAGCACCCACTTGAGCCACCACTAGCCACCACTGTGCTGGTGGTATGCTGCTGCAAAAGTTGCTAGTGCAAGGTGCCTTACACCAACTTGCACCAGCACTACTTGGTGCAAGATGTGCATATTGCACACTTGCATCTTACACCAGGTTCAGCACAAGCCCCTAACCCAACCCCTATAATAGACCTACCATCCGTAGACATCAGCAGTCACCACTAGCCACCACCACTAACAACACCAGCATCCCAGCTACCACACTAGCACGTAGCCACCACCATAGACCCACCATTAGCAGTCACTGTTGGTGGTGGGTGGTGGGTCTGTTGCAAAAGGGGCTCGTGCAAGCTAAGCTATGCACACTGCACACTTGCACCAATACTAGCTACAACAAGAGCCCCCAACCTAACTCTCAGAATGGACCCACCACCACCAGGCTTCACCAACCGCCACCACTAGCCACATGAGCACCCTAGCCACCACCACAGATCCACCACCAGAAGCAGTAAGTAAAAGTAAAAATAAAATCAAAATCAATGACAAACTATTAAAAAGAAACATCCACAGTAAAACAACTGATTCCTCAGCCCCACAAATCATATCCCATCCCATTTCATCAATCAATATGCACAATGCCTTCTATTCGTGCTCGTTTTGATGGACCTTTCACTTGATTCATAATCCTTGCACTTTTTCTAACTGGACGTGAGACTTCTTCAACTGTCTCGGGATGCGTTGATTTTGATGGAGCTACAATTGTCCTAAGCTGAACTGATTCAGAAAGAGCTGCAACTATCATAGGCTGAACTGATTTAGATGGACCTGCAACTGGGTTCTTCTTACTCTTCTTTTTTATTGGTGTAGCCGTTGATTCTTGAGTTGGGCCTTGAGAGATAAGAACCTCCGAACTTCTCTCAAGCTTCAAAAATAAAACTTAATTATCAACAAAAGTTTGCACCATAAATTAAATTAAACGCAGCCTATAAAACTTAAATTAAGAATGACTATTCCAGTACGCTCATTTGTATAAAGGCCATAACCATATTGTTTTAGCCTCTTCCCAAGAGCTCCTCTTGTTCGAAGGGGAACATCACTTTCAGCTGGTTGGCCCTTCTTCTCGCCTGTGATTTCTTGGGCTCTTGTTGTGGTTGTTCAGTGACAATGAGGGCTTCTTCGACCAATTCTTCAGCTAGGCGTCTTCTAGATGGCCTTCTTGTAGCTGGCCCTTGATTTGGCTTTCTTCTGATTGTTTTTCTATTTAGCCCTTCAGCTTCGGTGACACCTTTTGTTGGCTTTTGTGGTGGCCCTTGTGATGACTCTTCTAGTGGCCTTTGTGGTGACCTTGGTTGTGGATCTTGTGGTGGCCCTTTAGTTGGGCCCTCTATTGGCAACTAAGCTCTAGTTTGCCTTCTTCGAATCTGAGAAAAGGGCAAAGGATATCATAAATATAACATCAGGCCATATAACAACGTAAAGGAAAACTAAACACAAATTATTGAACTAACTGGGTATTTTTTTTTCTCTACTGCTACTGAAGAACAGTCGACTTAACTGGCCCTTCAGTTGCTTTAGCTAATCCTTCAGCTGGCTATCTTCTACCTTGTCTTCTTTGAACAGGCCCTTCAATTTCAGGTACAGCAGGGGCTTCGGCCAATTCTTCACATGTCATTCTCGTGACTTGACAAAGACAAAAATATTACATACATGTAAATTATATCGATGTACATATTTGTAATAAACCATAAAGAAACATAAACACAAATCTCATGACTTACTAGGTTTATTGTCGTCGACTGAAGAACAGTCGACTCACTTTGCTTTTCTATTTGTCCTTCACCAACTGTCCATTCACTAGGCCCTTCGGCTGGACTCAACTGTTCCTGCTGCTTCCTTAATTGACAACCTTTAGTATCGTGCCCTGCTATGTGGCAAAAAGAGCACCTCATCTTTACACCTGTCCTACTCATCCTACGTTGACATGAGACCGCTCCCTCCGTCATTCTTCATTTTCGCTTTGGTCTTCCCATTTTCTTCTTTAGTGGCAAAGATTGAGGTGCTTCGCGATCTGTTGGCTCCCGGAACTTGCTACTTCTGATTGGTTGCATCATGAATTGGTACAAAGCAAGATATTTCGATTTCTTATACCAATCATCAATGTAAGCCTCTGTGTTGTGGCCCTTCAATTGGATGGCACATATAGCATGTGCACAAGGAATTCCACTTAGTTGCCATGCTCTACATGAACATTTTCTCGTACCTAAATGAACAACGTAGTTATCGGAACCCTTCTTTATCTCATATCCTTCATCCCCATTCCAAATGGGATGACGATACCTACTTGCAGCCAAGTTCTCATCCAATTTCTTAGCAATCCTAGGACCACATTGCCTAGTCCACTTTGCAGCCTTGTCTCTTTGTCTGTGCAATCGAATCATGACCATAACCCATACGTCTTTAAGCATTGAGATCATTGGTTTGCATCTGGCATATATTATCCTCCCATTAAATGCTTTGCAGATGTTGTTATCGATATTATCACACTTGAATTGCTCATTGAAGAACGCCCTACACCAATACTTCAGTTCTGTTTGGAATAGTGCATCATAACCTTCCTTTGTCAATTGAAGCAGTTTTTCTTTGGCCATCCTAAAGTCAGTCATATTCGTGCTCTTTGCTACTTGCCAAAATTGTGACTGCAGCTTGTCCCCTTTATAGATCTTTGCCCAATTTGCGTATATGTGCTGCGCACACATTCGATGTTCGGCATAAGGCAACAACTTAGCTACTACCGGAACCAGTCCCTGCAACAATTCAAAATAAGAAATGTAAGCAAATAACATGTAGATATCAAAAAGCAAACAATTGACCAAATTTTTCAAAAAACAAACATTACCTTTTGTTGGTCACTCATGAACGCCCACCCTTCCCCATTTGTTATCTTCAAATCAGTCATCAAATTTTTAAGGAACCAGGACCAATTGTCCTTGTTCTCTATCCTCACAACAGCCCAAGCCAGTGGAAACATTTGGTTATTTGCATATCTTCCAATTACAGCCAGGAATTCTCCTTTGCATAAGCCCTTCAAAAAATAGCCGTCCAATCCTATAATCCATCTACAACCAAATAAAAATCCTCGTTTGCATGCATCGAAGCAAACATATAACTTATCAAACTTGGTCCCACTATCAGGAAGTGGTCTCTCCACGACCTCTACATACACTCTACTTGAAGGATTTTACAGCCTAGACTCCCAAGCATAATCTGACAACTATCCATATTCGCTGCCGTATTGACCAATGAATATCTTCATCACTTTTTGCTTCAATCTTTTGCATTGATTCCTGGATATATTGATGCCTACATGCTCCTTCACCAACATCCTGAACTCAATACTATTCATCTGAGGCATTAACTTAATCAGATCAAAGAAGTGCTTGGACAACCATGCACTTGTTACCCTTTTATTTTCAAAATTAATGGAACAAGTATGTTCATCTTAATAGGCTCTAATCTGGAGTGATCCATTTCTCCTAACAAATGTGCCAAGAGGACAACCCATTAATTGAGCTCTTCAGCCTGCAAGTTCGGCCACAATTCGGCCCAAGATTTCAACCAGAAACTACCCGCCTGAAGCCCAACAAACTCAGTCCAATAAGCCCGCGAATTTCCAGCCCATCCGAAGTCAGGCCCAGTCTTGAAGTCCGGCCCAAATCCAGAACACATCTCAGCTTGGGCTGAGATTTGTTGGGCCAAGTTTAGGCCCGGTCCAAGCCTGTTGACGCCGCCGCAAACCTGAGTTTCGGCTGCCGTCGCGCTGCCATCACGGTGACCCGGTCTTCGCATTGCATCGGTGAGTTTAACTCACTAATCCTCGCTTAGTAGGTTAATGATCCTTATGGGTTGATTAGATTTAATTAAGTATGATTAGGTGGATAGATTAGAGTAGAGTAATTAATTTAATGCTTTATCGATGCATGTTAGGTGGTTAATTGTGGCAATTAGCAAGTAAATAGATTCTAGTATTTATTGAACGAACCTCGGGATTTTTCCGAGTCCGTTTCGGCTTCCAAATAGGCATTACGGGCCTACGTTGGATTTATTTGCATTTATTTAATATTTTTCGTAATTATTGAATTATTTATATATTTTCCAGAAATTAAACCGATATAGCCGGCGACTGGAATTTCGTGCTGATTGCAATGGTGCTCTCTGTTTATTTAATTGAGTACATGATTGTGCAAATTGAGTGAAATTGTGTCGGTGGGTATTTTATTTCAAAAATGAATAATTTTGGTAATTAATTGGAGAATTACCGGGCGTCGGTCTACAACGCCAAAAATTTATTTTAGGACTGCTGAAAATAATGGGAGGTTTGAAAGTGAAAACCTTATATTTTAGCTAAGGCCGGCCGTGTACCCACACACGTGTATCTTTATCAAGTATGATAAAAAGGACAAAAATTGATTGTATCTTCGGAACAATATATTATAATGGCTCGATGATTTGTACGTCATCTTGGAGAATGGACGTTATACTATTATAGCTCGATGATTCTCCTATCATCTTGAGAAAGAATTGCTTGTATACCGACTCGGTGGCTCTATATGTCATCTTGGAGATAGGACGGTATGATTCAACAACTCGATGACTCTACATGTCATCTTGAGAAGGAATTGCTTGTATACTAGCTCGGTGACTCTATATGTCATCTTGGAGAAAGGACGGTATGACCCAACGGTGTGTTATAACGGCTCGATGACTCTATATGTTGTCTTGGAGATAGAACGTTATGCACATGTATGTTATAACGGCTCAATGACTTTATATGTCGTCTTGGAGATAGAACGTTATGCATACCCGCTCAATGGCTCTATATGTCATCTGGAGATAGGATAGTACTGTCTATATTTCACTTTGACTGAGGAATCCTGGATTTTGATCGGATTCATAGACAGTATTGAATGGAATGACTGGGAAATGGTATAATTGACATGTAATCGACTAGGTCGATTGATCGATGTTTCGATCTGTGGTGATTGATTGGGTGCATGTTCGAACTGTGTTGAATTGAGGCCAAGGTAAGTCATCTGACCTGTGTTGTGCATAGGCAGCCCTTAGGGCATATTGGCTTCCTAATCGGGTCTTAGGGAGTAGAACTCGCTGAGACATTGTCTCATTGGTTATTGTATAACCATTTTCAGGTTCTTAGATGGTGTTGGTAGAGGACTGGAAGCCCCGATGTTTGGGAAGGTGGAGATCGAAGAATCGGCAAACATGTCTAACTAGAGGGTCATAGGACAGTTCCTTTTTGTTAAGCCGATATTTTTTTAAACAACCTGACAGTGTATATATACCTGTTTGTTTATAAAGAGGATTGTGTTGGTGTCGAAACTTGCGACCCTACTTTCCTATCCCATTATTTTATTGTCTGGGGATTTTATACCTGTTTCCGCATGCATATTAAAATGAATGGGTCGGCGATGCGTCCTGGGACATCACGATTTAATCGACTAGGTAAGGGATGGGTGCGTACCTGAGGATCGAGGCGTGACATCCCTCTTTTGTGGTATCAGAGCAAGTTTGTATTTGGAGTGATAAGGTGCGATGAGCCATGGGATAGTTAGTAGGAATGACCTCTATTTCATGCTGGCGCATGTGATTAATAGCTTATTGGTAGCTTAGTTGTGTGGGTCACTCAAATTCCAATATTGTATTGAAATTAGAAAACAAGTTTCTATAATGATCCTGCAGTTTGAGTGATTAGGAGCTGAGAACTCCTAGTAAGAGGGCAGTAGCCTTTGTGACTCGAGGTGGAACGCCGACAATGATCGGTGCCCGAGGTGGTTGTGACAGAGCGCAGGCTCAGGCCAGCGTGAGTGTAAAAGTACCGCTATAGGCTAGTACTAGTGTAGCAGCACCAAGCGATCCTAGGTTCGATGGGATCGTTCATGCGCTAGTGTTCCTTAGGAACTTGTTGAGCCAGTAAGCTCAGGATCAAGCCGCTGTCGTTGCCATATCTGCTCAGATCTAGCATGGAGACGTGATCTGGGAACGAGCCCTTGCGTCTGAGTCAAGATTCAGTTCAGGCAGAAATGAAAATCAGTTAGGGAAAAGACCGACGTCGAGAGAAAAGTATTATATTCCGCCTAATAGGAAGGGTGGGGATAGATAAATCAACACTGAATCAGAATAGAGTATGTTGTGCCTATAGGAGACAACATGGTTACACCCCATGCCATTTTAGGACGGGTGCTTGTTTTGAGGGCGAATAACAGGGTCATCTAGCTAGAAACTGTTTGAGAAGGTCGATGGGACCATGGCAGCGGTTGCCGTCACCGCTGATGGGACAGACCCCGGTGCAAGTAAGAATGCATGTTGTCACTCGATAGGAGACAGAGGACTCACCAGAAGTGTGTTGAAGTTGTGGAAGGGAGCATGGGTCAATCCAGTGTGCTAATATAACTGGAGCGTACTTTGATTGTGACCAACACGGTCATCGGGTGAGGGTCTGTCAATGAGAATCCAAGGGAGCACAGACACCACTACCATAGGTAGGACGCCATTAGAATGGCGAAAGGAACAGGAATAGAACTGATCATGCATCGATCAGAGGAAGAATGCTTTAGGGAGATTTTATCAGAGTAGCGCAGCAGAGCTTTGGACTAAGTTTGTAGAACTCCAGTTTGTTGAAATAAAGCAAGAGAAAGGGGAATCTCTAGTTATAGTTGAACTCGACTAGTTATTGAGATATAACTTTGACGTCACAAATGAACAGAGTTAACTCAAGGAGCCTCACGTAGTGGTGGATTATTGCCAGGAAGTAATCCAGTCTAGTCCATTAGCATGTGGAAGTGTCGAGCTACCGGGAGTCGAGAAAGACTGTTGACACCTAATTTTAGCAAATCTAGGGAAATAAGGAAAATAAAAATTGCATTAGAACAAATAAAAGAAAAAAATAAAAATGGAGGAAATTAATTTGATTGAATATGCATGGAAATTTGGAATTCTGATGAATATTCGGATTTTTGTTAAATGCAGAAGCAATTATAAAATCAAATGAATAAAGGGCAAGAATTTTACAAAATGGAAGAAATCTGAGCGAAATCGAGCTGATTGCGAAATCATGCTCTGATTTACAGCTTTGATTTAATGCGACGGAAGATGGAAACTCAGAAAATGTCATACAAAGCGGCCGTTTGGAATCATTATAAAAGAGAGGTTCATTTTTATAACCGAGGGGGGAATTTTCAAAAATTGAGAGCAAAATTTAGAGAGAAAAAGATTTTCGTGAGGAAATTCAAGCAAAAAAAGAGACACGAAGAAAAGTCAAAAAAGGTGTGAGGTGACTGGTGCGAAAAGACGTGTGGGCGCGTAAAACAAAAAAAAAAAAAAAAAAAAAAAAAGGGGGCACGCGTTTGTCCGTCTTCCCCGGCGTCCCTCACCCATCCGCGTCGGCCCCGCACCGACCGTCGTGCCGGGTGCTTCCTCACATCGGTCGCCACATCTCTGCCTCCACCGACCTCGCTGCTCCGTCTCCGCTCCTCTCAGCCACTGCTGCTGCTGTCGAGCCACGACCCGACGCCAGCGGAAGCTCGAGCCCAGCCTGTCGCCGAAGCCGTCGACGCTGTTAGCTGCTTCGCCCCCTGCTGATGCGACCTAGCCTCGACACCGCCTCCACCGTCGATCTTGCAGCTTGTGAAGCCCCTCGCCGTTCCTCAACGATTTGCTGTCATCGCCGTCCAGCAACCCGTGACCTAGCACCTGACTCCGCCTGCGCCGACTGATGCCACCTCTCTCGTTCGTCCACGAACGCCTCAGCAGATCGCCCTCTGGAGGCTGCGACGATCCTGACGCCAGCCATCGCTTCTGCCGCACCTCAACTCATTGTCCTCCGCTCGGTCACTGACCCCCGTGCCGGCCCACGACGTCTGCTCCTAGACCCGACGCTGCCTTGTGCCGATCCGCGACGCCCGCACCCAGATCCGACGGCCCGTGCCAGCCCCGTGTCTTCACCCTCGCCGAACCCTAGCTGACGATCTTCCCCCTCGCCAGAGCCCCAAAAATCAGCGGCCAAGATTTCCTTTCTTTTTTCTTTAAAAAAAAATAAAAGTTTTATTAGGTATTTTTGCTTTACTTTATTAGGCAAGTTTAGGTTTTTCTTTATTTTTTATTATTATCTCTTTATATGTTGTTTTCTTTGGTTGAAATACCTATCTATGCATAATTGGAAATCCCAATATATCACTTGATTCGCAACCGCGCCAAGGTTTTTTTATTTTCATCTATAAGACTTTAGATGAAATAATTAAGCAAGTGGGAATAAAATTGATATTTTGATCTTTAAGGCTTAAGATCAATTTATTGATTTTACTAGCAAAATATTACCCCTTGATCTGAACGATGTGTGATATTTTTTATGATTTTGAATTATTAGTCTTGTCTTAATTGCTTTATTTATCTTGAAATGTGTTTGAGTTAGAACATTACATGCTTTAGGGTTATTTGCATATTTAGATTAAGCAATTTATTTAATCTGAATTTTTGAAATAAAAAATACCAAAAACATAAATTTAGGATATTAGATTTTTGTTTCATTAGCTTAAATTGCATGTTTAACTATTTGACATTTTTTTAAATCTCGAAATTAATTAAAGAAAATCATCATGCATATGTCATGTAGAATTAGGGCACCCTTTGTATGTCATTGCACATTAGGATAAAATTGCATATTTCATTTTAAGTTTAGATTGATTTAGATAGACTGCATCTTAGGTTAGAGATTGCTAAGTTAAGATAATAACTTAGTTTAAATTAGGATTTAGCCTAACCTAATCCTTAATATAAGTTGGATAGAATCTTAATTTAGTTAGATAATTTTCATATTTTTCTAATTTCGAATTTCATAAAAAAAATACAAAAGTGTCTTAGGATAAATTAGTTTTAATCTCTAGGATAGATTGCATTTTTTAAAGAAAAAAATAAAAAAAATAAAAAAGTCATTGCATGTCATTTAGAATTAGATTCATGATATGCATACCATTTAGTGATTGTTGCTAGATCCATTTAATTAGAAATTACATATCATTAGAATTAGGTCATTTAGTTATATTGCATTGCATATTGCATGATTCTCATTAATTAAATGAAAAAAAAAAAAGAAATTGCGTGTTAATTAGAAATCATATCTAGGACTGTCAATGTGAATTCTGATCTAACACTGCAGATGCTTTCGTTGTTATGAGGTAAGTTCTGCATTTTTTTTTTAATTGCTTTCTTGGGTGTTAAATTGGTGGATTGCGCACCCATATGATTGCCTCACATGTTAGGGAAATAGATTTAAAATAAATCCAAACTGCCTGCAAAAACATTTTTGAAAATAAAAGAAATGGTACCGAAAGGGCATTAGAGAAATCCAATGTAACCAAGTCCCCGTATCCAAAATCTCTGATTTGTAGAAATAAAATGATTTTTTCATTATTTTACCTAGGTGTTTAATCGACCTACCGAAAATAGATTAGTGGCGACTCCTAATTGAAAATCAATTGCATGTTAAGAATTTGAACCTAAATCGTAAATTGATATGGGCTTGGGAAAGCCCGAGTTAAGTCTAGACTTAATAATCCATTATCTAAACCCTAAGTGGTTCACCCGAAAATTTGGTCACGACAGCTTGGCGACTCCACTAGGAACTTGTGTTAAAACACTTAGTGGACTTAGGCCAATTTTCCTTTTTGAAAAACGTTTTTGTTTGGTAGCGAGGATCCTAGGTACGTCCTAACATTTAAGGTGTTAAATGTTCTTGCAGATGTGGAGATATAAGGGGAGTGGTCTTTGCTAACCCTTGTCTTGCAAGTTGGAGTTGGGGATGAATGTTTTAAATTTAAGTTGTTGAAGTGCTGCTTGATTTAAATTGTCATGCATGCCTTGCATTTAGCACTACACTCTTGCACACACAACCTGCCGTCGGACCTGGGCCACACTAGGATATATAGGATGGTATTGAGTTGGATATGACTTCGACCGCGAGGCCGTGTAGTAGAGGTTGCCCAACTCAATCCCGAAAGTTTTTTTCTTGGTGTCAAGAATGTTTACCTCTGCTCGCGAGACTGCGTCGCATTGGGGTATTATTCTTGATTGAGCTGGAGTTAAGAGGACTTGACTTAGTACGCGAGGCTGCGACTAGTCATTCCACCTTTTAAACTCTACTTTGTTAAGCCTATCTAGAGTAGAAATCGAGCCTCACATCTCATATGCATGTCTATGTGATTACCGTTGATTCGTCTTGGTGAAGTAAGTTTTATATCCCTATACCATGCAATTTACTTTGTCATACTTTTGGTCCGTCCATGACAATCTAGGTTATTCATTTAATCTAATTCATTTGTCAATTAGAAATGAAATGAGGAAATTGCATGTAATGAATCATTTGCAAAAAAAAACTTTGGAGAATTTGTTTTCAATTCATGTCTAGAAAATTTGATCTTGTTAAGGTGTCTATTTTTCTAACTCTCTTTAGGAAATTCTCTTCTTGTAAAAACTTTTCATGAAAAGTGAAAAAAAAAAAAAAAAAAAAAGTTGATAGATCATTGTCATGGATTGATTCGCTATTTGCACCTCGTACTTATGCATTTTCATTCATTTAACTTAGGTGATAACAGATCCTCCACGCTCTCCCATCATCGTGATCAAGGGCTAAAATGGCCGACCAAAACGAGATGCGCAATCACATGTTCTCCATGGAAGATCAACTCCAACAATTAGCTGCCTCTATGCAGCTTATAACTGCTCAACTTCAATTCCTCCAGGTGAATCAGAATTCTGCACTCGTTCTCCTCAAGATAGAAGCCCCGAAGCAGGCAAACAAGGCCCAAGTGGGTGATGACGACATGCTCGAGCTGGAAGATGACCCATTGTCAGTTATTGTTAACAAGGTCAAGCTTGATAACGTCCCTAAGATGGAACAAGATGAACGCTTCACAAAGCTGGAAGAGAAAGTGAAACAATTGAAGGAGTCACAAAGCCCACTCCCGTTCGACCTTTCGGTTTATGAGAAGGTCAAAATGCCGAATAAGTTCAAAATGCCAGAGTTCAAGAAGTACGATGGTACATCTTGCCCAAAATCTCATTTGCAAATGTACCACGTAAGCATGGCCCAGCATGTCAAGAATGAGCCCCTCATGATCCAATCATTTCATGCAAGTTTGACCGGGCCCGCACTGAACTGGTATGTGATGAAGAACATCAATCTTCTTGACACCTGTAATGAAATGGCCGATGCTTTTCTCAAGTAGTATAAGTTTAACATAGACATTGCACCTTCCCGAGAAGATCTTGAGAGAATGGAGAAGAAGAGGAGTGAATCATTTAAGGAGTATGCCGTGAGATGGCGAAATCTGGCAGCTCAAATCACTCATGAGCCTACTGACAAGGAGTTGATGAAGTTGTTCGTCAAGATTCTTCTGTGTGAGTTCCGTAACAAGATGGCTAGCACATATATCGAAAACTTCAACCAACTTGTTCCCGTAGGAGAACAAATTGAGATGGGGATAAGAGAATGGTGGTTTACTGAACCATCTAACAAAATGTTTCTACCAAGAAGGAGAAGGACCTTGAAGCTGAGATTAATATGACCTATCCTCAATCGAATTGTGGTCGCACTCCAGTAATTAAGATTTCTACTGAGCAACAAGGTGGAGAACATCAGCTCCCTGGTCGACGACGTAATGTTAGAAGACAGATCACACCTCTTCCTGGACCCCTATCCAAAGTTTTGCTTGTCCTCCAAAAGAAGGGATTACTCTCTACTGAGTTGAAGCGACCAAATCTCAAGCATTATCCTGCATATAATCCCTCCGAAAAGTGTGACTATCACATGGGAGAGGTTGGTCACTCCACTGATGATTGCTATGTTTTGAAGCATAAGGTCCAAGACTTCTTGGATACAAAAGCATTCTCTTTCAGCAGTAATCAAAAAAATCCTCCGCCCAACCATGATGGAGGCGCAACTGCTGTTACTGAGTGAAGAAGTTCTTATCTTCACACTCCTCTACGAAGGATTCTTTTATGCTTTCTAGGATTTCAAGTTTTTTTAGGATTTCCTGCTTTCTGAGATTTCAATTATTGCTTTTGTTTCCAGGGTTTGCTTGTTTGCATTTTCCAATAATGTAATTCATTTGATTTTATTCAATGAAATTAAAATTTTATTTCCAATTTTGAGGGCATGATGAGGCACACCAAACCAGCCCGGTGACGATATCCAACAATGAAAAGAAAATATTATCCAATGAGAATTCTGAGGATTGGGCTTCTTCATGCTTCCTCATCAAAAAAATCCAAAAAAAAAAAAAAATCATTTTTGAAGCCATTTCCAAAAGCATGCATTAGGTTAGCCCCATTTAATTTTCTGACTCATTTATTTCATGTTTCAGAGCATTACTTTATGGGCTTGATGAGAAAGTATCTGAAAAAAGCACATTATGTTGCAATTGGCCCAACTGTTAATAACACATTTCAAAAGAGTTAAAAGGACAAATTGGGGGCATGGCGAATTTTGGTAGTGACCCGATTGAGATAAAATCTCGATCCGAGCTAAAATGGAAGTGCAATTTGAATTTACTTTGATATTGCATAAGTATCCAATTCATGCACGTTCTCTTGTGCAGGGGCAAAAGTGGATTTAAAGGACATCCATTTCTGAGGTAATCCCTTTGTGGAACAATCCTCCGCATGAATGTTTGAAACCATTTTTTTAGTATGGTAAATTGTTTTGAAATTGACAATTTTTCATGCTTAAAGCTCTTGGACTCTTTTTAAAAAGGGATCTTGCATAGTGACTCTTACATGTTTTGTCCACCAATTCCACTAAAGAATATCAAGATGGACTAATTTAATGAATGATGTGGAATTGATTGAGCATACTAAATGAGACGAGTCAAGATGATGAAAGACAAACCTTATCCTATACACAGTCCACTACTCATACACTTGTGAGATAAGTGTAGGAAGGTTCATATACACAAGGTAAAGAGTTCTCTCGCAAAAGGTACGGCAACCAAAATGATGAGAGGTAACTCATTTCTCTATCCCAAACACTACATGTGATCCATTGCTTAACCCTTTTGAGCCCATACACTTATGGATATTCTTTTGAAATTACCCCTGTCAAGAATCACCCCACATCGAGGCAATTGGGAGATAAAATGACATCAGGAGGTGAGGAAAATGAATTGAAGTTTTCTTGCTCTCACTTGCATCAATCTTCAAGTCGTGCTATTACATTGAATTCATGTGCTAATTTAAGTGCCTTAGGATGACGAAGAACATTTCTTTCTCTATCCTAGTATACCCTTTGCATAGCCCACTTGAGCCTGCAATTTCATTTCTTTAAACCCAGTTGGTGATCATCCCTCACACTAGGGCAAGGCAAAAGACAAATGAAGACCCTTGAAAGTTCGAGTGTCATTCAAAGTGTAATTCCTTGACGCATGCACTACGCGTAAGAATTGAAATCAAAATAGAACTAAGGGGCATGAAAAAGCAGTGTGCCTGGTAAAAGCAAGGCCAATGCCCATGAAAAAGAAGTGAAGAAAAATGAATGAGAACTAGGGGTATGAAAAAGCGGTGTGCCTGGTAAAAGCAATGCCAATGCCCATAGATGAAAAAAAAAGAGTCAAGATAAGGACTATTGGTTGTAAAAAGTTTGTATCTCTAATGGAGCAATACTCAAAGAACTCAAATACTGAGTTTTTATAATCAATGCGGGCGCTTCATGAAGACAATCCCCAATGATGAAAAGGAAAACTGGTGGCAATGCCAAGATGATCACCAACTCTCACCCTTCACACATATTTTAAGCCTAATGTTCCTTTCGTTTCTCAACCCATGAACCCAGCCTATGTTACATCCCTTACAAAGTCTCTTTAGATTATTGCACTTGAATTAACGTGGGAGTTCATATGTTTATAAGCATCGCTCGAAGAAGTGCGAGCAAGATTATTTACAGGGTTCTTGACTTGTAAACCTGGGGATGATTGCGAAGTTATGCTTTCAATAACCTTGATTCAAAGAGTCCATTTGTTAAGCCATTGACCAAGCTCACATTACGGTCCCTGTTAAAGACCCTTCAGATTAGTAAGGTCGTACCGCTTGTGAGAATACTCGAATCCCTGTCAATATGATAACCCTTTTGAATGAGAGTGAGTGAAAGTCCTTTCTAACTTAAAGTCTCTCATTTAGTATTCTTAGGAAATCCATGTCATGAGTGAAAATTGTCTTAAACGATAATTCTCTCTAGTGGAAATTTGGGTGATGCAAAAGTCATTATGCATGAACCCCGATTGAATTGATAAAAACTTCAGTGGATTTTGAAGTATGCATTCCGAGAATAACCTTAATTGCTTATTTCTTTGGTGAATGCATTTTTTTTGCTTGAATCATGTCTGACAGATAATGTTTTCTCGAAGACCTTAGGGCTTCTGACATTCAGGTTCCTTTCAGAATGTCTCATGATATTAGGAGATGAGAAACCTTCATAGGTGCATGCTCGATGTTCCATAACTTATTTCTACCAAGGGGTGAGAGGCCTTCACAGGATATCTAAGATCCAGAAGACATATCCCAAGGAATCAGAGATATCATTAGGTAAGTATATCTCTACCCATACTCTCAATACTTGTCATTGTGCAGGTATTCTTGACACTTGACTCGGTCAAGGTGTCCTCTATATTGATCTGGCGTGCTTTTGTAGCCCAGAGTGCCTTTCATCGACCCGACGTTCTTCCATAGCCCGGTGTTCTTTATATTGACCTGGCATGCTTTCATAGCCCAGAGTCCCTTTTATCGACCCGGCGTGCTTCCATAGCCCGATGTCCTTTACATTGACCTGTCGTGCTTTTGTAGCCCAGCGTCCATTTTATCAACCTAGTGTGCTTCCGTAGCCCGATGTCCTTTATATTGACCTAGCGTGCTTTCGTAGCCCAGAGTCCCTTTCATCGACCCGGCGTGCTTCTGTAGCCCGGTGTCCTTTAAATTGACCTAGCGTGCTTTCGTAACCCAAAGTCCCTTTCATCGACCCGGTGTGCTTCTGTAGCCCGATGTCCTTTATATTGACCCAGCATGCTTTCGTAGCTCAGAGTCCCTTTTATTGACTCGACGTGCTTCCGTAGCCCAATGTCCTTTAAATTGACCAGGTGTGCTTTCGTAGCCTAGCGTCCTTTTCATCGACTCGGCATGCTTCCGTAGCTCGATGTCCTTTTTATTGACCTGGCGTGCTTTCATAACCCAGAGTCCCATTTATCGAACCGTTGTGCTTTCATAGCCCGAAACTTCTTACCTAGCGTGCTTTTGTAGCCTAGAGTCCTCTTTATCAAATCGGCGTGCTTCCATAGCCTGAAGTTCTTCTTAACCGACACTCAATTGAGTTGTCCCCCAAAGTTTTTCTCCAGGCAACCGAAGAAAGGTTCAGGTTCTGGTCAGATGATCTTTGTTGCAAGACTGGGCAACCGAAGAAAGGTTCGGGTCCTAACCAAGCAAAACCTTGGTTCAGGCGACCGTAGAATGGTACGGGTCCTAGACAACATTCAGGCGACCGTAGAATGATACGGGTCCTGGAAAATGAATCACAGTTTAGGCAACCGTATAATGGTACGGGTCCTGGAAAATGAATCCCCGTTTAGGCGACCATAGAATGGTACGGGTCCTAGACACAACCAAACACTGTCATACTAGATGACCGTAGAATGGTACGGGTCCTGAGAAAATAGTCTCTTTGTAAAGTTACGTTATTATTCTAGGCGACCGTAAAATGGTACGAGTCCTGGACATGTGACACCAACTATCTTGAATCACTCTACCCTCCTTAAAGGTAAGTTATTCCAGGTAAGTTCATTTATCATTTGCATTAGCATTTCCATGCATCATATAAATTGCATTCAAAAAATGGAATTCATTTTCCAACAAAAATCATTCAGTACATGTGCATGATCAAAATTTAGGTCTCAACTTGTCTTTGAAGGCAACCCCTACGAGCTCACCTTCAAAGAGGGGCAGCTGTTGACATCTAATTTTAGCAAATCTAGGGAAATAAGGAAAATAAAAATTGCATTAGAACAAATAAAAGAAAAAAAAATGGAGGAAATGGATTTGATTGAATATGGGAGAAGTACACTATTGGTGCCATAAGTTGTATGCGGCGCTCACTTTGGTGCCAAAAGTTTCTGTCGGATCACTTAAGTGCCAAAAATTTTGAAAAACAATCACTTTGGTGCCATCGCCAATTTGGTTGCCCGGAAATCCGACGTGGTAGTTTTTAATTAATTTTTTTACGCCGACGTGGATCGCCGAAGAATACAATCAGCATAGAAAGAACAAAACGACGCCATTTACCATTTTCCCCCAAATAGGAAACCCTAAATCCCCAATTTCAACTAGAACTGGAAGTTGAAAACCCTAAATCCCCAATTCGACCATTTCGAGTGCATACTTCTATTTTCTCTCAAAGTTATCAGCTCGCTCTTGCAAATGGAGGACAGAAGCTTCAGCAGTGGCTCACATTCCTATAAGAAAAGCGAATTAGATGGTGAGTGTTACTATTATTGTGGGTTACCGAGTTCGAAAAGAACATCTTGGACTCGGTTGAATCCCAGGAGAAGATTCCATGGGTGCAGCAGATATAGAGAAGGCTCGAAGTGCCAATATTTCAAATGGGTTGATAGGAAATTCTCTAATCGAGCGATAGAGGTGATATTGGAGTTACTTGAAGGCTGAAATCAACCTCCACCTACGTTAATGGACGAGTTGGAGGATGTCGACTCAATGCAAGCTCAAATGAAGGGTTTAACATCTCTGGTGGACCATTTGAAGAGGGAGGTTTCAAGGCTGAAAATTGAAAGAAACTTTTATCGAGCGTTGATTGAGTTCTTATTCTCTTTGGTAATTTATTCAAATGTAAAGTGAGTAATGAGAAGAATTTTGTATGTCTACCATAGTCGAAGACGTGGAATATGCACTTGTATTGGATTATTTATAAGTAAAATGTGTTTTTGGTTTGCTGCAATTTTTGTATGGAGCAGAAAGTTTTGTTGTTGTAATCTATGGGTAGAAATGCAAGGTTGGACTTGAAAAGCATTAGTTGTGATCACTTAAAAGTTTTGTTGTTTAGTTGTGTATTGTCAATGTTTGTTTTGGTTAGTTTTTGCTTTAAATATAATGGTTTGCTGCATTTTTTATTTGGTAATGGTTTGCTGGTTTTCTGGTTTGCTAGTTTGTTGGTTTGCTGGTTTGTTGCAACTGCAAACCATGGCGAAATTAAAAGATTGTGGCAAATTCACAATTGACCATTTCAGTGCCATAAGTTATAAATAGTGATCGCTTAAGTGCCAAGTTTTTATAAAAGTGATCATTTAAGTGCCAGTCGAAATTACAAAATGATCATTTAAGTGCTAGTCGTGATTATAAAGTGATCACTTATATTGCACAAGTTTTTTAAAAAAGAACATGTTAGTGCCAAACGTCAATTGACTTGCATCTTGTTCTTGCACCAGTTGGGTTGCTGGTGTATCTTCTTGCACTAGGCCATACGAGTGTTGATGCAACAAGATGAACCAGCACCCAAAATGTTCTTGCAGCAGCACATATAACCAGAACCCCATAAATTCATTATAATCCACAACTTCAACCAACAACAGCAACATTGCAGCAACAGCAAAAATAAAATATACAGCACAACTGACTTGCTAGCACTCTAGCTGAAACCAACATAAGAGAAAATAGTCAATCTAGTACTTGCCATTAACATTGATTGATTGTTTACAAAATAAAAGAAAAACATGTCTAACTTCACTCCCCAATCATTGAAAGTTCAGTACCCTCTTAAAAAAAAAACAATGGCAATATGCAGGCAGCAACTACCATCAATGATATAATATCCAGCACCCTTCTAAAAAAAGAAAACATGAAAAGAGACCATGTCTAGCACCACATAAAAAGAGACCATGTCCAGCACCCTTCCATCAGTCAATATTGACAACACCCTGATCTCCTTTTCCTCTTGAACCTTTGAATTGATTTATAATCTGAGCACTCTTTCGAACTGGATGTGCAGGTTCTTTAACTGGGCTTTCTGTCACCTCATTTTCCTTTTCCTTTTTTTTTTACGGCGGCTATTTTTGTTCTAACACGTGTCATGTGTTAGTCCATATCATCACTACTGCTCCTAATCGTTGGTTGAGATGTAATTAGTGTTGGGTTCTTTTTGGATGGTTGTTTCGCAGCTATACCCGCTGTCTTCTTCTTCTTTGGAGCACTCTTCTTTAGTTGCGCCCTTGATTCTTGAGTTGGCCCACCTTGAGAGAGAAGTATCTCCGAAGTTCTCCCAGGCTACAAGAACATAGTGATATTGGTAACCAAATGAATTGAAGTACAACAAATTAAATGCATGAGGCCTACAAATCTTACATTCAAAATAGTCATTCTAGTACGTTCATATGTGTAAATCCCATAACCATATTGCCTTAATCTTTTTCCAAGAGCCCCTCTTGTTCACTGTGGTGCATCATTTTCAGCAACAACAAATGGGGGAGCAACCTCTGCAACTTGTGCAGTTGCTCATCTTCTCACCTGATAAACACATAACAAATGTAAATTTCAGCCCATAAAAGACAAACATAGTGATGTACAACTTACAGGATATTTTTTTCTTGTTTGCTCAATAGTAGACTTAGTTGTTGTTGTTGCTATCCTGCCTATTCCAGTCCCTGTCCCTGCACTTGAGCCTACAATAGGGCCTTTTCTAGCCCTTTAGTAGGCTTTACAACAATGTACTGTATTAGAATTATGACCAACTACAACGAATAATTAGACATCTACTCATTTTCATGGTGGAAACAAATGGAGAAAACTTCTGAAATTATAAGTGCATGACAGAGGAAAAGCACAAGAGAAGCCAGTACACATGGCCAACCATCAAACTTTATCGAAAAGAGGATATTTACCTTACAGCATGGCTTTTTGTTTGCCCTTCAGTAGGCATTACAGCAGGGCCTTCTGTCCTCCCTTCAATAGGCCCAACAAGAAGCTCTTCAGTAGGTCCTGTCCCTGGCACTGAATCAGCCATTACATCTTGTTATTGATGCTGCTTTTTCAGCTCACAACATTTCTTATTGTGTCCTTCCTTGCGGCAATAGGAGCATTTCATCTTTGACCCAGTCCTACTCATCCTCTGACTTGATGCATCTTCCTGCTACATTCTTCGTCTCTTTTTTGGCCTTCCTATTTGCTTCTTCAGCGGTAAAAGTAGAGGGCTTTCATGATTTGTTGGCTCTCAAAATTTGCTGTTTCTAATAGGCTGCATCATGAATTGATATAAAGTAAGATATGAGCTTTTTTTTATACCAATCATGTAGGTAATCATCTGGGTTTTCTTGCTTCATCTGAATAGCACAAATGGCATGGGCACAGGGAATTCCATTCAGTTGCCACGTTCGGCATGAACACTTTCTTCTATCCAGGTTGACAACATACTTATCTTGATTTTGAATAATCTCATATCCATTGTCTCCATTCCAAACTGGATGGCAAAACCTACTAACAGCAATGTTTGCATCCAATCTCTTCACAATCCTAGGGCCACAATCTCTACTCCATTTCGTAGCCTTATCTCTTTGCCTATGCAGTCTAGTCATAACCATAACTCGAATATCATCAAGCATGCTGATGATTGGTTTACACCTGACCTCTAAAATTCTGCCATTGAAAGCTTCACTGAGGTTGTTCTCAATGATATCGCATTTGAACTCTTCGCTGAAGAAGGCCCGACACCAGTGCTTAGCTTCTGTCCGGAAGAGTGCATCAAAACCTTCCTTTGTCAGCTGCAACAATCCTTGTTTGGCTAATCTGAAATCAGCCATGTTCGTACTCTTTGCTATCTGCCAAAACTGCTTCTGCAGCCTATCTCCTTTAAAGTTCCTTGACCAGTTTGCATATATATGCCTCACGCACATTCTATGCTCAGCATGTGGCATCAACTCAGCCAATGCAGGAATAAGTCCCTACAAAAATTCAAACCAATAAATACAAGTCAGGAAAAATAATAAAAGGGAGTGAATTAATTAACAATGAAATTACCTTCTGTTGGTCGCTCATGAATGCCCATCCTCCCCCATCGATTATCTCAAGGTCAGACATTAAATTTTTTAGGAACCAGGACCAAATATCCTTGTTCTCTATCTTTACCACCGTCCAAGCTATCGGGAACATTTGATTATTGGCATCTCTCCCCACAGCAGCCAACAACTCCCCCTTGCATAAACCCTTTAGAAAGCATCCGTCCAATCCTATAACTCTTCTACAACCAGACAAGAAGCCCCGTTTGCATGCATCAAAACAGACATAAAATCTATCAAATCTAGACCCAAGATCAGGGAGTAACCTCTCCACAACCTCTACATATACCCTACTAGATGGGTTTTGAAACATGCATTCGCCAGCATAATCCCACACTTGCCCATATTCTTCCTTATACCCACCCATCAATATCTTCATCACCCTCATCTTAGCTCTCTTACATTGATTCCTTGACACATTAACCCCCACTTGCTCTTTCACTAACTGTTGAAATTGAGGACTCTTCATCTCGGGCATTGCTTTGATAGTATTGAAAAAATGCTTTGATAACCACACATTTGTTACCCTTTTATTGTTAGAGATAATTGGACAAGTATGCTCCTCCTGGAATGACCTAATCTAGAATGACTCATTCTTACTCAGCGCGCCGTAGAGCTTCCACGAACAATTGGGTTGTGAGCACTTAGCTCTCACAAATTCCCTCGTGTTTCTAATGAATTGAACGCTCCTCTGTTCACCAATGGAGTTCTTCACAACAGCTTCCTTAAACTGTTTGGCATCATCAAATCTCATGCCCACCGACAAAATAGGTTTATCAATAGTCGGATCATAGCAAGGGTACTTACTTTTTCTTTGACGAGCAGGTTCTTCATCATCATTGTCAAGCTCATTTTCCAAACCTTATTTACTGGCTGGATCATCATTGTCAAGCTTTCTTCATCTTCACTTCTATTACCTTCAGCTGGATCTCCATCCTTATTTACTGTCTCGAGCCTCTTTGCTGAAGTTGCAAGTTTTTTTTCTCAAAAATTCCCTTTGCTTTTGTCTTGACTATGCGAGTTCATCATCATCTTCGTCAGTTGGGAAATTTACTAAAGCCAAACATTCATCTTCCAATTCACTGGATAAAGCAATTTCCCATTCTAATCCAATGAAGTCTTCATCGCCCACATCTTCGCCCACATCTTCACCCAAATCTTCACCCAAGATTTCAAGACATCTCCCTGTTTGTTCATCTCTATCAATATGACTTCTCTCCCTCTCATTTTGCCCTTCATCTAACCTAAACTCATCCCCGACCTGACTACTCACTTGAACAGGATCCCTCACGTCTCCTCCTTCAGTGGTGGTCTGCTCATCCCCATCCTCATCCTCATCCTCACTATAATACTCAACATATACCTTAGCTTCTTCATCGTGAAGATAATGATAAATGATATCCTTAATACCATTATCGTCATTAAAAAATCTCAACCCATCCTTCAATTCCTTCCTAGGAACACGGTAATGTAATTTTTGCACTTTGCATTGTAAAAAATACACCAAATCCCTCAGAAAATCAATATATGATGGCTTCCAAACATTAACATAAATAGTACCTTCACTTCCACCACTATATTCCCAATCTTCAATGCCAATAACAAACTCTCAACCATAGCAAACAATGACGCCTACCTGATTCGCGTCCATGTCGATGCTGCACCCAATGAAAAAAAGAAAAAGAGTCATTGTCATTTTGTTGGGACCACATGACAGAATTAGCAACTTCACATGCAGGTCCTTGTCGTTTTGTTGTCAAGAAACAAATGCGACTAAAATCTCCCCAATTCAGTGCATTTACAGAAACAAAAGAAACCGAATTAAATAAACATAGTGAGGTCCCCACCAACCATTTTTCAATTTAATCACATTCGGTCCCCCATAGAAGCAGTCCAATTAATTAAACAAACAAATTCGGTCCCACCACTGTTTCCCTCCGAGTCAAGCCCCTCCATGCCCTATTTTTCATTCGGTCCCCACAACAGAAAGCGAACAAACCCTCAATTTTTCTATCCCGTCCCCACAAAAGTGACATCCCCACCACTTTCCCCACTACTTTCCCCTTGAGCTGAGCCCTCAATTTGCCCTCTGCACCTTAACTTGCCCGTCGGAACCCTAAATTTTTCACTAAATTGACCCACGTAGAGAATATGACAAACCTGAGTGAGCGAGAGTTGGGGACGCAACCAGTGAACGACCGTGAACGACGGCACAACTATAGCGGTGGCCGAGCGACGGCGGGCGAGCGAACGACGGTGGGTGAACGACAGTGGGTGAGCTATCTACGGCCGGCGTCGAGAACCGTATACGAACCCTATTTTACTCCCGCTTCAGCGACATCGGTTTTTGCTATGGAGCAATGCGGCGTCGTTTCTTATGTGAATCCACGGTGGATGGCACCAATAGTGTACTTCTCCCGATTGAATATGCATGGAAATTTGGAATTCGATGAATATTCGGATTTTTGTTAAATGCAGAAGCAATTCAAAAATCAAATGAATAAAGGGCAAGAATTTTACAAAATGGAAGAAATCTTAGCAAAATCAAGCTGATTGCGAAATCACGCTCTGATTTACAGCTTTCATTTAATGCGACGAAAGATAGAAACTCAGAAAATGCCATACAAAGCGGCCCTTTGGAATCATTATAAAAGATAGGTTCATTTTTCGTAACGAGGGGGATTTTTTGAAAAATTGAGAGCAAAATTCAAAGAGAAAAAGATTTTCGTGAGGAAATTCGAGCAAAAAAAGAGAAAAGAAGAAAAGTCAAAAAAGGTGTGAGGTGACTGGTCTATGAAAAGACGTGCGCAGGCACATAAAATGTGGCGTCCGAGAATTTCGACAACCCCTGAATATGCGACGACCGTGACTAAGCGACGGAAGTATCATCGGACTATGTCATTGGTGTCATGTACGGACATTATTTTGTTACCACCATCGGACCAAGGGGTCACACTTAGGAATGATTCAACCGTCGAGCGAGTTATGACCTTGTTCCTATGTACTATCTCTAGCAAGAACGAGGATTGTGCTATGAGGTGTGGATATCTTTTGTGTTGATTTTAGCCGTTCAATCCTTTAGACCATCTTAGTTTTGACCCCGAAAATCTGTTGCCACGATACCTATTTCGATGACCCAACACGGCCATGCGCGACCACACATTCACGTAAGAATTTCTCCACGTCCATTGACCTACCATGCACGGTCACGCGGCCATGTCTTCCTCCCTCGTTGAAGACGGTCAATTACGGAAGGAAATGTTGACCAAAAGGCCACGTTTTCTTCTCTCTTGGCAAGCAAAGGGGACTTCTTGGAGGGAAGTGAGGCCACGTTTGTACATGGGTTTCAACAAGTGGCACCAAAGGAAAGAGGACTCCCACATGAAGACACGGCTGCGTGTGGTGTCACCGTTTCCTGCTGCCACCAAATTGCAGAATTATTAATCTAATTAGTTGATTAACAAAAAGAAAGAATACGGTTGGCTAAGGACACGTCCCATGCATGGAGGAGAAAAGTGGCGTGCATCCAAGAAGGAGATCTCCATTGCTGGACACGTACAATCCAGCTGCCGCCCGCCGAAAAGGCCACCAAGAATTCACCTTTGTTGACTCATAAAGTCAACCAACGAAGGAACACAAAATTGGCGGATTAGTCGAGAAGGAAGAGCGAGAGTGACCGAGCAAAAATTTCAGAGAGAGAGTTCGTGCGAGAGGGCGAACGGTGAGAGGAAAAGAGGAAAGAAGGACCGTCCTCAGCCGTGCTCGTGCGAGCTGCCACCGTCGCGTCTTCGCCGCCATTGAGCTGCGTTCGAAGACCCACGAGCTTCCTGTTTTGTTGTCGATTGAGCTTAGAAGTGAGGCAAGTAGAAGTTCATCAATCTATGTTGTGCATGCTGTGATTGTCTAGTATAATGCAAGTTGATATCTACTAACCTAGGCTATGTGGATGCTGTTGTAGCTTGGTGAGACGCGTTCCGCCGAAAATTTACAAACTAACATTTTTACCGTGATATTCGCATTATTTGGTGAATTTGAAAGTCTTTCAAGCTGATCAAGAACTTTAGTAGCACAATTTCATGCTTTTCTATGACCAAACTCGAGTTGGGGACCCATGTGTGTATCGGCGTTGGTGTTTCAGAACTTCTAAGATTTATTCTATACGAATTGTTTTAAAATCTTAGGGTTAGAATTGAGGATTTTCAACCCGTGGGCTTGTTGGTTTCGATCTTGCAAGAACGTTTAAAGCTTTTGATTCGAGCCGTCATGTAGAAATTCTAAGTTTATGAGACGTGAGAATGATTTAAGTGTATGCATGTGAATTTCGAAAATATTCGGGGATTGATCCGTGAAATTTGATTGTGATTGATTTGGTATTTAAGCTCCTGATTTTATGAACTCTAGAAGTAAATTAGACAAGGTATAGGTATGAGATTTTCTTGAATCTATGCTGTCCAGAGTAATTCATACGTAGTCAGTGGCTATGATGCTTGTTTTTAGAGGTTTTAACGTGAATTCAGCTTTTATTTCTTCATGAGAGTTATGTGGAATTGTCTAGATTGTAACATGTATTCACACTAGGTTTTCTGTATTAGTATAATGAATACAAAATCGATTTCGGTGTGTGTGTTGTTTGCTGTTCGTGAGTAAAACCAGAAGAAAATTTTGAGTGTATAGTAAAATTCTTATAGAATTTTTGGGAATTGGTTTGAGCAGTATGTTTTTAGCGAAAGCGTGACATGCATTTGTACGTACATTATTAAGTTTGTATTTTAGTCAAAGAGGTTAAGAGGCGTTACGTTATCGTCATTAAAATTTTGGTGGTTCTTGTTTTCAAATTACTTGAGTATACTTCCGAAACCGAGTGCATCTTAGTTATCTTGTAGCAAGTGAAAGTCCATTAACCTATATCATGTTGTGCCGCGATTGTCTAGTGGAGTGCAATAGGCTTGGAGATGTTTGGGTTGTGATGTCGGATGCCGGATTTTTTTTAAATGAGTAGAAGTGGCCCTCTATAAATTAGTAAACTGATTTGTAGAGAAACCGTATGACCTTTGATGATTCTTCGAATTTTCTGTATTTACCTAGATAGAATTGGACCTCAAACCCTTAATGAAAGTTATAGGACACATCCTCATGAACAACATATAAAAAACTTAGAATAAATGAACAAGGAATGACTGCCAAAATGATTTTTCTATGAAAACGTTAAATCTGGAAATTTTACAGAATGTTAATTAGGAATATCGAAATTTTTGCCCTCGGTATGTAAGGAATCTGACTTGGTGTTCTTCTTGAAACTTGTTCCTTTAGGTCTCATTGATAACGTGTCAAAATTTCATAATTTTCTGAGTCCGTTTAGTAATTAATTCAGAATTTCTACCAGGACCGTGCGAATGTGAAAATTAAAATGTTTGTTCCGAATTTGCTCAATTTGCCCCAAAAGTGAATGCATCTTGGGTTGTCATGTGACATGATGATACTGGCATTGGCATATCATGCAATATTGAGATGTGATGAGACTCAAGAGACATTTTGTCATTGCATTGAAAAGTGTTTTTTGGAAATTAAGATGTTAATTGCTACCGTTGGACCCTCGGGTCAACGATGCCCCGGGAGTCAGGATGCCCAGAGGTTCGAATGAGTTGATGCTCTTTGGATGCCTGGTTGTATTATGAATACATGCCCAGAGGTTTACCCCGGGAGTGTCGGGATGCCCGGTTGTATTATGATACATGCCCGGAGGGTGAGGGTTGTATTATGATGCATGCTCGGAGGTTAGGGGTAACCATGTCTATGGTCCCCAGTGATTCCTCGTGATGCCAAGTGGGGTGCGAGATGCCTGGAGGTGTGTGCCGGATGCCCGGTTGTATTTTGAATACATGCCCGAAGCCTTTCGCGATGCCAGGTTGGGTGCGAAATCCCAGAAGGACGCAAACATTGGTCCTCTGGGGGGATAAAACCATTTGAATGATAAAATGGATGATTCTATTAAGTGTGAGTGTGGTCTGGTTATGGGACTAAATTGTATGGCATGGAATGGGACGTGTCATTACAGTTTGGCCCTATGATAGAGACTTGTGTGACTGGACATGATGCATCTTGTTTATTGGAACTGCACTGGTCATTGCACTAAAAGTTTATGGTTCCAATGCATACTCATTTCTTGATGAACTGTCTTCGTCTATCTTGCATGAATCTAGATATTGATGGTACTGCACGATATAGCTTAATGAATCTTTTACTGCTGAGTGGTTGTACTCACCCCGTTTGGGGACTAACATTTCAGACTAGACAAGATACCTCTGCTACCACCACCACCAGCAGAAGGACAGAGTGGTAGGATATGACCGCGAGAAGGAGGACAGCAGAGGAAGGAACTTTTGGACGCCGACACTGATCGATGGACTTTAAGTATACGGCTATTGGAAAATATGTTGGTCATCTTTTGAAATATAGCCGAGTATAGAAAACTACGGCATTTTGGTGTATCGACGAGTGATGTCCATCTGGTTTAAGTAAATAAAAGTGTTCGGCTTTTAAATTATAAAATGTTTAGTTGGTGTGCCTTTGTTTTCGAATATAGGGAAGGGAGTTGTTGGATACGCTTCCGCCATATAAATTGCGCAGGGACCGATCTAAAAGATATAAACCCCAGGACTGATAGACCTTCAGGTCAAGCAAAAAGAAGGTAAGTGAATTGTGGCGACCCCAATGGATCGGGGGCTGTCAAGGGGGTGCCACATAAAAAAAGGGAGGGACGCGCATCTATCCGTCTTCCCCGGCGTCCTTCACCCATCCGCGTCGGCCACCACACCGACTGCCGCGCTGGTGCTGCCTCGCACCGGTCGCCGCATCTCTGCCGCCACCGGCCTCGCCGCTCCGTCCACTCCTCTCAGCCACCGCCCCTATTGTCGAGCCACGACCCGATGCCGCGAAGCTCACGCCTAGGTTGTCGCCGAAGCCGTCAACGCCGTTAGCTACTTCGCCCCCTGCAACGCAACCCAGCTGCGACGCCGCCTCCGCCATTGATCTTGTAGCTCGTGAAGCCCCTCGCCATTCCTTGATGATCTGCTGTCGTCGCCGTCCAGCAGCCCATGACCCAGCGCCTGACTCCACCTACGCCGGCCGATGCCACCTCTCCCATTCGTCCATGAACGCCTCAGCAGATCGCCCTCCGGCCCGTGACGATCCTAATGCCAGCCATCGCCCCGCCGCACCTCAGCTCATCGTCCTCCGCTCGGTCGCTAACCCCCGTGCCGACCCGCAATGCCCGCTCCCAGACCTGACACCGCCCCGTTCCGATCCGTGACGCCCGCACCCAGATTCGACGTCAGCCCCGTGCCGGCCCGTGTCTTCACCCTCGCCGGAACCCTAGCCGGCGATCTTCCCCCTCGCCAGAGCCCTAAAAACTAGCGGCCAAGATTTCCATTTAAAAAAAAAGTTTTATTAGTTATTTTTGCTTTACTTTATTAGGCAAGTTTAGGTTTTTTCCTTACTTTTATTATTATTTCTTTATATATTGTTTTCTTTGGTTGAAATACCTATCTATGCCTAATTGCATATTTAACTATTTGACATTTTTTTAAATCTCGAAATTAATTAAAAAAAATCATCATGCATATGTCATGTAGAATTAGGGCACCCTTTGTATGTCATTGCACATTAGGATAAAATTGCATATTTCATTTTAAGTTTAGATTGATTTAGATAGACTGCATCTTAGGTTAGAGATTGCTAAGTTAAGATAATATCTTGGTTTAAATTAGGATTTAGCCTGACCTAATCCTTAATATAAGTTGGATAGAATCTTAATTTAGTTAGATAATTTTCATATTTTTCTAATTTTGAATTTCATAAAAAAAATACAAAAGTGTCTTAGGATAAATTAGTCTTAATCTCTAGGATAGATTGCATTTTTAAAGAAAAAAATAAAAAAATAAAAATGTCATTGCATGTCATTTAGAATTAGATTCATGAAATGCATACCATTTAGTGATTATTGCTAGATCCATTTAATTAGAAATTGCATGTCATTAGAATTAGGTCATTTAGTTATATTGCATTGCATATTGCATGATTCTCATTAATTAAATGAAAACAAAAAGAGAAATTGCTTGTTAATTAGAAATCATATCTAGGACTGTTGATGTGAATTCTGATCTAACACTGCAGATACTTTCGTTGCTATAAGGTAAGTTCTACATTTTTTTTAATTGCTTTCTTGGGTGTTAAATTGGTGGATTGCGCACCCGTATGATCGCCTCACATGTTAGGGAAATAGATTTAAAATCAATCCAAACTGCCTGCAAAAACAATTTTGAAAATAAAAGAAATGGTACCGAAAGAGCATTAGAGAAATCTAATATAACCAAGTCCCCGTACCCAAAATCTCTGATTCGTAGAAGTAAAATGATTCTTCCATTATTTTACCTAGGTGTCTACTCGACCTACCAAAAATATATTAGTGATGACTCCTAATTGAAAATCAATTGCATGTTAAGAATTTGAACCTAAATCGCGAATTGGTATGGGCTTCGAAAAGCCCGAGTTAAGTCTAGACTTAATAATCCATTAGCCAAACCCTAGGTGGTTCACCTGAAAATTTGGTCGCGACAAAGACCGTCGATTTCCTTAATCTCGTCGCTTAAGGCAATCCATTTGTTAGACGAGGATTGCCAAGATGGCTTGGCGATTGTCATAGACAAGACAGATTGAAGAACTGAAGATTGAGGACATCTCAGTAATCCGAGAGTTTATAGACATGTTGCCACAGGAATTGCCAGTATTTCCGCCAGAGAGAGAAATTGAATTCGTGATTGAGTTAGCACCCGGGATAGAGCCAATCTCTAAAGCTCCTTACTGGATGGCTTTATCAGAGTGGAATGAACTAAAGGTGTAGATGCAAGAGTTATTGGATAAGGGATTCATACGTCCTAGTGCATCACCTTGGGGAGCACCAATTCTATTTGTCAAGAAGAAAGATGGTTCGTTGCGTTTGTGTATCAACTATCGCCAACTCAATCAAGTAACGATCAAGAAAAAGTATCCATTGCCAAGAATTGATGACTTGTTTGATCAGTTACAAGGAGCGTCGATATTTTCAAAAATTGACTTGAGGACAGGGTATCATCAACTGAGGATTAGGAAAGAAGATATTCCAAAGTCAACATTTCATATTCGGTATAGTCATTACGAGTTCACTGTGATGCCATTCGGGTTGACGAATGCTCCAGGTGCTTTCAGGGATTTGATGAACCGAGTATTCAAGGAATATCTGGAGCAGTTCGTGATCGTGTTCATCAATGATATCCTCGTGTATTCGAGAAGCGCTGAGGAGCACGAGGATCATCTAAGATTAGTGCTCCAGACCTTAAGGATTCACCAATTGTATGCTAAGTTTAGCAAATGTGAGTTTTGGCTGACTCGTGTTGCGTTTTTAGGTCACGTGATCTCAAGCGAAGGAATCTCTGTGGACCCGAGCAAGATTGAAGCCATGATTAACTGGCCAAGACCGACTACCGCGACAGAGATCCAAAGTTTTCTGGGTTTGGCAGGCTACTACAAATGGTTTGTTGAGGGATTTTCAGCTTTAGCGTCGCCTTTGACAAGACTCCTGAAGAAAGACGAGAAATTTGAATGGATAGGCAAGTGTGAGTGTAGTTTCCAAGAGTTGAGGCAAAAGCTAACTACCGCACCTGTGCTAATGATTCCATCTAGTCCTGGAGGGTACAAGATCTATAGTGATGCGTCGTTCAAAGGACTGGATTGCGTGTTGATGCAATGTGGTAAGGTCGTTGCATACGCTTCCCGCTAGTTGAGACCTCATGAACTAAACTACTCAAAGCATGACTTAGAACTCGCATCAATTATTTTTGCGTTGAAGATTTGGAGACATTACTTGTGTGGGGAAAGATTTCAGATCTTCACGGACCATCAGAGTCTCAAGTACCTATTCTCTCAGAAAGAGTTGAATATGAGACAGCGTCGATGGATGGAATTGCTAAAGGACTATGATTGTGATAGTTTATATCACTCAGGAAAGGCGAACAAGGTCACCGACGCTTTGAGCCGAAAGTCTTCAATTGCCCACTTGTTGGTTAAAGAGTGGAATCTAATTGAGAGAGCCCGGGATTCGGTATTCAAATTTGAGGTAGGCCACCTTTCGAATTTTATGGCCACCTTTAGAATTGAACTAGAAGTCCAGTTTAGGATTAAGACATTTTAGTTGACAGACTTAGATGTTCAAGAAATCCTACAAGAGGGTACCGATAAGGGAAAAGTTGACTTTCAGGTTTCTAATGATGGGACATTGAAGTTCCGAGGACACTCATTTGTACCTAACGATGCGAAGCTTAGAGAGGATATTTTATCAAAAGCTCATTGTAGTAGTTACAGCATTCATCCCGGAAGTACCAAGATATATCAGAATCTGCGTCAACACTACTGGTGGTCTAGTATGAAGGCAGATATCACCAGACATGTCACTAAGTGTTTGACGTGTCAGCAGGTTAAGGCTAACATTGCAAGCCAGGACGACTGCTGCAACCTCTTGAGACCCCAAAGTGGAAATGGGAGCATATCATGATGGATTTCATGACCAGATTACCAAGGAGTCAGAGAGGTAATGATTCAATTTGGGTAACAATCGACAGGTTGACAAAGTTGGCTCATTTTATTGCAGTGCGAAAGGATCTTGACTTGGATAGGCACACTGAGTTGTACGTGCGCCAGATAGTTCGACTGCATGGAGTGCCAGTTACGATAACTTCAAATAGAGACCCGAGATTTACTGCCGCTTTTTGGAAGAGCTTGCAAGGTGCTTTAGGTACAAAGCTTCAATATAGTACGGCATATCATCCTCAGACGGATGGCCAATCTGGGAGGACAATTCAAACCCTCGAGGACATGCTACGAGGTTGTGTACTAGACTTCAAAGGAAGTTGGGAAGATCAGCTACACCTGGTAGAATTCGCCTACAACAACAATTATCAACAGAGCATTCAGATAGCTCCATTTGAAGCGTTGTATGGCAGATCGTGCAGAACACCGGTGTGTTGGCATGAAATTGGAGAGAGAAAGATTACAGGCCCAGAGTTGGTCTAACAATCAGTGGATGCCGTGGTAGTGATCAGAAACAGATTAAAAACCACTCAAAGTCGTCAGGAAAAGTTACACAAATAAATGCCGGAGATTATTGCAATTCCAAGTTAGTGATCATGTTTTTCTTAAGGTGTCACCAATGAGGGGAACTTCGCACTTTGGTAAGAAAGGCAAACTGAGTCTAAGGTACGTAGGTCCATTTGAAATTCTAGAGAGAATTGGGACCTTAATTTCGAGGTCTAAGGTACGTTGCCGCCAAGATTGACGTAAGTGCACGACGTCTTTCACATGTCGATGTTGAGGAAGTATGATCTTGACCCGACCCACGTACTCAATTTCGAGGAATTGGATGTGGATGACCGATTGTCATACGTTGAAAGCCCGGCTCAAATTGTGGACAGAAAAGAGCAAGTTCCGCGTACAAAAACCATCCCGATGGTCAAAGTGGTCTAGCAACACCACGGTACCAAAGGACCAACCTGGGAGACTAAAGAGTCGATGAGCCGTTTGTACCCCCACCTTTTTGATTAAGTATTGTAAGGTTTAAATTTCGAGGATGAAATTTTTATAAGAGGGGAAGAGTTGTGACATCCTAGATTTTCGATTCTGTTTTCAATTGAATAAATCGGGCATTTCATCGATGCACCTATAGTGCTATTCTCAGAGCTGATCACTCATGAGATAACTTGACTATCTATGGAAGTCATTAAGGATTTTAAGGCAATAGCTTGAGAATTCGACCAGGAATCGGCTACTCGACTGTATTTATCTTTCGAGATCATTACGACACCGAATAAATCGATTAGAGATCAGAGATAGGTCGGTTCGATCGGGATGCGTGGTTAAACGTGGGTGATCCCACTAAATTGCAAAATTCTCGTCGATCGACACTAGTTTGATTTTTCTATCATTTTGGTACCATGTGTCCATATCTGAATCCTCGAGATTTTCACGACAACTGAGAGTCACCAATGTGTCAAGTGGGTTCATTGTAACTCAAAGAAAATCGGCCACATGTCATTTGTACTAAAAATTTCTGAAAGCTACCTAGTAGCCTAGGTCACACTAAAAACGCACCTAAGTGAAATTAACCGCGAATTTGAATTTGATTTCAGAAATTAAAAGTTCTATCATGTCACGAGTCATTTTAGGAATATCGACTCATCCTTCAAAGAATTTTCGGAGATTCCAGGATTTTTACGGAAAATCGATTCGGACGCTGCGGAAAATTAACGGAAATTCGGATGGGCTAAGTCGAAGGAAATTTGGACTTCCAAGCCGAGCCTTTTAGTGTTGGGGACTTGTAGAAAATTGTATGAGATCTTTCTTCAACGAAATCGGACCTCGATTTAGAGAATCGGTGAAGAAATTTTAGAGAATTTGAGTGAAATTCGGAGCTTTACAAGGGGTAGCAAATTTGGCTTTATAATTTGTTAATTCATGGAATTACAAGCAAGAAAGAATAAGGGGACATGAGGATAAGATTGAAGATAATTGGGGGACCAAGAATTCAATTATCTAGATAAGCTTTGTGGACTTTTGCCATTTCTTTTCAAGGCTTCCTCAACTGTCCCCTCCTTTGAGCTTCTTCTTTCCTTTTTGTTTCTTTCATTGCCGCCTCTGCTTTTCTTTCTCATTCTTGAACCAAGGAAGCCTCACGCGCAGCCATTCCACTCACCGAAGCTGCTCCCCTGCTTCTTGTCTTCGTTCAGCCCATGCACAGTCAACACCCTCACCCCACCGAAGCCTTGTTGACCGCTCCACTCCACCGTTTGTTGTAGCTTCTTCATCATCATCCTGTCTGCCCTCTCTCCTCACGCCACTGAAGTTCTTCATTTTTCTGTTTCACTCAGCCCACAATTGAAGTCTTTCCCCACAGCAGCTCCATGTGCGTCGGCCCATCTTTCCATCGAGCAGTCCAGTAGCTTCTTCGTGCAATCCCTTCTCCACGCGGCCAACGTCCAGCTGCTTCCTCGTATCTTCTTGTTCGATCAATCGCTAGTCTTCAACGTCGTGGAGTCCAGCTGCCCAAACACTCCAGCAGCGTCGGTCTTCAATTCCAGAGGCCCAACGGCAGCCTTTGCTGCTTCTTCAATCGACCCAAAACTTCACGCAAGCCTATTAGAGAAGACTCCTTATTGTTTTGAAACTGACAAAACCCTTCCAATTAGTCTAGTCTAAAGGGTTGCAGACTCAAGTGTTATAGTCTGAAGAACTCAAGACTCTCAATCAATATCTGAAGACTGTTAGACTTTAAGCTCAAAGTCTAACCTCACTGACAGATTCCAGACCGACAAGAGAAGACTTATACGGATGCGAGTTTATCTTCAAGGATTCGGTTCGTACAGTTTGTGGAAGATCTTACGGCTGGAGATAGCACCTTGTGATCAATTGTTCTTATTGGAATCAATTCGGATAATTTGATATTTTCTAAGGCGAAGTATACTTGGAAGGTTCTACTTATGGAAACCAAGATCCTGATTGTATGGGCGAGTAGGATTGATGGGCTATCATCACATTCCTTAAATGACTCGAGATTTCCTTGATTGATTCTGTCCAACGGGTAGATTGGAAGAACTCCTTTGGAAAGTGCCAACGGTTGTAGAGGTATGGAGGAGTATATAAGGAAGACTCTCAAGTTGTTCGAGTGTGTGCGTGAAAGAAAAATTCCAAAGTCTGAGGCTCTTAGTTCTTTGCTATTTCAATTGTTGAGCTTACCTTGTACTCAAAAGAGAGAACAAATATTTGTGACTTTGAAAGAGTGTAGTAGAGTTTCTACACTGTGAAGTCGAGGACGTGAGACTGTAAAATCTCTTTTGATTCATAGTGAAATCCAGCCAGTGGGCTGTCAGTGCGGGAGAGTAGACGTAGGCTTGGTCTAAGCTGAACCACTATAAACCTTGTGTTTCTATTCTCTTTCCCTAAACTCCTTATGTCAATTCGTAGCTTTATATAACTGCTTGTAGTTGTTTACATCTTCAGTCTATTATCTTCTAAAGACGATTTGATTTATTAAGTCTTGCGGAAATTTTCTTTTAACACATATTCACCCCCCTCTAGGTGTTCATACTAGCCCTAACAATTGGTATCAGAGCATGTGTCCTCATTTTATTGAAGTGTTTTTACTTCTGAGTTAAAGATCTATGGCTAGTATTTTGGCTCCAGATTTGGTTGAAGGCCAAAGCAACACCAAACCTCCTTACTTTGATGGAAATGAATACAATGTGTGGAAAAACAAGATGAAGGCATTCCTGAGATCGAAAGATCCCCTAGAATGGGATGTGGTAGAAAAAGGAATCATTCCCAAAGCTACATCAACCTCAGAAAGAGGAAAGGAAGTTGCAGATGCTGGCAAGATGACACAAGTAGACATAACCAAGAGACAAGCTCTTGATGTTAAAGCTATCTACTCCTTATATTGTGTTTTATCTCCTACTAAGTATAACCGAATTTCATCTTGTGAAACAGTAAAAGAAGTCTAGACCACCCGAAATTGTAAAGTAAATTATTACACTTTTATATTTGTTTTTTTCTATTTTTGTTTAGAGACATTGAGGCCATGGTCAAACTATGGTCCTCGGCTTTACTTGGATTTTTATGGATCAGCCTTTTTATTGTGTTGATGGGACCTATCTATTTTGTAGCAGCTTTGCTATAGATACTTGATATATTGATGTATGTTTAATGGGAAAATGAAGAGTTGTAGCAAATGTTGTTCTAAGACTATTAAATTTTGTTAGTACATTAGTGTCTTGTTCAAAAGCAGAGAGAAAACTTTTACGTTTTTGTCAAATACTTCAAATATCATATGAAGGTTATAAAACAAATAATTGGACAAGCAAATATATGTAAAATAATATGTGGGAAAAAAGCAGAATGTTAAAAACACAAATTCGAACAAATTATAATATAGTAATCCAACAAATGGTACCTACTGATTTATTGAGACACGCATTTCAAAATATCATCATAATGCTTTGTTCCGGAAAGAGGAAGAGGCGAAGAAATGATGAAAACTTTTTAGAGATCTCCATAAAAGGAAAAGGAGCGAGAATTCGAAATAATTTCTTTTCATAGGTCCATTTTTCGTCGTTGTTAAGCTTAAAAGAGATTCCGCCACATTATCATCCACAAAAATAATTCAGAAGCTCTGTTCGGCGTCGTCCAAAAAGGAGCGATAGGAACGAAGAAAAAAAAAGAAACACAACAATAAATACAAGCCAACTTCACGAATTTTTTTTTTTAAAAAAAGGGAAGAAACGAAGAAAGAAAAAGGAAGGCGGTCGGAGGAGTAGGTTGGTGGGGACAAGCGAGGGAGGAGCTAAGGACGACGGTAGAGAGAAGAGAACCGAGCCAGGATGGAGACCGGTTCCATTACAATGAAAGGAGGGGGGCCAAATTTCGACAAAAAGAAAAAAAAAAGGAAGAAGGGTCAATTTCTCAACCAGAGAAACCCCCTCCCAAAAAAAAATCGAAAATTATGATAATTTTTTTTTAAATAAAGAAAAGAAAGAAGAACTCTCCACCTAAAGAAAACAAATTTAAGCCATCTCCTCTCTCTCTCTCTCTCTCCACCACCACCCCCCACCCACGAAACCAGAGAAAAGGCCAAAAGAAACGAAAAACACGTAAAGCCCAGAACGCGAAAGAAATCAACATAAATCCCATCCCCATGTCCTTCGCCAATATGAAGAAGGGGTATCAGGGAGCTTCCGCAAAGAGGCGATAGCATCTCCGGCCCGCGTCTTGCTCTTCCCTCTCCAATCCCATCCATCCATTCATCCATCCACCCATCCGCCCGAACCCTCCCTTTCTCTCTCCATCCCTCTCGCGCAGCATGATTCCGAGCCGAGCCGCCGTGGCGCCCGACGACGTCCCGGAAGTCGCCGGATCGGCACCGAAGGGCCAGCACCAACATCAATAACTCAGCATTTAATTGGAAAAACCGGTCATTAACTAATTCACTTGAACACCTTTACCCAAAAAATAATAATAATAATAATTCACTTGAACACGATTAATTAATACGCTTGCAAAATCTGGCATTCAATGGACAAAATTTGCCTAAATTGGCTCATCATATGAATGCAGTTGTCGATTCTTCCTTTTCCGCTATTTAGAAAATTTCATGGTTGTAATAGACTTGATTCATAGACATTCCGACAAGCTGCGACAATTTATCGGAAAAAAAAGAAGAATAAATTATGAAAAGAAATAAGGGAGACAAAATATGTGATACCTGAGCCCAGAGGACGTTGGGGTGGGTGTGGGCTTTGATGAAGTAATCGGTGCCCCACTTGATGGCCTCGAGCGCGTGCACCAGCTCGCCGGCGGTGGCGATCTGTCGGCCATACTCGATCACCCCCCACGACAGCATTGTGACGGTGAACGCCATCGGGAGGCCGAACTTGACGTTGTCGCCGGCGTCGTAGTATCCTCCGACCAGGTCCACCTTCGCATTCCAAATGCAGGACCCCGTCAAGGATATTTATTCTATGCACGACGCACATGGAAAGGAAATCGAGAAGAGAAAAAAAGATGGAAAGAAGATTCGATGGCATTGGTTGAAATGAATCAGGACGAACCCCTTGCTCGAGGCCATCGGTGAGGCCGGAGTGGTCGCACCAAGCGATGCGCTGGTTGTGGGGCAGATGGCCGGAGTGCTGCGCCTCGAAGTAGAGGAGGCTCTTCGCGAGGGCCTCGCCATAGTCCGGAGGCCGAGACTGAGAATGAGAAGCGGCCGTTAGCGTGACGAATAGGAGGAGGAGGAGAAGGAGAAGGAGAAGGAGGGCGGAGCGGCGGCGACCGAGAAACGCGAACATGGCGGCGGCGTTCATGCAGAGACGACGTCTCTTCCTTCCTCTCTCTCTCTTATCTCTCTCAGCGGGTATTTAGGCTCTGTTTGGTTCAGCATTTGGAATGCTCTTTGGGGCTCTAAAGAGGTTTGGGTAAATGCTGTGGTGTTTGGTTCAATTTTTTGGGGACTTTGGGGAGATGCAATTCAAAGGGCTTTGGGGGAATGGAGGGGTAGAGGTTCATTGGGAAGTTGCATTTTCATAATGCAACCTCCGATACTGTTCATCTCTTTGATGGAGAAGCCAATCAGAGGCCGACGATCGGCCAAGGGATCGCGCGCGCCGGCGACCGCCGCCTAAGGGTCGCTCAACCCCGGCGACCGTCGCCGAACCTCAGGCAATGCCTGGGTCGCGCGACCCAAGCGACTGATGGCCTGAATCGCGCAACCCAGGCAATTGCCTGAGGTCGCGCGACCTCAAGTGATGGTTGCCTGGGTCACGCGACCTCATGTGGCCGTCACCTGAGTTCGCGCGTCCTAGGCGATGGCTGCCTGAGGCCGCGCGAACCCAGGCGGCCGTCGCCTGGGGTCGCCCGACCCCTGCGATCATCCGAGGGCCAAATCCGGCCATCCAGCGGTCCAGTCGCCAGATCCGGCAGTTCAGTGGCCAGACTTCAAAAAAATATATATAAACATATTTTTGCTTTTTTAATTTAATAAAAGTCAATTACAAATGCAAATTTTACCAAACAAGTATTTTGGCCAAAGTTGTTTCTCAATGCAAATTTTACCAAACGATATTTGCATTTCAGAAAATCCCCTTCACCCAAAGGTATTTGCATTTTTGCAAATGCATTCTCTAAAAGCCAAACCAAACGGGCTCTTATGCGAGTTATATAATATGCGAGCCCCTTTGGTACTTGCCTTGATATGATTAGCAGAAAAGAAGAAAAAAGATTGGGCTCAATCCGGTTTTTATGGGAAAGCATTAATTATTTTGCTCGGGTAGTAAGAAGAGTAATGCTCTGCTTATTAGACATGCTCACTAAGAGTTCTCAAGACACCCACTTAAACGGAAAAAGTCTCGTGTATATTACTATACATGTACACGCTCGTCTTGTCACGCCCCGAACCTCGAGCATACGAACATCCCACTCTGGTCGATAGAAATTATGCGACTTCCCAGGACACGTCGCCGACCCATTCATTTTTATTGCACATGCGGAAGCGAAACAAATCCCCCCGACAACATTTAACTTGGGATAGAAAAGCAGGCAAGCAATCACAACCAAACAAGCCTTCTTATAAACACATAGGTTTATATACAACACTGGATTGTCTACAAAATAGACAGGCTCAACAAAAAGGGAACCTGTCCTATGACCACTAGTCGACACGTTCGCCGATTCTTCGATCTCTACCTCCACAAATGTCCATGGCTTCGAGTCCTCCACGACCGCCATCTAAAGACCTGAAAATAATATCCCATAACCGGGATGAGACAATGTCTCAGTGAGTCCTACCCTCTAAGACCCGATTAGGAAGGAAATACGCCTCAGAGCGTTCTAGCCACACAAAGAGGACAGAGGACTTACCTCGCCTCAATCCCTTCCTACACGTCAGTACAATTCATATTCAAACAATGCTCGCACAAGCTGAAACTACCGACACACCCATCGGTCTATCAATTCAATCAATCCAATTGATATCATACGATCCACACATCTATCAATTCATACCATCTATTAAACCATACCATCTATTCATCCATCAATACAATCACGGCTCACACAAGCTGAAATGGATGCAATGCTCTCACAGGCGATATAGATGGTAGCTCGCACAAGCTGATATATATATATATATATAGATGGTAGCTCACACAAGCTGATATATAGATGATAGCTCGCACAGCTGATATATGGATCGTTGCTCTCACAATCTAATAAACGATTATTGCTCTCACAAGCTGATATATAGTGCTCACACAAGCTGACAATGATGCTCACACAAGCTGATATTGATGCTCATATAATAGCTCACCAAAAGCTGCAATATATATATATATATATATATATATATATATGTATATCATAATTGCTCGCCCAAGCTTATACATATATATAAACAAATGCTCGCCAAAGTTGATCATTCAATAATAAACCATAGAACTGGATATTCAATCCAATAACAACCAACGATTCAAACTAGTCATACAAAGCAATTACGGTGCTAAAAGCCAACACCAGGTATTTTCAAGTTAAATACCACAACTTCATCAATATCACTCAATTCCACACTTTTGGAATTACTAACCATAATCATCATTTCCACTCAATTTCTCAATTTAAACATACAATTAACACAAACCGACTGCACTGCTACGATCAACGCGAAATTATAACGACTGGCCATCCCGGCAAAATTTTCGAAATTATTAAATAATTAAGTTTAATTCCGAAAATTAAATAATTAAATATTATATTATAATAATATAATTTAATAAAATAATATTTATAAATTCGAAATAATTAATTAATTAAAAATAAATAATTATGGCTTAAACAAGATTGCACTAATTTAATCATACAATTAGCCCTAATTAAACACCCATTAAACTAATCATACAACTAATCTAATTTACATTAAAATAAACTAATCTAACAACATAAACCTAATTAGACTAATCTAAACACCCATTAAGCGTCATTAACTTACTAAGCAGGGATTAGAGGATAAACTCACCGGATTAACGTTCCGGCGAGTCTACGGCGAAGGCGACGCCAAGGCGGGCGATAAACCTCAAGGCGGCGACACCAACCAAGGCCGGGAAGACACCTAAAACGGGCCTCGAAGTCTCCAAAACCTTGCTAGTTGCTGCTTCTGTTCCAAGGACTGAACCAGAGAAGAAGAAGGGCTGAACGGCGAGGAAACGGGCCAATCGGAGCTCCGGCGAGTGGGTGGTTGGCAACCGGTGGCTCCCGGGGGTCTTGGGGATCTTGTGGGTGGATGGAATGGGCAAGGAAAGGGTCGGAATGGGGCGAAACAGCAAGAAAACGCGAAACAGGCGGAACCAGGCGAGTCTAGGCGGTCCGGCGGGCCGTTCCTTCGCGCCCAATTTCGGGAGGCTACAGGGATCCTTTCGGGGTACTGTCAAGTCTTTCTGAACAGTTTGGATGTGCTCTTCGTGATGGTGGGTAGAGCGTTGGCTGATTCGACCGGGAAGACCACTTTAAACTCATGTTTTCACCGAAGGGTCAGCTGGAGCAGAAACTGGAACGCGGGGAAAACAGAGGAGAAAAACGACGGGCTTGGCTGGTCCGGTGGGTGTGCGACGGTGGGGCTAGCTCAGTTGGTTTCCTTTGGTTCTCTTGAGCTTCTAAACTCTCTCAACAATGGAGAAAGCCATGAAATGAGGGAGAAGAAGGTCTGCTAAAGAGGGGGCTCCCCCTGGGCTCACAAGCCTTCAACACTTGTCCAAACCTCCTCTCTCTTGCCCCCACCATGACCACCCATGACATCAGCCATTCTCTCTCCTCAAGCTTCCTCTACAAGCTTGTTAATATGTGCAAAATGTGGTGTACCCCTTGGCATACGAATTTGGTACATTTGTACATCAAATTCAATCAATTTCATTCAATTCCTAAACCAATCAATCCAAATTGAAGCTCAAATAAATCAGCCATGGTGTCCTTGTCCCTCTTATGATTTTTTCCCCGTCATATGATCCAACTTGCATCCCAAAGATGCGATCAAAAGCAGTCCTCTAATTTTCCCGATCAAAAACGGCCTTACTTTGCTTTTTTGCCAAAAATCTCGGTTTGTAGAAAAATCTTATGAGGATGAGTCGATGTTCCTAAAATGAATTGTGACATAACAGAACTTTCAATTTCTGAAATCGAGTTCAATTTCTCGGTTAATTTCAATCTGGCGCGACTTTAGCGCGTCCTAATCTACCAGGTAGTTTTTTAGGAATTTTCAATGCTATTGATCTGTGGTTGATTAATTTCAAGCCACAAAGTACATCTTCGACACATTGGCGACTCTCGGTTGTCGTAGGAATCTCAAGGTTTCAAATACGGACCCAGGATACCAAAACGACAGAGAAATCGGTCTAGTGCCGATCAACAAGAATTGTGCAATTAGGTGGAATCACCCACACTGAATTACATGGTTCTGTTGAATCGACCTATCTCCGGTCTCTAATCGATCTGTGCCGTAATGACCCTTGCAGATTAGCACGGTCGAGCAGTCGGTTCTTGGTCGAATTCTCAAGTCTATTGCGTTTAGATTCCTTAACGGCTTCACCTAATAGACTAGTTATCTCGTGAGTGGCCAACTCAGAGAAGAGAGCTATAGGCGCGAAGATGAAATGCTCGACTTATTTTAAATTGAAACCAGAATTGTAAAATCGGGATGTCACACTTCTATTGTGATTTTTTATATGAATAACAAAATAGAACGTATTTGATCTAGTACCAGCCCATTGCGTTAGGTAAATATTACGAATTGCCCGAATTTCAGAGTTCTGAGGCAACGTTTATTCACCCACTTCGTGGGCGTTTTGATTTGACGGAGTAAAGCCAAAAACCCATTTTTACAGAATTTTCAATTCGAAGCGGGTGGAGATTGAATGACTCGACTTGTCACTGCTTTTGCGTGTTCAACCTTACCAAATGTTCCTTTCGTCTGGTGAGGCGTGGTTGGATTAAGTTGCACAAGCAAAATGGTCAAAGCCATGGTCCGGTGAAAAGAAAATTCAGACAACTGGTGAACCCTTTTTGGATCTGAGCGCGTGGGACGCAAGCAGCGGTGTTGAAAGAGATGGGAGAACAAACTCGGGATGATGGTGGAAGGAGTTCGGGAGAGTAAGTATATAATTATTAAAGTATTATATATGATTTCTCAAATAATCTAACGTGCTCTAAAGGAAAAGAAATGATCTTTGTTCATGAATATAACTAGATGGTTACAGATTTTCAGGAGACGTGTTGATTAAACCTCAAACCTATTCTAAATTATATGGGATTTTCATAATGGGTACATCAAAAGCATCTTGCGGTTCGAAATCTGATGGCAAGTTGGTCTCGATCCCCGATTAAATCCCATCTACCTCCATCTCTAGAGAAAAGTATAGGTCCTACTCCTAACTCATTTACCTAGATACGTTGAGCATGATTTATATAGAAGTTGATTTGTCACCGAGTGAAAGGTTGATTTTTGCTATATCTCTGTCAGGAAAGTCTGCTGGAGTACAAAAAAAAGGAAAAGATGTTACATACTGCACAACTGCAAATTACACTTATAGATTACATGTCTATTAAGGATCTTTAGATCAGTTTGGATCGTACCATACATAAGATCAATGCAATCTGCATATTTGGTGAATGGACTTCAAACATAACACGTTGCTCATGCAACGACAATCCCGTTTTCATGACAAAGCATTTGGGTACATGAACTTCTGATGAATCTATACATGCCATAAAAATAATGTATAGATCAGCCATTTGAGTCAATCTCCAAAACAATATAATTCGAAGGTGAGTTCAAGCTTCACAGCCTCCACCGCTTGGAGTGTGACTTTGCGAAGCAAGAGCAGGTCGACCCTTTTCATATATGCTCTTGAAATATGATGTTTAGGTACCTAAAATTGTCAGTAGCGTGTCTTTGTCCATTCACAAAGGTCGTCATGGTTTAGTACGTGCATGTTGAGGTTCAGATCCAGCTCATTATCTTAACCTTAACTACTCGTATTAAGTGGAAACCATGGACTTCGGGGGTTAAATTAATTGAGTTTTGAGAGAAGATAAGCGACTTTCGCTTCTAGAAAAAGTTGGTAATTGAGGAACGAGCATAGTACATTGAAAAATAATGTGTATTCAGTGAGATTGATTGCATCATCTCTTCCCACCAAAGACATAAAGAATGACTTACTCCAAAGAAGGGAGAAAAGACAGAACACCGCCACAAGTGTAGGACTTTCCTCTGCCTGGCCCTTCGTATGCAAATCTTGCAGCTGGGGCTATGCTTACTGAGACTGATGCTAAGTTTGTCCTACCGGGACTCGAGAATCCTATACATGTATGTTCATATGTACATACATGGTTCATAAACTAGAGACAGTATGTGCTGTTGTGGTTTGTGTGTCTATGCAAATGCAGACAAGGGTTTAAATTGCGATTATGGGATTCTTTCCAAGGGGGAAAAAGAGAGATTACAGGCATATAAGCAAGAGCGAAAAGGCCCAAAACAACATTTAACAGGAACAAGTATAGGCTTGTAGATTGCAGCAGAGGAAACATTAGCTGCTCCAAGTTTTGCAAATCCCTAGCGTCTATGGTGGCTTGGGCTTCGACGACCAATAAGGTGGCGAATAATGACCATGGAGCGTGAGAAAGGGGTCTCCGCAACTACATCCATGTCCAGGGTACCGGAATAATGAGGTGCCGGCATCTGCTACGGCGAGCAGATGGAGAAAATGAGCGAAATGGGCTCTCAGAGGAGGCAACCAATCGAGGCAAATCCAGGCCCCTACACAGCCAAATCAATCAACGCCCTTTATTCAAAGTTCAGTCTTACACCAAGTCCAAGCCCTATACCGCCATGCGAAAGATCATTCTCCATCTCCAGCACAAGATTTCTCACGATACCCCATCGTCACTCCTAGTAGAATATAAAGAATGCTTTCTTTGCAGTCCGATCTCACTTCAACAAATCTATATAATAGAACCTAGTCTCTGACAAAGAAATTTGGGTGGAAACGAATTTTATGTTTCATCAAATTAACTCGCAAAATATGTACGATCGGTTGGTAGCATCAACGTGCGGAGTTGTATTCGTAGTCAAAAGTGAGTACAATTCGTCGATTTCAATATGGTAAGTTTCTGCTGAACCTTGGTCCTCAAAACAATTTAGAACCATCTTTAACTAATGCTCTTTCTTTATGAGCGAAAATCAATTGCCAAGAGTTTTCTTTTCATGCCTTCTTTCTCCAATAGGCCTCTTGCTAAGCCTGGCCCATCCACTTGTTGGGCCTTCCAGCCAGTATGCTTTGAGACCATTCCTTGTTCTATAGTTGCTTTTCAATGGTGGGACCATATATATATATACATATATTTTGAGATAATGATAAATTGTCCCTAAGCTTTGGTCCAATATACAATATACTCCATGAACTTTCATTTTGTTCAATGTGATAATTGGATTTTGGGTACATCTTCAATTTAGTCCATGAATTGTAAGAAAATGTTCAATGTTGTTAGTCTATCAATTCAAGTTTACGGACAACATTGGTCATTTCCGTATGATTTAGAGATTAAGTTGAATATATATTAAAATTTTAGGGACTACATTGAATAAATTGAAAGTTCATGGACTACATTGAACAAGTTAAAAGTTCAAGAACCATATTGTACGCTGAGCCAAGTTCATGAACCATTTATGTGATTTTCCCTTTTTTCTTTCCTTGTTAATTTGGACTATCTCTTGTTTTAATCACATCTTATAAATGATTGTATTCGTATAGGGTATCTTAGTATTGGAATTTCTCTAGCAAATTTCGTTTCAGCTCATACGTTTAATGTGCGCATTCAATATGACAGAGTGATTTCGGTTAACCTATCTTAGCCTTTTAAATTGAATATTCATTTAATGATCCATGCACACGAAAACCTAAGATAATCAAGAGAACCAAAGGATTGACTCCCACATTATTAAAATCTCATAGTAAACACGCTTTGACTTTTGTTCTATCCAAAACACCTAAACTTTCACAACATACAAATTATTGACACGTGGCTTTATGTATAATATGTTCATTTTTTTTTTAAAGTTAAGAATAATATTTTAACTCTTGACATATTCTTTGCTTTTGCTGTTGAATTTTAAATCGATAAGCCTTTAATTAAATAAGTAGATGCAAATATGTTGTAATGTTTAAAAATTATTGATTAATAATTACTAATTAAAATTGCTTAATAAAACGAAAATGAACTGATTTTTTTTAAATCGGAGACAATGATGGAGGTCAGATGAGGAAGGCGAGGGAGGTGCGGGGCCAATCGGAGGGACGGTTGGCCCTTAAAGCAAAGCCACCACTTGAGGCGACAAATCACGGTAGAAATGCACCGGATCCCTTCTTTTTCCCCATATTGGAATTGATTTATTTATCTTTTATTTTTCTGACGGAATACATTTTCTTTTGCGCAATTGTAGTTGATCTCGTGAATTTGCTTTGTATATGTGAAGATAATTTAGCTTACTTTACATTCATCACTTGCCCAACAAGATCGATGATGCTTTTAGGAAGTGAATTTCGATTTAAGATAAGTTCATATCAAATCAATTAAGATTAGGCTTGTTAGTTACTCATTCGATTTGGACGGAGGGACTAGGGAGTTTGGTCCCTACCTTTGAGATTTGAGGATGGGGCTGGCTTGCATGGCAAAAAAATTATAAGGAGTATGTTGCCGTTGATGCTTTTACTTGAAAAGTAATATCTTCCCTCTAACTTTTTTTATGTTCAAAAGTAGATAGAGGGTTTTGTTTTCGGGCAAAACTAGAGGAACCGATTTTTTAGCCAATTCTAATGTGTGTAAAGTAAACCCATTAATTACTGGGGTTTCTCTAGTGGTCACCCTTCGCACATGAGAAGGGGGAGTTCGATTCCCCACTTTTTCAGGGGCCTGGGGGTGGAGACGTTTAGTTTCAGATATGGGGTTCGACTCTCACGTTCCGCAAAAGAAGGAGGGCAAAAGTGTGAAAATAAGTTGAGTTAGATAGACAAAAAAGAAAAAGTAAACCCATCATAAATTTTCACGATTTGAAAAGTGAAGAAAGTGGAATTTTTGAGATAATGTAATTTGATGTGTTGTCATGTAATGCACCTTGATGACCAAGAAGAATAGAAATAGAGTGTCTTGCCTATATGGGAAATGCAAAACCCTTAGACCTTTAATTTGTCTAATCAAATCATTAAATTTATATGGCTTTTTTAATTAAATCTTTCCGACTCTAAATTTGATTAACCGGAGCTCACGTGTTCAACGAAGTGGGCAAGAGCCCAACGCAAAAAGATCTTTTGCCGTCGTGAACCATCAATCAAAGACCGCAAGTAGACCATGAGCAATGAAATTTTTCACTACGATCGTCGCGCCCAAGCTGTCCATGTTTGACTCTTGCCCGCTTGAATGGACATATCGGCTCTGGTGAAATTAATACTTGTAAGAACTTACTGAATTTCCCCAATTAAAGTTAACAGCATCACGTGGAAGGATGATTTCTTGGTCTAAAAGCTTAATTATAGAGTCCCCGTAATGGATAAAGCTAGACGAACATAGTTCACGAGCAACCATTGGGTCTCCAACTTTAAAACGGTTACGATCACGCCTAATTCCAACTCGACTAGGGTCACAGAATGCCGTAAAATCCCTAAATCATGATTGCCTACAAAATCGGCACCAAACAACTCCTCTGCAAAATCTGGTCAAAGTCCCATCTTGTCATTTAAAAAAAAAAAAAAACAAATAAAAGATGTACTTCGATTACGAGATAGCCCAAGCTTATTTATCCTTTAAGTTGATCCATTGTTTCGGCACCTAATCCATCGCATTGGAGGAAAATATGCCGAGTTTTATGTTTACCCAATCAAAAGGTATATGTTCAATTCAGTGCTCCAGTACCCTCTAAGACCCTATTATATATGCGTTGAAACAATTTACAATACCCGAACACCTAGTATGACGAGCATATTAGGTCATGTAAGTAACTAATCATTTGAAGAAGTGAAAAGATTTTGACAAGTTTAAAAGTTATAATTTCATCGTAATTGTGAGATTTTATGAGATTACTACTAACTGTTCAAAAAGCTTACTTTGTTAGACGAAGAGGGAGATATATTATCGGGGAGGCAACAAATATGAATTTGAAAAGGTTTGAACTTGGAACTTCTTGCTCTAATATCGTATGAGGTCTTGTGGGATCATTTCTAACTGTTCTAAAAACTTAAACTATTAAATAAAAACGTAATCTAATATTTAAATATTTTAATAGTAATGAAGATTTCATAGTATTCCTCTAAAAAGCTTATTGGCGTTGTCATTAGGGATTTATTAATTTTATCGATTAGAAATCTCTTTGTTGGCAAATGAGATTTGACTTGCAAAATGGAGCACTGTCTTTAGGGAATACTTTGTCGGGAGGCATCGATAGAGCGTATTTTTTTTCAGCTCATTTACAAATATCAACAAGAAAATGCAATCAAAGCATTTCTAAGACAGTCAAATTTGTCAAATGTCAAATAGACCGGTTATTAGTGCCGTGATAATAGGGTGTTGTACACATAGCAAGACATAGCGCGCACGAGACGTTTCAAGAAGATTTTTCCATGGAAATTTTTATGGCACTAAGAATTTTCCGCACCCAAGTGACGCCACCATGGAAATTCTGTCTCAATAATGTTATTCTAAAAGAACTTTGACTTTGACTTTCTAGAGAAGACTCGTGTTGATCACTTGACAATATTGATGGGCTTTATAAGTGGAAGCACCCCTCCTCCACCAATAAACTCTCTCACATTTTAGAGGGACCAATGGCATTTTACACATTCGGATGGCACTTTGTCATCTTGTTTTGATCGTGTAAAGTAAACCCGTTAAAAATTTACATGATTTGGAAAGTGAAAAGGAATTGAGATAATATAATTAAACGTGTTGTCATGCAACACACCTCGATGACATAAAAAAATATAAAAATAGTGTACCTTGCCTATATGAGCCATACAAAGTCTTTGGACCTTTAATTTATATGATCAAGTCATCATATTTATATTGCTTTTCCAATTAAATTTTTCCAACTCTAAATTTGGTTACTTGGAACTCTTGTGTTCAACGAAGTGGGTAAGAATCCAACATGAAAAAAGATCTTCTGCCGTCGTGAACTATCAATTAATCAAAGACGGCCACAAGCAACAAAATTTTTCATAACGATTGTTACGGACAAGCTTTCCACGTCAGACTCTTTTCACCTTCGATGGACATATTAGCTCCGGTGAAAGTAATACTTGTAAGAACTTAGTGTATTTCCCCTATTAAAGTCATCAGCATCACGTAGAGAGGATGATTTCTTAGACTAAAAGCATCGACACAACCATCAAACACAATGCTTAATCCCTGAATTAAGCTAGATGGACATTCATCACGTCTTGAACCTTAATAATAAGGCTCATGCCTAAATCCCCGAATCATGATTGACAACCAAATCAGCACCAAACACCTTCCCTGAAAATTTTTATCAAAGAGACGTCTCAGATCCCGACTTCTCCCCTTTCTATCAATAATAAAAGACAAAGCAAGAAAAAGATGTACATTGATAACGTAATAGGTCACTCTATGTAAATTCCCGATCTATAAAATGCCTCTATTGACTTAATTATTTTTTGAGTTGATCCATTGTTTTGGCACCTTTTCTATCACATAGGAGAAAAATATGCCGAATTTTGTGTTTAAATAATCAAAATGTAAATGTTCAATTTGGTGCCCCAACACCCTCTAAGACCTTATTATGTACGCGTTTAAACAATTGACAGGAATTCAAACACCTAGTATAATTGGCATATGAGGTCATGTAAGTGACTAATCATGTGAAGACGTGAAAAGATTTCGACAAGTTTTGAAAGTTATAATTTCATCGTAATGAAGATTTCGTTAGTAATCCTGTAAAAAGCTTACTGGCTTTGTGACTTTGTCATCAAAAGGAATTACAAATTATTGATTAGAAACCTTCCTAAGTCTCTTTACTGGCAAATGAGATTCAACTTGCAAAATGGACCACTGTATCAGGTACTACTTTCTCGACAAAGCGTATTATTTTTAGGTCATTTACAATACATAAAAAATGCAATTAAAGAATTTTAACCAGTCAATTTTGTCAATTATCAAGTAGATTTGTGGGTGCCGTGACATTGGGTGTTGTACGCGTGGCAAGATATCACATGCACAAGATGTTTCAACAAGATCTTTCCATGGAAATTTCTATGGCGCTAAGAATTTTCCACACGTCAGAGATCACCACTATGGAAATTATGTGTCCCAATAATGTCATTTTAAGAAGACTTTGACTTTGACCTTATAGAGAAGACCGGTGTTGATCACTTCTCAATACAATAGGGCAACATTGGTCATTCTATATGGTTTAGAGACTAAGTTGAATATGTACCAAAACTCCATGGATCACATTAAATAAATTGAAAGTTTATGGATCATATTGAACTAAGTTAAAAGTTCAAGAACCACGTTGTACGCTGAGCTAAAGTTCATGAACCATTTGTGTGATTTTCCCTTTTTTTCTTTCCTTGTTAATTTGGACTATCTCTTGTTTTAATCACATCTTATATATGATTGTATTCATATATGGTATCTTAGTATTGGAATTTCTCTAGCAAATTTCGTTTAAGCTCATACGTTTGATGTGTGCATTCAATCCGAAAGAGTGATGTCGGTTAACTTACCTTAGCCTTTTAAATTGAACTTTCATTTAATGATCTATGCACACGAAAACCTAAGATAATCAAGAGAATCAAAGGATTGACTCCCACATTATTAAAATCTCGTAGTAAACGCACTTTGTCTTTTGCTCTATCTAAAATGCCTAAAACTTTCACAACATACAAATTATTGACACGTGGCTTTATGTATAATCTGTTCATTTTTTTTTAAGTTAAAAATAATATTTTAACTCTTGACATATTCTTTGCTTTTGCTGTTGAATTTTAAATATATAAGCCTTTCATTAAATAACTAGATGCAAATATGTTGTAATGTTTAAAAAGTATTGATTAATAATTACTGATTAAAAGTGCTTAAGAAAATTAAAATGAACTGATTTTTTTAGATCGGATACGATGATGGAGGTCGGATGAGGAAGGCGAGGGACGTGCGGGGCCAATCGGAGGGACAGTTGGCCCTTAAAGCAAAGCCACCACTCGAGGCGACAAATCACGGTAGAAATGCACCGGATCCCTTCTTTTTCCCATATTGGAATTGATTTATTTATCTTTTATTTTTCTGACGGAATACATTTTCTTTGCGCAATTGTAGTTGATCTCGTGAATTTGCTTTGTATATGTGAAGATAATTTAGCTTACTTTACATACATCACTTGCCCAACAAGATCGATGATGCTTTTAGGAAACGAATTTCGATTTAAGATAAGTTCATATCAAATCAATTAAGCTTAGGCTTGTTGGTTACTCATTCGATTTGGACAGAGGGGTTAGGGAGTTCGGTCCCTACCTTTGAGATTTGAGGATGGGGCTGGCTTGCATGGCAAAAAAATTATACGGAGTATGTCGCCGTTGATGCTTTTACTTGAAAAGTAATATCTTCCCTCTAACTTTTTTGATGTTCACAAGTAGATAGACGGTTTTGTTTTTGGGCAAACCTAGAGGAACCGATTTTTTAGCCAATTCTAATGTGTGTAAAGTAAACCAATTAATCCCTAGGGTTTTTTTCCAGTGGTCACCCTTTGCAAAAGTGAATACGATCATTACGCACAAGCTTTCCACATTAGACTCTCGCCACCTTCGATGGACATATCCATTATGGTGAAATTAATACTTGTAAGAACTTTAAAGTGTATCTCCCCCATTAAAGTCAACAGCATCACATAGAAGGATGATTTCTTGGACTAAAAGCATCAATACAACCATCAAACACAATGCTTAATCCCAAAATTAAGCTAGACGGACACTCATCGTGTCTCGAACCTTAATAATAATAAGGCCCACGCCTAAATCCCCGGGTCATGATTGACAACCAAATCGGCACCAAATACCTTCCCTGGAAAATTTTATCAAAGAGGTCTCAGATCTCGGCTTCTCCCCTTTTTATCAATAATAAAAGACAAAGCAAGGAAAAGATGTACGTTGATAACAAGATAGCCCACTTTACGTAAATTCCCGATCTATAAAATGCCCCTATTAACTTAATTATTTTTTGAGTTGATTCATTTTTTGGGCACCTTTTCTATCACATACGACGAAAATATGCCGAATTTTGTGTTTACATAATCAAAACATAAATGTTCAATTTGGTGCCCCAACATCCTTTGAGGCCTTATTATATACATGTTTAAACAATTTACTTGAATCTGGCAAATAAGATTTTACTTGCATAAGGGAGCACTCTCATCAGGTAAAACTTTCTTGTGAGGCATCGAGAAAGCGTACTATTTTTAGGTCATTTACAAATATCGACAAAAACTGCAATTAAAGAATTTTAAACAGTCAAATTCATCAATTGTCAAGTAGAGCTATGAGTGCCGTGATATGGGGTGTTGTACATGTGGCAAGACATCGTGCACACGAAAGGTTCCAAGAATATTTTTCCATAGAAATTTCTATAGCACTAAGAATTTTCCACACGCAAGAAACCATCACCATAGAAATTATGTGTCCAATTTTCCACACGCAAGAGACCACCATTATGAAAATTCTATGTCCCAATAATGCCATTTTAAGAAGACTTTGACTTTGAACTTCTAGAGAAGACCCGTGTTGATCACTTCACGATACAAAAGGGCTTTATCAATAAACTCACTCATATGCTAAATTGCAAAATGGAAAGTAATCAGTTCCTTCGCCTCCTTCGCCTCCTTTGTTTCCACTTGTTTTTTCATTCCTCCCTTCGCTTTCCTTGACCCCTTTGCCCTCTTGACCAACACGATGTCTTGCTCCATTTTAAAAAATTCCTTCGTGCTTGATAACATGGCATCGGACTCTTGTGATCAGAATGGCCATGTCATGTCTTATCCAAACACAAGCATCTTTTCCATCACTTACGGAGAAAATGTGCCGAATCTTACATTTACTTAGCCAAAAAGTAAAAGTTCAATTTAGTGATGTGACATACTCTGAGACCTTTTGTTACATGCTAAAAACAATCTACAATAATCCAACCACCTAGTATAACAAGCACATTAAAGGTGAGCTTGGTTCGACTTTAGAAATGGGTTTTGGGTGTAACACAAATGCTGACAGCTAAAATCATTTGAGAAATGCAAATTGTATTTGGTAAAAACTCATATGCATAACAACTTTGGATGAAGTAGTATTTGGCAAAAGAAATTTCTGAAAGTGTTTTGACTGTAATTTTTCTTTTTTTATTATTATAAAGAAATCAAAACTTTTGCCAGCTCGAACGAAGGGTTTGGGCAATCGGCAAGCTAGATCTAGTGCTAGCTCATGACCTCAGGTGACCCCTGATGAGGGTCGCGTGACTCAGGCGACCCTCACCTAGGTCACAAGAGGCCTAGGATCACTGTCGCCCGAGCGGTCGCATGACCTCAAGCAACCATCTAGTGGGTCGCCCAACCTCATTGGTTGCCCTTGCAAAGAAGATGAACAATAACAACGAGGGGCAAAATTGAAAAACTTAAGATTTGGTGAGGATAGCTTTTGAAAAAAAAAATTATTTAACCTTAGTCTCGGCATTGGGCAAATGTTACTTCGAAAGGCTTACCAAACATCCCAACATTTCCTCAAGGGGTTTTGGAGGCCAAAAAAACCTCAAGAAAGCTAAACCAAATGCACCATAAGTTATGTTAATAACCAATCGTGTGAAGAAGTGAAAAGATTTCCATAGGATTGAGAGTTATAATTTTGTCAACAATGAAAATTTCTTAATAATCCTATGAATAGCTTAAGAGCTTTTGTCATAGTGAATTATTAATTTTGGATAGTATGAGCTTTTATATATGTTTTTAATGGACAAATTGGCGTTACAACCACCCTAAGGCTCTCTATTAGCAAATGAAATATAAAGAATACGCTTCTATCATTCTTTAGCTCATTTACAAACGCCAACAAAAATTGCGATCAAAGAATATAGAAAACTCAAATTCTTCAGTTGTCAAATGGAGTTGTTAATGCCGCGACATGGAATTTGTACACATGGTACGACATCACAGGCAAGAGGACATTTCGAAAAGACTTTTCCTTGGAAATTTTATGGCACTAAATTTTTTTTCACACCCAACAAACCCAGCCAAGACAATAAAAAAATACCAAATATGTGACCCCAATTATGTCGTTTCATGAAGACTTTGGTTTCTACCTAACCGCGTCTTTTATTTCCCTTTTCTTGTAATTGTAGCAGTAAAATACTTGACAAGCATTTCTTTTAAATTAATCATTGGAAGTAACGGAGAGATTAATCTCCAAGAAGAGCATTCCATTGAAAATTCTATGGCATTAATAATTTTCCACACTCAATTGACCCCACCAAGGCTCTTTCCCATGGGGATTATGGGATTTCGATCATTTCATTTTAAGAAGACTTTGTTAGGGAAATCCCTTATGATGTTTTGAAGATGACAAAATAAATCAAAGGCTACTAACATGTTTGATGGTTGAGTAATAGATTATGCAAATGATTGAACATGTAAAGGATATTGTCAAAGTCTGAAGACGATCAGAAAACTGAACGGAACACATGTCCAAAGTATATTCTGAAGATTTCCAGATTTCTGTGTCAAAGTCTGAAGACTGCTAGACTTTAGTGTCAAAGTCTGTTCTACATCAGAAGTCTGTCAACTCTGACAAATTCCAGACTGAACGTGAATGAAGAACCAGAAGACAGACTCTATGCTGAAGCTGAATCAGAAGACAGACTCTATGTTGAAGCTGAACCAGAAGATAGACTCTATGCTGAAGCATAACATAACAGATTGTGTTCAGACCTTAAAGCTAAATCTGTTTAGACCCAGATTGCAAAGTCTATCGCACTCAGACTCAGATTGTAAAGTCTATTGCTCTCGACTTTACATCCAGATTCGATTTAACGTAACACAAGCCCGAAGATATAACGGCTACTGATCCGGTTTGGATTCTACATCAAGATTGATTTGATTGACTCAATCTAATTGATTGACAATTAGATCTTGAAGACAAGAACTTTCTATACGAAGAAGCTTTACTTATGGAAACCAAGATTTCGTTTGTATGGGCGATCGGAATCAATTTGGGATCTACCTTTGTCACTCAACGGCTACCAAATCTTCTAGATACAGGGTTGTCCAATGGGTATATTGGAAGACGATCCTCAAGATACTGTCCAACGGTTAGTTTGGAAGTGGAGGAGTATTTAAGGAGATGAAGGACCGATGAGCAAGTAAGAGATAGAGTGTAGAATTTATAATTCCAAAGTCTCGAGCGATCTTCTATCATACACTTGTCTCTCGTGAGCTTAAACGTTTGTGATCTTGAGAGAAATACCAAAAGAGTGACTTAGTGAGATAGTGTGATCTACTACTAAGTGTTTGCACTCAAAGTTGTAATCTCTTGTTGATTGCATAGTGGACTCCAGCCAAGAAGGCTGTTAGCTTGGGAGAGTGGACGTAGGCTTGGATTAAGCCGAACCACTATAAACATTGTGTTCTTATTCTCTTCTCTAAACTCTTTATTGTGTTAAAGTCTCGATCTCGCTCAAAGTCCGCTGTTCTTCGACTTTGCTCACAACTTATTTTATTCCGCATATATTTGCCAAGGTTTTGTTTAAACACCTATTCACCCCCCTCTAGGTGTTGTTACTAGTCCTCTTAGACTTTGACTTTGACCTTAAAGAGAAGGCTTGCATCACTTCACACTACAGAAGGGCTATATAAGAGGAAGCACTCTCCTCCACAACCAATAAACTCACTAGCATGCTAAATTGCAAAATGAAGTGGCATCAGATCCTTCGCCTCCTCTGTTTCAACTTTTTCTTACATTCCTCCCTTCGATTTGCTTCATCCCTTTGCCATCCTGGTCAACGCGATGCCTTGCTCCATTTTAAGAATTCTTTTGTGCTGGATAAGGAGGCATCGACCTCTTGTGATTTGGATGACCATGTCATATCTTATCCAAAGACAAACTCATGGAACAAGAGAGTGGATTGCTGCTCGTGGGACAGTGTTGCTTGTGATGGTGTCACTGATAATGTCATTGGTCTTGATCTTACTTGTAGTTGGCTTAGTGGCACTCTCCATTCCAATAGCTCCCTCTTTCTTCTTCACCATCTTCGAAGCCTCAACCTTTTCGGTAATAACTTTACTGGCTCTCACATTTCGTCTAATTTAAGTGAATTTGCAAAATTGACTCATCTGAATCTCTCTTGTTCACACTTTTCGGGTACTGTTCCTGGTGAAATCTCTCACCTCTCCAAGTTGGTGTCACTTGATCTCTCTTTCAATTACGTTTCCGTATATCCGTTCTCTTCTCTTAGATTGGAAAATTCAATTTTCACAATGCTTGTTCATAACTTAACAGTGTTGAGAAAGCTTGTTTTGGATGAAGTAGACATGTCCATGGTTTCACTAAAGTCCTTTGCGAACTTGTCTTCTTCAATAACATGTCTACGTGTTTATTCTTGTTTTTTAGGGGGGATATTTCCAAGTACTATTTTTCGATTACCGAGCCTCACTACTCTCGATATAAGTGACAATTATAACTTGTCTGGGATTCTTCCCAAATCCAATTGGACTAATCCTCTTGAGTCTTTGTCTCTCTATGATACAAGCTTTTCGGGAGAAATACCCAATTCAATTTGTGCCTTGAAGAGTTTGACATTTTTAGATCTTTCTGGGTGCAAATTCACAGGACACATCCCATCATCATTGGCAAATCTCAAGCAACTCGAGGCTTTATATATATATGGGAATAATTTTAGCGAGATTGTAGAATTTGAGATCTTTACAAAGCTTAAAAATCTCCGTGTGCTTATGATTTCTCAGGAACTAAATCTAACTCATGATACACTGAAGTATACATTCCCGAAGCTTGAAGTTTTGAGTTTGTCTTCTTGCAAGTTGACCAAGTTTCCCTATTTCTTGAATTCGTCAAAAAGATTAACAATGTTAGACCTCTCTTTGAATAAGATTAGTGGGGAAATCCCGATGTGGTTTTGGGGAATAAGCCATGATACATTAGAAACATTACTTCTTTCTTCTAACCTTTTGGAGGGAGTTATACCACAATTGCCTTGGAAGCGATTGTTCAATATTTTCCTTGGGAACAACTCATTCCATGGGCCACTCCCCATTCCTCCACCTTCTACTTCTTACTTTTCAGCCTATGACAATGGTTTCACCGGTGAGATCCCCTCCTTGATTTGCCAATGTAGTTCACTCCGACAATTAGATCTGTCTAATAATAATTTCTCTGGGAATATGCCATCATGTTTTGGTAATATAACCAATCTCGTGTATCTAAACTTGAGCTACAATAAATTACAAGGATCATTACCACGCTCCCTAATCAAATGTGTGAACTTATCCAGACTAGAACTTGGTCACAACGAGTTCAATGATATCTTCCCACATTGGTTGGAAGCACCACAATTGTATGACCTTGATTTGCAATCGAACAAATTTCATGGTACGATCAACCTCACTGTCCTTGGACTCTCCTTCTCTGCTCTTGAAGTTTTAGTTATTTCCAACAACAATTTTGTTGGACAGTGGCCTGCAAAGTTTTTCTCAAACACCTCATTATTTATTATAGATTTGTCCAACAACAAGTTTGGAGGGCCAATTCCACTTCCATCTCCTGTTACATATTATTATTCCATTGCAAGTAATAAGATAACCGGAAAGATTCCCTCCTTGATATGCAATGCCACCCAGCTCATAATCATTGACTTGTCCAACAATAGCTTAACGGGTAGCTTGCCTCGGTGCTTAACAAATTTTAGCACTGATCTATCGGTTTTGAACTTGCGAATGAATCACCTCGAGGGTACAATTCCTCAATTTTTTCCTTCGAGAAGTGGCTTGATGACTCGTGACTTGAGTCGAAATTGGTTTGAAGGCACATTGCCTCGGTCGCTTGTCAAATGTAGATATTTGGAAGTTCTAGATCTCAGTCACAACCAGATAGAGGATACATTTCCCATATGGTTGGGAACATTCTCAAAACTAAAAGTTCTTGTTTTAAGGTCCAACAATTTGAAGGGTTTTTTGGACATTCCTAAGAAAGCTCACCTCTTTCCCAAGCTACACATTTTGGACCTCTCCAACAACAACTTTAGCGGTCCTTTGCCGGCCAACTTGATAATCAACCTTAAAGGCATGATGAATGGCGAAAATGGGCACAACGAATCATTGTATATGACAAGACCTTTCAGAACGTTGCCATACGAAAACTCTGTAGCTGTAATGATGAAAGGGCTAGAGATTGAGCTAGTTAGGATCTTGACCATCCTCACAACCATTGACTTGTCGTGCAACTCTTTTCAAGGGGATATCCCAGGAGTTATTGGACATCTTCACACTCTCATAGGGCTCAACCTCTCTCATAACCATCTTACAGGTTCCATCCCCTCGACTCTAGGGAACTTGATCAATCTTGAATGGCTTGACCTATCTTCAAATGAGCTTGGTGGAGTAATTCCTAGAAAATTTGGAGATTTGGCATCCCTTGGGTACTTAAACCTCTCGAAGAACCAACTCACCGGTCAAATTCCTCAAGATAAGCAATTGAGCACATTTTCAAGTGACTCGTTTAGTGGGAATCCGAGGCTATGTGGAACTCCATTGCCAAAAGCATGCCCTGGCAATACGCAAACTCCTCCGCCATCATCCTCATCAACTTTCAACCGTGAAGAGCACGAGAGTTGGTTCAAACAAAAAACGATGTGGATAGGTTATGCATCAGGAATCGTTATTGGGATTTCAATGGCATACATTGCACTTGAAATAGGAAGGCCGAAATGGCTCATGCGAGGTTTGAGAATGCTGGAGAGAAGAATAGCCGAGTGGACGGAGAAGCCAAGGCGTAAGGTCATCAAATTTCATGGACAATGAATTGTTTGATGAGCTGTCTTTGTAAACTAGCATTGTAAATTCAATTAATAAAGATTTCATTAGGACAACTCGAAATGTCATTTGCTTTATGAAGGCTTGTTTCTAATGTCTTCTCTTCGTATTTCTTCGTGCAATTGTATATCGGTTGAGTTGAGAAGATGACTAATATGACCTGTCAAGCACGCGCCTTTAGATAAAGAAGAAGCAAAAAACAAAAAAGACAAAAGTGAAGCAAGTGCCATTTATCCCTACAGATATATTTTCCATCTTCCCGTGTGCGCAACTTTTATTATCCATGAAGAATCATAAGTGAAGTCTGGCTTAATCCATTCACTCAAAGTCGTTGATAGACATAATCTGCCGAAGAAATACGTTATGTAGAGCACTAAAATCTATGTATAGGATCTACTAGTTTTTCCATTCCAAGAATAAATCTTTAGATGCAACGGGCTTAATATTATGTTTCATTAAATCAACTTGGGGTATTTGTACAAGTGGTAGGTCTCATCAATATACGAAATTATTGATAGTCAAAGGTTAGGAAAATTTTACCGATCTCCATAGCGTAAGTTTCTGCTAAACCTTGGTCTTCAAAACAATTGACTTACACAAACTTTAGTCTTTATGAGTGAAAACCAATTACAATGAATCTTCTTTCTTCTCATGCCTTCTTTGAACATAGGATTCTCACTGAGTCCGGTCCATCCACAAGTTGGGCCTTCCACCCAATTCCTTCTATGGCATTACTTCACTCTTGGGGTTTTTTCTTTATTTTATGGTCGGACCATATTTTTTACTCTCTTTTTTCTTCTTTTTAATTTGGGAAGTTTATTAAAGTGCGTTTGGTAACCATTCTGTTCTTGAGAACAATTTTTGCTTAGAAATGATTTTTTATTTATTATGTTCTTGAGAACAATTTTTGAACTTTTGAAGGCGCTTGGTAATTGCCCAAAATTTTTATTCTTGGAATATAAATGCGTTTGGTAGGAATCTTAATTTTTTAATACTTTGATTATATTTTTCTCTTCTTCTTTTTTTTCCTTTTCTCTTCTTCTTCTTCCTTTGTGGCCGGTTGTCGGCCACCACCGGCGGCGATGGGGTGGCTGGCAGTGGCTAGTGACCGATTGAGAGGAAGAAGAAGAGAGAAGGAGAAAAAGAAAAAAAAAAAAGTTGGGCTTGATTATGAAATTATTCCAGAGAACAAAAACAACCTTTTTCCTTTTCTTAATTCTATTCCAAATCTATTCCAGGAACAAAAAAACGGATTTTTGTTTCCAGGAACAAAAATTTATCAAATGGAAATCTGTTCATTTTTTGTTCCGAAGAACAAAAGAATAGAATTAGACACTGTCTGGAATGTTACCAAACAGATTTCTCTTGCAAATTTCATTTTGGGCATGTAACCTTGATGTGCGCATTCAATCCCATGGTGTGATTCATGGTCAGCTTAGCTTATATTTCAAGGACAAGTGTTCACATTATGATTTATGCACACGAAAACTTAAAATAATCGAGAGAACCAAGATTATAATTTGCAGCAACTATCCCCACACGAGAACTTTCAATGTGATCCCTAATTTAAAAATATTGTCATGTTTAACGGAGAAATTAGTTTTTGTGATGTGTACCACAAGTGTATTAGTAATTTTAAAAATTATTTATTAAATTTGCTTAAATAAATATAAATGAAAACGAACCGTTTTTGGTAACGATGGGAGACAAATACAATGATGAAGGGGATAAGGAAGGGGGAGGGCAGGGGTGGTGCTAGGCTCGATAGATAGGGGGAGGAGCAGCTGGCCCCGTAAAGGTAAAAGCCCACCACCACTCGATATGACAAATCATGGCCGAATTGCATTGGTGTTGATCCACCCTCGTCTTCCTCCCCTTTTTCTCATATTGGAAATTGTTTCTCTTTTATCTTTCTAAATTATGGGAAAACAAAAAGGATCTATAAGAATTGAAAGATCTTACTAACCCGAACCTCCCCAACGTTGTTGCATGCTGTATACAACTTATCATCCCGTGCTTCTCCATCAAAAGTCGAGAAAAAGAAGAAGAAAAAGAAAAGAGAGAGAAAGAAAGGGGGAGGGGGCCGTATTGCGTGGTGGCGATTCCCGAACATGGCGTGGGAGTATGGCAAATTCGGGGGGGATTTATTAGGGTTTTTCAGTGTGCCTCCATGCTCAAAAAAGAAAACTAGTATGTCGACCTACCCAACCCCCTCGCCGTGGCTTAGTCGTCATAATGGCTTTTATCTGACTTTCAGATTTGGTGAATTAGGACGCGTTTAGTAACAATTATGTTCTGGAAAACAATTCTTTATCATAAATAGTTTTTTATGATTTTGTTTTCGAGAACAATTTCTAAACAAAAGAACGTGTTTAGTAATTTCACAAAAGTTCTATTCTTGAGATAGAAATACGTTTAGATAGATTCTTAATTTTTTTTGTTTCTTTTAATTTTTTTAATACTTTTATTATATTTCTTTCTTTTTTTCTTTTTCTCTTTCCGTGGTTGGCAACCGGCCGGGCGAGGTTCGGCGATCTCACCGAGCCTCGCCAGGCAAAGGCGATGTCCGGTAAGCTCGCTGGAGGCTCGCCTAGCTAGGGTGAGCCTCGACCTCGCCTATGCGGCGAGAGGTCAGGCTCACTTTGGCCTAGTGGGCCCAGCCTCCCACCAATTGGGGAGGCCAAGCTTCGCTGTGGCTCGGCATCACTGGGGTCGGTGACGCTCTAGCGAGGTCGCCGACCATGGCCGAGGCTGGCAACCAGCCAAAAGGAAGAAAATGAAAAGGAAAGAGAAGAAGAATAGTGGAGAAGGAAAAAAAAAAAAATTAGATTTTAGGAATTGTTCCCAGTAATAAGAAACTAATTTTTTCTGCTCTTTGATTGTGTTTCAAATCTATTCTCAGAAACAAAAAATTTACCAAACGGATTTTTATTCTTTTTTTATTCCCGGGAACAAAAGAACAGAATCGGTTGTCCCAGGAGTGAAAACAAATAGGCCCTTAGTAGGCTAGTTTGGGTATGCTGGGACGGGATGAGGATGGCACGTCACGTCCCTTTCTCGTCCAGATATCGCTCCATTTGCAACGCATTTTGTTTTACATCACCACCATCACTGTTTGTCTCGTGAATTTACTTAGAATATGTCGAGATATATAACTTTGCTTTGCATATTTTACTTTTTGTGTAATAATATCGATGATGCTTTTATGAAAAGAATATTTCCGCAGCTAAAGTGGATCTAAGATGAGTTCATAACCGACGGCTTAAGCTCCACCTAATTAGCCACCATCCCCTTTGGACGGGGGAGGTGCGGTCTTCAATCCCTACCTCTTAGGCTTGAAAGGTGGAGTCGGCCAGCAAAAGCTAACATTGGCAACAAAAAGAATAGAAATGGGTAATGTCACGATTTGTTTTTCTATGTTTACCCAAAAATTAAAATCATCATTCCACCTATTTTTTCCAAAAGCATTCCTCTACTTTTTAAAAAATGTCAAGCATTCCTTAGGTTATAATTTTTCTTTTGATGGTCAACTTTTGCTAACATAGGTTGTTCGATTAGTGACATGAACACAGTTATACGCATGCCGCTATGACTCGCTCAATTTACACGAACACACTTTGTTGGAGTCACGTCAAGCAACATAGAGAGAGAGATGGTTCAAGCTCTAAGCTCGCAGCCGCTAGGACCGTTTAAGCTCAAGCTTTAAGATGCCATGGCATGACCGTGGCCGCTAGATGCGAGCTTGCGGCAACCATGGCAACTTTACTTTCAACTAGATGTCATGGCTGCAAGATCTTTTCGAGCCACGAAATTTGAGGCCATGGCCGCTCGAGCTTCGGGCTCACGGCCATGGCCACTCAAATGGTGGTTCTGAGGGGCTACTAGTCATAGTTTTTGTATTGCCGTGGTTGTTAAATTTTATGAGTTTTTAATTTAGTATAATATAAGGAAGGAGAATTTGTAGGGTAGGGAGAGGGAGTCGCCATTTGAAAAAAGAAAAGAAAAATACACATCGGCAAATAAAAGGAAGCAAAAATCCACGCGAGAAAAAAGGTGGAATTACGATTTTGTTTTCGGGCAAAACTAAACCCATATAGATCCACAAGATTTGAATAATTGATCAAAGACCGCAACTAGACCACAAGCATCAAACCATCCACTTTCTCTGTGCCTAAATTAGCCATAGCGAAACGAAATCGCGCATACAGCTACCACAGCATCGCCGCCGCCGAAGCAACAGACGACCAAAACAATCATCCCCTTGGCAGAGCTACGATCAACGAAGGAGCTCATAATACCGAACACTATCAATTCAACCCTCTCTAAACCTGAATCCCAGCAAGTTTGACCTGGTTCTTGGACTACAAGCAAATTCAACGGTCGCGGTTCCTCTTGGAGCACCTCATCAACACGTGATGGCGAATGTGAAGATGAAAATGAAGAAGAAGAGGACGATGGTGATGATAACGAAGCGAGGAATTACGATCGGGAGATGGCTTCCTATTCTTCGCAGGTCCAAAGTGGACTTGTACTGTCGGCACGAGCCTCGGCCTCGATGCGTTCCATGGCGCGGGACTCTGGCACGAGAGGGAGAGGAGATTCCTCTAGTGCTTGGTGACAAGGATGTTCACGCCTGGACTCTGGAACTGCAGTCCCAGCGCAGGTTCGCTTGGTCCGACTCTGCTGCGCATGGTCGCAAGGCTGTTGCAGAGCTCGCATGGCTTCTTCTCCTTCGTATCTCTCTATGTGGCTCGCTCGCTCGCTCGTTTCAGTTTCGGCGAAGAAGAAGAAGATAGCCACGAGTTGTGACAGTGAGCCAAATGAGCTAAGTTGGTTGTAAACCCATTTACAACTATTTGGCTGTTTCGTTTTGTAAACCCATTATAATTGGCCGCGAAATTTGATGCAGCCTATTTACAACCCATTTCAATAATTTTGAGTTATTGAATAGGTTTTGGACCATTTTGATGGGTCTACGGCTTAACTAAAACAATGAGCTATAAAACCTTTCTTCAATAGATAATGTAATAAAGTCCAAGTCTCTTATCATGATACTTTGGATAGAAACGTCCTTAATTTTATGTTTCATCAGATTAATTTATGACGTGTGTACGATCAGTTGGTCATTTCAATGTGTGAAGTTATATTTTTAGTCGAAGGTGAGTACCGTTCATCGATTTGGACATGGTAAGTTGCTGCTGAACCTTGGTCCTCAAAACAGTTAACTTTGGAATCTCTTTTAACTATGCCCTTTCTTTACGAGTGAAAATCAATTACCAAGAGTTTTTTTTTCATGCCTTCTTTCCCCATAGGCCTCTTGCTGCCCCTGGTCCATCCATATATTGGGTCTTCCAGCCAGTATGCTTTAAGATCGTACCTTGCTCTATATTTTCTTTTTAATGGTGGGATCATTTTTTTCCCTCTTGTAATTTGGATCTTCTCTTATATTAATCGTGTCTTGCATCTTAGTGTACTTGTCTATGGTATCTTAGTATATAAATAACGTTTGAAATTTCTCTTGCAAATTGTCAACTCATATGTTTGATGTGCTGTTCAATCTAAAGGAATAATTCTGGTTAACTCACCTTAACATTTTAGGTTGAACGTTCATTTAATGATTTTTGCACACGAAAACCTAGGATAATCAAGAGAATCGAAAGGATTGACTTGCACATTATTAAAATCTAGCAATAAATGCACTTTGACTTTTATTAAATCCGAATTCCTAAAATATTCACAACTTAACAATTATTGACACGTGAATTACATATAATTTGCTTATATTTTTTAGAGTCAGAGCAATATTTTAACTGTTGACGTATTCTTTATTAAGGGTCCGTTCGTTTCGCGGAAAATTACTTTCGAGAAAATGTTTTCTGGATTTTCCAAAGGTGTTCGTTTACGGAAAATGAACTAGTCAAGAAAAATGTTTTCTATCATTGGAAAAAACAACCTTTAAAGTGAGGAAAACGTTTTTCACTTTTGAAAAGTGGAAAACGTTTTCCATGACTTCTTCCCTCTTGCTTTTTTTTATTAATACATTTTCATTTTATTTTTATGCTTTCTTTTTTTTTTTTTTTTTAAATCGAATGTTTAATTTCTTTTCTTTTCTTTTTTTCTTTTCTTCTTTCCTATTCATCTTCTTCTTTGGCCCAACCAGCCACGGTGGCGTCCGGCCGCAAGCCGCGACCGGCGAGGCTCCGCCTAGATCGGGCCTCGCCGATTGGGCGAGGCGGAGCTCTCGCCGACCCGGGCGAGCTCGCAGCTCGCCAGATCTCGGCGAGCTGGGCGGGGCTCGGGCCTCGCCCGAGCCGCCACGAGCCGCCGGGCTGGCGAGCCGCGAGCTCACCGAATTTGGCGGCGAAGCTTGGGCTCGCTTGGATCGGGAGCCCAAGCTCCACCGCCAGATTCGGCGAGCTCGCGGCTCGCCGGGGCCCGGCGAAGCTCGCGGCGAGCTCGGGCAAGATTGGTTGAGCCTCGAGCTCGCCGGATTTGGCCACCGGGTCTCGGTCGGTCGCCGGCGTCGGCCATCGTCGGGCGGAAGGAGGCGGCGGCGGCGGAAGGAGGAGGGAGAAGGAGGAGGAAGGACTCGGCGGGGAGGAAGGAGGAGGAAGGAAGGAAAAGAAAAAAAGAAAAAATAAAGAAAAAAATAAAAATAAAATAAAATTTTCGATTTTTTTAAAATATAAAAAATAAAATTAATTTTTTGGTCAATTAAAAATATTAAAATTTAATTTTTAATAATTTTTCCCAAACAATTAAATGAGTTAACGAACGGTGGAAAATATTTTCTACTCAAATTTTAGGTTTGGCCAAACACCGGAAAATGTAATCATTTTCTTGGAAAATGACTTTCAGGAAAATGTTTTCCGGAAACATGATATTTTCCGCGAAACGAACGGACCCTAAGTAACTAGATGCGAAAATGCCATAATGTTTAAGAAAGCGACTAATTTTTCATAATGTGCATCGCGGGTGTATTAGTAATTGAAAAAATTACTGATTAAAAATGCATAATAAAACAATAAAGAACCGATTTTTTTTAGATCGGAGACAATGGCAGATGATAAGGAAGACGAGTGGCGTTGGGCCAATTGGAGGAACAGCTGGCCTTCAAAGCCAAAAACCACCAATCGAGGTGACAAATCACGGCAGAAATATGCTGGATCCCATCTTTTTCCCATTTTGGAATTGAGTTATTCATCATTTATTTTCTGATGGATTACATTTTATTTTGCGCGAATATATAAGATCTTGTGAATTTATTAGGAATATGTAAAAATAGTTAGCTTACTTTACATATTTTCCTTGTCCAATGAGATCGATGATGCTTTGAGTAAAAGAACTTCGGTCTAAGATAAGTTCATATCAATCAATTCAGATTGGCTTTGTTGATTACCAGTTCGGTTAAAACGGTCCCTGCCTCTTCTGTTTGATGGTGGGGCCGACCCGCAAAAGCTGACGATGACCAAAAAAGAAGAGCATGTTGCTATCGTTGGTTCTTTTACTTTTATTTGAAAATTAAAATTGTTCATCTACAATTTTCGCTTTCCAAAAGTTGAAAGAGGTTCTTTTTTGGGGGCAAAAATAGAAGGAGAACGGTGATTCACACATTTTAAAGGCACTTTGTCAGTGCGTTCTAATGCATGTAAAGTGAATTCATAAGAAATTTACACAATTCAAAAGTGAAAAGAGGAGAATTGAGATTATGTAATTCGAAGTGTTGTCAAGTGGCACACCTCGATGATAAAATAAATAAAATAGAAATGGTGTAACTTGCCTATATGGGCCATGCAAATACTTTAGACCTTAAATTTGTCTAACCGGGTCATTAAATTTATATAGCTTTCCTTAATTAAATCTTTTCGGCTCTAAATTTGACTAACCGGAGCTCATATGTTCAACAGAGCAGGCAGGAGCCCAACATGAAAAAAGACCTTTTGCCGTTGTGAACCATCAATTGATCAAAGACCGCTACTAGACCATGCAACAAAATTTTTCACTACGATCGTCGTGCCGAAGCTTCCCACATCAAACTCTTCCCCGCTTCAGTGGATATATCGGCTCTCGGCTCTGGTGAAATTAATACTTGTAGGAACTTTAAAGTGTATTTCCCCTATTAAAGTTGACAGCATCACGTAGAAGGATGATTTCTTGGTCTAAAAGCTTAATTATATAGAGTCCCCGTCATGGATAAAGCTAGACGAACATAGCTCGCGAGCAAATCACGATCACGCCCTAATAGCAACTCAAAAAGGGCCACAGAATATCGTAAACTCCCTAAATCATTATTGACTACAAAATCGGCACCGAACAACTTCCCTGCAAAATCTTTATCATAGAGAGCTCTCACATCCAAGCTTCTTCCCATTTTATCATTAAAAAAAATAAAACAAAACAAATAAGAGATGTACTTCGATAACGAGATAGCTCAGATAGCCCAATTTACATGCATTCCCTATCTGCGGGATACCCCCCATTAGCTTAATTATCCTTTGAGTCGATCTATTGTTTCGGTGCCTTTTCCATGCGAGGAAAATATGCCAAATTTTGTGTTTACACAATCAAAACATAAATGTTCAATTTAGTGCCCCGATACCTCTTAAGATCTTGGCACGTTAAAAATAATTTATAGTGATCCGAGCACCTAGCATAACGAGCATATCAGATCATGTAATTAACTAATCATGCCAAGAAGTGAAAAGATTTCGACAAGTTTAAAAGCTATTATTTTTATCATAATGAAGATTCCTGGTAATCCTATAAAAAGCTTACTAGCTTTGTCATTAGAAATTCCTAATTGTTGATAGCTCACTAAGTCTCTTTACTGGCAAATGAAATTTGGCTTGCAAAATGGAGTAATGTCACCAGGTAAGTACTTCGTCGCAAGTCATTAGGGGTGTGCAAAATACCCGGGAACCGCCTTAACCTGGCGGTTCTTGAGGGAAACGGTCCGGTTCCCGATTCCAATTTATGGGAACCGGTGGGTACCGGTCCGGTTCCCCGGTTCCATGGGCGGATCCACCCGCCCGCCCACCCGGACCGGATCGGAACTTTTTTAATATTTAAAAAAAAAATGCTAAAAGAAACCCTAGATCTTATCTCACTCCCTTCGTCTTCAGCTCCTAATCCTATTGCCATTTTGCTGCGTTTACTTCTCTCGCCGTCCGCATCTCCACGTACTTAAATTTGGGTTTTCTTTCTTTGGCTTGCTTTGATGTTACGTAGTCGTTCTATGTTGAAAACTAAAATTGTTTCGCGTCAAGATCGGTTCCATGGATTCACCGGGAACCGGACCGACCGACGGTCCGGTTCCCAGGTGGATCCATGCAACAAACGGGTGAATCCCGGTTCCAAGTTTTCGGAACCAGTCCTTAGCGGGCAGTTCCCGGTTCTAGGTCAGGAACCGCCCGCCCGGACCATGCACACCCCTACAAGTCATTGACAAAGAGTATTCTTTTTAGCCCATTAACAAACACCGATAGAAAATGCAATTAAAGAATTTTAGGACAGTCAAATTCGCCAATTGACAAATAGAGTTGTCAGCACGGCAAGACGTTTCAAGAAGATTATTCCATTAAAATTTGTATGGCACCCGATGGAAGAAATAGCAAAGGTGAAGCAACAAATTGCTGAGCTTAATAACCAACAATCTTTCCAAAAATAATCGTTTGTATCATTTGAAATAATCAGTCAATAATATTAACAACAATTTAGGTCTAAAAATTTCGCAAATGATGAAAATATTTTTTATTCATTTATTTTTGTAAACGACGTAAATAATCATTTGTATGGAAATATTTCCCATAAAATCAAAGAGTCTAAAGATTTTCTACACCTAAGTGACCCCACATGCCTGAGTGACCCGACCATGGAAATTATGTGTCTCGGTAATGTCATTTTAAGAATACTTCGACTTGGACCTTCTAGAGAAGACTCGTGTCGATCACTTCGCAGTACAGGAAGGGCTTTATGAGTGGAACCCCCCTCCACTATCAACGAACCCAATCCCACGCCAGATTGCAAAATCTGCCGCCTCCTATGTTTCCGCCTTTTCTTTTACTTTCCTCTCTTCGCTTCCCTTCGCCCCACTACGCTCCTCACTAACGCAATGCCTTGCTCCAGTTTATTAGTAATTAAAAAATGATCGATTATAAATGCTTAATAAAACGAAAAAGAACCGATTTTTTTTTTTTTTTATCTGAGACAATTATGGAGGGAGGATAAGGACGGGGAGGGTGGTGCTGGGCCAATCGGAGGGACAGCTGGCCCCACAGCAAAGCCACCAATCGAGGCGACAAATCACAGTTGAAATGCGCTCGATCCTTTCTCTTCCCCATATTAGAACCGATTTATTTATCTTTTATTTTCCGATGAAATCCATTTTCTTTCGCGCAGTTGCACTTGATCTTGCGAATTAAATGTGGAATATGTGAATATCGATAGCTTCCTTTATATATTTCACTTATCCAATGGAATCGATAGTGCTTTTATGAAACGGATTTCAATATTAGATAAGTTCATATCAGGTCGATTAAACTTGACCTTATTGATTACCATTCAATTTGAATAGAGGAGGTAAGGAGTTCTGTGCCTACCTTTGAGGTTTGAGGATGAGGTCAGTCCGCATGGCAAAAATAAATAAAAGAAGAATGTCACCACTCGTGCTTTTTACTCAAAAAGAGATATCTTCTCTCTACTTTTTTCTAGGTTCATGAGGAGTTGGAGGGTTTTGTTTTCCGGATGAAACTAGAGGGACCAACAGTATTTTACACATTTTAATTGCACTTTTTAGCCCGTTCTAATGCGTGTAAAGTAAACCCATCAGAAATTTACACAATTTGAAAAGTAAAAAGAGTGGAATCAAAATTATATTTGATGTGTTATCAAATAACGCACCTTGATGATCCAAAAAAAGTAATAGTATGCCTTGCCTATAAGGGCCGTGCAAAGCCCTTGGACCTTTAATTTGTCTAATCAAGTCATTAGCTGATATGGCTTTTCTAATTATATCTTTCCGACTCTAAATTTGGTTAATTGGAGCTCGTGCATTCAATGAAGTGGGCAAGAGAATATTGAGACATTCTAACACCCTCCATCACGCTTAATATGATCTTTTTGTCTAGTATTAAGTGTGAAGTTATTTCATTGGAGAAGCAAAAAATAGATGCCTGAAAAGATTTGAACTCAAAAGTTCTTACTACGATATAATGTTAGGTTTTGTGAGATTACTGCCAACTATTATAAAAACTTAAACTGCTGGACAAATACATAGTTTAATATTAAAATATTGTAATAATAATGAAGATTCCTAGTAATCCTATAAAAAAAGCTTACTAGCTTTTCATAAGAAATTCCTAATTGTTTTTTTTTTGGTAAAGAAAGAAATTCCTAATTGTTGATAGCTCACTAAATCTCTTTACTAGCAAATGAGATTTGACTTGCAAAATGGAGTACTATCATTAGGTAAATACTTTGTCGCGAGACATCGACAAAGTGTAATATTTTTAGCTCAATTACAATTACTGACAGAAATGCAATTAAAGAATGTACGACTGTCATATTCGTCAATTGTAAAATAGAGTCGTAAGTGCCGTGATAAAGGGGTGTTGTGCACATGATTAGGCATAGCGTGCACAAGACTTTTCAAGGAAATTTTTCCATGGAAATTTTTATGGCATTAAGAATTTTCCACACCCAAGTGACCCCACCACAATAATTTTGTGCATCGCTAATGTCACTTAAGACGACTTTGACTTTGACCATCTACAGAAGATTCGTGTTGACCACTTCACAATGTGGATGTGCTTTATAAGTGGGAGCACCCTCTCCCACCAGTACACTCACCCCGCATTCTAGAGGGACCCATAGTATTTTTCACATTCTAATAGCACTTTTTTAATGCGTATAAAGTAAATTCATTAGAAATTCACATAATCTGAAAAGTGAAAAAAGTGAAATTAAGATAACGTAATTCAATGTATTGTCAAATAGTATACCTCAATGATCCAAAAATTAAAATGTAGGGAGTTCGGTCCCTTACCTCTGATGTTTGAGGGTGGGGTCGACACTGCATGGGAAAAAAACAAAAGGAGAATGTCACCTAGTGGTACTTTTACTCGAAAATCGATATCTTCTCTCTACTTTTTTGAAGGTTCGAGAGTAGATGGAGGATTTAGTTTTTCCAGCAAACCTAGAGAGACCGACGATATTTTACATGTTATGGTGGCACTTTTTCAGCCCATTTTGATGTGTATAAGGTAAACTCATTAGAAATTTGCACAATTTGAAAAGTAAAAAGAGTGAAATTGAGGTTTCGTAATTTGATGTGTTGTGAAGCATCGCACCTCAATGACCCAAAAAGAAAGAATAGAAATAGCGTGCCTTGCCTATAAGGGCCATGCAAAGCCCCTGGACTTTCAATTTTTCTAAGCAGGTCATTAATTTTTATGCGTTTTCTAATTAAATCTTTCCGACTCTAAATTTGGTTATTTGGAGCTCCTGGATTTAACGAAGTGGGCAAGAATCCAAATGAAAAAGATCTTTTGCCATCGGATCTATCAATTAATCAAAGACCGCAATTATACCGCAAGCAACAAAAATTTTCAATACAATAGTTACGCCTAAGCCTTCCACGTCAGACTCTTGCCAACTTCAATGAAAAATCAGCTCCGGTGAAATTAATACTTGTGAGAACTTCTCACACAAAGACGCTGGTTACTGCATTGTCTTTTTTTAGCGTGAAATTAGAGTATTGAGTATATTTCCCCTATTGAAGTCAACAACATCACATAGAATGATTATGTCTGGGTCTAAAAGCATCGTCAAAGCAAAATGATCGAACACAGAGCTTACTTATAGAGTCCCGGTCATGGATAAAGCTAGACGATAGTTATATTTGCAGTCGAAGTCTCTTAAATGATATTTTGGATAGAACCGTCTTTAAATTTATGTTTCATTAAATTAACTTACGACGAATATACGATTGGCTAGTCACATCAATGTGCGAAGTTATATTTGTAGTTGAAGGTGAGTGCAACTCATCGATGTCGACATAACTTTCACAACATCCGGATTATTGACACGTGGGTTTATATATAATCTATTAATATTTTTTCAAAGGTAGAACAATATTTTAACTTTTGACATTTTTACTTTTGCCATTGAATTTTAAATGGATTAGCCTATTATTAAGTAACTAGATTCGAAAATACTCTAATATTTCAGAGAGCGACTATTCATAATGCGCATCGCGAGTTTATTGGTATTTTAAAAATTATTGATTAAAAATGCTTAATAAAACGAAAATGAACCGATTTTTTTAGATCGGAAACCATGATGGAGGGAGGATAAGGAAGGCGAGGGCACTGCTGGGCCAATCGGAGGAATAGCTGGCCCTCAAAAGCAAAACTACCACTCGAGGAGACAAATCACGGCAGAACATCCCTTCCGTTTCCCATATTAAAATTGATTTATTTATCATTTATTTTCCCATGGAATACATTTTTGTTTATGCAATTGTAAAAGATCTCGTGAATTTATTTGGACTATGCAAAGTTGGTTAGCTTACTTTACATATTTCACCAAAAAAGAAAAAAACTAGAGCAATAGTGCTTTTACGAAACGAATTTCAATATAAGATAACTTCATATCAGGTCGATTAAGCTTGGCCATGTTGGTTACCATTCGATTTGGACAGGGCGGGTAAGGAAAAAAACAAAGGGAGAATGTCGCAGTTGGTTGCTTTTACTCGAAAATCAATAGTTTCCCTTTACTTTTTAGGTTCAAAAGTAGATGGAGGGTTTTGTTTTTGAGGTAAATCTAGAGATCAATGGTATTTTACACATTCTAATGGCACTTTTTCAGCCCGTTTTGATATGTGCAAAGTAAACTCATTAGAAATTTACACGTTTTGAAAAGTGAAAAAAGTGAAATTGAGATAATGTAATTCAATATATTGTCAAGTAGTGCACCTCAATCATCCACAATAAAAAAAACCATAGGAGCAGTGTGCCTTTCCTATAAGGGCCAGGCAAAGCCCTTGGGACCTTTAAATTGTCTAATCAGGTCATTAAATTTATGTAGCTTTCCTAACAAATGTTTTCAACTCTAAATTTGATTAACCGGAGCTCATTTGTTCAACAAAGTGGGCAACAGTCTGACATGAAATAGATTTTTTGCCGTCGTGAACTATCAGTTGATCAAAGACCGCAATTAGACCATGAGCAACAAAATTTTTCACCACGATAGTTATGCCCAAACTTTCTATGTCAGGCTATTGCCAGCTTCGATGGACATGTCGGGCTCCGATGAAATTAAGACTTGTAAGAATTTCTCACACGAAGACAATGGCAATGGCATTTTCTTCTTATAGCGTGAAATTAGAGCATTTAGTGTATTCCCCAATTAAGGTCAATATTATATCGTAAAAGGATGATTTCTCGGTCTGAAAGCATCGTCCCAGCCTTTAAAATGGTTAGGCTTACCCCTTTTTCCAAGTCAACAAGGATCGGAGAATATTGTAGAATCCCTAAATCATGATTGACAACTAAATTGGCACCAAACAACTTCCTAATAAATTTTTATCAAAGAGAGCTCTCGGATCTGAGCTTCTTCCCATTTTATCATTTAAATAAAAGGTAAAACAAACAAAGATGTACTTCGATAACAAGATAGACCAATTTACATAAATTCCTGATCTAAGAAATACGCCCCATTCGCTTAATTGTTCTTTGAGTTGATCTATTGTTTTGGCACCTGTTCCATCACATACGAGGAAAATATGCTGAATCTTGTGTTTACATAATCAAAATGTAAATGTTCAATTAGGTGCCTCGACGCCCTCTAAGACCTTATTATATACACATCTAAACAATTTATAGGAATTCAAGCACCTATAATTGGCATATTAGGTCGTTTAAGGAACTAATCATGTTAAGATGTGAAAAGATTTCGACAAGTTTTGAAAGTTATAATTTCATTATAATGAAGATTTTTTCTTAGTAATCCTATAAAAAGTTTATTGGCTTTGTCATAAGAAGGAATTGTTCATTATTGATTAGAAACCTTCCTAAGTCTCTTTACTGGCAATGAGATTTGAATTGCAAAATGGAGCACTGTCATTAGGTAATACTTTCTCGACAAAGCGTAGTACTTTTAGCTCATTTACAAATATAGACAAAAAAAAAATCCAATTAAATAATCTAAAACGGTCAAATTCATCAATTGTGAAGGAGAGTCATGGGTACTGTACATGGGTGTCATACACGTGGCAAGACGTTGCGCACACGAGACGTTTCAAGAAGATTTTTCCATGGAAAATCTCCACGGCACTAAAATAATGCACACGCAAGAGACCACCACCATGGAAATTATGTGTCCCAATAATGCTATGTTAATAAGACTTTAGCTTCAACCTTATAGAGAAGACTCGTGTTAATCACTTCACAAGACAATACAATAAGGCTTTATAAGTGGAAGCACCCTTCTCCATCAATAAACTCACACACATGCTGAATTGCAAAATGGGGTGGCATCAAATCCTTTGCCTCCTTTGTTTCCACTTTGTCTTGCATTCCACCTTTCGCTTTGCTTCGCCCCTTTGCCCTCTTGAGCAACGCGATGTCTTGCTCCATTTTAAGAATTCCTTCATGCTTGAAAGCAAGGCAACAACCTTTTGTGATTGGTATTACCCTTTCCCATCTTATCCAAAGACAAACTCATGGAACAAGACCGTGGATTGCTGCTCGTGGGACGGTCTCACTTGTGACAGTGCCACTGGTAACGTCATTGGTCTTGATCTTACTTGCAGTTGGCTTTATGGCACTCTCCAGTCCAATAGCTCTCTCTTTCTCCTTCACCATCTTCGGAGCCTCAACCTTTCTGGTAATAACTTTGCTGGCTCACACATTTCGCCTAATCTGAGTGCATTTGCAACATTGACTCATTTAAATCTCTCTCATTCACAACTTTTGGGTACCATTCCCAGTGAAATCTCTCGCCTCTCCAAGTTGGTGTCACTTGATCTCTCTTACAATTCATTCTCTTCTCTCAGGTTGGAAAGTTCAGTCTTCGAAATGTTTGTTCAAAATCTAACAACATTGAGGAAGCTTGTTCTTCATAGATTAGACATGTCCATGGTTTCACCAAAGTCCTTTGCGAACTTGTCTTCTTCTTTGACATATCTAGGCGTTGATTCTTGTTCCTTGGGGGGGATATTTCCAAATACTGTTTTTCGATTACCGAGCCTCACGACTCTTAATATGAATTACAATGATAACTTAGCTGGGATTCTTCCTGGATCCAATTGGACTAATCCTCTTGAGTCTTTGTCTCTCTGGGGTACAAGTTTTTCAGGAGAGATACCCGATTCAATAGGTAACATGAAGAATTTAACAGTTTTAGATCTTAGTTATTGCAGATTCACAGGACACATCCCCTCGTCAATGAGGAATCTCAACCAACTCCGAGTTTTTTCAATTCTCGGGAACAACTTTAGTGGGGTTGTAGAGTTTGAATTATTTACAAAGCTTAAAAATCTCCAAGAGCTTATGGTTTCTCAAGAACTAAATCTAACCTACAATACACTCAAGTATACGTTCCTGAAGCTTGAACTGTTGGGGTTGCGTTCTTGCAACTTGACCAAGTTTCCCTTCTTCTTGAATTCATTGAAAAGATTAAAATACTTAGACCTCTCTTTAAATAGGATTAGTGGGGAGATCCCAATGTGGATTTGGGGAATAAGTCATGATACATTGGAAATATTGGATCTTTCTGATAACCTCCTTGAGGGAGGTATACAACAGTTGCACGAGAAGAGCTTGCGGGACATCCGCATTAGGAACATCTCATTCCATGGACCACTCCCCATTCCTCCACCTTCTACTTCTTCGTTTCTTGCCTTCAACAATGGTTTCGCTGGTGAGATTCCCTCCATTTGCCAGTTTAGTTCACTTCAAATTTTAGATCTGTCTAATAATAATCTCTCTGGGAATATGCCATCATGTTTTGGTAATATAACCAATCTTCATGTTCTAGACTTGAGCAGCAATAAATTACAAGGACCATTACCGTGCTCCCTAGTCAAATGTGTGAACTTATCAGCACTAATTCTCGGTCACAACGAGTTTAGTGATATTTTCCCAGATTGGCTGGAAGCATTGCAGCTGTATAACCTTAATTTGCAATCAAACAAATTTTATGGTAGGATCAACTTTACTGCCCTTGGACTCTCCTTCCCTATTCTTCAAAGTTTATCTATTTCCAACAACAATTTCATTGGACGGTGGCCCACAAAGTTTTTCTCAAACACCTCATTTGTTGTTATAGATTTGTCCAATAATAAGTTTGGAGGGCCAATTCCACTTCCATCTCCTGTCACATTTTATTATGCTATTGCAAGTAATAAGATAACAGGAAAAATCCCCTCGATGATCTGCAATTTCGCCAATCTCGAGATCATTGACTTGTCCAACAATAGCTTAACAAGCAGCTTGCCTCGGTGCTTAGCAAATTTTAGCACCATTCTGTCAGTTCTAAACTTGTGAATGAATTACCTTGAGGGCACAATACCTCAATCATTTTCTTCCAAAAGTAGGTTGATGGCTCTTGACTTAAGTCGAAATCAGTTTGATGGCACATTGCCCCGGTCGCTTGTCAAATGTAGATATTTGGAAGTTCTGGATCTCAGCAACCATCAGATAGAGGATACATTTCCAAGATGGTTGGGAACACTCCCAGAACTAAAAGTTCTTGTTTTGAGGTCCAACAATTTGAAGGGTCTTTGGGATATTCCCAAGGGAGATCACCTCTTTCCCAAGTTGCACATTTTGGACTTCTCCAACAACAACTTTAGTGGTGCTTTGCTAGCCGACTTGATAATGAACCTTAGAGGCATGATGAATGGTGAAAATGGGCAAGACAAGTCATTATATATGACATGGCATCTTGGGCAACAGAGTATTCAACCGAAATTAATGAAAATTCTGTGACTGTAATGATGAAAGGGCTAGAGATTGAGTTAGTCAAGATCTTGACCTTCCTCACAATTATTGACTTGTCACACAACTCTTTTCAAGGACATATTCCCAAAGCTATTGGACATCTTCACTCTCTCATAGGGATCAACCTTTCTCATAACCACCTTACAGATTCCATCCCTATGACTCTAGGGAACTTGACCAATCTTGGATGGCTTGATCTTTCTTCGAACAAGCTTGGCGGGGCAATTCCTAGAGAATTGGGAGATTTGGCATCCCTTGGGTACTTAAACCTCTCAAAGAACCAACTCATTGGTCGAATTCCTCAAGATAAGCAACTGAGCACATTTTCAAGCAACTCATTTTGTGGGAATCCAGGCTTATGTGGAACTCCATTGCCAGAAGCATGCCCTGGTGATGCTCAAACTCCTCCACCATCGTCCTCATCATCTTTCGACCGTAAAGGGCAAGAGAGTTGGTTCAAACATAAAACAATCTGGATAGGTTATGCATCGGGAATTGTAATTGGGATTTCAATAGCATACATTGCATTTGAAATGGGAAGGCCCAAATGGCTCATGCGAGGTGTGGGAATGCTAGAGAGAAGAGTAGTCGAGTGGACAGAGAAGGCAAAAGGTAAGGCAATCAAATTTCATAGACAGTGAAATTGTTTGAGGAGTTGTCTTTGTAAAATGGCATTGTAAATTAGTTAATAAAGATGTCATAGGGACAACTCGAAATGTTATTTCCTTTATGAAGGTTTGTTTCTAATGTCTTCTTTTCTTATTTCCTGGTGTAATTTTATATCGGTTGAATTGAAAAGATGAATAATATGATTTGTCAAGCACAATGCTTTAAATAAAGAAGAAGCAAAAAAAGCAAAAATAAAAATAAAAATTGAAGCAAGTGCCATTAATCTCTACTAAAATCTTTTCTTTCATCTTGTGTGCGTAACTTTTATTTGTCCGTGAAGAATCAGAAGTGAAGTCTGGTGTTAATCCATTCAGCCAAAGTCATTAATAGACATAGTCTGTCAAAGAAATATGTTATGAAGAACATTGAAATATGTGTGTAAGATCTACTTTTTTTTTTCCTATGCAAAGAATAAATATTTAGGTGAAACGTGCTTAATATTCATTAAATCAACTTAGGACATTTGTACGGCCGGTGGGTCACGTCAATATACGAAGTTATATTAATAGTCCAAGTTGGGCAGAATTCATCGATCTTCGTAGCGTAAGTTTCTGCTAAACCTTGGATCTTCAAAACAATTAACTTACACAAACTTTCGGCCATGCTCTTTAGTCTTTATGAGCGGAAACCCAATTACCACGAATTTTGTTTCTTCTCATGCCTCCTTTGAACATGAGCCTCTTGCTGAGCCCGGTCCATCCGCAAGCCCGGTCCATCCGCAAGCTGAGCCTTCCACCCATTTCGCTTTATGGCATTACTTCACTCTCAGGTTTTTTTCTTTATTTTATGGTGGGACAATTTTTTTCTTCTTCTTTTTAATTTGGGAAGTCTCTTATTTTACTCAATGTCTTTTGTCTCAGTATAGAGTATCGTAGTATATAAGCGGTGTTGGAATTTCTCTTGCAAATTTCGTTTCGAGTTGTTAGCCTTCACGCGTGCATTTAATTCGACGGAGTAATTTGTGATCAGTATAACTTACATTTCAAGTCCGAATGTCCTTGTCAAAAAAAAAAAAAAAAAAAAAAAGTCCGAATGTCCACAAAATGAATTTTGCCTAGCTTTAGATAATCAAGAGAATCGAATTTATACTAAATAGCGACTACTCCCGCACAAGAGCTTTTGGTGGGATGCCTGATTCAAAAATACTTTATGTTTAACGGAGAGATTAATTTTACGATGTGTAGCACAGGTGTATTAGTAATTTAAAATTTTGTTTATTAAATTTGCTAAAATAAATATAAATGAATACGAACCATTTTAGTGGGGATGGGAGACAAAAATACAATGATGGAGGGGATAAGGAAGGGGAGTGGAGGGTGGTGGTGCTGGGCCCGATAGATAGGGGGAGGAGCATCTCTCTCTCCCCCAAATTAAAGGTTACAAATCATGGCCGAAATGCACTGGTGTCGATCCTCCCAGATATGGGTCATAAACCCATATCATGACCCATTTTTAGTTAAATGGGTCATATATGGGTCAAGTAAAATTTAAATATAGGTCAAAAATGAGTTTGAGAAAATAAAGCACAAAACTAAATGGGTCTAAATGGGTTATTACTAATGACCCATTAATAACCCATTTGGACCCACTTTCAACCCATGGCCATGGCCTTCTTTAATTTTATAAAATGTTTTTTTTATAAAAAAATCCAAATTATATTATTTTTTATATTTCAATTTTTTTTTTCTTTTCTCTTTTCTTTTTCTTTTTTTTTTTTTTTCCCTCCTTAGCAGATCGCCGGCGGGCGACGGTCGGCGACAAGCTAGGCGAGGCCTTGAGCTCGAGCCTCAACAGTCGTCGGCGAGCTCGAGCCTCGCTAGATCTGGCGAGATCGAGCTCGTCGGCGTCGGGCGAGGCTCGATCTCGCAGATCTGGTGAGGCCGAGGCCCCGCTCGACGCCGGTGAGCTCGAGCCTCGCTAGATCTGGTGAGTCTTGGCCTCGCCGATGACTCGGCGCCAAGATCGACGAGATCAAGCCTCGCCCGACGCCGGCGAGCTCGATCTCGCCAGATCCGGCGAGATCGAGCCCCACCCGACGCTGGCGAGCTCGATCTCGCCCGTGGTCGGTCGCTGGCCGTCGTCGTGGCCGGTCAAAGAAAAAAAAGAAAAAAAAAGAGAAAAAAATAATTATTAAAAAAATAAAATGTATATTTAAAATAAAAATATTTTTAAAAAATAAAAATATATATTTTAAAAAATAAAAAATAAATTTTTTAAAATATTTTAAAAAGAATTATAAAAAAATTTCATTAAATTTGTATTGCATAAAAATGTTTTAACAATACTTTTTTTATACTTTTTTTTTTTACAAAAAAATCATAAAAATGAGCTTTTTATGTCTAGTTAAAAAAATTTCATGTTATAGTTTTTAGTTATTCAATAGTATGTTCACTTCAAATAAAAGAAGCATGTGCATAGTTTAATTATTTATAAATATTTCAATTTATAAGTTTTTTTTTTAACTTTTTATTTTTATTTTATTTACTATTTTGAATTTAATTTGAAGTTTTAATCCAATTAGCATATAGTAGAAGTGAGTTTTCCTAGAATATTAATAGGTTTTAGCAATACGGGTCGGGTCGGATATGGGTCGGGTACAGGTCGGGTCGGGTATGGGTCACTAGATTTACACTACAAGAATATGGGTTAAAACGGGTTAAATGGGCCAAAACATGTGTTGACCCATTTTCGACCTGACCCATACCCGACCCAACCCACCCATTTGCCACCTCTTCCCACCTCTTCCCCCCTTTTCCCATATTGGAGAACCATTTCTCTTTCTCTTTTCAATTTCTGGAAAAATAAAATAGAAAAGAATTAAAGAATTGAAAGATCGGACCGACCCGAACCTCCCCAAGGCCGTTGCATGCTGCATACACCTTATCGTCCCCCGCGGTTCTCCATCAAAAGCCGATAAAAAAGAAGAAAAGAAAGAGAGAGATAGAGGTATGAAGGGGGCGATTGTGTGGCTGCGATTCCCAGAAATGGCGTGGGAGGATCGCGAATTCGTGGGGGATTTATTAGTGTTTTTTCAGTGCGCCGTGATGCTCAAGAAAGAAGCCCCCCAGGGCCATGGCCAAGTCATAATGGCTTCTATCTCTGTTTTGACTTGGTCAATATGTGGGCTGGTTTTGGTATTGATGGGATGGGGATGAGGATGGCACGTCGTGTCCCTTTCTCATCCAGATTTCGCTTCATTTGCAATGCATTCTCTTTTATACCGGTACCATCACTGTTTGTCTCATGAATTTACTCGAAATATATCGAGATGTATAGCTTTGCTTTGCATATTTTAATTTTGTGTAATCAGATCGATGATACTTTTATGAAAAGAATTTTCCACAACAAAAGTGGATCTGAGATGAGTTCCTATCGATCCGGTACCATCACTGTTTGTCTCATGAATTTACTTAAAATATGTTGAGATGTATAGCTTTGCTTTGCACATTTTACTTTTGTGTAATGAGATCGATGATACTTTTATGAAAAGAATTTTCCACAACAAAAGTGGATATGAGATGAGTTCCTATCGATCGGCTTAAGCTTCGCCTAATTAGCTACCATCCCATTTGGTGGGATGGGGGAGGTGCGGTGTTTGATCCCTATCTCTTAGGTTTGAAGAGTGGGCCCGGCCAGCAAAAACTAGCATTGGTGGGGAAAAATAAATAAAGAAATGGATAATGTCCCAATTGGTCATTATTAGTAACTCAAAAATCAAAATTCATTCTCCTACTATTTTTTTCTTCTTTTCACAAGATGTTGCTCTACTTATTCAAAAACATCGAGGATTCCTTGGGTTATATATTTCTTTTGAAGGTCGATTTTTGTCAACATAGACAATTGACATGGACATAATTATATGCATGTTGTGCTATGACTCGCTCAATTTATGTAGCACCAAATTGACACCACATCCAATAATATAAATAAAAAATTACAAATTGGGAGAGAGAAGGGAGTCTATTGCGGCGTCCATAGCTACCAAGTCAAGCTCTAAGCTCACGGCTGTTAGAGCATTCATGCTCAAGCTCGCGAATGCCGTGGCCACTCAAGCTCGTGACCATGGCCACTCAATTTGAGCTAATGGCAGCCATGGCAACTTGAACTTTGAGCTCGATGCAATTAGGTCTATAAGATCTTTTTGAGTCACGGAATTTGAGGCAATGGCCACTCGAGCTTCGAGCTCGCGGCCATGGCCACTTAATTAGTGGTCATGAGGGGGTACAAATCATAATTTTTTTCTATTGTTGTGGTTGATAAATCTTGTGATTTTTTGATTTAGTAGGATTTAAGGAAGAAGAAGAAAAACAATATGTAGGGGAGAGAGACGGATAGACATTCAGAAAAGGAAAAGAAAACCACATCGGCAAATAAAAGGAAACCAAAATCAATGCTAAAAAAGAGTTGATGGCGTTAAAACCACATCAGTAAGTTCTATACAGGAAAAAAAAAACCTGCTCTAATGCATGAAGGTAAACCTGTCAAAGATCTATGTGATTTGAATTGAGGAAAGATTACAACTAGACTAAAGAATATTTCAATATAGTCATGGGTCCCAAGCTTTCCACGTTAGACTCCAAGTGAAATTAATACTTGTAAGAACTTCGCACATAAAGATGATGATTGTGGGCAATTCTTTTTCTCTTAACGTGAAATTAGAGCATTCAATGTATTTCCCATGTTGAAGTCAAATGGCATCACGTATGAGGATTATTTCCTGGTCCAAAAGCATCACCATATTATTTCCTGGTCCAAAAGTATCGCCAAAGCAAAACCATCGAACACAATGCTTAATCATCCTGGTCCTAGTCATGCATAAAAGCTACACGAGCAATCATCGTGTCTCTAGCCTTTAAAATGATCAAGGACCACTACTAATCCCTCCAACTCAACAGAGGGGTCACAAAATAATATTGTGAAGTCCCCAAATCATGACTGACAACAAAAATCGGCACCAAACACCTTCCCTGCAAAAATCCACTTTGCGTATTTTCTCAACCTACGAAATACCCCCATCAACTTAATTAATTTTTGGTCAACCCAAATTTTCGGCATATTTTTTATGAAGAAAAATGGCACAAATAGCCCTTAAACTTTGCATTAATGTGAATTTGGTTTCTGAATTTTTAATTTGTTCAATGTAGTTTATGAACTTTATCCCAATATGCAACGTGATCCTTAAACTTTGGTTTATGAACTTTTAATACGTGTTCCATTTAGTCCCTAGACTATATAAAAATGTTAAATGTTGTCCCTAATCTTCAATTAATGGAAGGATGATATCGAACATTTTCATAAAGTTGCACTTCATTGAACATGTGCCAAAGGTCCAAAGACTATATTGAATAAATCAAAAGTTTAAAGACCACGGTGTACATTAGGATAAATTTCATGGACTACATTGAACAAATTACAAATTCAATGACCAAATTGCCTATTGAGCTAAAATTCATAAATTATTTATGCTTTTATCTCTTCCTGACATATGTGAAGAATTATGCTGAATTGCGCGTTTGCATAATCACAAACGAAACGTTCGATTTGGCGCCTTCGCACCCAAGAAGACCTTATTATGTACACCTCGAAAACAAGTAAAAAGAAAGGATGGGGACCAAGAAGACAACTTCGTCAATTTCTTCTGCCATTTCTAATTTAACTATGACCCAATTAATTACGAGCTCATTAGAGAGAGAGAGAGAGAGAGAGAAGGGAGAAGGACACAAAATGCACCAAACAAGTGTCCCGTGATGCGAAAAAGTCCATCGCACGACCTCCGAAACCGCGCCAGGGTTCTGACACGTGTATTATTACAATGACCGGCCTCCGATTGCTAGCTTTGCGCGCCAACCAGCTACCCCATCCTAAATATGGATCATTACCATATCGAGAAAAAATTATCGAAAATTTGTGTTTTTTCTTTCTTAATTCGTTTTGTTTAAGACGTGTTTTGGACCGGCGTAGGCAGGATTCTTCGCAATACAACGAAGGGAAAAAGACGAATTCACCTGCCGACCGGTTCCAACAAAGTAATGAGAATATTACAAAGAAGAGTCACTACCTATGTGAACATGTTAAAGTAAAGAATACTCTACTAACGTTGTACTTTTTTTTACTTTAGATGGGAGATTATTTAAAAGAAAAGAAGATATAGTTGTTATACGATGAAATGCCTATTTTGTAAGCTTGTGAACAATGCTATTTTGAGGTCTACGGGCCCACGAAATACTCCATCCTGGATTGTAAATAGGAAGCAAGTGTGCAAGATGAAAGGATGAATACTCCAGAGGCAAATGCCCTTTTATCGAATGGCATTACTTAACACATTGTAATCGCTTTCAAAAATCATGTTGTGGATGCCGAGGGACTTGATAGATTCACGGAGCAAGGAGAAGGGCTACAACTTCCACTCCCACTCCCACTCCCACAAGTGAATTCCATCCTCCGCATGTTGTCTATGCTCCTACAATCGAGCCTCTAGCCAATTTTGCAATAATACCAATTACTCATTTATTATTCCTTTAAAGTACTCATCTACATTAAATTTTAGCTTTTGATTTAACAAGGCTGGTCATATGAATTTCACATGAAATTCATGTAATTGACGGCTATATTATAATCCTCTCATAGAGATGGCGGTAAATCTTAAAAAGTATTTTAGGCTATATCTGGTTATCTAGACATTTTGACCAAATAGGTCTGAGATAGGATGTCTAATAACTTGTATATAGCTTGATAAATGTTCTGATATGAAAAGAAAGAAGAACTATCCGCCTAAAGAAAACAAATTTAAGCCATCTCCCCTCTCTCTCTATCCACCACCCCCACCCACGAAACCAGAGAAAGGGCCAAAAGAAACAAAAAACACGTAAAGCCCAGAACCCAAAAGAAATCAACATAAATCCCATCCCCATCTCCTTCACCGAGATGAAGGAGCGGTAACAGCAGCTTCCACAAAGAGGCAATAGCAGCTCCGGCCCGCGTCTTGCTCTTTCCTCTCCAATCCGATCCCATCCATCCGCCCAAACCTCCCTTTCTCTCTCTATCTCTCTCGCAGCATGATTCCGAGCCGAGCCGCTGCGGCACCCGACGACGTCCCGGAACTCACCGGATCGGCCCCGAAGAGGCAGCGCCAACATCAACGACTCCGCATTTAATTGGAAAAACCTGTCATTAACTAATTCCCTTGAACACGATTAATTAACACGCTTGCAAAATCTGGCATTTAATGGAGAAAATCTGCTCAAATTAGCTATCATACGAATGCAGTTGTCGATTCTTCTTTTTCCGCTATTTGGAAAATTTCATGGTTGTAATCGACTCGTTCATAGACAACCCGACAAGCTGCGACAATTTATCGGAAAAAGAAGAAGAAGAAATTATGAAAAGAAATAGGGGAGACAAAATATGTGATACCTGAGCCCAGAGGACGTTGGGGTGGGGGCGGGCTTTGATGAAGTAATCGGTGCCCCACTTGATGGCCTCGAGCGCGTGTGCCAGCTCGCCGGCGGCGGCGATCTGTCGGCCGTACTCCATCACCCCCCTCGACAGCATTGTGACGGTGAACGCCATGGGGAGGCCGAACTTGACGTTGTCGCCGGCGTCGTAGTATCCTCCGACCAGGTCCACCGTCGCATTCCAAACACGGGACCCCATCAAGGATATTTATTCAATGCACGACGCACATGGAAAGGTAATCGAGAAGAGAAAAAGAGATGGAAAGAAGATCCGATGGCATTGGTTGAAATGAATCAGGACGAACCCCTTGCTCGAGGCCATCGGTGAGGCCGGAGTGGTCGCGCCAGGCGACGCGCTGGTTGTGGGGCAGATGGCCGGAGCGCTGCGCCTCGAAGTAGAGGAGGCTCTTCGTGAGGGCCTCGCCATAGTCCGGAGGCCGAGACTGAGAATGAGAGGCGGCCACGAGCATGATGAATAGGAGGAGGAGGAGGAGGAGGAGGAGGAGGGCGGAGCGGTGGCGGCCGAGAAATGCGAACATGGCGGCGGCGTTCATGCAGGGACGGCGTCTCTCCCTTCCTCTCTCTCTCTTCTCTCTCTCGGCGGGTATTTATGCGAGTTATATGATATGCGAGTCCCTTTGGTACTTGCCTTGATATGATTAGCAGAAAAGAAGAAAAAAATTTGGGCTCAAAGCCTGTAACGAGCTCAAGCTTGCGTCCTAAAAAGGAACTTACGGTGATGACAAAAACAAAACAATAACTTTCCGAGGATTGGATCATCAATCTGGTTTTTATGGGAAAGCATTAATTATTTTGCTCGGGTAGTAATAAAAGTAATGCTCTACTTATTAGGTATGTTCGCTGAGAGTTCTCAGGACACCAACTGAAATGAAAAAAGTTTCGTGTATATTACTATACATGTACACACTCTTATCTATTGTGATTTCTTATATGGATAACGAAATAGAACGTATTTGATATAGTAAACGACATCGTGCCAGCCCATTTCGTTACGTAAGTATTACAAATTGCTCAAATTTTGGAGTTCTGAGGCAACGTTTAGGCACCCACTTCGTGGGGGTTTTGATTTGACGGAGTAAAGCCAAAAACCCATTTTTACAGAATTTTCAATTCGAAGCGGGTGGAGATTAAATGACTCTCGACTTGTCACTGCTTTTGCGTGTTCAACCTTACCAAATGTTCCTTTCGTCTGGTGAGGCGCGGTTGGATTAAGTCGCACAAGCAATGGTCAAAGCCATGGTCCGGAGAAAAGAAAATTCAGACAACTGGTTAACCCTTTTGGGATCTGAGCGCGTCGGACGCAAGCAGTGGTGTTGAAAGAGATGGGAGAACAAACTCGGGATGACGGTGGAAGGAGTTCGAGAGAGTAAGTACATAATTATTCATGTATTATATATGATTTCCCATATAATCTAATGTGCTCTAAAGGAAAAGAAACTGTCTTTGTTTATGAATATAATTAAATGGTTACAAGTTTTCAGGAGCCATGCCTATTAAACCTCAAACCTGTTCTAAATTGTAAAGGATTTTCCTAATGGGTATATCAAACTCATCCTGTGGTTCGAAACCCTATTGCAAGTTGGTGTTGATCCCGATTTAATCCCATCTGCCTCCATCTCTAGAGCAAAGTATAGGTCCCACTCCTAACTCATTTACCTAGATACGTTGAGCGTGATTTATATGGAAGTTGATTTATTACCGAGCGAAAGGTTTTTTTCACCATATCTCTATTAGGAAAGTCTGCTACTAGAGGACAAAAAAAGGAAAAGATGTATTTGTTATATATTGCACAACTACAAATTACACTTAATCTATTACGGATCTTTATATCAATTTGGGTCATACTATACATAAGATCGATGCAATCTGCATATTTGATGAATGAACTTCAAACGGAATATGTTTGCTCATGCGATAACGATGCCATTTTCAAGACAAAGCATTTGGATACATGAACTTATGATGAATTTATACACGCATCAGTTTTTTTTTTCTCACGACCAACTCTACGTGCCATAAAAATAATGTATAGCTCAGCCATTTGAGTCAATCTCCAAAACAATATAATTCAAAGGTGAATTCAAGCTTCACAGTCTCCACCGCTTAGGCTGTGACTTTGCGAAGCAAGAGTAGGTCGACTCTTTTCATATATGCTCTTGAAATATGATGATTAGGTACCTAAAATTGTCAGTAGCATGTCTTTGTCCATTCACAAAGGTCGTCATGGTTCAGTGCGTGCGTGCTGAGGTTCGAATCCAGCTCATTATCATAACTTCAACAACTCGTATTAAGTGGAAACCACAGACTTTGGGGGTCAAATTAATGAGTTTTAAGAGAAGATGAGCGATTTTCTGCTTCTAGAAAAAGTTGGTAATTGAGGGAACGAGTATAATACATTGAAAAATAGTGTGTGTTCAGTGAGATTGATTGCATCATCTCTTCCCACCAAAGACATAAAGAATGACTTACTCCAATGGAGGGAGGAAAGAAAGAGCATCATCGGACGTGTTGAGACTTTCCTCAGCCTGGCCCTTGGCAAGCGAATCTTACGGTGGGGCAATGCTTACTAAAGACTGATGCTAAGTTCGTCCTCCTGGGATTCGAGAATCCGGTACGTGGATTTTCAAACGTACCTACATGGTTAATATACTTAAGACAGTATGTGTAGTCATCGTTTGTGTGTCTGTGCGAGTGCAGACAAGGGTTTAGATTGCGATTATAGGGTTATTGAGAAAAGTGTCAAAAAAGTCATAAATCTTTTATATTTATATCAATTTAGTTCTAAACCTTTCATTGATACTAATTTAATCCTAAACTTTTTCATTTGGTGCCAATTTAATTCTAAATATTTTCACTTGATGCCAATTAAGTTCTTTCCGTCTAATTTTAGACAGATTTTGCTGACTGGGCATTGGTCGGTTGACGTGGCACGATTTTCGCCGACGTGAACAACTTTTAATAATATTTTAATATTTTTCGATTATTTTATTTTATTTTATTTTTTCATTTTTCTTTTCTTTTTCTTTTTCTTTTTTTCCTTCTCCTCCTCCCTCCAGCCTCAACCTTGCCGGCCTCTCGTGAGCCTCATGGCCATTAGTAAGGCCCGAACCCCGCCAGAGGCCGCGAGGGCAGCCTCACGTTGGGCGATGAGGCTAGCTTGAGGCCTCCCAAGTTGCAAGAGCGGCCTTGCTAGAGGTTGGGCGAGACTTGACCGTTGCAAATCTAGTGAGGGCAAGCCTCACCGCCCAGTGAGGCCGCCCTCGTGGCTTGGGCGGCCTCAAGCTAGCCTCGCTGCCCAGCGCAAGCCTAAGTAGCACCGACACGTGACACGAGACACGCGACACGACACGACACGTCATTTCTAAAAATCGAGAATTCCGGCATGTTACAACACGTTGTATATTAAATGAATATTTTTATTTTTAATTAATTTGATTCAAATTCATAAATAATTAATTAATTAAAAAAAGAGCCTATAATAAATTTACACTAATAATATTAATAAATCAATTCATTTGAGATTCGAAAGATATATTCATAGTTAATGCGAAACATGTTTTTAACTTTAACAAAAGTTATTGATGAAACTAATAATTAATAAGAAATTAGAATCAATTTATTTAAATAAATCCATGATTTTCTACAATGATCAAAATTTATTATTATTCAAAATTGAATATTTTTATTTTTTAAAATTATTTTTTAATTTCATTTATTTAATTTTCCGATTAAAAAAAAATCCCCAAAATCCACCCCTTCTTTCCTTCATCCATTTCCCCCACCCCAAATTTATTTTACCTTTTTCCCTCCCCCACCACTAACAGATAGGCTATCAGCCTTCACTTCCCCCTCCCCAACGTCCAAAAGTCACACATCGTTCGCCCCCACCTTTTTTTTTTTTTTTTTTTTTATTTAATTCCTTATCGAAACCCTAGTTACCCTCCTTTTCCCCTCCTTCTACCGCTCTCCGCACGACCCCTTTAGCCCTTCCTCTCCTCTTCCTCTCGATCTTTCTCCTCCTCCTCCTCCTCACCGCACGACCACCTTCCTCTCTGCACGACCCCCTTCCTCTCCTCTTCCTCTTGATCCTTCTCCTCCTCCTCCTCATCGCCGATCCATTGCAACAATGGCGGCCCTCGCCGCTCTCTCTAGCCATCTCTCGCCGTCGCGGTGGTCCGTTCGTGGCTTCGTCTCGCCGGCGGGAGCTTGCTTTCTCTCTCTTCTTTCTCTTTGTTCAGCTCTTTCTCTAGCTGTCTCTCGTCGTCGCTCGCGGCCTTTGCTCTCTCACCCTCCCTTGCCTCCACCCTCCATCAGTCTTCCGGACACGCGTCGACACGTGTGTTTAGAAAAGTTGACCGCGTGTTCGACCGTGTTGATGTGTCCGACACGCTCTGACACGTGTCAAACACGACATGGAAGCATGGACAACGTGTCTGTGCTTCATAGGCGCAAGCAACCCTCGCAACCTCTAGCGAGGGCTCAAGCCTTACTAGTGGTTGTGAGGCTCACTTGAGGCCAGCGAGGTTGACCTCGACCTTGCCGGCCGTTGCCTCTGGCCGGCTAGAGGAAGGAGAATGACAAGGAAAAAAGAAAAAAAATCTAAAAATCTAAAAATATTATTAAAAGTTGTACACGTTAGCATGTCACGGGCCAAAAGAAGGCCAACCCAAGAGGTTCCCAGAGGACAACCGTGACGCAGCCTTGGAGGATCTCCTGCTTTCACTCAGGTTCTCGCCAAGTCTTCTCCCTGAAGTATCCAAGTGCGGGCGAAGCCGTAATTAACTCTATCTCTATTTATGTCGGTAGTTGATAGCTTTCATTTATGTCGGTAGTTAGTAGCCGCCATTAGTGTCGGTAGATGAGGCGGTGCGATCTCGTCCACCGGTTAAATCCTAGATCAATGGTTGTAATCCGAGGCCCTCAACTATAAGAAGGGGTGTCCTCCTTCATTTGTAATCATCCACTACTTCCGCAATACAAAGCAATCTTCTTTCCAGAGCTCCTCTCTCTAGATTCTTTCTCTCTCTACGATCCGGGTATACGAGCAAGTGAGCGTTCGATCGAGCAAGGCTTGGCTTGGGTGCCCAAAGTTGCCCGAGTCGCCGCGAGGTCACGATCCCAATCGATCGGCCCGTGACATTAGCATCGGCCGTACCATGTCAGCTAGCTGTCGTCCAATCAACAAAATCCAGCCAAAATTAGCGAAAAAGATTGAATTGGCACCAAATCAAAAAGTTTAAAACTAAATTGACATCAATAGAAGGTTTATGATTTTTTTGACATTTTTTTCCCAAGGTTCTTTCCAGGGGGACAGAGACGGATTACAGGCACATGAGCAAGAGCGAAAAGGGCCAAAACAATATATTATAGGAACAAGAATAGGCTTGTAGATTGCAGTAGAGGAAACCTATGGTGGCTTGGGCTTCGACGATGAGTAAGGTGGCGAATAATGACCATAGAGTGTAAGCCAGGGGTTTCCACAACAAGATACATGCACAGGGGACCGAAATCATTCCTAGAGATGACAATGATCAAGATCCGCTGACATTTGCTATGGCGAGCAGACGGAGAAAATGAGCAAAATAGGCTTTCAAGAGGGGACAACTCGAGGCGAATGCAAGCCCCTACACAACCAAATCGATTGACGCCCATTATTTGCCTCCCAATATAGTTAATTTTCAAAGTTCAGTTTTATGCCAAGTCCAAGCCCTACACAGCCACATGAAAGATCATTTTCCATCTCCAACACAAGAACTATCACGATAGCATCATCATTTACTCATGGAAGATTACAAACTTCGCACTTTAATCTCACTTGTTAGGCTTGACCTGTAGGGATGAGAATTTTAGCTATATGCATCCAAGAACTCATCTTAAAGGCCCAAAACCATTCGGCCCGGTGACATTGATACATGACCTGCTTTTTTGGGCTTGACAAAAACCATGAGCTATATAAGCTTTCTTCAACATATCTATGTAATAGAGCCCAGTCTCTGACAATGATCAATTGTGTAGAAATGTCCTTAATTTCATGTTTCATCAAATTAACTTACGACATGTGTATGATCTGTTGATTTCATCAATGTGCAAAGTTATGTTCATGGTCCTAGGTGAGCACAATTCGTCGATTTTGATACGGTAAAATTTATGCTGAACCTTGGTCCTCAAAACAATTAACTTCAGAACCGTCTTTCACTATGCTCTTTCTTTATGAGTGAAAATCAATTACCAAGAGTTCTTTTTTTGCATGCCTTCTTTCTCCAATAGGCTTCTTGGTAAGCCTGGCCCATCTACATGTTGGGCCTTCCAGCCAGTATGCTTTAAGACCATACCTTGCTCGATGTTTTCTTTTTAATGGTGGGATCCTTTTTTTGCTTTCCTTTTCTTAATTTGGAAGGTCTCTTGTTTTAATCACGTCTATAGTATCTTACTATAGAAGCCAACATTTGGAATTTCTCTTGCAAATTTTGTTTCAGCTCATACACTTGTGCGCATTCAATATAATAGAGTAATTCCAGTTAGCTTACCTTTTTCAGGTTGGATGTTCATTTAATATTTCTTGCAAACGAAAACTTAGGACAATCAAGAGAACCAAAAATTTTAGCTCCCCATTATTTAAGTCTTGCAGTAGACGTGCTTTGACTTTTGTTAAATGCAAGATCCCTAAAATATTCACACCTTACTAATGATTAATGCGTGAATTTACATATAATCTGCTTATATTTATAAAGTGAGAATAGTATTTTAACTGTTGACGTATCATTTACTTTTGCCATTGCATTTTTAATAGACAAGCTTTTTATTAAGTAACTAGATGCGAAAATACCGCAATGTTTAAGGGAGCGACTTATTTTTCGTAATATACATCGTGAGTATATTAGTAATTTAAAAATACTTAATAAACTGAATATGAACCGATTTTTTTCTTCTTTTTTTCAGAAAAGCACTGGATCCCTTCTATTTTCCATGATGGTATTGATTATGCATCCTCTTTTTTCGGACGGACTACATTTTCTTTTAGGCAATTGTACTTGATCTTGAGAATTAATTAGGAATATGTAAAGATCGTTAACTTATTTTACATATTTGACTCGTCCTCCGGGATCGATAATGTTTTTATGAAACAGATTTGGATCTTAAATAATTTCATATCAAGTCAATCAAGTTTGGCCCTTCTTGATTACTCATTCGATTTGGATGGAGGAGGCAGAGTGTTTGGTCCCTACCTCCAAGGTTTGAGGATAGGGCCAGGCCACACGGCAAAAAGCAAAAAAAAAAAACAAGAAAAAGAAAAAGAAAAAGAAAGGGAGAATGTCTTACCGTTGGTGTTTTTACGCGAAAGTTATTGTCTTCTCTCTACTTCTTTTTAGGTTCAAAGGTAGATGGAGGGTTTTGTTTTTAGGCAAAACTAGGAGGACCGATTGAATTTTACACGTTCTAATGGCACTTTTTCATCCCGTTCTGATGATGCAAGTAAAGTAAACCCATTAGAAATTTACATGATTTGAAAAGTGAAAAGAGTGAAGTTGAGATAATGTAATTAGTGGTGTTGTTATGTGACACACCTCGATGACCCTAAAAAAAAAAAGAAAAAAAAGAAATAGAGTATCTTCCCTATATGGGCCATACGAAGTCCTTAGATCTTTAATTTGCCTAATCAAGTCGTCTAATTTAAATGGCTTTTCAAATTACATCTTTCCAATTCTGAATTTGGTTACTTGGCGCTTGTGTTCAACGAAGTGGGCAAGAATCCAAGATGAAAAAGACCTTTGGTAGTCGTGAACTCTCAATTGATCAACGGCCACGATGAACATATCGGCTTCGGCAAAAGTAATATTTGTAAGAACTTAGTGTATTTACCCTATTAAAGTAAACAACATCACGTAGAAGGATGCTTTCTAGGACTAAAAGCATCTACCCAACCATCGAACACAATGCTTAATCATCGAGCCCCGGCCATGAATAAAGCTAGACGGACATTCATCGTGTCTCAAATCTTTAAAATAATTAGGCTCACACCTAAATCCTTGAATCGTGATTGACACCAAACACCTTCCTTGGAAAATTTTATCAAAGAGAGGTCTCAGATCTTGGCTTCTCCCATTTTTATGGATGGTAGAAGACAAAGCAAGGAAAAGATGTACGTTGATAACGAGATAGCTTACTTTACGTAAATTCCCGATCTATAAAATGCTCCTATTAATTTTGAGTTGATCCATTGTTTTGGCACCTTTTCTATCACATATGAGGAAAATATGCCGAATTTTGTGTTTATATAATCAAAACGTTAATGTTTAATTTGGTGCACCAACACCCTATAAGATCTTATTATATACATAGTTCAACAATTTATAGGAATTCAAACACCTGGTATAATTAGCATATTAGGTCATGTAAGTAACGAATGATGTGAAGATGTAAAAAGATTTCGACATTTGAAAGTTTTAATTTCATTGTAATGAAGATTTCCTTAGTAATCCTATAAAAAGCTTACTAGCTTTGTCATCAAAAGGATTACTAATTATTGATTAAAAACCTTCCTAAGTCTCTTTACTGACAAACGAGATTCGACTTGCAAAATGGAGCACTGTCATCAGGTAGTATTTTTTCGACAAAGCGTTTTACTTTTAGCTCATTTACAAATACAGAAAAAAAAAAATTGCAATTTAAGAATTTAAAACGGTCAAATTTGTCAATTGTGAAGTAGAGTCGTGAGTGCCGTGACATGGGGTGTCGTATACGCGGCAAGACATCATGCACAAGAGACTTTTCAAGAAGATTATTCCATGGAAAATCTCCATGGCACTAAAATTTTCCACACGCAAGGGACCACCACCATGGAAATTTTGTGTCCCAATAATGCCAATTTAAGAAGACTTTCACCTTGACCTTATAGAGAAGACCGTGTTGATCACTTCACAATACAAAAGGGGCTTTATCATAAATTGAAATATTTGCTGAGTGTGGTTCATCCACATGTTGGGCCTTCGAGCCAGCACGCTTTAAGACCATACCTTGCTCTATATTTTCTTTTTAATGGTGGGATCAATATTTTTTCTTTCTTTCCTTTTTTAATTTGGATTGTCCCTTAATTTAATCGTATCTTGTATCTTATTGTATTCGTATATAGTATCTTAGTATATAAGTAACTTTTGGATTTTCTCTTGCAAATTTAGTTTCAGCTCGTACGTTTGATGTACACGTTCAATCTAATAGAATGATTCCAGTCAACTTACCTTAACATTTTAGGTTGAATGTTCATTTAATGAATTTTGCACATGAAAACCAACCGAAGTATAGACTCCACATATTAAAATCTTGCAGTAAATACGCTTTGACTTTTGTTGGGTTCAAAATACTTAGACTTTCAGAAAATACGAATTTTTGACACATGATAATCTGTTAATATTTTTGAAAGTTAGAATAATATTTTAACTTTTGACATTTTTACTTTCGCCATTGAATTTTAAACAGACTAGTCTTTTATAAAGTAACGAGATGCGAAAATACTGTAATATCAAGAGAGCGACCAATTTTTCGTAATGTGCATCGCGAGTTTATTATTAATTTAAAAATTATTGATTAAAAGTGCTTAATAAAACGAAAATGAACCCCTTTTTTTTAGATCAAAGACCTTGATGGAGGAAGGATAAGGAAGGCGAGGGTGGTGCTGGGCCAATCGGACGAACAGCTGGCCCCCAAAGTGAAACCACCATTGGAGGAGACAAGTCAGGCAGAAATGCACTGGAACCCTTCTTTTTCCCATGTTGGAAATGATTTATTTATCAATTATTTTCCAATGGAATACATTTTCAGTCTTGCGCAATTATCTGTGACCTCATGAATTAATTAGGAATATGTGAAGATAGTTAGCTTACTTTACATATTTCCCTCGTCCATCGAGATGGATGATATTTTTATGAAATGTATTTGAATATGAGATAAGTTCATATCAAATCAATTAAGCCTAGCTTTGTTGGTTACACATTTAGTTTGGACAGAGCCCTATGAGATTTGAGGATGGAACCGGCTTGTATAGCAAAAAAATAATAATAATAATAATAATAAGAAAGAAGAATGTCACTGTTGGTGCTTTTACTCATAATTTAATATCTTCCCTCTACTTTATTTAGGTTCATAAGTAGATATCTGGAGGTTGTTTTTTGAGCAAAATTCGAGCGATTGATGGTGTTTTACACGTTCTAATGCCTTTTTTTTCAGCCTGGTTTGATGCATGCGAAGTAAACCCATTAGAAATTTACACGTTTTGAAAAGTGAAAAGAATGAAATTGAGATAATATAATTTGATGTATTGGTAAGTAGCGCACCTCAATCGTCCAAAAAACAAAACATAGAAGTAGCGTGCCTTGCCTATAAGGGCCTTGCAAAGCCCTTCGACCTTTAATTGCCCAATCAGGTCAATTTATATAGCTTTCCTAACAAATGTTTTCAACTCTAAATTTGATTAATCGGAGCTCATTTGTTCAACGAAATGGGCAAGAGTCCGATATGAAAAGGATCTTTTGCCATTGTGAGCTATACGAACATAGTTCGCAGGCAATCATCGTGTCTCCAACCTTTAAAATGAGTAAGGATCACGCCTATTTCCAAGTCAACGAGGGTCGGAGAATATCGTAAAATCCCTAAATCATAATTGACAGCAAAATTGGCACCAAACAACTTCCCTGCAGGTTTTTTTTTTTTTTTTATCAAAGAAAGCTCTTGGATCCGAGCTTCTTCCCTTTTTATCATCTAAAAAAGAAGGCAAAACAAATAAAAGATGTACCTCGGTAACGAGATATACCAATTTACATAAATTCCCAATCTACGAAGTATGCCCCATTCGCTTAATTGTTCTTTTAGTCGATCCATTGCTTTGGCACCTTTTCCATCACATATGAGGATAATATGCTGAATTTTGTGTTAACATAATTGATACGTAAATGTTCAATTAGGTGCCCCAACATCCTTTAAGATCTTATTATATACATGTTTAAACAATTTATAGGAATTCAAACACCTAGTATAATTGGCATATTAGACCATGTAAGTAACTAATCATGTGAAGACGTGAAAAGATTTCGATAGGCTTTGAAAGTTATAATTTCCTTACAATGAAGATTTTTTCTTAGTAATCCTATAAAAAGCTTACTAGGAATTACTAATTATTGATTAGAAACCTTCCTAAGTCTCTTTACTGACAAAAGAGATTCGACTTGTCAAATGTTGCACTATCATTTGATAATACTTTCTTGATAAAGTGTATTATTTTTAGCTCATTTATAAATATAGAAAAAAGATGCAATTAAAGAATTTAAATGGTCAAATGTGTCAATTGTGAAGTAGAGTTGTAAGTGCCGTGACATTGGGTGCTACGCGAGACACTTCAAGAAGATTTTTCCATGGAAAATCTTGATGGCACTAAAATTTTCCACACGCAAGAGACCACCATCATGGAAATTATGTGTCCTAATAATGCCATTCTAAGAAGACTTTGCTTTGACCTTAAAGAGAAGACCCGTGTTGATTACTTCACCATACAAAAGAGGCTTTTTCATAAGTGGAAATGCTAAATTGCAAAATGGAAAGGTATTAATTCCTCCGCCTCCTTTGTTTCCACTTGTTCCTCCCTTTGCTTTCCTTCACCCTTTGCCCTCCTGAGCAACGCGATGTCTTGCTCCATCTTAAAAATTTCTTCATGCTTGATAGGATGGCATCATGGCATTGGACTCTTGTGATTAGAATGATCATGTTGTGTCATATCCAAAGACAAGCATCTTTTCCATCACTGATGGGGAAAATGTGCCAAATCTTAGGTTTACATAACCAAAAAGTAAATGTTGAGTTTAGAGCCCTGACATTCTTGAGACCTTTTATTACACGTTAAAAACAATTTACAATAATCCAACCACCTAGTATAATGCGAGCATATTAAGCATGGGTTTGGTTTGACTTTAGAAATGGATTTAGGGTGCAATGCAAATATTGAAAGCCAAAACTCTTTAAGAAAGGGCGGTCGCACGACCTCAGGTGGCCATTTTGTGGGTTGTGCAACCTCGTCAACCGCCCTCATGAACAAGATGAACAATAACAATGAGGGGCAAAATTGGAAAAATAAAGAATTGCTGAGGATAACCTTGGGAAAAAAAAAATCATTTAACCATAGTTTCGGCATTCCGCAAACGATACTTTGAAAAGCTTGCTAAACACCTCAACATTTCCTCAACAGCCTTTGAAAGCCGAAAGCTCCTTGAAAAAGCTTAACCAAATGCACCATAAGTCATTCAAGAAACTAGTCGTGTGAAGAAGTGAAAAGATTTCGGCAGGATTGATACTTATTATTTTGTCATAATGAAGTTTCCTAATAATTCTATGAAAAGCTCAAGAGCTTTGTCATAGAGTTATTAATATTTGATAGCCAAGTTATGAATTTTTATCTGTGTTTTTTAATGGATGACTCATTACAGCCACCCTAATTCTCTCTACAAGCAATGAAATATAAAGAACATGCTTTTATCGTTCTCTAGCTCATTCACAAATATCAACAAAAATTGTGATCAAAGAATATAGGAAATTTAAATTCGCAAGTTGTCAAATCAAGTTAGTTAATGTTGTGATATGGAATTAGTACATGTGGCACGATAATGCACTCAAGAGGACCTTTCGAAAAGATATTTTTTCTTGAAATTTAATGGCACTAAAAGTTTTTTCATGCCCAGCTAACCCAGCCAAGGGAAAATAAAAAGAGAAGACCATATATGTGACCCCAATAATGTCGTTTCATGAAGACTTTTTTTTTTTTTTATGACCCGGGAACCCCCGTACAGCCGACAGCCGGCGAGGTAAACCCGGGGTGACGCTAGCGCAGGACCCACCACCACAATGTCACACTTAAGAATCCCTAATGACAACGCTGGGGTTCGAACTTCTCCCCTTCGTGAGGGGGAGAGAGCCCAAAGCCAACATTGCCGTTGCGGGCGGTGGTGTTTCATGAAGACTTTGATTTCTACAAACTGTGTCTTTTTCTTCCCTTTTCAATTGTGGCGGTAAAGTACTTGACAAGCATTTCTTTTAAATTAATCGTCGGCAAGTAATGGAGAGATTAATTTATAAGAAGAGTTTTCCATTGAAATTTCTATGGCACTAATAATTATCCACACTCAACTGACCCCACCAAGGCTCTTTCCCATGAAGATTCGGCGATCCCAATTATTTTATTTTAAGAAGACTTTGACTTTGACCTTTATGAGAAGGCTTGTGTGATCACTTCACCCTACAAAAGGGCTATTTAAGTGGAAGCACTCTCCTCTACCACCAATAAACTCGCTCGCATGCTAAATTGAAGAATGGGGTGGCATCAGATCCTCTGCCTCCTTTGTTTTCACTTTTTCTTACATTCCTCCCTTCGATTTACTTTGCCCCTTTGCCCTCCTGACCAACGCGATGCCTTGCTCCATTTTAAGAATTCCTTCGAGCTTGATAGTAAGGCATCAGACCCTTGTCATTGGCATTTCGACGACTCCTATTATCAAAAGATAAACCCTGTCAAGTCTTATCCAAAGACAAATTCATGGTACAAGGGCATGGATTGCTGCTCATGGGATGGTGTCGCTTGTGATAATGCCACCGGTAACATCATCGGTCTCGATCTTACTTGCAGTTGGCTTCGTGGCACTCTCCATTCCAACAGCTCCCTCTTTCGTCTTCGCCATCTTCGGAGCCTCAACCTTTTCGGTAATAACTTTGTTGGCTCTCACATTTCGTCTAATTTGAGTGCATTTGCAACATTGACTCATCTGAATCTCTCTAGTTCATCCTTTTTGGGTTCCATTCCTAGTGAAATCTCTCACCTCTCCAAGTTGGTGTCACTTGATCTCTCTAACAATTCTTTTTTTGACACACATTCGTACTCTCCTCTCGGATTGGAAAATTCAATTTTCACAATGCTTGTTCAAAATCTAACAACATTGAGAAAGCTTGTTCTTGATGAAATAGACATGTCCATGGTATCACCAAAGTCCTTTGCGAATTTGTCTTCTTCTTTGACATATCTAAGCATTTGTCATTGTTCCTTAGGGGGGCTATTTCCAGATGCCGTTTTTCGATTGCCGAGCCTCACTAGTCTCTATATGTGTGCTAATTATAACTTGTGTGGGAATCTTCCTAAATCCAATTGGACTAGTCCTCTTGAGTCTTTGTCTCTCTGGAGTACGAACTTTTCGGGAGAAATACCCAATTCGATTGGTAACATGAAGAATTTAACAATTTTAGATCTTGAGTCTTGCCAATTCACAGGAAACATCCCCTCGTCAACGTCGAATCTCAACCAACTCCAAGTTTTGTGGATTGACGGGAATAGCTTTAGTGGGGTTGTAGAGTTTGAATTATTTGTAAAGCTTAAAAATCTTCGAATGCTTTTGGTTTCTCAAGAACTAAATCTAATCTACGATACACTCGAGTATACATTCTCGAAGCTTGAAGTGTTGCAATTGCAATATTGCAACTTGACCAAGTTTCCTTATTTCTTGAATTCATTGAAAAGATTAACACGCTTAGACCTCTCTTCAAATAGGATTAGTGGGGATATCCCGATGTGGTTTTGGGGAATAAGCCATGATACATTGGAATCGTTGGATCTTTCTAATAACCTTTTGGAGGGAGGTATACAGCTATTGCACTGGAAGAAATTGTCAAAAATTTACCTTTCAAACAACTCATTCCATGGACCACTTCCCATTCTTCCACTTTCTACTGTTGACTTTATTGCTTCCTACAATGGTTTCGTTGGTGAGATTCCCTCCTTGATTTGCTAGGTTAGTTCACTCCAACTGTTAGAATTGTCTAATAATAATTTCTCTGGGAATATGCCGTTATGTTTTGGTAATTTAACTAATCTCCAGTATTTAAACTTGAGTGATAATAAATTGCAAGGACCATTACCACGCTCCCTAGTCAAATGCGTGAATTTATCGAGACTAGATCTCAGTCACAATGAGTGCAATGATGTATTCCCGCATTGGCTAGAAGCAAGACAACTATCATATGTTGATTTGCGATCGAACAAATTTCATGGTAGAATCAATCTCACTGTCTTTGGACTCTCCTTCCCTGCTCTTGGAAGTTTAGTTATTTCCAACAACAATTTCACTGGACAGTGGCCGACACAAGTTTTCTCAAACTCCTCATTACATATTATAGATTTGTCTAACAACAATTTTGGAGGGCCAATTCCGCTTCCATCTCCTGTCACATATTATTATTCTATTGCAAGTAATAACATAACTGGAAAGATCCCCTCTTTGATATGCAATGCCACCCAACTCGGGATCATTGACTTGTCGAACAACAGCTTAATGGGTAGCTTGCCTCAATGCTTGACAAATTTTAGCACTTATCTGTCAGTTTTGAACTTGCAAATGAATCACCTTGAGGGCAAAATTCCTCATTTTTTTTCTTTGAGAAGTGGTTTGATGACTCTTGACTTGAGTCGAAATCAGTTTGAAGGCACATTGCCCCGTCGCTTGTCAAATGTAGATATTTGGAAGTTCTGGATCTCAGTCACAATCAGATAGAGGATACATTTCCAAGATGGTTGGGAACACTCCCAGATCTAAAAATTCTTGTTTTGAGATCCAACAATTTGAAGGATCTTGGATATTCCCAGGGGAGCTCACCTGTTTCCTAAGTTACACATTTTGGACCTCTCCAACAACAACTTTAGCGGTCCATTGCCGGTCAACTTGATCATGGACCTTAAAGGCATGATGGATGGCAAAAATGTGCAAGACACATCATTGTATATGACACGATCTTTCAAATTGAGGACATATGAGAATTCAGTGGCCGTAATGATGAAAGGGTTAGAGGTTGAGCTAGTGAGGATCTTGACCTTCCCGACAATTATTGACTTGTCATGCAACTCTTTCCAAGGGAATATCCCTGAAGTTATTGGACATCTTCACTCTCTTGTAGGGCTCAACCTTTCTCATAACCATCTTACAGGTTCCATCCCACCAACTCTAGGGAACTTGACTAATCTTGAATGGCTTGATCTCGGGTACAACGAGTTCAATGATATCTTCCCGCATTGGCTGGAAGCACCACAGCTAGCTATTATAGATTTGTCCAACAACAAGTTTGGAGGGCCAATTCCGCTTCCATCTCCTGTCACATATTATTATTCTATTGCAAGTAATAACATAACTGGAAAGATCCCCTCTTTGATATGCAATGCCACCCAACTCGTGATCATTGACTTGTCGAACAATAGCTTAACGGGTAGCTTGCCTCAGTGCTTGACAAATTTTAGCCCTAATCTGTCAGTTTTGAACTTGCGAATGAATCACCTCGAGGGCAAAATTCCTCATTTTTTTTCTTCGAGAAGTGGTTTGATGACTCTTGACTTGAGTCGAAATCAGTTTGAAGGCACATTGCCCCAGTCGCTTGTCAAATGTAGATATTTGGAAGTTCTAGATCTTAGTCACAATCAGATAGAGGATACATTTCCAAGATGGTTGGGAACACTCCCAAATCTAAAGGTTCTCGTTTTAAAGTCCAACAATTTGAAGGATCTTTTGGATATTCCCAGGGGAGCTCACCTCTTTTCCAAGTTACACATTTTGGACCTCTCCAACAACAACTTTAGCGGTCTTTTGCCGATCAACTTGATCATGAACCTTAAAGGTATGATGAATGGCGAAAATGTGCAAGACACATCATTGTATATGACACGATCTTTCGATCAGGGGACATATGAAAATTCGGTGGCCGTGACGATGAAAGGGCTAGAGGTTGAGCTAGTGAGGATCTTAACCTTCCTGACAATTATTGACTTGTCGTGCAACTCTTTCCAAGGGAATATCTCCGAAGTTATTGGACATCTTCACTCTCTTGTAGGGCTCAACCTTTCTCATAACCATCTTACAGGTTCCATCCCACCGACTCTAGGGAACTTGACTAATCTTGAATGGCTTGATCTTTCTTCGAACAAGCTAAGTCGGGTAATTCCTAGAAATTTGGGAGATTTGGCTTTTCTTGAGTACTTAAACCTCTCGAAGAACCAACTCAGCGGTCGAATTCCACAAGATAAGCAATTGAGCACATTTTCAAGGGACTCATTTAGCGGGAATCCAGGCTTATGTGGAACTCCATTGCCAAAAGCATGCCCTGGCAATGCACAACCTCCTTCACCATCGTCCTTATTAACTTTCGATCGCGCAAGGCATGAGAGTTGGTTCAACCAGAAAATAGTGTGGATGGGCTTTGCATCGGGAATCGTAATTGGGATTTTGATTGCATACATAACATTTGAAACGGGAAGACCCAAATGCCTTATGCAAGGTGTGAGGATGCTGGAGAGTAGAGCAGCCGAGTGGATAGAGAAGTCAAAACGAAAGGCCATCAAATTTCATGGATAGTGAAATTGTTTGAGGAATCTGTCTTTGTAAACTAGCAATGTAAATTTAGTTAATAGAGATGGCGCCGAGACAACTTGAAATATCATTTCCCTTATGAAGGTTTGTTTCTAATGTCCTTTCTCCATATTTCTCATTGCAATTTCATATAAGTTGAATTGAGAAGATGAATAACATGATTAGTCAATCACGCAGCTTTAGATAAAGAAGAAGTAAAACACAAAAGAAGAAAATGAACCAAGTGCCATTAATCTCTAAAGATATCTTTTCCACCTTCCCATGTGCATAACTTTATATGTCCATGAAGAATTAGAAGTGAAGACTACCTTTCACTCATTCAGTCATAGTTAGATAATATCAATATGCCAAAGAATTATGTTTTGAAGGATCAACCCTGAAATTTGTGTATAGGATCAACTTTTTTTTTCTATTCAAAGAGTAAATCTTTGGGTGGAACCTACTTAATATTATGTTTCATTAAATAAATTTGGGATAGTTGTACGAGTGGTGGGCCTCGTCAACATACGAAATTACATGAATAGTCGAAGGTTAGCAAAATTCATCGATCTCCATAGCGTGGGTTTATACTAAACCATGGTCTTCAAAACAATACACTTTTAGAAACATCTTTGGCCATGCTCTTTTTAGGAGTGAAAATCAATTAGCATGAGTTTTATTTCTTCTCATGCCTTCTTTGAACATAGGTCTCTTGCTAAGCCCGGTCCACTTGCAAGTTGGGCCTTCCACCCAGCTCACTTTGCGGCATTACTTTGCTTTCGAGGTTTTTTCTTTATTTTACAGTGCAACCATATTTTTTCCTTTTTAAATTTGGGAAGGCTCTTATTTTGCTCACATATTTTATCTTAATATATAGCATCTTAGTATATAAGTGGTGTTGAAGCCGGTAGTTTTGACGCGCGTGTTCAATCCAATGGAGCGAGTTGTGGTCAGCTTGGCTTATATTTCGAGGCTGAATGTTCACATCATGGTTTTGGTCCACGAAAACCTAAGATAATCAAGAGAATGGAATTTATGTTTAACAGCAACTACTCTCGCACAGTTGCTTTTGGTGAGATCCCTGATTCGAAAATACGGTAATATTTAATGAAGAGATTAATTTTTATGATATCTACTACAAGTGTATTAGTAATTTAAAAAAAGTTTATTAATTTTGCTCAAATAAATTTAAATGAATACGAGCCGTTTTTTGTAGTGATGGGAGACAAATACAATGGAGGGGATAAGGAAGGGTAGGGCAGGAGGGCAATGCTGGGCCCAATGCGGGGAGGAATAGCTGGCCCACCTAAAGGCCGAAAACCTACCATCACTCGATGCGACGAATCATAGCCGCGTTGCACTGGTCTCGATCCTCCTCTTCTTCCCCCTTTTTCCCATATTGGAAAATCGTTTCTCTCTCTCTTTTTAATCTATGGAAAGATAAAATAAAAGATCTGACCGACCCGAACGTCCCCAACGCTGTTGCGTGACGTGTACACCTTATCATCCGACTGTTCTCTCCATCAAAAGCCTAGAAAAAGAAGAAAAGGAAGGAAAGAGAGAGAGAGAAAGGAAGGGGGCGATTGTGTGGCTGCGATTCCCGGAGATGGCGTGGTCGCAAATTCGTGGGGGATTTGTTAGGGTTTTTCCAGTGTGCCGCGATGCTCAAGAAAGAAACTGGGTATTTCAATCTATCCACCCCACTCTCCATGGCCAATCATAATGGCTTTTATCTCTGTTTTGATTTGGTGAATATGTGGGCTGGTTTTGGTGATGCTAGGACGGGGATGAGGATGGCACGTCACGTTCCTTTCTCGTCCAGATTTCGCTCCATTTGCAGTGCCCTCTCTTTTACACCGCCATCATCACTGTTTGTCTCATGAATTTACTTGGAATATATCTAAAATATAGAGCTTGCTTTGCATAATTTACTCTTATGTAACGAGATCCATGATGCTTTCATAAAAAGAATATTTCCACGGCAAAATGGATTAAAAATGAGTTCACGTCGGTCAGCCTAAGCTTCACCTAATTTGCTACAGTCCCATTTGGATAGGGAGCTGTGGTGTTCGGTCATTGTTATTTTGCAATAAATAAATAAATAAATGGATAGTTATACATTATGAAGATCGACACGGACATACGACACGACACGACACGTTATTTATTAAAAATAGATAATTTCGACACGTTGGGGACACGTTGTATATTAAATGAATATTTTTATTTTTAATTAATTTAATTCAAATTCAATATTTTTATTTTTTAATCTCATTTATTATTTTTCCGATTAAAAAAATCCCCCAACCCCCCCCAATGAAATTTATTTTTTGTTCTTTCCCTTCATACCGTCCATTTCCCCCACTTTTTCTTTCCCTCCCCACTACTGACAGACACGGGTTGTCCCTGTCATTTTCCGTCCCCCAAAATACGTGATGGCCCTTGGCCCTTTTTTAATTATTTTTCCAAAACCCTAGCTCCTTTACCTCATCCTCCTCTGGGCTCTGGCTCGCCGCATGACCCTTCCCGTCATTCCTCCTCTCGATCCTTCTCCTTCCCGTCGTTCCTTGCCGCTCGCCGCACGACCCCCTTCCTCTACTCTTCCTCTCGCCTTCGGCCCTTTCTCCTTCGCAGCTACAACCTCGTCGGATCCATCGCAACATCACAGTGGCGGCCGTCTCTTGCCGTCGCTCACGGCCTCGTCTCTGCTCCCTCGCCATCGCTTCCACCCTCCATCATCTTCTGGACACGCATGTCAAAACGTGTCGGGCAAAAGTTGACCGCGTGTCAGAAAAACGACACGCGTTGACCGCGTGTCCGAGCGTGTCAACGTTGTCCGTGCTTCATAGTATATAACCGGTCTTTCAAAACTCAACAGGGCTTTAAGTTTGGAAAGCGTTTTCTAAATTGAGTTGCAAGACTATCTGAATATCAATTACGGATTCTTATAAGTTTAGAATGAGTTCGAGATTTTTCAAGAATCGACAAATTCAAAGAAGAAGGACATTTTGCCATAATCTTTTATCATCCGATTCGTCCGCGTTGACGAGATTTCATCGTATATTGTGGTCGGTATGAATTTCGTTGCACGCATCATGTTCCTCAAAGTAATAATCATCATGACCCGGGGGGAGAGAGGCGGGAGGGAGGGGGTTATGTAATATGAATGGTGGGCCCTCGTGGGGTCCGTGGGTTGGCAAGTCAGGGATCTCTGGGGCCCACTTTTTGGCGGGGATTGAGAAATTTCCATTTTTCTTTTTCCTCTTTTATTCTTTTCATTTGCATTAGAGCGGCAAAATGGATTACAAATTGCGACCATCTTATCCAAATTGACAACAACAATGAACCTTTGTTTAATTCCTTCAATCCGTCTCCGACACCACTAGTCCGTTTTCCTCAATTCGTTTGAACTAAAAAGATTAAGCCTAATCTTTAAAGGAAGAAAACGTAGTCGGTCAAAACCGAGAGAATATTATAGAAAAAGAAAGTAACGTGAGTGGTATAAATTTCTCTTCACATAAATCGAATTAAACATATAATCTTTTTTTTTTCTACCAATAGAGATCTGGCCTCCAACTAAATAAATAGAACGAATGGAAAATATCATATTATTGAGAAGATTGAAATTCTTATATCACGAAAAACAGTGGAAGTCACCTACTTTAGTTATTGAATTGAAAATAAATTATTGTGTTCACAATCTTTGGACCACCCAAAATTGTAAAGTGAATTATTGCACTTATATATATATTATGTTTTTGTTCCAAGGCATTGAGGCCATGTTCAATCTAATGTTCTCAGCTTTACTTGGATTTATATGGTTTAGTTTTGGTATCGTGTTCATGGGACCTATCTATTTTGTAGCAACTTTGTTATAGATACTTGATATATTGATGTATGTTTAATGGCAAAATGAAGGGCTGTAGATAAAATTGCTCTTGAGTCTATTAGAATTTTGTTAGTGCATTTGTGTTTTGTTCAAAAGCAGAGATAAATTTTTTTACTTTTTTGTCAAATACTTCAAATATAATATGAGAGTTATAAAAAAAATTGTACATGCAAATATATGTAAAATAAAAAATCAAATTACTCACTCTTGCAATATGTGGAAAAAAAGTAGAATGTTAAAAACAAAAGTCAATTCGAACAAATCCTAACATGGTAATCCTACAAATAACACCTATTGATTTATTGAGACACGCATTGCAAAATATCATCATAATGCTTCGTTTGGGAAAGAGAGAGAAGCGAAGAAATGAGGATAAATTTTTAAAGATCTCCACAAAAAGAAATTCAGAAACTCTTTCGGCGTTGTCGAAAAAGGAGTGGAAGGAACCAAAAAAACACGAAAATAAAGATAAAAGATAAAACCAACTTCACGAAATAAATTTAAAAAAAAGAGAGAGGAAGAAACAAAGAAAGGAAAAGGAAAGCGGTCGGAGGAGTAGGTTGGTGGGGACAGGCGAAGGAGACGCTAAGGACGACGGCAGAGAGAAGAGAACCGAGCCAAGTAGGAGAGCCGGTTCCGTTACAACGAAAGGGGAGGGGGCCAAATTTCGACCAAAAAAAAAAAAGGTAATGGGCCCAATTTCTCAACCATAGAAACCCCTCCCCAAACAAAACCGAAAATTATAATATTTTTTTAAATAAAGAAAAGAAAGAAGAACCCTCCACCTAAAGAAAACAAATTTAAGCCACCCCTCCCTTCCTCCCAAAAAAAGAAATCGAAAATTATTATATATATATATATATTTTTAAAATAAAGAAAAGCAAGAAGAACTCTCCACCTAAAGAAAACAAATTTAAGCCATCTCCCTCTCTCTCTGCCTCTCTGTCTCTCTCTCCACCAACCCCCACCCACGAAACCAGAGAAGGTCGAAAGAAACGAAAAACACGTAAAGCCCAGAACGCAAAAGAAACCAACATAAATCCCATCCCCATCTCTTCACCGAGATGAAGGAGCGGTAACAGGGAGCTTCCACAAAGAGGCGACAGCAGCTCCGGCCCGCGTCTTGCTCTTTCCTCTCCAATCCCATCCATCCATCCATCCGCCCAAACCTCCCTTTCCCTCTCCATCTCTCGCGCAGCATGATTCCGAGCCGAGCCGCTGTGGCGCCCGACGACGTCCCGGAAGTCGCCGGATCGGCCCCGAAGGGCCAGCACCAACATCAACAACTCAGCATTTAATTGGAAAAACCGGTCATTAACTAATTCACTTGAACACGATTAATTAACACGCTTGCAAAATCTGGCATTCAATGGACAAAATCTGCCTAAATTGGCTCATCATATGAATGCAGTTGTCGATTCTTCTTTTTCCGCTATTTAGAAAATTTCATGGTCGTAATCGACTCGATTCATAGACATTCCGACAAGCTGCGACAATTTATCGGAAAAAGAAGAAGAAATTATGAAAAGAAATAGGGGAGACAAAATATGTGATACCTGAGCCCAGAGGACGTTGGGGTGGGTGTGGGCTTTGATGAAGTAATCGGTGCCCCATTTGATGGCCTCGAGCGCGTGCGCCAGCTCGCCGGCGGCGGCGATCTGCCGGCCGTACTCGATCACCCCCCACGACAGCATTGTGGCGGTGAACGCCATCGGGAGGCCGAACTTGACGTTGTCGCCGGCGTCGTAGTATCCTCCGACCAGGTCCACCTTCACATTCCAACCGAACACAGGACCCCGTCAAGCGTATTCATTTAATGCACGACCCACATGGAAAGGGAAATCAAGAAAGGCAAAACAGATGGAAAGAAGATCCGATGGCATTGGTTGAAATGAATCGGGACGAACCCCTTGCTCGAGGCCGTCGGTGAGGCCGGAGGGGTCGCGCCAGGCGACGCGCTGGTTGTGGGGCAGATGGCCGGAGCGCTGCGCCTCGAAGTAGAGGAGGCTCTTCGCGAGCGCCTCGCCATAGTCCAGAGGCCGAGACTGAGAATGAGAGGCAGCCGTGAGCGTGACGAATAGGAGGAGGAGGAGAAGAAGAAGGAGGGCGGAGCGGCGGCGGCCGAGAAACGCGAACATGGCGGTGGCGTTCATGCAGGGACGGCGTCTCTCCCTTCCTCTCTCTCTCTTCTCTCTCTCTCGGCGGGTATTTATGTGTTATATAACATGCGTGCCCCTTGGCACTTGCCTTGATATGATTAGCAGAAAAGAAGAAAAAAATTTGGACTCAAAACCTCAAACAAGCTCAAGCATGCTTCCTAAAAAGGAACTTATGGTGATGACAAAAACAAAACAATAACTTTCCAACGATTTGGTCATCAATCTGGTTTTTATGGGAAAGCATTAATTATTTTGCTCGGGTAGTAATAAGAGTAATGCTCCGCTTATTAGGCATGCTCGCTAAGAGTTCTTAGGACACCCACTGAAACAGAAAAAGTTTCGCATATGTTACTATACATGTACATGTTCTTGTTTGTTGTGATTTTTTATACGAATAATGCAATAGAACGTATTTGATCGAGGAAATGATATCGTGGCAGTCCATCGCGATATGTAAATATTACGAATTGCTCGAATTTTGGAGTTTCGAGGCTACGTTTAGGTACCCACTTCGTGGGGATTTTGATTTGACGGAGTAAAGCCGAAAACCCAGTTTACAGAATTTTCAATTCGAAGCGGGTGGAGATTGAATGACTCTCGACTTGTCACTGCTTTTGCGTGTTCAACCTTACCAAATGTTCCTTTCGTCTGGTGAGGCGCGGTTGGATTAAGTCGCACAAGCAATGGTCAAAGCCATGGTCCGGTGAAAAGAAAATTCAGACAAATGGCGAACCCTTTTTGGATCTGAGCGCGTGGGACGCAAGCAGCGGTTTTGAAAGAGATGGGAGAACAAACTCGGGATGGCGGTGGAACGAGTTCGGGAGAGTAAGTAAGCGCATAATTATTCATGTATTATATATGATTTCTCATATAATCTAATGTGGACCGGAGGAAAAGAAATGATTTTTATTTATGAATATAATTGGATGGTTATAGATTTTCAGGAGGTGTGCCGATTAAACCTCAAACCCATTTTAAATCGTATAGGATTTTCCTAATGGGTACATCAAACTCATCTTGAGGTTCGAAATCCGATTGCAAGTTGGTGTCGATCTCAATTTAATGACATCTGCCTCCATCTCTAGAGCAAAGTATACGTCCTACTCCTAACTCGTTTACCTAGGTACGTTGAGCATGATTTATATGGAAGTTGATTTGTTACTGAGTGAAAGGTTCATTTTTGCCATATCTTTGCTAGGAAAGCTTGCTGGAGGACAACAAAAAGGAAAAGATGTAATTGTTACATACCACATAACTGCAAATGACACTTATAGATCAGTTTGGATTGTACTATACATAAGATCAATGCAATTTGCATATTTGGTGAATGGACTTCAAACATAACACGTTTGCTCATGCGATGACGATGCCGTTTTCAAGACAAAGCATTTGGGTACATTAACTTATGATGAATCTGTACACGTATGAGTTTTTTTTCTCGCGACCAACTCCACATGCCATCAAAATAATGTATAGATCAGCCATTGGAGTCAATCTCCAAAATAATATAATTCGAAGGTGAGTTCAAGCTTCACAGTCTCCACCGCTTAGAGAATGACTTTGCGAGGCAAGAGGAAGTCGACCCTTTTCATATATATGCTCTTGAAATATGATGATTAGGTGCCTAAAATGTCAGTAGCATGTCTTTGTCCATTCACAAAGGTCGTCGTGGTTCAGTACGTGCATGTTGAGGTTCAGATCCAGCTCATTATCTTAACCTTAACTACTCGTATTAAGTGGAAACCATGACGAGGGATTTTTGCTTCTAGAAAAAGTTGGTAATTGAGGGAACGAGTATAGTACATTGAAAAATAGTGTGTGTTCAGTGAGATTGATTGCATCATCTCTTCCCACCAAAGACATAAAGAATGACTTGCTCCAAAGGGGGAGGAGGAGAGAACACCACTCGGAAGTGTTGAGACTTTCCTCAGCCTGGCCCTCTGCGTGCGAATCTTACGGTGGGGCTATGCTTACTAAAGACTGATGCTAAGTTCGTCCTACCTGGATTCGAGAATCCGGTACGTAGATTTTCATACGCACCTACATGGTTTATAAACTAGAGACAGGATGTGTTGTCATGGTTTGTGTGTCTGTGCAAGTGCAGACAAGAGTTTAGATTGCGATTATAGAGTTCTTGGGAAAAGTGTCAAAAAAGTCCTAAATCTTTTATATTTGTACCAATTTAGTCTAAATCTTTTATTGATGTCAATTTAATCCTAAACTTTTTCACTTGATGCCAATTTAGTCCTAAACATTTTCATTTGGTGCCAATTCAGTCATTTCCGGCTAATTTTAACCGGATTTTGCTAATTGGCGCCGGTCGGCTGACGTGACACGATTGTTGCTAATGTGGACAACTTTTAATAATATTTTAATATTTTTTGATTTTTTATTTTATTTTATTTTTTAATTTTCCTTTTCTTTTTCTTTTTTTCCTTCTCCTCCTCCTTCCTCCAGCCTCGACCTTGCCGGCCTCTAGTGAGCCTCATGGCCATTAGTAAGGCTCGAGCCCTCGCCAGAGGCCGCGAGGGCGGCCTCATGCAAGGTGGCCTCGCACTAGGCGGCAAGGCTAGGTCAAGGCCTCCCAGTGAGGGCAAGCCTTGCTAGAGGTTGGGCGAGACTTGACCCTCGCCAAATCCGGCGAGGGCAAGCCTCGCCGCCTAGCGTGAGCAACCCTTGTGGCCTCTAGCGAGGCTCAAGCCTCACTAGTGGCTGTGAGGCTCGCTAGAGGCCAGCGAGGTTGACCTTGACCTCGCCGGCCATTGCCTCTGGTCGGATGGAGGAAAGAGAATGAGAAGAAAAAAGAAAAAGAAAAAGAATAAAAAATTCTAAAAATATAAAAATATCATTAAAAGTTGTCCACGTTAACACTGGCCATATTATGTTAGCCAACCACCATCGAGTCAGCAAAATCCAGCCAAAATTAGCCGAAAGGACTGAATTGGCACCAAATCAAAAAATTTAGGACTAAATTGACATCTATAAAAGCTTTAGGATTTTTTTGATATTTTTTTCCCTAGGGTTCTTTCCAGGGGGACAGAGACGGATTACAGGCACATGAGCAAGAGCGAAAAGGCCCAAAACAATATATTACAGGAACAAGAATAGGCTTGTAGATTGCAGCAGAGGAAACCTATGGTGGCTTGGGCTTCGACAACGAGTAAGGTGGCGAAAAATGACCATATAGCGTAATCCAAGGGTTTCCGCAACAAGATGCATGCACAGGGGATCGAAATCATCCCTAAAGATGACAAAGATCAAGATCCACCGACATTTGCTATGGCAAGCATACGAAGAAAATGAGCAAAATAGGCTTTCAAAGGAGGGGACAACTCGAGGCGAATGCAAGCCCCTACACAGCCAAATCGATTGACGCCCTTTATTTGCCTCCCCAGTATAGTTAATTTTCAAAGTTCAGTTTTATGCCAAGTCCAAGCCCTACACAGCCACACGAAAGATCATTTTCCATCTCCAACACAAGAACTATCACGATAGCATCATCATTTACTCATGGAAGATTACAGACTTCGCACTCTAATCTCACTCGTTAGGCTTGACCTGCAGGGATGAGAATTTTAGCTATACGCATCCAAGAACTCATCTTAGAGGCCCAAAACCATTCGGCCCGGTGACATTGATACATGACCTGCTTTTTTGGGCTTGACAAAAACCATGAGCTATATAAGCTCTCTTCAACATATCTATATAATAGAGCCCAGTCTCTGACAATGATCAATTGGGTAGAAATGTCCTTAATTTTTTGTTTCATCAAATTAACTTACGACATGTGTATGGTTGGTTGATCGCATCAATGTGCAAAGTTATGTTCATGGTCATGGGTGAGCACAATTCGTCGATTTTGATACGGTAAAATTTCTGCTGAACCTTGGTCCTCAAAACAATTAACTTCAGAACCGTATTTAACTATGCTCTTTCTTTATGAGTGAAAATCAATTACCAAGAGTTCTTTTTTTCATGCCTTCTTTCTCCAATAGGCCTCTTGCTGAGCCTGGCCCATCTACATGTTGGGCCTTCCAGCCAGTATGCTTTAAGACCATACCTTGCTCGATATTTTCTTTTTAATGGTGGGATCCTTTTTTTTTTTTTGCTTTCCTTTTCTTAATTTGGACGGTCTCTTGTTTTAATCACGTCTATGGTATCTTACTATAGAAGCCAACGTTTGGAATTTCTCTTGAAAATTTTGTTTCAGCTCATACACTTGTGCGCATTCAATATAATAGAGTAATTCCAGTTAGCTTACCTTTTTCAGGTTGGATGTTCATTTAATATTTCTTGCAAACGAAAACTTAGGACAATCAAGAGAACCAAAAAATTTAGCTCCCCATTATTAAAGTCTTGCAGTAGACGTGCTTTGACTTTTGTTAAATCTGAAATCCCTAAAATATTCACACCTTACTAATGATTAATGCGTGAATTTACATATAATCTGCTTATATTTATAAAGTGAGAACAGTATTTTAACTGTTGACGTATTATTTACTTTTGCCATTGAATTTTTAATAGACAAGCTTTTTATTAAGTAACTAGATGCGAAAATACTGCAATGTTTAAGGGAGCGACTTATTTTTCGTAATATACATCGTGAGTATATTAGTAATTTAAAAATTATTGATTAAAAATGCTTAATAAACCGAATATGAACCTGATTTTTTTTTTTTCAGAAAAGCACTGGATCCCTTCTATTTTCCATGATGGTATTGATTATGCATCCTTTTTTTTCGGACGGACTACATTTTCTTTTAGGCAATTGTACTTGATCTTGAGAATTAATTAGGAATATGTAAAGATAGTTAACTTATTTTACATATTTGACTCGTCCTCCGAGATCGATAATGTTTTTATGAAACAGATTTGGATCTTAAATAATTTCATATCAAGTCAATCAAGTTTGGCCCTTCTTGATTACTCATTCGATTTGGATGGAGGAGGCAGAGAGTTTGGTCCCTACCTCCAAGGTTTGAGGATAGGGCCAGGCCACACGGCAAAAAGCAAAAAAAAAAAAAAAAAAAAGGAGAATGTCTTACCGTTGGTGTTTTTACGCGAAAGTTAATGTCTTCTCTCTACTTCTTTTTAGGTTCAAAGGTAGATGGAGGGTTTTGTTTTTGAGGCAAAACTAGGAGGACCGATGGAATTTTACATGTTCTAATGGCACTTTTTCATCCCGTTCGGATGATGCAGGTAAAGTAAACCCATTAGAAATTTACATGATTTGAAAAGTGAAAAGAGTGAAGTTGAGATAATGTAATTAGCGGTGTTGTTATGTGACACACCTCGATGACCCTAAAAAAAAAAAAAAAAATAGAAATAGTGTATCTTCCCTATATGGGCCATACGAAGTCCTTGGATCTTTAATTTGCCTAATCAAGTCGTCTAATTTACATGACTTTTCAAATTACATCTTTCCAATTCTGAATTTGGTTACTTGGAGCTTGTGTTCAACGAAGTGGGCAAGAATCCAAGATGAAAAAGACCTTTGGTAGTCGTGAACTATCAATTGATCAACGACCATAACTAGGCCACGAGCAACAAAATTTTTCAATACAATCGTTACGTACAAGCTTTTCACGTTAGACTTTTGCCACGATGAACATATCGGCTCCAGCAAAAGTAATATTTGTAAAAACTTAGTGTATTTACCCTATTAAAGTAAACAGCATCACGTAGAAGGATGATTTCTAGGACTAAAAGCATCTACCCAACCATCAAACACAATGCTTAATCATCGAGCCCTGGCCATGGATAAAGCTAGACGGACATTCATCATGTCTCAAATCTTTAAAATAATTAGGTTCACGCCTAAATCCTTGAATTGTGATTGACACCAAACACCCTCCTTGGAAAAATTTATCAAAGAGAGGTCTCAGATCTTGGCTTCTCCCATTTTTATGGATGGTAGAAGACAAAGCAAGGAAAAGATGTACGTTGATAACGAGATAGCCTACTTTATGTAAATTCCCAACCTATAAAATGCCCCTATTAACTTACTTGTTTTTTGAGTTGATGCATTGTTTTGGCACCTTTTCTATCACATACGAGGAAAATATGCCAAATTTTGTGTTCACATAATCAAAACGTTAATGTTCAATTTGGTGCACCAACACCCTATAAGATCTTATTATATAAATAGTTCAACAATTTACAGGAATTCAAACACCTGGTATAATTAGCATATTAGGTCATGTAAGTAATTAATGATGTGAAGATGTGAAAAGACTTCGACAGGCTTTGAAAGTTAGAATTTCATTGTAATGAACATTTCCTTAGTAATCCTATAAAAAGCTTACTGGCTTTGTCATCAAAAGGAATTACTAATTATTGATTAAAAACCTTCCTAAGTCTCTTTACTGACAAACGAGATTCGACTTGCAAAATGGAGCACTATCATCAGGTAATACTTTTTCGACAAAGCGTATTATTTTTAGCTCATTTACAAATACAGACAAAAAAGTGCAATTAAAGAATTTAAAATAGTCAAATTTGTCCATTGTGAAGTAGAGTCGTGAGTGCTGTGACATGGGGTGTCGTATACGTGGCAAGACATCATGCACAAGAGACGTTTCAAGAAGATTATTCCATGGAAAATCTCCATGGCACTAAAATTTTCCACACGCAAGGGACCACCACCATGGAAATTTTGTGTCCCAATAATGCCAATTTAAGAAGACTTTCACCTTGACCTTATAGAGAAGACCGTGTTGATCACTTCACAATACAAAAGGGACTTTATCATAAGTGGAAATGCTTGCTAAGCGTGGTCCATCCACATGTTGGGCCTTTGAGCCAACACGCTTTAAGACCATACCTTGCTCTATATTTTCTTTTTAATGGTGGGATCAATATTTTTTCTTTTTTTCCCTTTTTTAATTTGGATCGTCCCTTAATTTAATTGTATCTTGTATCTTATTGTATTCGTATATAGTATCTTAGTATATAAGTAACTTTTGGAATATCTCTTGCAAATTTAGTTTCAGCTCGTACGTTTGATGTACACGTTCAATCTAATAGAATGATTCCGGTCAACTTACCTTAACATTTTAGGTTGAATGTTCATTTAATGAATTTTGCACATGAAAACCAACCGAAGGATAGACTCCCACATTAATAAAATCTGCAGTAAATACGCTTTGACTTTTGTTCGGTTCAAAATACTTAAACTTTCAGAAAATACGAATTATTGACACATGATAATCTGTTAATATTTTTGAAAGTTAGAATAATATTTTAACTTTTGACATTTTTACTTTCGCCATTGAATTTTAAACGGACTAGTCTTTTATAAAGTAACGAGATGCGAAAATACTGTAATATCAAGAGAGCGACCAATTTTTCGTAATGTGCATCACGAGTTTATTAGTAATTTAAAAATTACATTAAAAGTGCTTAATAAAACGAAAATGAACCCCTTTTTTAGATCAAAGACCTTGATGGAGGAAGGATAAGGAAGGCGAGAAGGTGGTGCTGGGCCAATCGGACGAACGGCTGGCCCCCAAAGTGAAACCACCACTGGAGGAGACAAGTCACGGCAGAAATGCACTGGAACCCTTCTTTTTCCCATGTTAGAAATGATTTATTTATCAATTATTTTCCAATGGAATACATTTTCAGTTTTGCGCAATTATCTGTGACCTCGTGAATTAATTAGGAATATGTGAAGATAGTTAGCTTACTTTACATATTTCCCTCGTCCAACGAGATGAACGATATTTTTATGAACTGGATTTGAATATGAGATAAGTTCATATCAAGTCAATTAAACCTAACTTTGTTGGTTACACATTTAGTTTGGATGGAGCCCTATGAGATTTGAGGATGGAGCTGGCCTGTATAGCAAAAAAATAAAAATAAAAACGAAAGAAGAATGTCACCGTTGGTGCTTTTACTCAAAATTTAATATCTTCCCTCTACTTTTTTAAGGTTCATAAGTAGATATCTGGAGGGTTGTTTTTTGAGCAAAATTCGAGCGATCGATGGTGTTTTGCACGTTCTAATGGCATTTTTTCAGCCTGTTTTGATGTGTGTGAAGTAAACCCATTAGAAATTTACACGTTTTGAAAAGTGAAAAGAATGAAATTGAGATAATATAATTCAATGTATTGTTAAGTAGCGCACCTCAATCATCCAAAAAACAAAACATAGAAGTAGTGTGCCTTGCCTATAAGGGCCTTGCAAAGCCCTTGGACCTTTAATTGTCCAATCAGGTCAATTTATATAGCTTTCTAACAAATGTTTTCAACTCTAAATTTGATTAATCGGAGCTCATTTGTTCAACGAAATGGGCAAGAGTCCGACATGAAAAGGATATTTTGCCGTTGTGAGCTATACGAACATAGTTCGCATGCAATCATCATGTCTCCAACCTTTAAAATTAGTAAGGATCACGCCTATATCCAAGTCAACGAGGGTCGGAGAATATTGTAAAATCCTTAAATCATAATTGACAGCAAAATCGGCACCAAACGACTTCCCTGCAATTTTTCTTATCAAAGAAAGCTCTCGGATCCAAGCTTCTTCCCATTTTATCATCCAAAAAAGAAGGCAAAACAAATAAAAGATGTACCTCAGTAACGAGATATACCAATTTACATAAATTCCCAATCTATGAAGTACGCCCCATTCGCTTAATTGTTCTTTTAGTTGATCCATTGTTTTGGCACCTTTTCCATCACATATGAGGATAATATGCCGAATTTTGTGTTAACATAATCGATACGTAAATGTTCAATTAGGTGCCCCAACACCCTTTAAGATCTTATCATATACACGTTTAAACAATTTACAGGAATTCAAACACCTAGTATAATTGGCATATTAGACCATGTAAGTAACTAATCATGTGAAGATGTGAAAAGATTTTGATAGGTTTTGAAAGTTATAATTTCCTTACAATGAAGATTTTTTCTTAGTAATCCTATAAAAAGCTTACTGGCTTTGTCATAAGAAGGAATTACTAATTATTGATTAGAAACCTTCCTAAGTCTCTTTACTGACAAAAGAGATTCGACTTGTCAAATGTTGCACTATCATTTGATAATACTTTCTTGATAAAGTGTATTAGTTTTAGCTCATTTATAAATATAGAAAAAAAAATGCAATTAAAGAATTTAAAATGGTCAAACATGTCAATTGTGAAGTAGAGTTGTAATTGCCGTGACATTGGGTGCTACACGAGACACTTTAAGAAGATTTTTCCATGGAAAATCTTGATGGCACTAAAATTTTCCACACGCAAGAGACCACCATCATGGAAATTATGTGTCCCAATAATGCCATTTTAAGAAGACTTTGACTTTGACCTTAAAGAGAAGACCCGTGTTGATTACTTCACCATACAAAAGGGGCTTTTTCATAAGTGGAAATGCTAAATTGCAAAATGGAAAGGTATTAATTCCTCCGCCTCCTTTGTTTCCACTTGTTCTTTCATTCCTCCCTTTGCTTTCCTTCGCCCCTTTGCCCTCCTGACCAACGCGATGTCTTGCTCCATCTTAAAAATTTCTTCGTGCTTGATAGCATGGCATCATGGCATCGGACTCTTGTGATTAGAATGATCATGTTGTGTCATATCCAAAGACAAGCATCTTTTCCATCAATGATGGGGAAAATGTGCCAAATCTTAGGTTTACATAACCAAAAAGTAAATGTTGAGTTTAGTGCCCTGACATTCTTGAGACCTTTTATTACACGTTAAAAACAATTTACAATAATCCAACCACCTAGTATAACGCGAGCATATTAAGCATGGGTTTGGTTTGACTTTAGAAATGGATTTTAGGTGCAATGCAAATATTGTAAGCCAAAAATCTTTAAGAAAGGGTAGTCGCACGACCTCAGGCGGCCATCTTGTGGGTTGTGCAACCTCGTCAACCGCCCTCATGAACAAGATGAACAATAACAATGAGGGGCAAAATTGGAAAAATAAAGAATTGATGAGGATAACCTTGGGAAAAAAATTATTTAACCATAGTTTCGGCATTCCGCAAACGATACTTTGAAAAGCTTGCTAAACACCTCAACATTTCCTCAACAGCCTTTGAAAGCCGAAAGCTCCTTGAAAAAGCTTAACCAAATGCACCATAAGTCATGTAAGAAACTAGTCGTGTGAAGAAGTGAAAAGATTTCGACAAGATTGATACTTATTATTTTGTCATAATGAAGTTTCCTAATAATTCTATGAAAAGCTCAAGAGCTTTGTCATAGAGTTATTAATATTTGATAGCCAAGTTATGAATTTTTATCTGCGTTTTTTAATGGATGACTCATTACAGCCACCCTAATTCTCTCTACTAGCAATGAAATATAAAGAATACGCTTTTGTCGTTCTCTAGCTCATTCACAAATATCAACAAAAATTGTGATCAAAGAATATAGGAAACTCAAATTCGCAAGTTGTCAAATCGAGTTGTTAATGTTGTGATATGGAATTAGTACATGTGGCGGGATATTGCACTCAAGAGGACCTTTCGAAAAGACTTTTCCTTGGAAATTTAATGGCACTAAAAGTTTTTTCATGCCCAGCTAACCCAGCCAAGGAGAATACCATATATGTGACCCCAAAAAAGAGAATACCATATATGTGACCCCAATAATGTCGTTTCATGAAGACTTTTTTTTTTTTTGTCATAGTTTCATGAAGACTTTGATTTCTACAAATTGTGTCTTTTCCTTCCCTTTTCAATTGTGGCAGTAAAATACTTGACAAGCATTTCTTTTAAATTAATCATTCGGCAAGTAACAGAGAGATTAATTAATAAGAAGAGTTTTCCATTGAAATTTCTATGGCACTAATAATTATCCACACTCAACTAACCCCACCAAGGCTCTTTCCCATGAAGATTCGGCGATCCCGATTATTTTATTTTAAGAAGACTTTGACTTTGACCTTTAAGAGAAGGCTTGTGTGATCACTTCACCCTACAGAAGGGCTATATAAGTGGAAGCACTCTCCTCTACCACCAATAAACTCGCTCGCATGCTAAGAATGGGGTGGCATCAGATCCTCTGCCTCCTTTGTTTTCACTTTTTCTTACATTCCTCCCTTCGATTTGCTTTGCCCCTTTGCCCTCTTGACCAACGCGATGCCTTGCTCCATTTTAAGAATTCCTTTGTGCTTGATAGCAAGGCATCAGACCCTTGTCATTGGCATTTATTGACTCCTTTTATCAAAAGATAAACCCTGTCAAGTCTTATCCAAAGACAAATTCATGGTACAAGGACATGGATTGCTGCTCATGGGACGGTGTCGCTTGTGATGATGCCACCGGTAACATCATCGGTCTCGATCTTACTTGTAGTTGGCTTTGTGGCACTCTCCATTCCAACAGCTCCCTCTTTCGTCTTCGCCATCTTTGGAGCCTCAACCTTTTCGGTAATAACTTTGTTGGCTCTCACATTTCGTCTAATCTGAGTGCATTTGCAACATTGACTCATCTGAATCTTTCTAGTTCATCCTTTTCGGGTTCCATTCCCAGTGAAATCTCTCGCCTCTCCAAGTTGGTGTCACTTGATCTCTCTAACAATTATATTTTCGACACACATTCGTCCTCTCATCTCGGATTGGAAAATTCAATTTTCACAATGCTTGTTCAAAATCTAACAACATTGAGAAAGCTTGTTCTTGATAAAGTAGACATGTCCATGGTATCACCAAAGTCCTTTGCGAATTTGTCTTCTTCTTTGACATATCTAAGTGTTTGTCATTGTTCCTTAGGGGGGATATTTCCAAATGCCATTTTTCGATTGCCGAGCCTCACTAGTCTCTATATAGGTGACAATTATAACTTGTCTGGGATTCTTCCCAAATCCAATTGGACTAGTCCTCTTGAGTCTTTGTCTCTCTGGAGTACGAACTTTTCGGGAGAAATACCTAATTCAATTGGTAACACGAAGAATTTAACTATTTTAGATCTTGAGGATTGCAAATTCACTGGACACATCCCCTCATCAATGTGGAATCTCAACCAACTCCAAGTTTTGTGGATTGATGAGAATAGCTTTAGTGGGGTTGTAGAGTTTGAATTATTTGCAAAGCTTAAAAATCTCCGAATGCTTTTGGTTTCTCAAGAACTAAATCTAATCTACGATACACTCGAGTATACATTCCCGAAGCTTGAAGTGTTGTGGTTGCGTTCTTGCAACTTGACCAAGTTTCCTTATTTCTTGAATTCATTGAAAAGATTAAAAAGCTTAGTCCTCTCTTCAAATAGGATTAGTGGGGAGATCCCGATGTGGTTTTGGGGAATAAGCCATGATACATTGGAATCGTTAGATCTTTCTAATAACCTTTTGGAGGGAGGTATACAGCTATTGCACTGGAAGAAATTGTCAACAATTAACCTTATGAACAACTCATTCCATGGACCACTCCCCATTCCTCCACCTTCTACTTATGAGTTTGATGCTTCCGACAATAATTTCACCGGTGAGATCCCCTCCTTGATTTGCCAGGTTAGTTCACTCCAACGTTTAGAATTATCTAACAACAATCTCTTTGGGAATATGCCATCATGTTTTGGTAACATAACTAATCTTCGGTATCTAGTTTTGAGCAGCAATAAATTACAAGGACGATTACCACGCTCCCTAGTCAAATGCATGAACTTATCTAGACTAGATCTCAGGCACAACGAGTTCAATGATATCTTCCCGCATTGGCTGGAAATACCACAGCTACATTATCTTAATTTGGAATCGAACAAATTTTATGGTAGGATCAACCTCACTGTCTTTGGACTCTCCTTCCCTGCTCTTAGAATCTTAGTTATTTCCAACAACAATTTCACTGGACAGTGGCCCATACATTTTTTCTCAAACACCTCATTGTTTGTTATAGATTTGTCCAACAACAAGTTTGATGGGCCAATTCCGCTTCCATCTCCTATCACATTTTATTATTCTATTGCAAGTAATAACATAACTGGAAAGATCCCCTCTTTGATATGCAATGCCACCCAACTCGAGATCATTGACTTGTCCAACAACAGCTTAACAAGTAGCTTGCCTCGGTGCTTGACAAATTTTAGCACCAATCTATCAGTTTTGAACTTGCGAATGAATCACCTCAAGGGCCAAATTCCTCAATTTTTCTCTTCGAGAAGTGGTTTGATGACTCTTGACTTGAGTCGAAATCAGTTTGAAGGCACATTGCCCCAGTCGCTTGTCAAATGTAGATATCTGGAAGTTCTGGATCTTAGTCACAATCAGATAGATGATACATTTCCAAGATGGTTGGGAACACTCCCAGAACTGAAAGTTCTCATTTTGAGGTCCAACAATTTGAAGGATTTTTTGGATATTCCCAAGGGAGCTCACCTCTTTCCCAAGTTACACATTTTGGACCTCTCCAACAACAACTTTAGCGGTCCTTTGCCAGTCAACTTGATCATGAACCTTAAAGGCATGATGAATTGCGAAAATGTGCAAGACACATCATTGTACATGACACGATTACGATTGCTCCAACAACGGACATACGAAAATTCAGTGGCCGTGACGATGAAAGGGCTAGAGATTGAGCTAGTGAGGATCTTGACGTTCCTCACAATTATTGACTTGTCGTGCAATTCTTTCCAAGGAAATATCTCTGAAGTTATTGGACATCTTCACTCTCTCATAGGGCTCAACCTTTCTCATAACCATCTTACGGGTTCCATTCCACCGGCTCTAGGGAACTTGACTAATCTTGAATGGCTTGATCTTTCTTCGAACAAGTTTAGTGGGTTGATTCCTCGAAAATTGGGAGATTTGGCATCCCTTGGCTACTTAAACTTCTCGAAGAACCAACTCATCGGTCGAATTCCACAAGACAAGCAATTGAGCACATTTTCAAGCGACTCGTTTAGCGGGAATCCGGGCTTATGTGGAACTCCATTGCCAAAACCATGCCCTGGCGATGCTCAACCTCCTCCACCATCGTCCTTATTAACTTTCGACCGCAAAGGGCGTGAGAGTTGGTTCAAACATAAAACAGTGTGGATTGGCTATGCATTAGGAATCGTAATTGGGATTTCGACAGCATACATTGCATTTGAAACGGAAAGGCCCAAATGGGTTATGCGAGGCGTGAGAATGATGGAGAGAAGAGCAGCCAAGTGGATGAAGAAGCCAAAGGGTGAGGCCATCAAATTTTATAGATAGTGAAATTGTTTGAGGAGTTGTCTTTGTAAACTAGCATTGTAAGTTCAGTTAATAAAGATGTCACGAGGACAACCCAAAATGTCATTTTCTTTATGTGGCTTGTTTCTAATGTCTTTTCTTCTTGTTTATTGGTGCAATTTTATATCGGTTGAATTGAGAAGATGAATAATATGATCTGTCCAGCACAAGACTTTAAATAAAGAAGAAGCAAAAAACAGAAAAAAAGAAAAAAAGAAAAAAAAGAAGCAAGTGCCATTAATCTCTACTAAAATCTTTTCCATCATCTTGTGTGCGTAACTTTCATTTGTCCGTGAAGAATCAGAAGTGAATTCTGATGTTAACCCATTCAGCCAAAGTCGTTAATAGACATAATCTGCCAAAGATTTATGCTATGAAGAACCTTGAAATCCGTGTATTAGATGTACTGTTTTTTTCTATGCAAAGAGTAAATCTTTGGGTGAAATGTGCTTAATATTCATTAAATCAACTTAGGACATTTGTACGAGCGGAGGGTCACGTCAATATACGAAGTTATATTAATAGTCTAAGTTAGGTAGAATTCATCGATCTCCGTAGCATAAGTTTCTGCTAAACCTTGGGTCTTCAAAACAATTAACTTACACAAACTTTCGGCCATGCTCTTGAGTCTTTATGATCTGAAAACCAATTACCACGAATTTTGTTTCTTCTCGTGCCTTCTTTGAACATGGGCCTCTTGCTGAGCCCGGTCCATCCGCAAGCTGAGCCTTCCACCCATTGCGTTTTATGGCATTACTTCGCTCTCGGGGTTTTTTCTTTATTTTATGGTGGGACCATTTTTTTCCTTCTTTTTTTATTTGGGAAGTCTCTTATTTTACTCACATCTTTTGTCTTAATAAAGCGTATCTTAATATATAAGCAGTGTCAGAATTTCTCTTGCAAATTTCGTTTCAAGTTGTAAGCGTGCGCTTAGTTCGATGGAGTGATTTGTGATCAGCTTAACTTACATTTCGAGTCCGAATGTTCACTTAATGATTTTTTTCCTTCGAAAATAATCAAGAGAACCATATTTATAATAAATAGCAACTACTCTCGCCCGAGAAATTTTAATGCGATCCCTGCTTCGAAATTACGGTAATGTTTAACGGAGAGATTAGTTTTTACAATGTGGACCACAACTGTATTAGTAATTTAAAAGTTGTCTATTAAATTTGCTCAAATAATTTTAAATGAATATGGTCCTTTTTTTTTTTTTTTTTTGGTGATGGGAGACAAATACGGTGATGGAGGCGGAGGAAAAGGAAGGGGAGGGGTGGTGCTAGGCCTGATAGATTGTGGGGAGGAACGGCTGCCCCCTAAAGGCAAAAAACCCACCACCACTCGATGTGACAAATCATGACCGACATGCACCGCTGTGGATCATTCCTCCCCTCTTTTCTCATATTGGAAAATTGTTTCCTTTTATCTTTTTTTAATTACTGGAAAAATATAAAAGAATTAAAGAATTGAAAGATCTAACTGACTCGAACCTCCCAACGCTGTCACGCGCTATGTAATAAGATCAATGATGCTTTTACGAAAAGAAAATTTCCACAGCGAAAGTAGATCTAAGACAAGTTCATATCGGTCGGCTTAAACCTCACCTAATTAGCTATCGTCCCATTTGGACGGGGAGGTGCAATGTTCGATCCCTAATTGAAGAGTAAGGTCAGCCAGCAAAAGATAACGTTGGCCAAAAATAAAAAATAAAGAAATGGATAATGTCACAATTGGTTTTTCTATGTTCACCTAAAAATTAAAATCGCATTTCACCATTTTTTTCAAAAGTGTTCCTCTACTTTTTAAAAAATGTTGAACATTTCATAGGTTATAATTTTGCTTTCGATGGTCAATTTTTGTTAACATAAGTTATTCGATTAACGACATAAACACAGTTATACACATGTCGTGTTATGACTTGCTCAGTTTATATGAACGCGATGCACGAGTCACGTCAAGCAACAGAAAAAGAAAAGCAGAGAGAGAGAGAGATGGGATCCATTAGGACAGCCATAGAGCACAAACTCTAAGCTCACGGCCACCAGGGATGTTTAAGCTCAAACTTTCTGACGCCATGGCTACTCAATCTCATGACCGCAGCTGCTCGATGTGAGCTTGCGGCAACCATGGCAACTCGACTTTCAACTCGATATCATGGCTGCAGGATCTTTTCGAGCTACGAAATTTGAGGCCATACCCACTCGAGCTTCGAGCTCGCCCTGGGTCAATTGATGGCACTTCTTCTAAAGTAAGGCATGGTTTCGTAGCAAAAGATTTTGTTTTCGGGCAAAAGTAAACCCGTCATAGATCCACAGGATTTGAATAATTGATCAAAGACCGCAACTAGATAACGAGCATCAAACCATCCACTTTCTCTTTGCCTAAGTTAGCCATAGCGAAACGAAATCGGGCACACAGCTACCACAGCATTGGCCCCGCCGAAGCGACAGACGACCAGAACAATCATCCCCTTGACGGAGCTACGACCAACGAAGGAGCTCATAATACCGAACACTAGTAATTCAACCCCCTCTAAACCTGAATCCCAGCAAGCTCGACCCGGTTCCTGGACTGCCACCAAATTCAACGGTTGCGATTCCTCTTGGCGCATTGTAGTAGAAGGTGAGTAAAATTCATCAATATCGATATGGTAAGTTTCTGCTGAACCTTGGTCCTCAAAACAATTTATTTCGGATACATTGATGTCGATATGGTAAGACCATACCTTTCTCTATAATTTCTTTTTAATGATGGGATCATATTTCTTTTCTTCTTCTTTTTTTCCTTTTTAATTTGACCGTCTCTTATTGTAGTCATGTCTTGAATATGATTGTATTCATATGTTAAAGCTTAGTATACAAATAACGTTTGAAATTTGTCTTGCAAATTTCTTCTAAGCTCATAAGTTTAATGTGTGTATTCAATCTGATATAGTGATTCCGATCAGCTTACCTTAAAATTTTAGGTTTAAAGTTCATTTAATGAATTTTGTACACTGAAACCAATTGAAAGATTGACTCCCACATTATTAAAATCTCGCGCTACACACGCTTTGACTTTTGTTCAATTTGAGATATCTAAAATTTTACGGCATACGAATTATTGACATGTGATGATCTATTAATATTTTTGAAAGTTAGAACAATATTTTAATTTTTAACATTTTTACTTTCATCATCAAATTTTACAGTACTAGCATTTTGTTAAGTAATTAGATGCGAAAATAATGTAATATTTAAGAGAGGAACCTTTTTTATTTCATAATGTGCATCCCGAGCTTATCAGTATTTTAAAAATTTGTGATTAAAAATGCTTAATAAAACGAAAATGAACCGATCTTTTTAGATCAGAGACCATGATGGAGGGCGGATTCGGAAGGCGAGGGTGGTGCTGGGCCAATCGGAGGGACAGCTGGCCCTCGAAACAAAGCCACCACCGGATCCCTTCTTTATCCCATATTGGAATTGATTTATTTATCATTTATTTTGTGATGGAATACATTTTCTTTTGAGCGATTATCCGTCATCACGTCAATTTATTAGGAATATGTAGAGATAGTTAACTTACTTTACATATTTCACTCATCCAACGAGATCGATGATATTTTTATGAAATGGATTTAGATCTAAAATAAGTTTATATTAGTTCGATTAAGCTTGGCTTTGTTGGTTAAGCATTCAATTTGGATGGAGCCCTATGAGGTTTGAGGTTGGGGCCGGCCTGTATAGCTTAAAAAACAAAAGAAGAAGGTCATGGTTGGTTCTTTTACTCAAAAATTAATATCCTCCCTTTTAATTTTTTTTTGGGGGTTAATACCCTGAAAAATCTCAAACTAATACACATGTCACAAATTTACCCTAAATTATTTTTTTGACCATGAAAAACCTCAGACTGATACACCTGTGACAAATTTACCCCGACTGACCATAGAAAACACTAAACTAATACATTTCTGATAAATTTACCTCAAACTAATTTATTCGATTGTAAAAAACCCACAAATTGATAAATTTGTGACAAATATACCATCCGCTAAATTGGATTAATACCACAAAAAAAATCACAAAAATTGTAAACTATGACAAACAGAGCGTAAAATCCCAATTTGATATACCGGTCAACTGTCACGTGTCATTTAATTTAATAATTTGATAGTAAAATTTAACGAAAACTAACATAGGAAATTTGTCACAAATGTACCAATTTTGGGTAAATTTGTCAAAAGTATACCAGTTTTGAGTTTTTGATGATTAAAAAAATGGTTTGGAGTAAATTTGTCATAGGTGTACAAGTTTGAGATTTTTCAAGATATTAACCTGTTTTTTTTAGGTTCATAAGTAAATGGAGGGTTTTGCTTTTTAGGCAAATCTAGAAAGATCGATGGTATTTTACACATTCTAACGGCACCTTTTTCAACCTCTTCTGATGCATGCAAAGTAAACCCATTAGAAATCTGCACGTTTTGAAAAGTGAAAATGGTGGAATTAAGATAATATAATTCGATATGTTGTCAAGTAGCGCACCTTGATCATCAAAAAAAAAAAAATAGAAACAATTGAGTCATTTAAATCTGAGTGTATTTGCAGCATTGACTCATTTGAATCTCTCTAATTCATCCTTTTCAAGTTCAATTCCTAATGAAAGCTCTAGCCTTTCCCAAGCGGTGTCACTTGATCTCTCTTGCAATCATTTTTCCGACACATCCTCATTCTCTTCTCTCAAGTTGGAAAATTCAATCTTCACAATGCTTGTACAAAATCTAACAATTTTGAGAAAGCTTGCTCTTGATGAAGTAGACATGTCCATGATTTCACTGAAGTCCTTTGTGAATTTGTCTTCTTCTTTGACGTATCTAAGCATTGAGTCTTGTTCCTTAGGGATGATATTTCCAAATATTGTTTTTCGATTGCCATGCCTCACCACTCTCGATATAAGTTACAATGATAATTTGTCTGGGATTCTTCCCCAATTCAATTGGACCAATCCTCTTGAGTCTTTGTCTATCCGATATACAAGCTTTTTGGGAGAAATACCCGATTCAATTGGTAACATGAAGGATTAAAAAAATTTACATCTTAGTGGTTGCAGATTCATAGGACACATCCCCTCGACAATGGGGAATCTTAACCAACTTCAATTTTTATGGATTGTTGTGAATAGCTTTAGCAAAGTGGTAGAGTTTGAAATATTTGCAAAGCTTAAAAATCTCCGAGTGCTTTGTGTTTTTCAAGAACTAAATCTAACTCACATTACACTCAAGTATACATTCCCAAGGCTTGAAATATTGAGGTTACCGTCTTGCAACTTAACCAAGTTTCCCTATTTCTTTAATTTATTGAAAAGATTAAGAATGTTAGACCTCTCCTTAAATAGGATTAGTGGGGAGATCCCAATGTGGTTTTAAGGAATTTGGAGGGAGGTATACAACTATTGCACTAAAAGAATTTGTCAATAATTTCACTTAGCAATAACTCATTTCATGGACCACTGCCCATTCTTCCACCTTCTGCTTATAACTATTATGCCTCCGATATTGGTTTCAACGATGAGATCCCCTCCTTAATTTGCCAGCTTAGTTCACTACGATATTTAGAATTATCTAACAATAATCTCTTTGGGAATATGCCATCATGTTTTGATAATATAACCAATCTCCGTTATCTAGACTTGAGTAATAATACATTGCAAGGACCATTACCACGCTCCCTAGTCAAATGTGTGAACTTATCGACACTAGATCTCAGTCACAATGAGTTCAATGATATATTCCCACATTAGCTGGAAGCATCGCAATTGTATACCCTTGATTTGCAATCAAACAAATTTTATGGTAGGATCAACCTCACTGTATTTGGACTCTCCTTCCCTACTCTTCAAAGTTTATCTATTTCCAACAACAATCTCACTAGACGGTGGCCCACGGAGTTTTTCTCAAACACCTCATGGTTATTATAGATTTGTCCAACAACAAGTTTGGTGAGCCAATTCTGCTTCCATCTCCTATTACATATTATTATTCCATTGCAAGTAATAAGATAAATGGAAAGATCCCCTCTTTGATATGCTGCCACCCAACTTGAGATCATTGACTTGTCCAACAATAGCTTAATGGGTAGCTTGCCTCGGTGCTTAACAAATTTTAGCATCAATCTATCAATTTTGAACTTGCGAATAAATCACCTCAAGGGCTCCATTCCTCAATTTTTCTTCAAGAAGTGGCTTGATGACTCTTGACTTGAGTCGAAATCGATTTGAAGGCACATTGCCCTAGTCACTTGTCAAATGTAGATATCTGGAAGTGTTGGAACTCAGTCACAATCAGATAGAGAATACATTTCCATGATGGTTGGGATCATTCCCAGAACTAAAAGTTCTCATTTTGAGGTCCAACAATTTGAAGGGTCTTTTGGATATTCCCATAGGAGCTCACCTCTTTCCCAAGTTACACATTTTGGACCTCTCCAACAACAGCTTTAGCGGTGTTGACCTTCCTCACAATTATTGACTTGTCATGCAACTCTTTCCGAGGGAATATCCTCAAAGGCATTGGACATCTTCACTTTCTTGTAGGACTCAACCTTTCTCATAACCATCTTACGGGTTCCATCCCACTGACTCTAGAGAACTTGACTAATCTTGAATGGCTTGATCTTTCTTCAAACAAGCTTGGTGGCTTGATTCCTCAAAATCTTAGACCTCTTGAAGAACCAACTCACCAGTTGAATTCCATAAGACAAGTAATTGAGCACATTTTCAAGTAACTCGTTTAGAAGGAATCTTGGCTTATGTGGAACTCCATTGCCAAAAGCATGCCCTGGCGATACTCAACCTCCTTCACCATCGTCATTATTAACTTTTGACCGTAAAGGCATGAGAGTTGGTTCAAACAGAAAATAGTGCCGATTGGCTATGCATCGGGAATCATAATTGGGATTTCAATAGCATACATTACATTTGAAATGGGAAGACCCAAATGGCTCATGCAAGGTGTGAGGACACTGGAGAGTAGAGCAGTCGAGTGGATAGAAAAGCCAAAGCGAAAGGCCATCAAATTTCATGGACAATAAAATTGTTTGAGGAATTTGTCTTTGTAAAATAGCAATGTAAATTTAGTTAATAAGTTGTCACCGGGATAGCTTGAAATGTCATTTCCCTTATGAAAGCTTGTTTCTAATGTCTTTTCTCCATATTTTTTGGTGTAGTTTCATATCGGTTGAATTGAGAAGATGAATAATATGATCTATCAAGCACGCGGCTTTAGATAAAGAAGAAGTAAGATACAAAAGAAGAAAATGAACCAAGTGCCATTAATCTATGAAGATATCTTTTCCATCTTCCCAAGTGCATAACTTTATATGTCCATGAAGAATTAGAAGTGAAGACTACCTTTCCCTCATTCAGTCAAATCCAGTTCAGTGATGAATATGCTGAAGAATTATGTCTTAAAGGATCAACACTCGGAAAATTATGTATAGGATCAACTATTTTCTCTATTCAAAAAGTAAATCTATGGTAGAACGTACTTAATGTATGTTTTGTTAAATCAACTTGGGACAATTGTACAAGTGGGGGGTCTTGTCAACATACGAAGTTATATGAATACTCGAAGATCGGTAGAATCCATTGATCTCCATAGCGTGGGTTTAAGCTAAGCTCGGTCCATCCGCAAGTTGGGCCTTCCACCCTGTTCACTCTGCAGCATTACTTCGCTCTCGGGGTTTTTTCTTTATCTTACAGTGCGACCATTTTTTTTCCTTTTTTTAATTTGGGAAGTCTTTTATTTTGCTCACATCTTTTATCTGAATATATAGTATCTTAGTAAATAAGCGGTGTTGAAATTTCTCTTGCAAATTTCATTTCGGGCTACTAGTTTTGACATGAGCGAGATCCAATGTAGTGATTTGTGGTCAACTTAACTTATATTTCGAGGCTGAATGTTCACATCATGGTTTTTATCCATGAAAACTTAAGATAATCAAGATAACTGAATTTATAATCAACAGCAACTACTCCTGCACAAGAGCTTTTGGTGCGACCCCTGATTTGAAAATACCGTAATGTTTGACGGGCAGATTAGTTTTTACGGTGTGTACCGCAAGTGTATTAGTAATTTAAAATTTTGTTTATTAAATTTTCTCAATAAATGTAAATGAATTCGACCCCTTTTTTGTAGTGATGGGAGACAAATACAATGATGGAAGGGAGGGTGGTGGTGCTGGGCCTGAATGATGGGGCAGGAACAGCTGGCCCCCCCAAAGGCAAAAACCCACCACTACTCGATGCAACAAATCATGGCCGCATTGCACTGGTCTTGATCCTCCTCTTCTTCCCTCTTTTTCCCCTGTTGGAAAATCGTTTCCCTATTATCTTTTTAGTTTCTGTCAAAACAAAATAGAAAAGGACTAAAGAATTAAAAGATCTGACCGACCTGAACCTCCCAAACGCTGTTGCGTGCTGTGTACACCTTGTCGTCCCCCACGGTTCTCCACCAAAAGCCGAGAAAAGAAGAAAAAAAAAAAAGAGAAACGAAGGGGGCAGTTGTGTGGCTGTGATTCCCGAAGATGGTGTGGGAGGTTCGCGAATCGGCGGGGGATTTGTTAGGGTTCTTCAAGTGCGCCGCAATGCTCAAGAAAGAAACTGGTATTTCGACCTACCCACCCCTCGCCATGGCCAAGTAGTCATAATGGCTTTTATGCGACTTTCGATTTTGGTGAATTAGTAGGCCTGGTCCTGGTTTTGGTGATATTGGGATGGGGATGAGGATGGCACGTCATGTCCCTTTTTCGCCCAGATTTTGGTACATTTGCAATGAATTTTCTTTTACACCGCCACTGTTTGTCTCATGAAGTTACCTTGAATATTTCAAGATATATAACTTGCTTTGCATATTTCCACGGCAAAAATGGTTGCAAGAGAAATTCATATCGGTCAGCTTAAGCTTCACCAAATTAGCTACCGTCCCATTTGGACGGGGAGGTGCGGTGCCCAATCCCTACCTCTTAGGCTTGGAGGGTTGGGCCGGACAGCAAAAGATAGCCCTGGCAAAAAATAAATAAATAAATAGATAATGTCCCGATGGGTCATTATTATTTACTCGAAAATCAAATCCTTTCTCCTACTGTTTTTTCTTCTTGTCACAAAACTTTGCTCTGCTTTTTCTAAAAACATCGAGCATTCCTTGGGTTATACTTTTTCCTTTGAAGGTCGATTTTTGCTGACACACATTGTTGACACTAGACATAGTTATACGTGTGTCGTCTTATGACTTGCTCAATTTATGTAGCACCAAATTGGCACCACATCCAACAATGTAAAAAAAAAAAATACATATTGAGAGAGAGATGTGAGTCCATTGCGACGTCCATAGTTGCCAACTCAAGCTTTAAGCTCATGGCCATTAGAGCCATTCATGCTCAAGTTTGTGAATGCCATGGCCACTCAAGCTCATGACCATGCCCGCTCGATTTGAGCTAACAGTAGCCATGACAACTTTAATTTTGAGCTCAGTACAATCAAGTTTGCAATATCTTTTCGAGTCACAAAATTCGAGGGCATGGCCATGAGCTCGAAGCTTGCCCACTTAATTGGTGGTCATGAGGGGGTACAAATCATAATTTTTTTCATTTTTCTGGTTGGTAAATCTCGTGAGTTTTTGGTTCAATAGGATTTAAGAAAGAAGAAGAAGAACAATATGTAGGGGGAGAGAGAGAGAGAGATAGACATTCAAAAAAAGAAAAAGAAAACCACATCGGCAAATCAAAGGAAACCAAAATCCATGCCAAGAAAGAGTTAATGGCGTTAAGGCCATGTCGATGAGTTTCATACAAGAAAAAGAAAACCCATTCTAATGCACCTAAGGTAAATTGGTCAAAAATCTACACAATTTGAATTGAGCAAAGATTGCAACTAGACCATGAGTAACGGAATATTTCATTACAGTCATTGGTCCCAAGCTTTCCACGTTAGACTCCAAGTGAAATTAATACTTATAAGAACTTTGCACACAAAGATGATGATTGCTGGCAATTTCTTTCTCTTATCGTGAAATTAGAGCATTCGATGTATTTCCCCTATTGAAGTCAAATAGCATCACGTACAAGGATTATTTCTTGGTCCAAAAGCATTGCCAAAGCAAAACCATCCAACACAATGCTTAATCATCCAGGTCCCGGTCATGGATAAAAGCTACACGAGCAATCATCGTGTCTCCAGCCTTTAAAAGATTAAGGATCACGCCTAATCCTCCAACTCAACAAAGGGGTTGCAGAATAATATCGTGAAGTCCCCAAATGATGACTGACAACAAAAATCGGCACCAAACACCTTCCCTGCAAAATTCAATCAAAGGGTGGTTTCAGATCTAGGCTTCTTCCCTTTTTCAATTAGGAAAAGAACCAAAGCAAATAAAAAGATTTACTTTGATAATGAGATAATTCACTTTACGCATTTTCTTGACCTATGAAATACCCATTAACTTAATTAATTTTTGGTCAACCCAAATTTTTGGCATCTTTTCTATGAGGGAAAATGGCACAAATGACCCTTAAATTTTGAATTAATGTACAATTTGATTTATGAACTTTTAATTTATTCAATTTGGTTCATGAACTTTATCTTAATGTGAACTTTGATTCATGAACTTTGATCCACAAACTTTTGACACGTGCTCCATTTATTCCTAAATTATATGAAAATATTCAATGTTGTCTCTGATATTCAATTAATGAATGATACTATCGAATATTTTCATAAAGTTGGACTACATTAAATATGTATCAAAAGTCCAAAGATTATATTGAAAAAATCAAAAATTTAAGGACTACATTATACATTATGATAAATTTCAGGAGCCACATTAAACAAATTACAAATTCAATGACCAAATTAGCCATTGGGCCAAAAATTCATGGATTATTTATGTTTTTATCTTTACCTATGACATATGTGAATAATTATGCCGAACTGCGCGTTTGCATAATCACAAAGGAAATGTTCGATTTGGCGCGTTCACATCCTAGAAGACCTTACTATATACACCTCGAAAACAAGTAAAAAGAAAAGGAAGGGGACCAAGAAAGCAACTTTGTCGCTTTCTTCTACCGTTTCTATTTTAACTACGACCCAATAAATTACGAGCTCATCAAAATAAAAAAGAAGAAGGAAAAGGACACGAAATGCACCAAACAAGTGTCCCGTGAAGCGAAAAAGTCTAATACACGACCTCCCAAACCGCGCAAGGATTCTGACACGTGTATTTTAAAAATTGACCGGCCTCCGATTGCTGGCTTTACTCGCCAACCAGCTACCCCATCCTGAATATGGCCCATTACCATATCGAGAATAAATTATCATTTTTATATACCGCGAGAAATATCGAAAAAGAGTGTTTTTTTATTTAATTCGTTTGTTTAAGACGTGTTCTGGGGCAGCGTGGGCAGGCTTCCGTCGCGATATAACGAAGGGAAAAAGACGAAATCGTCTGCCAACCGGTGTCTCCCCGGTCAAGAAAACAGCGGAGCCAGCAGCTTTCGGGGCGGGGAGATCGGACACGTGTCGGTACGCTGGGAATTAAGGACGTGGGTCGGGGGGCCTCTTGCGTTTGGAAAGCGTCTGATTCTCGGGTAGCGAGTCATTTGAGGCGGGGGGACGGCCCATAGATCCCGCGCTTTGTCCCCGGTAATGCGTGACCTGATTCTCCGCGGGATTGCCGGTGACCCGGTTCTATTTGGGGAAAAAAAAAGAGAAGAAGAAGAAGTAAATATTATATATATAGTCTTCTTAAGTGAGAAATGTGAACGCCAGTCCCCCTTTATTTCGAAAGGAAACCTCCCATTCCGACAAAGTAATGAGAATATCACAAAGAAGGGTCACTACCTATGTGAACATATTAAAGTAAAGAATACTCAACTAACGTTCCATTTTTTTTTTTTTTTTTTTTTTACTTTAGATGGGAGATTATTAAAAAGAAAAGGAGATTTAGTTCTTATGTGATGAAATGCCTATTTTGTGAGCTCATGAACAATGCTATTTTGAGGTCCATGGGCCCACGAAATACTCCATCTCGAGTTGTATATAGTGAGCAAGTATGCGAGATGAAAGGACGAATGCTATAGGGGTGAATACCCTTTTTATCAAATGGTATCACTTAATACCTTTTAATCATTTTTAAAAAATCGCATTGTGGATGTTGAGGGAGTGAATAGATTCACGAGACAAGGAGAAGAGTTGCATCTTCCACTCCCACTCGTGAATTTCAACTTCTACATGTTGTCTATACTCGAGCCTCTAGCGAATCGTGCAATAATAACAATGACCCATTGATTATTATTTTAAAGTACTCGTCTACATGAATCTTTGGCTTTTGACATAACAAGGGTGGTCATGTGAATTTCGTGTGAAATTCGTGTAATTGATAGGTATATTATAATTCTCTCATGGAGACAGCAATGAATTTAAAAAAAACACTAAGGCTGCATTTGGTCGTCTTGACATTTTAATCAAATAAGATATAGACGAGATAAGATATATGATAACCTATATATAGCCTGGAAAATGTTCCAATATGACATGAATGTGCACATACATTACTCGAATTAGTGGTGTGCGACAAATATAACCGATTGAATATAGAATATAATTTTCCTTTTGAGATTTCAACAAGAAAAGAAAAGGTCAGGTGTGGGTTCTAATAGTGTTCACATCACTCCCCAAGCCTAGTGTGATCCCCCTCTGCTCACACGACACCCGTGTGGCTGCCACTATTGGTTTCAAGACTAGATCTCATGTCTAAAGTAATTGAGCACAAGAAATAGTTTAAAGGTCGCCTCAATGACCAAACCTCAAATCTTAGGTTGGCCGGGCGTTGTGGCGGTCATCGCATGACTAGCCTCGACATGGTCGAGTAACAGTTGTGCAAGGTCATTGACCTAGGTAAGGTGGTCACACAAGTAACATCAACGGCACAACTGACATCAATAGATCACAAATAGAATTAGAAAGATAAAACAAGTGAAATGATCCCCGATCTTGTCAAATAGCAACCACCATCACCATGGTGCTCTTGAGATAGCAATCGCCGTGCTTGTGGTCATCTTTCACAATAGCGGCCACCATTCCCTCTCCTTCCCCCTCTTTCTTCCATGATTTGGCTTGATTTTTCTTTCGTGTTTTTCTTTCTTTATTCTTTTTCCTAGATCGTATATTTCCATAATGGGTGTATCTCTATATAGCATTATATTCAATTCACCAAACAAAGCCTAACTAATTCACAAAGGGGATTGTGACAGTGTAAATAAAAGAGAATATATAACTCATCTTTTAAAACTTAACATGACTTAAAATTTGAAACGTGTTCTTTAGATTGAATTGCGAGACTATTTGAATACTAATTATGAATTCTCATAAGTTCAAAATGAGTCGAAATTTCTCGTGAATAACTTGACAAATTCAAACATGAAAGACATTTTGCCATAATATTTTTATACTAGAAGAGGAGGTATCATCTGATTCGTCCGCTTTGACAAGATTTCATCGTATATTGCGGTCAATATGAATTTTGTTGCACGCGTCATGCTCCTCAAAGTAATAATCATCACGACAGAGGAGTGAGAGAGAGAGAGAGGCGGGAAGGAGGCGTTATGTAATTTGTAATGGTGGGCCCACGTGGGGTCTGTGGGTTGGCAAGTCAGGGATCTGTGGGGCCCACTTTTTGGCGTCATTGAGGAATTTCTTTTTCCTTTTTCCTTTTCTTTCTTCTTTTCCTTTGCATTAAAGAGGCAAAATGGATTACAAATCGCGACCATCTTGTCCGAATCGACAACAAAAGTGAACCTTAGGGACGTTTAATTCCCTAAATCCGTCTCAGACACCACCAATCCGTCTTCCTTAATTCGTTTGAACTAAAGAGATTAAGCTTGATCTTTAAACGAAAAAAATGGAGTTAGTCAAAGCTAGTTAAATTCACTAGAAAATATCATAAAAAAAAAAAAAAAGAAAGAACATGATCGCTATAATTTTTTTTTCAAAAAAATCAAATTAAACACGTAATCTTTCTTTCTACTAATAGAGATCCGGGCTCTAAAGAGTTGACTGAATAAATAGAATGAATGGAAGATATCATATTATCGAAAAGATTGAAATTTTTAGATCACGAAAAACAAGAAAGTTATTTGCTTTAATTATCGAATTGAAAATAAACTATCATGTTCACAATCTTTGGATCAACTGAAATTGTAAAGTGAATTATTGCACTTCTATATATGTTTTTTCTATTTTTGTTCAGAGGCATTGAAGCCACAATCAAACTATGGTCCTCGGCTTTACTTGGATTTATATGGATTAGCCTTGTTATCGTGTTCATGGGACCTATCTATTTTGTAGCAACTTTGCTATAGACACTTGATATATTGATGTATGTTTAATGGCAAAATGAAGGGTTCTAGCAAACGCTATTCTGAGACTATTAGAATTTTGTTAGTGCATTTGTGTCTTGTTCAAAAGCAGAGAAAATTTTTTTACGTTTTTGTCAAATACTTCAAATATCATATGAAGGTTATAAAACAAATAATTGTACAAGCAAATATATGTAAAATAAAAAATCAAATTACTTGCTCCTGCGATATGTGGGAAAAAAGCAGAATGTTAAAAACACCAATTCGAACGAATCATAACATAGTAATCCTACAAATGGTATCTATTGATTTATCGAGATACGCATTTCGAAATATCATCATAATGCTTTGTTTCGGAAAGAGAGAAAGGCGAAGAAATGAGGAAAACTTTTTAGAGATCTCCATAAAAGGAAAATGAGCGAGAATTCGAAATAATTTCTTTTCACATAGGGTCCATTTTTTGTCATTGTTAGCCTAAAAAAGAGATTCCGCCACATTATCATCCACAAAAGAAATTCAGAAGAACTGTTCGGCGTCGTCCAAAAAGGAGCGATAGGAACGAAACAAAAAAAAGAAACACATAAATAAATAAAAACCAACTTCACGAATTTCTTCTTTAAGAAAAGGAAGAAACGAAGAAAGGAAAAGGAAGGCGGTCGGAGGAGCAGGTTGGTGGGGACAAGCGAGGGAGGAGCTAAGGACGACGGTAGAGAGAAGAGAACCGAGCCAGGAAGGAGACCGGTTCCATTACAATTTACAACGAAAGGAGGGGGGCCAAATTTCGACAAAAAAAAAAAAAAAAAGGAAGAAGGGGGCCAATTTCTCAACCAGAGAAACCCCCTCCCAAAAAAAAAAATCGAAAATTATAATATATTTTTTTTTAAATAAAGAAAAGAAAGAAGAACCCTCCACCTAAAGAAAACAAATTTAAGCCACCCCTCTCCCACCCCAAAAAAAAAAAAAAAAAATCGAAAATTATAATATATATATATTTTTTAAATAAAGAAAAGAAAGAAGAACTCTCCACCTAAAGAAAACAAATTTAAGCCATCTCCTCTCTCTCTCTCCACCACCACCCCCACCCACGAAACCAGAGAAAAGGCCAAAAGAAACGAAAAACACGTAAAGCCCAGAACGCGAAAGAAATCAACATAAATCCCATCCCCATCTCCTTCCCCGATATGAAGAAGGGGTATCAGGGAGCTTCCGCAAAGAGGCGATAGCATCTCCGGCCCGCGTCTTGCTCTTCCCTCTCCAATCCCATCCATCCATCCATACGTCCATCCGCCCGAACCCTCCCTTTCTCTCTCCATCCCTCTCGCGCAGCATGATTCCGAGCCGAGCCGCCGCGGCGCCCGATGACGTCCCGGAAGTCGCCGGATCGGCACCGAAGGGCCACGTACAACAGCAGCAGCAGCAGCCGCAACAGGTCGGCGCCGGCGAGCCCAAGTACAGGGGCGTGCGGAGGCGGCGGTGGGGCAAGTACACCGCCGAGATCAGCGACCCCGTCAAGAAGGCCCGCGTCTGGCTCGGCACCTTCGCCTCCGCCGAGGAGGCAGCCCGCGCCTACGACCTCGCCGCCGTCCGGTTCCGGGGCTCCAAGGCCAAGACCAACTTCCCCGCCTCCCTCTACGACCGCGACGACGCCCAGGCCCAGGCCCCGGCCCGGATCCGCCGCAACGCCGCGGCGCGGGAGGACCCCCAGCAGGGCCGGCGCGCGTTCCCGCAGCGGCCGACCTGCAGCAGCCTGAGCAGCACCGTGGAGTCATTCAGCGGGCCTCGGCCCCCGCCCTCCGCCGCCGCCGCGGCGCCGCAGCAGCAGCCGGAGAAGAGGTACCGGAGGTCGCCCCGGTGGAGCCGGAGGACTGCCAGAGCGACTGCGATTCCTCGTCGTCCGTGGTGGACGATTGCGGAGGGGGCGTCGAGGAGGGGTCCTCGTCGACGTCGTGGTTCAGGAGGAGGGGTCCTTTGCCTTTCGATCTGAATCTGCCGCCGTCGTCGGGCGGGGTCGACCTCGACGGCGAAGATCTGCGGTTGTGCCTGTGAGTGGTTGGGCGGCCCGTAAAGAAATATTAAAAGCCATGTCTTGAATTATTTTTTATTTTTTTTTCTCTCTCCCGATATTCTGCTTGTATTCTCATTGCGGAAATGGAATGAAAAAGATGAGATGAAAGAAGAAAAAGTCTTTAACTTGATGCGCATTACTGGACGATTTCTGCTTGAAAATCGATTGAGATTCCTGTGGTATGAATATGGTGGATATGCTGTTACATCTTCTTGCTGATGCCTGAAGGCATCTCTGCATATAGATCTGCAGAGGTGATGTTGATGTTACAGTGGTCTGTGCTTAGATCAGCAAGTTGCCTACTTTTTCTGCGAAATTTCATTTGCTAGGTGAAATGGATTCGAGGTTCGCGTTGTTGGGCATTCGATGCCAAATGGGTTCTTGTTGCTCGCCATGGATCGAGGGTCTTAATGCGTCTTCCGATCTGGAAATGCGACCAGACGGGATCGATTCTTAGCATGTCCTTAGGCCATAAACAAGAAATGGTGATGTTTTTTGGGAGTCTGGAAGCGTTTGTATTCGCCTGCGCTGCCTTGCCTTGCACGAGTTGCTCTCTGCTGATGTGCCTGAAAATGGGCGGGGCTCGATGCGCGTGATCTTTGTTCTGAGACATGAATTCAGGAATCGAGATTCGGTGGGAAAGCAGAGTTGGGGAATTCGGACCGAACGTGGTTGGGAAGTCGGTCAAGTTCATCGAGCACGGTCATATTATGCATTTGGTTAGACAAATCATTCCGGAACACCGGGGATTGGCCATTAGGAAGTTAATCGTGAGCAGATTTTTGGGAGGCTGTCTCCGGCCTATTTTCGACTGAATTTCTATTTTGATTGGGGACGGATGCTCTTGCTGGCGCGCAAATTTTTGTTTTATTCATGGAATGTGCTCAAACGTAGCCTCAACCCCAACAGCAGTTTCCAATCCAAACAACGAAAAGATCTCTTAAGACATCAAGGTTGACCACCTGGATGCAATTGCTGTTTCAGGTAAAATGCAATGTCTGCACAAAATTGCTGGGCGGAAAAAGGTGAAGTAGCCGATTTGAGAATTAGCAATCTTTCTATAGCCCTTACGAAACTTAGCACACAACTTCAAGATACTCGTTCTTAGTTCTTAGTCATCCTTCCGAAGTGCGCCCCTAGAGTCTTCTTATTTTTCTTCCTGTTCCATAACTCGGGCGCTTAATAAGTTTTACGATCCGGGCGCTAAAACCAGGAATTGGGTCGCGTCGAGAGGTTTCACAACGCGTGTCGGTTCGCATACGCGGTGGATAGGCAGGCCGGAGGTGCCATATGAACGAGAGAGGAATAAGTGGTGGTGGGTGTTAGTGCCAGCTCGCATGTCATATCAATTCGCTCACTCGGTTGCCATCTTTGAATTGTGGACGAGGGAAGTCGCCCGGAAACCAGCTGAACGGGTCGTATTCGGCACGGGGGATCGACTTTTGCCTTAATTTTTTGTGTGGGGTGGGGAGAGAGGGGGTGGGGGTGGGGGGAAGGTGCGTCCGGGTATTCTGTTCTGCTTGTATTATTGTATTCGTTGCTTCCACTTTTGTTCGAGTGGGACAAGACCCCGTCTCTCTTCTCTTCTTTTTTGAAAGAAGGGGGTGGGGGTGGCCGAAGATTCGAGTTTTGATGGGGGCGTGAGTTGGGGTTTTCGAGCCTCGAGCTGATCGAAGGCGTCGGCGTAGTGGGGTTTGAATGGGTGATATGATGTGGCATCTCGATGGGAGAGGGAAAGGTCATCCGGCGTGGGGGTAGGGGAGAGAAGGTGGGCGGCACGTTTTGACCACCCATTTGAGACCCGGCAAGACTTTGGGAAATGCATCATTTATTAGGCAATTGTGATGTCGACTGGAGCTGGTCGTCTTGCGGGATCGGATGGGGCCGGGCCGGGCTAGAGCTAGAGTTGGGCGGGTCGGGTCGGGTTTTCTCGTGTGAGAGCATTGCTCGAACCCCTTCATTTTACCCTCTCCGGATTGGGCGGTCGTTCACCCTCTGTCGTCAATCCTAATATCTATTAGAGGGACCATGAATAATAATGCCCCTTTTTTCGTACGACGGTAAAAGAGAAGAGAAAAGAACTTTGTCAATTAACCCTCACGCTTAGAGTTATTGGTTAGCCAACAAAGACATGTAAAATTATGGCCCAAGTGAATGATATCGGTTTTAGGGACTGTTTTTTGAAATCGGTTGTTCTTTTGTATCAAACGGGTGTATGAGACTTTTGAGGTCGTCCTCAAGAGAATGTATAAGTGTGGTAATTCCGAATTCGTACTCGAGTCTTGAGTGAGAGGATTAAACACGCTTACTGCTTTAAGTAATCCATTGATCATGGATCCTATGTTCTTATCAAGGCCAGCTTATTAGATGACCATCTCTTCCGAGCGGCTGAAAAAATTAAGCCAACATTGGCAATTACTCGTATATTTGATTTGTTTAGGGAAAAAAAAGAATAAGGTAAAAGTAGCCTTTTTTTCTTGCTAAAATTCAAAATATATTAGGAAAATTTCATATCATTTTTTTGGGAAAATCTCAAATCAAGTCAAATAAAGAACATGAAATGATAACAAATCTCAAATAAGGACCTAAATTTGCTAGTTGGCCAAAATGTTCATCGGCCGACGAGAGTGTGACATTTCTGATAGCCGAAATATGGGCAATTTTGTCCAATATATATATATATATATATATATATATATATATATATATATATATAAATTAACAAACCCTAAACCCCCCAAAACTCTTCACGTTCTTTTGACCTAAAAAGAAAAACTTTTCATATTCTCACGTTTTTCTTCTTTTGCTCTTCATCTTCTCCGTTCTTTGTTCTCTCGCTTGGAGCATGGAAATTTTCTATTAACGGAACACGAATTAAAACACAACAAGAAACCCCTACCTTCATTTCTTCACATCTTCTTCTGTTGTTTTCTGTCTTCATTTCTTTCCAACAAAGAAGACAAATATTAAATAAAGCCACATTTTCGTTATTGAGACAGTCGTGTGTAACACAAGGGGCTTGATTCTTCAATCTTTTCCTAGGTTCGCCATACACTTTAATTCACACTCTCATTCAACCGAGGTCAGTTTCATTCAAATTGAGAGAGAGAGAGAGGGGGGGGAGGAAGGGAGAGAGGGCACATACCTTTGGAACTTAGGGAGACGGGGATCTTGCTCCATCAATAGAGAATTTGGGTTCTCCAAACGAGAGGGGACAAAGAATGTAAAAGATGAAGAGCGGAAGAAGTAGAATGTGAAGAGTTTGGGGGTTTTGTTTTTAAGGTTTGTTAATTTCTATCTATAATTTTTGGGACAAAATTGCCCATATTCCGGCCACCATAAATGTCACACGCTCACCGACCTAGGTGAACATTTTTGCCGGCGGGTTGAGGTCCTTATTTGATACTTGTTAGCTATTTTGGATCCTTATTTGGAATAATGGTTATTTCGAGTCCTTATTTGAGAAAGTAAACTCACTTTGGGTCCTTATTTGAGATTTTCCTTTTTTTTTTTTTTTTTTTTTTTTTTTTTTTTCAAATAAAATTTGAAGTAGACTTGTATCAAATAAGAATCTAAAGTGACCATGTCAATCTCAAATAAAGATTTGAAGGATGTGTTTGTTTTGCGAAAAACAATTTTCGGAAAACGTTTTTCTCATTTCCAGCGTTTGATTCATTTAGGAAAATGAGTCAACAAAAAATATTTTCCTAATCAATGGAAAATGTTTTTATTCCAAAGCTTAAGAACCATAAAACGTTTTCCCATTTGAAAGAACCGGAAAACGTTTTCCAAAATGTTTTAGGTCCTTACTTAATGAAAAAGTTATTATTTAAAATAATTTCTAATTAAAAATTTTGAATTTGTTATTATTATATCTTTTCTTTTCTTTCTTTTTTTTTTTTTTTCTTGTTTTCTCTTTTCTCTTTTCTTTCTTTGCCTGTGAACGTAAACCCTAACTCCTCCTCCCTCTCTCTTTCTCCTTCACCCCCTCCCTTTCGTCACTGCCACCTCCTCCAACCTAGCCCCTCCTGCACTCCCATTGGCTTTGCTCCCTCCTCTTCCTCTTCGTCAGCATCTTCCATACCTTCAATCATTTTTCAAATGCAATCCAAACACTAAAAATATTTTTAGCCATGTATCACCAAACAAAGAAAAACTAATCGTTTTCTGGAAAATGGTTTCGTAGACATTTTTAAAAACGTTACGTTTTGAAACAAACACATCGGAGTGAATATAACAATTTCAAATGAGAATTTGACTTCATTGGTCACCGGTTGGCTAACTTTTTCCAATTAATCAAGGGCACTTTCATCAAAAGAAAATTTTATTTTAAATTATTTCAATTTCAATTTTTTATTTTCTCTTTTCTCTTTCTTTTCTTCCGATGAGGACTCGCCGATCGCTGCCTAGGGTCACCTCACCTTGCTTGTGGCACTTGTTGGCCATGAGCAAGGCGACCCTCGCCTAAATCTGGTGAGGGCCAGCCTCACCCAACCCTCTCCAAGCATCGTCGGTGGCTAATAGTTGACCACCAGCAAAAATGAAAAGGATAACCAGAAAAAAGAAATAGCAAGGAAAAAAAAAGAATAAAAATGAAGGTTAAAAAAAGAATAAAAAAAAAAAAGGTAAAGGACGAAAATGCCCTAATCAACTAGAAAGTCAGGCTATTTTTAAAATTGACATGACTATTAAACGCCCTCATTTAAAATAAAATCCACTTATTCTTATTTTAGAAAATAATAACACTTCAAATCTTTATTTGGAACAAAATCTATTTTAGGTTTTTATTTGGAATTTTCCCAAATATATCCAATTATCGTGGAAAAAAATTATACCTGAACGTATGCAATTTTTTAAAGGTTTTGAAATGTTTCCTCTTTTCTTTTTTTTTTTTCTTTACCTTTCGCATTGGGAGAGTAAAAGGAACAAGTTTTACCTGAGGCTACTTAATAGTGACATATGCATAGAAATAATTTCATTTTCCCTTGGTAGGCTTGTTCCCCGGCACCGCAGAATAGTTCGGGCGGTCGATGAAAATGGAGGGCTTTCGGCCCGTCGTGAAGAGGCAAATGGAGGAACACTCTTGGACCGCAACGGACGTCGGGTTTCGTACTTCGCAGGTTGTTTCTGCTGGCCCAATATGGACCCAGAGTCTTCTAGTCAACGCACTTCATATTCGTCATCCATCACCTCTCTCTCTCTCATTATGCTGAAGCTTCGGTTTCACCGCGCTGAGAGTCATCTAAACTTTAATTGTTCGAGCGTGCTACTCATTCGCCCTTTGCATCGAGTACAAATGTGTGGGGATTGAGTAATTTGTAGCTTCGTTGACGGGGCATTTCGTTTTACGAAACCTGTACTATAATCTCTTGATCCCACCGCGAGATGTTTGATTAGAGAGCGATCTTTACTAGCAAGACAAACCCATCCGCAGGTAAACTTGGGAAGACTATTTGGTTAACTTTGAACGATGGATCTCCACATTTATTTAATTTTTCCCCCCTCAATCAAAGCCCTTACAAATCATTTTCTCGTGGACAACTCACATGCATCGGCGCCAAGCAGAATCCAATCTTTGCATATGCGAGAGCCACCTAATCGACCTCGTCCCGCGATTCACAGGCGGCCACCTGCACCTGCGCCGATCACCCAACACACGTTGACTTGTTTAATGGAGCTTCTTCTGACCTCTGCGGTGTCCACCTTTTTGTCTTTAGCTTCGGTCTCGGCTGTTTCGTTCGCTTTCGTGTCTTCCTACGTTTCGTTCGATCCCCGCCACGACCGGAGCAACGTGGGGCCGCCACGCGTGGCGTTCTCATTGGGGGGCGGCGGCCGCGATTGGCGGTCCAAGCGTACACGTTGCATGCCCGGGCCCACCTCCAGCTGGATTGGTACAAACGGCGCATTATGGTTTGGGTCTTCTTTAACTTTGCTTTTGAGTGCCAATTCCGAAACGCATCCTGGAATAGTTCAAAATCCATTTTTTTTTTTTTTTTTTTTACTTTCGGCTTTTTTTTTTTTTCTCTCTTCTCTCTCTTAATAGATGGGTTAAAAACGAAAAGTTAAAAGAGAATCCGGCGGATTCCAAGCCTTGCGAAGCGGAAGGTAGACAGACATGCAGAATACGTCCCCTCCTCTCATTGGTCGAGCTTATCGACAAATTATTATGCCTGCAAATGACGAAAAGAATAGATGTCCTAAAGGTTGAAAAAATCTATTTTTCTTAGAGGAAAAAAGGGTTAGACCGGTCATGTATACATTGAGGTCGCATATTAATTAAGGAGGGTGTCAAAAAGCGGCTAACGCAATTCAATTTGTGGTGGTTTTGATAATGGTTCCATTCGGATTGCGAAATGTCCAATTTAAATAAATGTTGCTTGATGCATGTATAACTCAAAAACACACCGAAAGCAAACGATTTTTCCATGGCCCCGATATATAAGTCGTGATTTTATGAGTTGGTCTAGTCCAAAATTTTGTCATAGGTTCACTTGGACTCAAATTATTAGACCTTGATAGGATAAAAGCCACCAAGTACCTTAAAACTGTGTCCACTGTGACATATTTACTATAATTTTTTTCTTGTGATATCAATAATCTCAAACTCGTACTTTACGTAACATATTTACCTTCTGTCAAGATTTTGTCGATTACTACCGTTAAAAATCTACCTATATAGACGTTGGAAAGTAAACAATGATGACATGGCAACCACACTTTAAAAAATCTATTTATATAGACACCAAAAAGTAAAAGATGCTAATATAGCACTATGTAATTTAAGTGAAATAAAATTGTTTGGAATTTTGATAGGGGTTAAACGTGTCAAGTAACAATAAATTTGTGATTTTTTTATATGGAAAGAAAAAATTTAGAGTAAATATATTACAATGGACGTTATTTGAAGTTTTTGGTATTTTTTTTTCTTAAAATACTTACTAAATTTGACAATATTCGCATCCGAAAAAATTGGGAAATAAAAATCGCGGCACTTCTTCCCCACCGCATATAACGACCCGAGGAAAGTTTAGAAACAGAAACTCAGGATTTTGCATTTCGTCCGTCGCGCCCGCGCTTCCTCGGAGGATCTCCCCTCTTCCCCCCGTGCCGTCACCATCCGCCCATGGAAGACGGCGGCGGAGAACCTCTGATCGGCGACGGCCGCCGGAGCGTCACGTTCGCGCGGTGCGTGTCGCACGCGCAGGACGAGCTGCAGAGCTTCCGGTCCTACCTCCGGTGGATGTGCGTGGACCAGTCGAACGCCTGGACCGCCTGCCTCTCCTGGTCCGTGTTCCTCGTCTTCGCGATCGCCGTCCCCACCGCCTCCCACTTCCTGCTCGCCTGCTCGAGCTGCGACGCCAAGCACGCCAGGCCCTTCGACGGCGTCGTCCAGCTGTCGCTCAGCAGCCTCGCCACGCTCTCCTTCGTCTGCCTGTCGCGGTTCGTGCGGAATTACGGCCTCCGGAGGTTCCTCTTCTTCGACAAGCTCTGGGACGAGAGCGAGACGGTGAGGGACGGGTACACTGGCCAGCTCAATGTACGTTCTCTCCATCTCTCTTTCTCTCTCGATGATTTCTGTGCCCGTGACGGCCATGACGATCTTCCGGTTTGTGTTGCATTAAAGTTGCGATATTTACCTTGATTAGCTGCATGCTGCATTCGTGACATGTGATCAATCTTACAAATTCAATCTTCCTTGATTTGCCATTGGAAATGTTAGTTAATGATTGACAGAGGATTCGCTCTCATTTTTTTAACGAGGGTAGTCGTTGATTTTCATCGGTTTTCCGATCCGCGTAGCTTCTGGAATGCGTGGCTAGCTAATGAACAGGCAATGGGCAATAAGAAGGTTCTGGGTCCGAGTCCTGACGTGGAAGTTATGCTTTTAGCGTGTCTGCCTTTTCATGATTCTAATCGACGACCTTCGATACGTGGCTGTAAAGTCGTGTAGTGTCAACCTGGACTAGTGTAGCACCACAGAATTGGTGGGGCCAGGGATCCCCCACAGAGAGAGAGAAAGAGAGAGGTGATGATCGACGATAGGCAAAGACATCCCGTTATCTCCTGGAAAAATGAGTAGATCAAGCTGATCACATGCCGAAAAAGCAGGTCGACACCACTACCCTCGTTATGGTATGATTGAGCTGGTTCTGTCCATCACAGTTTCGAGATAATGAGTATACATTCAATACCATGTTGGAGCATAGGGACTTTCGGGTGTGGTGTCATCTGATCTGATTCTTGCATGAGCCTGGCTCAATTGAGCTGGCACCTAAATCATTAGATCAGGGAATCCACATGAAGCCCACACCGTAAGCCCACACCGTTCGACGGTCCAGATTCTCGGATGAACTGTTAACCAAATGAGTAATTGTTTAATACGGGGATCTTACACTTCTCATACATGATTGAAGATGAACAAAATATCCTGTCATCAGATGAACAAAATATCCATGGCAGCTTTCCACTAAGAAGGTTAAAACTCTTCTCGTCCCTGGCAATCAGCAGAGCATGCGCTCATAACACCACCATTTTTTACTTCTCAGATTCATATCAGAAGCACGTGGTGCCACCAATTAAAGAGCTATAATAGATCTGCAGATCTTATTTGACTCTTCAAGAGGAAATTCATTGACGTCAAGCCATCTGAACAAGCAGGGACGAATGAAGAGCATACTTATAGTTGGTTCGACTTAACAAAACTGCAGTCTTCTCTGCATGGAGTTCAAAAAATGAATGGAATAGCAATTTGGGGTTGGATACCATAAAATGTGATAGAAGAGAGAATATGATAAATGATGGCTTGCAGGATCATCAAATTTACAAGTATAATTGGCTGGACTTGATTGAATGTCTATTTTCTGTGATTTGTAAGCTCAACTATTGATGCTTTGCTACAACCTGATGATTGTGTCATGAGTATGAGCATTAAGTTGACCTCTCATCATCATAGAAACTTGGACCATCACTTGCTTGCACGAATTGTCGTGATGACTGGAGTAAGGATCATACTTTTAGGTGTTTTCTCTTTTCTTTTCTTTTTTTTTTTTTTAAAAAAAAAAAAAAAAAAAGAGGAAAGGGGTCTAAGAAAGATTGCTATTTGTCATATGGTAGGTTTTTGCTAGCTATACTGTTATGACATGCTAGATTTTTACTAGCTATAGTGTTTTACCTTACATGTTGTACAAACATGTCATCATCTATGCAGAGATCATTGAAAATCCTCTCCATATTCGTCCTCCCCTGCTTTGCAGCTGAGAGTGCTTATAAAATATGGTGGTATGCCTCAGGAGCCTCTCAAATACCCTTTTTGGGGAACGTTTACCTGAGTGACACCGTTGCTTGCATCATGGAGCTCTGCTCATGGCTCTACCGCACAATGGTTATTTTCTTGGTGTGTGTACTCTTCCGTCTGATCTGCTCTCTCCAGATCTTGCGACTGCAAGACTTTGCAAAGTTGTTTCAAGAGGACTCAGATGTGGCTTCGGTCCTATCTGAGCATCTTAGAATCAGGAGACACCTTCGGATCATAAGCCATAGGTACCGTGCGTTCATATTGTGGGCTCTGGTTTTGGTCACTGGAAGCCAGTTTGCCTCTCTGCTTGTCACTACCAAGACCGCCGCAGATGTTAACATTTACCGTGCAGGAGAATTGGCTGTAAGTTCTTTACTCTAAACATTAAGAAAGGGCTTCACAAACTTATTTGCATCTTTCTTGCCCATGAGGAACTCTAATTCTGAGATCAATTTGCAGATTTTCATTACAATTCAGAAATTATTAATTTGTGACATAATGAAATATGTTCGTGCACGAGCACCTCTCTTTTAGTACTTTCCAGCTTTAACAGCGTACTAAGTGGGGGTAACATTTGTAATTGTACAGCTTTGCTCGATGGCTCTGGTTGCCGCGCTCCTCATCTTGTTGCGCAGTGCGACCAAGATTACACATAAAGCACAGTCCGTGACATGCCTTGCGGCAAAGTGGCATATATGTGCAACACTCGATGATTCTTTCGAGGCAAATGATGGCGAGACACCCGTGGCTCAGGCTGCCCATGGCCAGGTCTTTCCTGTAAGCAGTACAGTATCAGAGAGTGATGCTGGGGATGAGGAAGATGACTTGGACAATAGCATGTTAATCCCAGAGTATGCCTATAGTACCATCTCATACCAGAAAAGACAAGCCCTTGGTGAGTCCTTTCAACCCTTTACCTTAATTTGAAGAATAATTTGCTTAACCTTAACTTGAACGGAAGCATGTCCTAGTAATAATTTTGACAAATAGTACCAAAACGACTCACCTTCCACTCATGTTGATGTTGAACTGTATGTTTTTGCACATTTACATAGTTGGCAGCAACATAAGTGATGGTATCAAGGGACCATAATGTCCCCATTGCATATCTCATCTCGCATTGGAATTCATGCTTCTGACGTAAATCACAGGATAGTTGTTTTGCTGACCGAGTTCCTTGGCTAATAATGGCAGTGACATACTTTGAGAATAACCGGGCGGGGATAACAATGTACGGAGTCACGTTAGACAGGACTACTCTGCACACCATATTTGGCATTGAGCTCTCCCTTGTGCTTTGGCTGCTTGGAAAGACCGTCGGCATATCTTGAGAAATTGAGCATTCGGGTTTAAGACTAACTTATGCCGCACCAGTTGCAGCACAGGGGAAGACCATCGGCATATCTTGAGAATTTGAGCATTCGGGGTTTGCGAGAGAGAGATAGAGATAAAGAGTTGTGCATGTAAAGGCGTTCTGTTCATTTTCTTCCTCCCTTCTTATTTCCAACCTGTAATATCTACTTATGTAGAATATGATCATCTGATCACATTCATTTTGTAATCCATATTGGGTTTTTGATTGCTACGTGAGTTCAGCTCAATTGGGTGATGATTGTCCCCCGGTACCTCAAATTTCATCCCGCCGGAGACTGTCCGATGTTAAATTTCTGGAATTCCAACTCTGGGTTCCTGCGCATTTGTTATTCGTGATCGATGAATCTGTTCAGGTGAACCCGATGTTGAATGGGTATTCGATGGAAGCTTGTGTGCTTGCTTGGGTCTCAAGTTAGCTGTAAAATCTGATCGACGAACCAAGGGAGTTAGGCCGCCGGGGATAACCCCAGTTTCCAGGTTTGATGGACTGGCCGCATGTGCTGTGTCGAGTGACATGTTTGTGTTCGGCTGTCTCCTATTATGCGACATGGACATTTTCCCAGCGATCTCATTTTTGGGCCTAGCTTGTAACCATCCGTCACAATCAGTATCATCGCGGCAAACATGCTGTTGCGGCTGTGTCGTGGAAAAGTTCGAGGCTGTTGTACAGGCTATCGCTTTATCTGAATAAACGGACATGAGACTAACACTGTAAGGGGCGAGCAAAACAGTCTGACCAAATCGGCTGGTTTTAGGTGATCTGAACTGGTTCAGTTCTCAATTCCTAAAATTTGAAATTGATGAATATCGATCTGGTTTCCGATTCCAGATGTGAACCGAACTATGACCGGACTAATATATATAACAAGACGATCGGGCCTTTGGTCGAGAGAGCCCTGCTCTTATCAATTATCAATCGCCCTCCCTTCGGAGACAAACAAGCTTTTATAGACGTATTAACAAACAGACTCCCAACCCAAGTGCCTTTCACTAATAAGCTAAGCATCTGGGGCACGATTCTGATTTCTGTTGGACATAGCTCAAAAGTGACTAACCCTCTCTCCTTCCTAGCTGCCGCCTAGAGTGCAGCCTGCCTGTTGAAGACCGAGGTCACCCTATATCTATCCAGGTGTGGAGTGGGAGGGGAGAGAGGGGATGAGGGCTCCTTTCGCTTTCGCAGATTTACAATTAGTGATTGAGATTGCATTGGATCGGACAGCTTTTAGTTATTCTTCTCCCCCGCGATTCGACGCATCCCTCAACTCTCACCCAAGTCGTGTCCTTCGTGCCTCAATGCCTCCCTCTCGCGGTTTCATCTCGAGACTTGACTCGACTCTCGCCTCTTTTCACCAGTTCAACTACCGATCGTGACCACAATCACATCTATTCAAGGTAAATACTCAGTGCTCTGTTTTTTGCCGTTCCTGTACAAAGTATTGGCTAAGAATTACAGTTGAGATTTATGTAAACTACTCTTTAATTTAGGATTTGTTAATGAACACCACTTGTTTTGATGCTGTTGTCATAAGCTTGGATGCTTTGATTTTGCGTTTATCTCTTCTTCAAACCGATCATTGTGTGTTTGTTAAAATGCCATAATGAATAGCGTGAGCTAGCATGAGAAGTATCCTTATTCTTATTGTCTGGATTGATTGTTGTTCAGTACAGACGTTTAGGGCGCGAATGTATGGTTTTGCACATTTACACAGTTGGCAGCAACATAAGTGATGTTATCAAGGGACCATAATGTCCCCATTTCATATCTCATCTCCCATTAGGATTCATGTTTCTGATAGATCACAGGATAGTTGTTTTGCTGACTATTGTTCCTTGCCTAATGACGGTGAGGTACTTCGAGAAGAACCCGGGGGGGGGGAGGGATAACGGTGTACGGATTCACGCTAGACAGGACTACTCTGTGCACCATATTTGGCACTGAGCTCTCCCTTGTGCTTTGGTTGCTTGGAAAGACCGTTGGCATATCTTGAGAAATTGAGCATTCGGATTTTAGTGTAACTTATGCCACACCAGTTACAGCACAGAGGAAGACCATCGGCATTTCTCGAGAAATTGTGCATTTGGGGTTTGCGAGCCAGGGAGAGATAGAGAGTTGTGCATGTAAAGGCGTTCTATTCATTTTCTTCCTCCCTTCTTATTTCCATCCTGTAATATCCACCTATGTAGAATATGATCATCTGATCACATTCATTTTGTAATCCATATCGGGTTTCTGATTACTACGTGAGTTCAGCTCAATTGGCTGACGACTGGCCCCTGGTACCTCAAATTTTATCCTGCCAGAGATCATCCGATGTTAAATTTCTGGAATTCCAACTCTGGGTTTCTGAGCGTTTGTCATTCATGATCGATGATCCGTTCAAGTGAACCCCATGTTGAATGGGTATTCGATGGAAGCTCTTGTACTTGCTTGGAACTCAAGTTAGCTGTAAAAATTGATCGACGAACCAAAATAGTTAGGGCACCAGGTTAGCTGGACTGCGTGCACGTGTTGTATCGAGTGACAAGTTTGTGTTTGGCTGGCTCCTATTATGCGACATGGACATTTTCCAAGGGATCTCATTTTCGGGCCTAACTAGTGTCTATCATGGTCAATGTCATCGCAGCGAACATTGCTGTTGCTACTGTGTCGTGGAAAAGTTCAAGGCTGCAGTACTGGCTTTTGCTTTATTTGTATAAAACGGACACGACAATGTCTTGCTCTAATATTGACTAGGGAGCAAAAGAACTGAATCCAATTGGCCGTTTTTGGGTGACTTCTGCAGGAATCGGTCTGTTTCCGTTCCTAAAATTTGGAACCAGCAAATATTGGTCCGGTTATGCACAAAATTACCAGAATCGGATTGATATATAATATTAACATCCATTACTCTGAAATCTTAATTCCCTACTCGGTCATGCTTCCTGCTCATGCCTCTCACTCTCGCTGCTCTCGGTCACACATCACTCACGCTTCCCGTGGCTCGACGCTGTTGGATGAATTCTCTTAAAGTATTTTGAAGTTGATAAAACATTTTTATCAGTCTAGTCTGAAGACTTACAGACTCTATTGACAAAGTCTGAAGATCAAAGTACGAAGCTAGCAAGACTCAAGACTTATATTTCAAAGTCTACTCACATGGACAGTTCCGGGGACGACGATTATTCGATCTTATATGATCTTTATTCTAACGACTAGTGGATATCTTTCTCTGGATTCAGCACTAAACGATCTTACTTTCATATGGAATATGTTTAGATTCTCTAAAGATTTCGCAACTTATATTTGGAAGGATCTACTTATGGAAACCGAGATCCGATTGTATGGGTGGAGAGGATTGATGGGCTATCAACACTTACCTTAAAAGAGCTCGAGATCTCTCTAATTGATTCTGTCCAACGGGTTGATTGGAAGAACTTCTTTGGAAGGTGCCAACGGTATTGAAGGCATGAAGAAGTATATAAGAGAGATGCTCTAGTTGTTGAAGGGTGCGGATAGAAGAATTCCAAAGTACGAATCTCCTTTTCTATTTTGCGATATCATTCTTCGAGCGATATTTGTAATCAAAAAGAGATCATATTGTAGTAAGACCTTGAGGAAGTGTAGTAGAGTTTTCTACACTTTGTGGACTCAAGAGCGTGAGACTATAATCACTCTTATTGATTCTTAGTGAAATCCAGCCGGAAGGGCTGTCCGTGCGGGAGAGTGGACGTAGGCTTGATCTAAGCCGAACCACTGTAAATCTGGAGTTTTGATTCTCTATCCTTAATCCTTTATATCGTTAACTGTTTTCATTTGCTACAATTGTTGGTTTCAATTCATTAACCTCTCATTCGGATTAATCTGTTAAAATTGCTTTAAACACCTATTCACCTCCCTCTAGGTGCTAATTCTAGTCCTAACAGACGCCTCTCGCTTAAGCCTCCTTGGTGGCTCGACGCATCCCTCGGCTCTCACCTGAGTCACGTCCCTTGCTGCTTGATGCCTCCCTCTTGCTGTCTCATCTCGAGACTTGACTCTTGCCTCCCTCTCTTTCTCTTGCCTCTTTTCACTAGTTCAACTACCGATCGTGACCGTGATTGCATTTAATTAATGTAAATACTCAATGCTCTGTTTATGGCCGTTCTTTGCACAAGTATAGGCTAAGAATCACAGTTGAGATTCATGTGAAATACTCCTTAACTTAGGATTTGTTAATGGACTCCACCTATTTTGATGCTGTAGTGATAAGCTTGGATCGTAACAATTGCTTCAATGTTGCGTTTAGATCCCTTTTTCGAACTGATCCTTGTGTGTTTGTTAAAATGCCAGAATGAAATGCGTGAACTAATCTGTGAAGTATTCTTATGCTTATTGTTTGGATTGATCGTTGTTCAGTAGTCGTCCTCATTGGAACATCGAATTGTGACACTACAATCTACAGTCAAGACCTTGCTGGATTCACGTTAAATTGCTTGTGTATGTGTTACCTTTCATGTATATTATTTCATATAAAAAGCATATAAAAATCTGCCATGAGAAATGTCAGGTGTTCCGTAAAGTCATTGAGATTTGTTTCGCTGACTGTGCTTGCTGGCTGGAAGGAACTGAGAGATTTCTCTTTGAAATGTCACCGGTTCGTGGTCGGTTCTATTCCCAAGTGAATCTAGGATTGATAGGTCGATTCTCACTTCCAAGATGAAAACCAACTCATCTTGAAACTAATCGCCCCTAGTTCAAGGGGTGGAATATCGGCTATCATTCTCTTTACATAGATAAAAATGACAAGTCTCCCTCCTAAAGATCGACACGTGAAACTCTTATCTGTAAGGAATTCATTATTCTTCTTACAAAGAGGGTCTTCTCTTACACTCTCCACTCATTTTGCTACCTTATATACTACACTTGTTCCTTCCCTCTCTTTACTATTTCTTTGTTCTAATTGTAAGCCCTTTGTATCGGAGAGGTCCCTTCTGTTTTGGCACGATATTTTTGAGGTTTTTTCCTAAGTCGCCCTACTTTTATCGAGAAAAAAATGGGGAGAAAAACACAAGGAATGCCAAAACCTTTACACTAAACTCACTTTAAGTGTCAAAACTTTTTTTTCGCTTACTCAAACGTCACAAATTTGAAAAATCACTTACTTGGACACCAATTCCTATTTGCCTCGTCAGAAAATCCGAGGTGGACACCAGTTGTCCAACGTGGCATTATCGATAGTCCAAGGTGGCTTTGCTATGTGATGTGGACAATTTTTTTATATTATTTTAACATTTAAATATATATTTTTTTTTTTTTTTTTTTTTGGCTTTTATTTTTTAAGGGTTGGCGAGGGTCACAAGCGAGCCTTGTCGGCCACAAAACCCTCGCCCAAATTGGGTGAGGGCCGCGTCGCCCTTGGTTGAGAAGGCCCCAGGTGAGGCCACAAGGGCCCTCGCCAATTCTAGGCAGCCGCAGGCGACGCCACTTCGCTTAGGGCTAATGAGGTCGTGAAGCCCTCGCCCATGGCCTTCATGGCCAGATCTAGGTGAGGGCTGCCTCGCCCTTGTCGCGAAGGCCAGAGCATTGCAACGCCTTGCCGATCGCGGGTGACGCTGCCTAGAGCGGGCGAGTAGATGCACACGTGGTGTCCGCTACATCTAATGGCCTTCCTACTCTATTTCGTGGCGCGCCCATATGAAAGCCATAAAAAACTATACCTTGCTTCTAATAATTATTTTCTCTTTAATATTTGAAAATGAGAGATTTTAATCCTAAGTTCAGAATCACGAGAAAAAGAAAAGATGCTTTAGGTATTTTCGGTGAAATTAAAATAGAATTTTGAGAAATTCAAATGCTAAAACAGACCCGGTCGGCGGGCCGACTCAATTTCACTGCTCGCGCCGCCTCTCTGCGTGCGTGGGACTGGAGCGAGGGAGACCGACCGAAACAGGCTCTGCTCTGGAGAAACGCCGTCGCAGAGGAAGGGGGAAAATGTTGCCGCAGAGGATGAAGAAGGCCGTGGCCGACAACCCAAAGAAGCTGGCCAACCTGATCGACCTCGCGAACCTGCCCTCGACCGTGCGCGACTTCGTGGGGCAGTCCCAAACCTCCCGCCTCGGCTGCTTCATGCGCGTCTGGCTTACATCAAGTCCAACAACCTCCAGGTCAGTCGTGCCCCGTAGGTTGCGGTCCCTGTTAGCCGAACCGCATGCTAGTGTTGATTCGGTGTTTCGGTACGAGACCCTCAGGTTTATCATGCGATTCGTGCGGTGAATCATCAGTTCGGAATTGGGTTCGGGTCTGTTCGTCTAGGGTTTGTGTAGTAGTGAATTCGCTATCTTGGGCACCTGGTTGACGAACGTCGAAGTATTTGGAAATGAGTGTTCCGCGTTGGGAGTAATTTTGGTTAGGGCAGTGGTGTCCATAAATTGATCTTAATGAAGTTTGGCTATGCTTGATAGTTTTTCCTCCCTTGGGCGAAACTATTTGCTTGTGAGCAAATGGGGATTGGTGTCCGGCCGCGGGCAAGCGAATGTTTTTCTGGGGTCGAGCAATTTGCGCATGACCAATCGGGTGTGCAGCTTCTTGGCACTGCTTGAATGTGTAGAGAAACTTCATAACTTGTTAATTGTTCTGCGAAATTGCTGCTAGTTTGTGCTGCTGGGTGAAACTTCATCGAGTTATGTTGTCGTGTTATCTGTTTTTGGGGTCCTGCTCTAATTGAGCGAACAGTTGACCATGTCTTGCATGAGTTGTGCTGAATCGCTTAACTGAAATATGCGTCATTTTTTTCTATAAGCAGGATCCTAACAATAAGAACACGGTGAATTGTTGATAGCTCACTAAGGGTGTGTTGGGTAACATTTCTGTTTCAGGAATTTTTTTTTTCATAAACATTTTTTTCTATTTCTATTCGTGGGAACAGTTTCTAAGCATTTTAACATGTTTGGTAATTACACAAAATTTCTGTTCCCAGAAAAGAAATGTGTATGGTATGATCCCATATATTTTTATGACTTATAATTTTTTTTAATTTACTAATAATTTTATTACAATTTTTTTTTTCTTTTTCTTCTCCTTCCTCGAGCCGGTCGCTAGGCAAAGTCTCTTTACTAACAAATAAGATTTGACTTGCAAAATGGAGCAGTAAATACTTTGTCGGGAGGCATTGAAAGCATAATCTTTTTAGCTCATTTACAAATACCGATAGAAATACAATTAAAGAATGTACAATTGTCATATTCATCAATTGTAAAATAGGGTTGTGAGTGCTATGATAAAGGGCTGTTGTGCATTTGATAAGACATAGCGCGCACAATACATTTCAAGAAAAAATTTCTAGGGAAATTTTTATGGTACTAATATTTTTCCACAACCAAGTGACACCACCACAATAATTTTGTGTCCCACTAATGTCATTTAAGACGACTGACTTTGACCTTTTACAGAAAACTTGTGTTGACCACTTTACAATACAGATGTGCTTTATTGGTGGAAGCACCCTTCCCATCAGTACACTCACCAGCATTCTAGAGGGACAAGTAGTATTTTACACGTTCTAATAGCACTTTTTAGCCTAATTTAATACATATAAAGTAAATCTATTAGAAATTTACACAACTTGAAAAGTGAAAAAAGTAAAAGTAAGATAACGTAATTCGATGTATTGTCAAGTAGTGTACCTTGATGATCCAACAAATAAAAATAAAATGTAAGAAGTTCGGTCCCTACCTCTGATGTTTGAGGGTAGGTCCGGCACCACCTGGGACGAAAAAACAAATGGAAAATGTCACCCGTTGGTACTTTTACTCAAAAATCAATATCTTCTCTTTACTTTTTTAAAGGTTCGAAAGTAGATGGAGGGTTTTGTTTGTCCAGCAAAACTAGATAGACTAGCGGTGTTTTACATGTTATAATGGCACTTTTTCAGCCCGTGTTGATGTGTGTAAAGTAAACTCATTAAAGAAATTTTTTTGTTGGAACTCATTGGAAATTTACATGATTTGAAAAGTGAAAAGATCGGAATTGAGAGTTTGTAATTCGATGTGTTGTCAAGTATCGTGCCTTGATGACCAAAAAATAAAAGAATAGAAATAGTGTGCCTTGCCTCTAAGGGCCATGCAAAGCCCGTGGACTTCAATTTGTCTAATTAGGTCATTAATTTATATGCCTTTTTTAATTAAATTTTTCCAACTCTAAATTTGGTTATTTGGAGCTCCCGTGTTCAACGAAGCAGGCAAGAATCTGACATGAAAAAGTGAAAGCAGGCAAAGAGACGAAGAAAAGATGGACCAAGTCCAGAGAGAAAGTTGTGGAGAATTTGCTATGTATTTCATTGTATTGTGAATGTACAATTTCTCCTAAGATATAATACAATATGTGTCCTGTGCAAGGAAATAAATGATCCTAAATATCAATCTAGATCAAATCTAATATTTAATTGATATATATATATATATATATATATATATATATATATATATATATACATAAAGGGTTAGGATCGGAGTACTATATGAGAGAACAAGGAAGTATAGGTGAGATTATCGAACAGATCTATAAATATTGAGAGTGTATATAAGATCTAAATAAAATCGCGAGAATTAAAAATAATATAAAGACAAAAAGCAATATATAAAATATAAAGCAAAAGTATGCATAAGCAAAAACCAACCATGAAGGTGGTATGAACTTGTATTGAATAAATAGAAAGTTTACATGTATTGAAAGAACATGTATCAGAAAATTAAAGCATCAAGACATCCACTGGGGCGGTAATCCGCACTTCAGGGATTATTGATGTTTGTATTACAAGAGATGGTTAACCAACTATTATGTAAGTTGGTAACCCTGTATAAACTATGCTAGATGTATTTGAAAAACAAACTTACTTTGTAACAAGGGATACAAGGTAAGAGAGCTTGGAGATGGAAGAGATGAGGATGGAAAGGATGAGGGTTTACAAGAGGGAGAGGGAAGGAGAAGAGAGAGATCTGGAAAATTTCGAGTCCCTTCTTCTTGTGCCGGAAGAGTGTATTTATAGAGGTGCTACAGTGAAAGTGCTACAGTGTGAACAGTGTAAAGTGAACGATGCGAGTGAACAGTGTAAAGTGAACGATCTTGTGTGAATAGTGAATAGTGACAGTGTATGAATAGTGAACAGTGTATCTCTAGCGTATAGCCTTTGCGCCGCTTCAATAGTGTTGGCATGTGATGTCTTGATTCAATCTCTGTCTAGATTGATCCCGTAGCAGTCGTCTTCATTGGTATTTCCACTGTGATGTGATTGGGATGATTCGTCTGTATTGTCTTGAGATTTGGAAGATCCACATTGTGATCCTTCCGCTTCTGATAACATTGTTCTAAGGGTGTTGCAGTATTCTTCCCTGCTCTGAACTGCAGCAAGGGCGGCAGTAGCCATGGATTTCTCTTGTAGAAATGATGTATTTGATGGAACTGTAGGTAATTGGGTCTTTTGGCTTTTTAGCCAGGCTTTGACCGCATCTTCAGAACCTTGTTCAAGTCTTTTGAATCCATCCCACCATTTTGTAAGGGGCCAAAGAGATCCCACCAGGAGTAGAACCAATTTGGTATGGTTTGTCTTGGGAAGTTGTCTTTAAAGAATACTAGCCAAGTATGCTGGAATTTTGTATTTTGTCTGTAAAAGACATTCCACCAGGTTTGTTGGTAATCCCAGTAGGTATATGAGGAGGAATAAGGTAGACTTTGGGTAAGTCTGGTTTGGAATTTTCTGGGTGTATGAGGTGAGTCTCCCCAATGTAAGGGGTGTATGACTTTACTGATGGATATGGTGGAGTAAAGGATGTTTTACGTATTGGTTTTATCGGTAAAGTGAGTAAACCTTGCCGACTGTCTCCACTAAAATTTGCTCATAATAAGAAAGAGTTTTGTTTGTATTATGAGGTTTAAAAAGCCAATCTTTTGGAAAGATGTTTTTGCAAATTTGATAGGATCTTCATCGTAGAACCCATCTTCCACAGTCAATAATTTTTGAAAAGATGTTTTGGCATAAAATTTTGATTTTTGAGAATGAGGGGTTGCCTGTGGCCTAATGACCACCTCATTTGAAATTCTTTTGTATTCCGCTAAACTCTGTGCAGTCAGCGGAGAAGGATTGTTGCTTACCTCGATGGCATTGGATGTCTCTTTCTTTCCCATAAGAATATTTAGTGTGTTTGATAATTCTGAAGGGTTGTTGTTTGATGGCTCTTTCTTTACTGGGTTTTGTAAAGATTGAGCAAGAATGTTTAATGATTCTTGGGGTAGTATGCTGGCTAGTTTCTGATAAATAGCCAGACCTTCGTCTTTTGGGGGTATAATTGGTTTGTTTTGCTGTAGGAATTCTTGATTTTCTTCTGCTATTTGAAGCCATGTTTTGATGGGTGTTAAGCCTGTTGGCTTTGGTGGTGTATTGGAGGGTTCGGCAATGGCTTTGCCTTTTCCTTTGTCTTTTTTGGATCTTGGCATGGTGGTATCCCCTGTAAAAATTCTCTTGTGAGAAAATCGGGTAATGAATTTGAAGAACCATTTATAAATTCAATGTCAAAGTCGAATACTTGAAAGTATGGCTTGCCATCGGCAAAAATCTGTTTTGATGCAATGTTTAATACGTCTTTTTGTAAAACGTCTTTGGCTGATTTGCAATCAATTCTCAAGAGAAATTTTTGATTTAACAAATCTCCTTGGAATTTTGATATGGACAAAACTATAGCAAGTATTTCCTTTTTGATCGTTGAATAATTTTGTTGAGTAGAATTCCAATGTTTTGAAATAAACTGAACAACTTGTTCTTTGTTATTTTTTACTTGTTTAAGAATACCGCCATACCCTATTTCTGAGGCATCTGTTTCTACTATTTTGAATGTAGAAGGGTCAGCCAGGTGTAAGCAAGGTATTTCTTTAACATGAGTCTTAATTTGTTTGATTATGTTAGTATGGACAGAAGTCCATGGTGGAGGATCTTTTTGCAATCTTTGGTGTAAGGGTTTACAAAGGATGTTTATATTAGGGAAGAAATCCAAAATGTAATTGAGACTTCCTAGAAATCTTTGTAGCTGTGTTTTGTCTTTAATTTCATCGGGAATTTATCAAGTAAAGGAAATTGACCTTTCTATAGGAGTTATGGTGTTTAAATGAATGTAATGACCTAGGAATCTAATCTTGGTTTTAAAAAGTGCAATTTTGGTAGGAGAGACAACGAGGCCATTTTGTATGATTACTTTTATGAAAGTAGACAGATGTTTAAAGTGTTGTTCTATATTAGAGGAGAAAACAAGGACATCATCTATATAAACTATGATGTATTCAGAGTAGGGATTGAATATGTCATTCATAATTCTTTGAAATTCTGAAGGGGCATTTTTAAGGCCGAAGGGCATAACATTCCATTCGTATTGGCTAAAAGGAACTGTAAAGGCTGTCTTGTATTTATCCTTTTCACTGATTTGTATTTGCCAGAATCCTGATTTCATGTCAAATTTAGAAAATATTTTTGACCTACATAATCTATTTAACAAATCTTTCTTGTTGGGTATAGGATATCTTATCCATCTAAGGGGTGTGTTTAAAGGTTTATAATTGATAACTAATCTAGGAACTCCTCTTTCTAGTTCAGCATTTTTGTTGACATAGAAAGCAGAACAGCTCCATGGTGATTGGCTTTTTCTTATGAGTTTCTTATTTAAAAGATCATGTATTTCTGTTTGGCAAAATTTTAGAACTTCTTGGTTCATTTGTGTAGGACGAGCTTTTGTAGGTATTTTGTTTTCTGAAAAATCATGTTCATAAGGTAAATCAACAATATGTTTTTTTTTCTTTCCCGAAAGCATTGGGTAAAGAAGAGCATATGGTTTTTTCTATGTGTTTTTGTAGAGAATTTATTTTTTCTATAATATTTGGTTTTATAAGATGTTCTTCTATTCTTTTAAATTCTAAATCTTCTTTTAAGAATTCAAGCTGGTTTTCTTTGTCTTTTATAAGGCAATTGATTTCAGAAATAGAATGTTCTTGTAAAATGTTTAAGCTTCTCTTTTGTGGTTTTGTTATGAAATTGAAGGTGATTTTTCTGTTTAAAGCATGAGTTTCAATACCTTCATTAGTAACTGAAAAAGGTTGGATTAATTGTATGAAAGGTGTTCCAAGAATTACCTGTTGTCTCATATTTTTGACTAAAAGAAAAGATGTTTTGTAGGAAATTTGATCTTTTATTATTGAAGCTTCAGGTAGCTTATATTGTATATTTAGTTTGTCTCCTGAGGCTGATTTTAAAGATTCCGATGTTTTATCAAAGTATCTAGTCGGAACAAGGCCTTCTTTAATACAGTTGAGGTCTGCTCCTGTATCAAAGAGTGCTGTTGTTTCAATAGTAAATTCATTGTTGATTTTTATCAAAATATTAATGATCCATTTCCTAGATGTTATTTCTGTTAATAACATAAGAAAGGCTGGATCAGTAGACTCGGAAGTATTAGTGATTTCATTTTGATCTTCTAAATTCTTTCCTTTTATAACGAGAGATTTTATAGCAGAAATTTCCTGTTTCATTTCTATCTGTGTTGATTTGAGGGCCTGTATTTCTAATTTTTGTTGTTTTATTTCATTATGAAGATCATTCATGTTTATTGGTCTAGATAGGGGTTTTTGTTTCTATTAAGAATGTCTTTGAGATTGTAGGAAGTATTGGGATTAGTGACAATGTTCATGGATGAATGAAGTCTATCTAGGTATTCTTTCTTGGCTTCAGGGTCAGTGATCTTATCAGCAGTGCTAAGGAGAAATTCTTCTTCTTTTGTTAACATGTTTATTTCAGGAACGGGTTTTTGGAGAAGTGTCTTCATAATCAGAATCGGAAGAGGAATCTATTTCATTAATCGAAGACCTTCTTCCTCAAGAAGTTCATCGAAGAAGTATCACCATTTTCTATGAAGATGTTGTTTAACTGGTTAAGAGTGTTATCATCGAGAGAGAGTTCATTTAGTTTTTTATTAATCCTACAATATTTTGAAATATGACCTTTTCTACCACAAGAATAACATTTAATGTCTTTAAAATTCTTTCTGTCATTATGGAGTTTATTTCGGTTATTCTGGTGTCTTTGTTTATTCCTACGAGATGGAGGTTTGTTGTGATGTTTGCTTGTTTCTTTCTCGGGAGGACAAGTTCCTTTACATTTAGATTTTGTTTTTTCATTATAAGAAGGGTCGTATTGGGCACAAAAATCTCTAGACTACGATTGGTGAGAGATTGTTCTTCTTTGAGCTGTCTTTGTAATTTGATAGTATTACACATTTGGGTTCCTTGTCTGTAAACATAAGAGATTATTTCTCCATATGAGAGGAGATCATAAGGAATTTGGCCTTTGTATTCTTCTCTAATTCTATCTCTAACTTGGTCACCTATGATCCGAGGTAAACCAGCTAAGAATTTTTCTTTCCAAAAGGGTTGATTGCGATGCTGGTCTAACAAGAACCCTTTGAAGGAAAAGTTCTTTGTATTCTCTGAATCTTCTTAAGGATTTACAACGCATATTAGATAAGAGATCTTGGTTCCTATCTCTAATGTGTGAAGGGTCTCCTATGAAGTGTTGTGAAATGGAGTAAATAAGGGTGTTCACCGCATCTTGGATGAGACGTCCTTGGTCATCATCCATGCGTTGTCCGAAATCATCTATTTTATAAGCGGTTAAAATTTGTATTTTTGTTCTTCAGTCAAATAATTATCCCACCAACCTTTTAGCTGTCCAAAAACCGGCTACTAAAAGATTAGCAACAGCATGATCGAAACATCTTGTTGTGTTTTATAGGCGTTAGCAAGCATTATCATGTTGTTAAGAATATTCATGATATTGGTTTCGGCAACACCATCTATATTCCATTCATAAATGGCGTACGGAGAGTATTTATTCTGTATTTTTGTGATGATTCTTCTTGGGCTATGTCGGGTGGGGTTGCTCTACCGTAATAAAGTTTTTGAGGATGTCTCCAATTGAGTCTATTTATCTCAGGGATGGATTCATTGTCAGAGTCATTGGAGGGTTTGGTCAAGGTACTAATAGTAGGTTGATCAGGGGTGTCATTAATAATTAGTCCTTGAAATTTAGGAGTGTCTAGTATAGGAGCAGGTTCTAGCTTTGCTTTCCCTAGGAGTTTTTTCTTTTGTTCTATGGCTTTGGCAAACTCCGGACTAAGATTTTTGGGAATTCAAAAGCTTTGAAAATGGGTTTTTGAGCATATCAATAGGTGGAGTGGTTATGTGGGTAGGATTTTGTATGGTGGATTCAATCCTATTTAATTGTTTCCCTATGGTTACTAGATGTTGATTAGTAAAATTATTTTGTTCAATAACTTTATGGGTGTAAAGGGAGTCTTCTTTGTCTGGAACCCTAAAAGGAGTGGCAGTAACCTCGCTTTCTCCGTGTTGTATTTTGATTCTCCTAAGGGGTGGATGGTTGGATTCTATGGTTTCACCATTATCCAGTTTCCATTTATAATGATGGTCTAAAACAACAATCTCTTTTGGTTCAAGGAATTGTTCTTCTAACCAATCAAAGAAAAATATATGGACTTCATATTTGTACATGTAGTCGTAATATTTTTGCTTGATATCTTTTGCTATATCAGCAAAGGTTTTGAAGAACCATTCTCTGATTTGTTTGTTATCTTCAGAATTAAACTCTTTATTAAGGAAAGCTCTGTTTGGTTCAAATTGTTTTTCTAAGACATTAAGCTCAGCATCTATCATTTGGGAATAGGTGGGAGAATGATGTGGAGACTCTGTATTTTCTAGGACAGGTTCAGGCTGGTTTTGTTGGTAAACTGGCCTGGAAATTCCTGATCTATTATCTAAACCACTAATCTCAGGTTCAATAGGTGACTCATTATTACTTCTACTGGTGGAATGAGGTAAAGGTATTGTATCACGTGTAGGAGTATCTCTGTGCACACTAGGAGAAGGAGTATTTCTATGAGTACTGGGAGGAATAGTGATTATAGGAGGAAGATTAGGATTAAGATCTACAGACCTTGTATAAGAATTTTGAAAAGAAGGGCTAGATCTAGAATCGAAAGATCTTCTAGGGAATCTAATGGTCACTCTTCCTTCTGGATGTTGAATGACATTAGTCGGATCGTGTTTTGAACAACTTTGTTGGGGAATTTGGTTTTCTAATTCCCAGCATTCAGTAATGTAACCTGGTTCCAATTAATAGATCTGGGTATGGTCGTATTAGCTCTAGAAATGTCAGTTTGGAGAAGAAGTGTTTCTCCCCGAGGACTATGTTTGAAAGCATTTTCTCCAAAAGCGGATGCCATTGCTTTGTAATGAATCCTATAGACAAGGGCTAAAGGAATAGATCCATACGCCACTTTATAATTGTGAGTTTTAATTTGAAGTGTGAGGGCTCTAAGGATATTCTTGTCCTTAAGAGAAACTGAGAAATTGGGATAACAGTCAAAATGTATTGGTCCTTTACAGAGGCTTGTCTCTACAGTACCAAGAATAGATTCATCATAATTCAAAAGACGGGAATCCCTTAGGACTAAAAGAATTGATGTATTAAGGCCTTCTTTAGTAAGGGGTTTGATTCCTACTTGGACTAATCCTATATGAATGTAGTTATATTTTTGTTTATGCTTATGGATGGACTCTTTATTAAGAAGATGTATTTTTTCATAAGAATTAGAGAGAGGAATATCTCTTTCTTCGGTAGTTATGACATAATCAGATTTTTTGAAAAACTTTAATTTTGATTGTTTGTATATTTCCTTAAGCTGTATCTTAGGAATCTCCCAATTTTCTATAGATTTGTTGAAATCTTCTATCCTTACTTCTTCTCTATGTATAGGACTTGGATCTGAATCCATTTGTGATAGAGAACTAGAGGAAGATGTGGATCTTCTAAGTAAGCTCATACTTAAGATCGGAACTAATCCTTCTTCAGAACCGTTACAGAGCTAAACCAACGGTCTCACAGCCACTCGGGGTCTTACGGCTGGACCACTCTGTAGAATCAAGAAGGATGCCAACGAATGGCTCTCGATCTATGAGTATGTTCTTACAAAGACTATCTATACCTTCCCCGGCTCGATACCATAAAGGGTTACCAACTTACATGATAGTTGGTTAACCATCTCTTGTAATACAAACATCAATAATCCCTGAAGTGCGGATTACCGCCCCAGTGGATGTCTTGATGCTTTAATTTTCTGATACATGTTCTTTCAATACATGTAAACAAGATCAATTAAGATATATATATATATATATATATATATATATATATATATATATATATATATATATATATATATATATATATATATATAGACACACACACACAAAACAAGATCAATTAAGATCTCAAGCAATCCACATATCTTCCAACACTCCCCCTCAAGTTGGTGGCTTGTAGATGTCCAAGACGCCTAGCTTGTTTAATAGATATGCGTATTGTCTCTGACATAAAGGCTTGGTAAACATGTCTACTGGTTGTTCCGATGTACCAATTCATCTTGTTTCAATTACTACTTCTTGAATCTTTTCCCGCATAAAGTGACAATCCACCTCTATATGCTTAGTTCTTTCATACACTATGGGATTAGATGCAAGTTTAAGAGCCGCATCATTATCACAATATAACTTCGTGGGTCCTTGCACTTCTACTCCAAGATCCTTAAGTAGTCCTTGTATCCATACTATCTGACAAGTGGCTTTGGCCATAGCTCGATACTCTGCTTCAGCTGAGGACAGTGACACAGTGGGCTGCTTCTTGGTCTTCCAAGAAAGAAGAGATTCTCCCAATTTAATGCAGTATCCAGTGACAGATCTTCGACTAATGGGACATGTTGCATAATCTGCATCACAATATGCTGTCATCCTCATATCACATCTTTTAGATAGAAGCAGCCCAAGTCCTGGACATTTCTTCAGATATTTCACAACCTTTAAGGCAGCATCCAAATGAGAACGCTTCGGATTGTGCATAAACTGACTAAGAGTCTGAACCGCATATGAAATATCAAGTCTAGTCATTGTCGGGTATATAAGTTTCCCAACAAGTCGTTGATAGCCTGACGGATCACTGAGAATGGGATCATCATTTTGAGATATTCCCTTGTCATGATCTGCGGTGGTCAACTTAATGTTTTGCTCTATGGGAATTACAGCTGGCTTGCATCTTGACTGACCTGCTTCTGATATGACTCTAATATAAATTTCCGCTGACTAAGGGAAATCCCTTGTTAGATCGGGCAATTTCAATTCTAAGGAAATATTTAGATGCTCCTAAGTCTTTAATATGAAAGGTGGCATGCAAATATTCCTTGAAATTTTCTATAGAGGCTTTATCATTTCCCATAACAAGATTGTCATCAACATAGATCATCAAATAAATAGATGACATACCTTTAGTTCTTGAGAATAAAGCATAATCGTGTTTGGATTGCATGAAGCCTGCTGTTGTAAGAGCGCTAGCAAATTTAGCGTACCACTGTCTGGATGCCTGCTTTAATCCATAAAGGGATTTACGGAGATGACATACCTTTTTCTCCCCCTGTCTCCGTATGCCTTGAGGGATATCCATGTAAATTTCTTCATCCAGGTCACCGTGGAGGAAGGCATTGTGGACATTCATCTAGTGTAATGGCCAGTCATTAATGGCAGCAATGGCTAAGAATGAACGAACTGTAACATCTTTGGCAACTGGAGAGAATGTCTCGTGGTAGTCAAAACCTTCTTTTTGTGTGAACCCTTTGGCTACCAATCTTGCCTTGTATCGTTCAATAGAGCCATCAGCACGATGCTTGATCTTGTAGACCCATTTGCATCCAATCGGTTTTCGATGAGATGGCAATGGAACAAGATCCCATGTATGATTATCAGTAAGTGCCTTCAATTCTGCCTTCATGGCCTCTTGCCATCTTGGATCAATGGAGGCTTCGTCATAACTAGACGGTTCCTTGTCGTCGGATAAACGACTGATGCAACATCTATGCTATGGAGATAATTGATGAAAAGAAACATATGATGAGATTGGATACTAAATACCTGGAGAGTTGTGAATAGCACAGACATAGTTTTTGGTCCAGGTTGGAGGTCGTGTAGCCTGTCCAGATCGCCTAGGATAATCAACTCCAGTGGTAGGTTGTAATGTCTGTGAAGATGACGCAATGTCATGAACCTCCTCATTGGCAATAGAGTCTTCTAATGTATCTTCCTGAATACTCTCTGAATAATTTGAATTCATATTGGAATTCGGCAGAGCTGGAGTTGGAGCTGGAGATGGAGGAGTAATAAGACTCCTTGGTTGAGCGACTGGTATGTAGGAGGGATCTGCCTCATCAAGGATAAGATGATGATGGCTGGATACTTTCTCTGGGCCTTCATCTGAAGATGTATTTTTAGAAAATGGAAAAATATTCTCAATGGAAAATTACATCACGACTTACTAGGAACTCTCTTATGGAGATATCAAAGACTCGATACTCCTTTTGCAGATTGAGATATCCCATAAAGATGCATCGCCGTGCATGTGGACTCAATTTATCTCGAGGTCCCAATGTTGCGACATAGTAGAGACATCCGAAGATCCGAAGGTGACTCAATTCAGGCTTTTTCCCGAACAGCAGCTCAAATGGCGTTCGTCCTTTGAGAATTCAAATGGGCATTCGATTAATGAGATAAGCTGCTGTGGTGATACAATCTCCCCAATAATGTTCTGGGATTAATGCCTGAAATTTTAAGGCACAAGCAACCTCTAATAGATGGCGATGCTTCCGTTCAACCACTCCATTTTGTTGTGGTAAATAAACGCACGAACTTTTGTGATGAATACCATGAGAATTGAATAATAGGGAGCATTCATGACTGAAAAATTCTCTGCCATTATCAGTACGGATCCGCTGAATAGATTTCCTAAATTGATTCTTGGATAGCATAATGAAATTTTCCAAGTGAGAGTAGACCTGATTCTTAGACTGCATCAAGAAAATCCATGTTGCCCGAGAATAGTCATCTACTATCGTAAGAAAATAACGAGAGCCATCATGATTTATTGTATGATAAAGTCCCTAAATGTCCACATGAATTAATGCAAAAATTTCACTAGTCCGGGAGGTACTAGAAGGAAATGGTCTACGTGCTTGCTTTGCAAGTGGACATATAGGACACTTAGGGCAAGGAAAATAGGCACTATGACCCAATCTCATATGCATAGTAAAATTTCTATCATTGGTAATCAGATTACACAATGATTTCTTATTCAATGAATTGCAGGAAAAATCGAAATTACTTGGAAAACTCGTCTAGAAAAAGAGTCCTTCAGAAATGTTACCCAAGCCCATTAGTCTGCCAGTCGAAAGGGCCTGAAATAAACAAGTGTCAGCATCGAAGATTACCCGGTAGGAATTTTCTTTGCAGGCTTTAGACACAGATATGAGGTTGAATTGGAATTACGGGACATATAGCACATTTTGAAGGACAATCTGAGGACTGAGATTAACTGTTCCTGTCACTTTGACATGAGTAGTATTCCCGTTTGGTAATTGTATGGAGACAGGAAAATTCAAGCTTTCATTAATATTTGAAAAAAATCCCATATCACATATAATATGGTCACTTGCCCCAGAGTCTATAATCCATGCTTTTCTGGAAATAGAATTAATTAGGCAATGTGAAATACCTGAGAAACTTGAGGTATCCATCTTCTGTAATGCTTGCATGAGTTGCTGATACTGACCATATGAAATAGGTTGCTCAATTTTTGGACCAGTTGGTCCACTGACTTGATAAGCTGTGGAAATTTTTTTCTCATTTTCTCCTGGTTTTCCGTGTAATTTCCAACAACTATCAATAGTATGGTTAGTACACTTGCAATATTCACAAAAAAATTTACCCTTTCCTTTTGAATTTTTTGCGAAATTCCTCGATGATTTGGCAAAGATCTGGCCGTCCACTCCTTTAAACGCAATCTCCTGCCCACCGTCCGATCCAGAGATGATCTCGGCCCCTTAAGCGCCATCTGATCCTCGCGTGTAATCTGGGCCGTGCGATCCTCGCATATAATCTGGGCCGTTGGATCCCCGTGAGAGATCTGAACCGCTCGTCGCGTCCCTTTTAAAGCTTCTCGAGTCTCCGTCATTGAACCCTAAGGGACTCTTCCTTTCCCTTTCGTGAGCTAGGGTTAGGGTTGTTCTGGTGGCCGCCTCTCTCTGTTCACCGCGAGCGGCAAGAGCGATGCTCTCGTTGTTCCTCGTGTGTTCAGTCGTTGCGAGTCGCTGACTCTCTTCCTACATCACCAATTGAACAATACGCCCAATCGGAGGTATGGGATCCATAGCAAGGATTTGTGACCGAAACATGAGGTACGATTTGTTTAGAATCAGCAAGAATTGCATGGCTTTTTCTCTTTCTTTCATCTTTTATACTGCTTGAGAGTGGATTCCGGCTCCTCGAGCTTTTCTTCTACTACCTCGAGTTGATTCCAGAGGGAAGATAACCTGTTGAAGTAGGCCGTGATTGTCATGTTTCCTTGTTTAAGCTCGCTAATTTCCTGCATGAGATTGAAAATTTTGGCTTGATCCAATCTACCGTACATTTCTCTTACGTTTTCCCACATAGTTTTTGCATCCTCTGTGGGTGGAAGCCTAGCCGCAACTTCTGGCGAAATGCAATTTCCGATCCATGTTCGGACAAGTTGATTGCATTTCCGCTAGTGTCGAGCTAGGCGTTCATTAGAGGGGATCGCGACGGTTCCGTCAAGAAATCCATCTTTGTCTTTTGTCACCAATGCCCGCCGGAGCTCCTGTGACCATTTCGAATCACTTTCGGGTCCGGTCAGTTGTGGCTTATCAGTCGAAGCTTCGGTCCGTCAGCGGTGGAGACATACAGAGGATCGCCTAGTTTCGGTTGTCCGGTGAACGTCGCCGCTGGAACAGGCAGAAAACTGGGCGTGAAATTCGGGTAGGGATTCGTCCCTTGACCCGATTCGCCCGATCCGACCGGATAACCCGTATTAAGATATCCTGGGTAGGGATTCGTCCCTTGACCCGATTCGCTCGACCCGCCCGTCTGCTCCATTCCGATGGTTGGGCTTGCCCCATTTGTGGCTAGCTAATTTCCATCGTGACCCTGGTGGCCCACGAAAACAGACAATGATGAACCTGGGCTTGGCCCAAGATATAGTGGATATGGAATCCACTAGTATGGTTGGCCCGTCATGGGTTGCCCCAAATGGAACTGAGTCTGCGTGGGCCGCCACTGCATGGGTTGGGCCTAAATTGATTGTTGGTCGAATGCTGGAATTGCCACAGGGAGATTTTGGATCTGCGGAACTTGGGGACCACCTTCTTCTCCGATGGTCCTGTTGTCAGCAGCCGGATTGGAGTCCTGCAGAGTTGCCATGGTGAGTTAAAAATTCCTTTCTTCGAGAGTATGCCTAATGCCAAAGAATTTATTCCTTCACAGGTTGAGGATTTTCTTCGGCAGAGATTTGAGGCGGAAGCGAGTCAGAGACCGAGTTGCTTTGATACCATGAAAGCAGGCAAAGAGATGAAGAAAAGATGGACCAAGTCCAGAGAGAAAGTCGTGGAGAATTTGCTGTGTATTTCATTGTATTGTGAATGTACAATTTCTCCTAAGATATAATACAAGATGTGTCCTATGCAAGAAAATAAATGATCCTAAATATCAATCTAGATCAAATCTAATATTTAATTGATATATATACACACACACACACAAAACAAGATCAATTAAGATCTCAAGCAATCCGCATATCTTCCAACAAAAAGATCTTTTGCTAGTGGACCTATCAATTAATCAAAGACTGCAATTAAACTGCAAGCAACAAAATTTTTCAATCAATCCTTACGCCTAAGCCCTCCACATCAGACTCTTGCCAACTTCAATGGACAAATCAGGTCCAGTGAAATTAATACTTGTGAGAACTTCTCACACATAGACGATGGTTAGTGCATTGTCTTGTTTTAGTGTGAAATTAGAGTATTGAGTATATTTCCCCTATTAAAGTCAACAACATCACATAGAATGATTATTTCTCGGTCTAAAAGCATCGTCAAAGCAAAATAATCGAACACAGAGCTTTCTTATAGAGTCCCAGTCATGGATAAAGCTAGACGATAGTTATATTTGTAGTCAAAGTTGTCGCGACCTCTCTTTTGTCGTTTGGGGGAAAAGGAAAATGTTTAAGGGTATTCACCTAAAGAGGCGGGCCAACGGCCTTGGATTAGGCGCAGACTTTCCCAAGCCCATACCTTGCGCGACATTGGATTTTGTATTTTAGTTCTTAACAATCTATATATTCTAGGAGTCGACACTAGTCTATTGGAGTTGGCTAAAAATCAATCAAAATACGAGAGTGTTCTCTCAATTCCTATGCAACCAGAGATTTCTAGGAATGGGGACTTGTTTACACCAATGTTTATATTAGCGCCATTGCAGTACCACTAACTTGGAATGTTGTTTATTAAAATGACCACACAATCTTGATTACCAATTATAATCCTTATGAAACCACTAAGCGTAATGTTTTTGTAGATTTGTTTTCCTTAATGTCTAGACTAATTTTAACCTAATTTATAAAAGAAATTTACACTCAAATTAATAAAAAGTGGTGCAGTTAGTAAACATCCAAGAAATTGAAATGACTTGAAATTAAATGCAGAAAAGGAAAACCCAATACAAGTTGCGCAAATAATATTACATGACCTTGTTATCACGCCCCAGAATAGGAGCCCCATGAGCGAAATGGGAATTTAAATGTGCATGAAATTATTCTAAATGCATGAAACTACTCTAGATAGTTTTAATCTACACAAAATTGATTATTTACAAAAAGAATTATAAAATACCAAAATAGCATTAAATTAGGAAAAATGACCTTATAAAATTAGGAAAATTTCATAAATGTCAATTTTGCTTTGATTTGATATTATCTGTCATTTTTATATTTTTTTCGAATTTTTTAATTTTTTAATTTTTATTTGAAAATAATTCCCTAAACCAATCTATGCTTGATTTACACTGATATGCAAGAGCTTAGTACATGAATATCATAAGAACTGACCTCAATCGATTGTTTCAAGATCGAACCTTATTTTGGGCATTTCGTCGAACACTTAGTGTGCATTAAACCAACCCAAACAGATTCCTTGAGCCATGTTCGTGGCCTTCAATCTCGATCCATAAGCAATCTCATGAGGAACTAAAGTAGTAAGGTTATACTATCACATGCAAAGGGTAATATTAAATAGAAATCATAGCCTAAAATACACAAAAACTTAGTTGAAATTGTCCTCAAATATGTGGGTTTGAGCTGATTTTGTAATTATGAGTTTGAACCCAAGTCAAGCATATAAGTTGTATGCCCATATTCAAGCCTTGACACTTATTACATGCAAAATCTATGGAAAAGATCACTTGATCAAAATGAAAGTAGGTAACATGGACTTTCAAATGCAACAAACATCATAGAGAATGATCAATCGAACACATCAAAACGACCTCTTCAAGAAGCATAGGTATCCTATCCCCTAGGTGGTCCACACTGACCAGCCATGAATCAATGTGGATGGGCTTGGTTTTAGCTCAAGTCGTAGACAATTTCATGGCTTACTCGAAGATTTAAAAACCAAACCAAGCTAACCTCAGCATCATTTGTACTCCCATATGACATTCATCAAGCTCGTGAAAACAGAAAACGCATGCAAAGGAGAGTAGCAAGTCAAACATATATGGTTCTTGAAGAGGCTTCAAACACTTGGAAAAATTTCAGCCTTATAAATCAATTTTCCGGGCTGGTTTTTCTCTTGGTTTTCCATGGTTAAAACATGTTTAAATTGACCAAAAATACATCTAAGACTCTTATCTTACTTCCTAGTTTCTTTTGCAAGTGGCTAATAGCCGAGAAAACCAAGAAATTATCCTCAGGGGCACGTGTAAGTTGGCTCCTTCAAACTTGAAAATGAGATCTGCAGAGAAAAAACTGACAACAAAGGTTTTTATTGGTCTCTAAAATTAGACTTCAAGACCTCTTCTTTTGGCCAAATTAATACCCAACTAAACTATATGTATTCTAGTTTATGATACAAGTCATGATTTTCCTCATTTATCTCTCCATTTTCTTAAAAACACTTACTTTCCCTCACCCGCGACCAACTGGGCAAAACACCTATAAAAATTTTCATTTACCTTGTCCCGCCAAGAGGGTATTGTTTCGGAGGCCTTTAGGATGTCTTTCTGATCTCCATATGGGACGTGCAACCTATGGTTGAAAACATCTCTGAGTGAAGTTTCACTCTCTTGTGAAGGTTTTGGCTAATTTTGGCAACAAGTTTATGAAAAATTCACTTTTTCCTACAAAGGTCGGTCTAGAATTTCTGGGTTTGGCTTTTCTTGAGTTGATTTTGGGGGTGTCTTTGGGGAACGAGTATGAGCTCTCTCTTCTCCTTCTTGTCTCCTACCTTTCATGCCCTAAAAAATTTTGCTTTAGTGATCTTATCCCCTGAATTAAGGGATCTTTTGGTCGTTCTTTTGTCCACCTACCAAGCCTGCCAACAGAGCTACTTCAACAACTTTCTAACTTGGCCAAATTTTCAACTTTTGCAGCTGTTTAGTGTGCGGATTTTACTGCGATTTTCATGTGCTTCTAGCTGCTTATTCCTAGCCAATTTTTGTCCACTTGCACTACCAATAATGGTCTTCCATCACGTGCAGAGATCAAGCCGATTGGGCGACTGAGTGGGATATGGTGGGGCCATTAAGTTGTTTACTCAGCGAGCCCGAATTGAGACAAATCATGGACTGGCTTTTGGTAACTGGTTTGTGTGCTCAAATCCATCAATTTGGCTACGATTTTTGATCGATTAGTAAGCTTATATATAGTAATTTAAGATCTTGACCAGCTTTCGCAATTGTCCCTACCCAATTTTTCAAGGAAGTCCCTCAAAGTTGGACATTTTCTTGCTCGAGAATACCCAATTCAATGCAATTTGGTCCTTTTGGCCAGATTTGATTAATTCGATCTAAGCCTAAGTTCAATTTCAACTTAATTGAAGGCCAAGATGATGATTTAAGGGCTTGGACAATTTTTTGCAAAATTTGAGAATTGATCCCTCAATTTTTGAAAATTACATTTTGGCCACAACCTGCTGTTTTAATTGCAATTTGATCTCTTGGGCTTAGCTAGTCACATTTAGATCATTGGCCCCAACTTGTTTTTTTTTTTTTTCTTTCTTTCTTTCTTTCTTTCTTTTTTTTTTTTTAGGAAAAACGTCTTCCATTTAAAAACTATACTAAGTGCCTAGATAATCTATATGCAAGAATTTGACATGAAATATTTTTGTGGAAAAACAAGTTTCCATTTTTCGAAAATGATTTTTGGGCAAAAATTTAGGTGTCATCAGAAGTCTCTTAAGATGATATTTTGGATAGAACCGTCTTTAAATTTATGTTTCATTAAATTAACTTGGGACATATGTACAATTGGCCGGTCGCATCAATGCGAAGTTATATTTGTAGTCGAAGATGAGTACAATTCATCGATGTCAATGAAACTTCCACAACATAAGATTATTGACATGTGGATTTATATATAATTTGTTAAATTTTTTTAAGTTAGAAAAATATTTTAAATTTTGACATTTTTACTTTCGCCATTGAATTTTAAATGGACTAGCCTGTTATTAAGTAACTAGATGCAAAAATACCGTAATATTTAAGAAAGCAACTAATTTTTCATAATGCACATCGCGAGTTTATCAGTATTTTAAAAATTATTGATTGAAAATGCTTTATAAACGAAAATGAACCGATTTTTTTAGATCGGAGACCATAATTGAGGGAGGATAAGGACGGCTAGGGCGTTGCTGGGCCAATCGAAGGAATAGTTGGCCCTCAAAGTAAAACAACCACTCAAGGCGACAAATCACGGCAACCATGCACTAGATCCCTTCTTTTTCCCATATTGGAATTGATTTATTTATCATTTATTTCCCGACGAAATGCATTTTATTTTTTGCGCAATTATCGGTGATCTCGTGAATTATTTAGGACTATGAGAAGATAGTTAGCTTACTTTACATATTTTACTCGTCCAAAAAGATTGATGATATTTTTATGAGATGGATTTGAATATGAGATAAGTTCATATCAAGTCAATTAAGCTTGGCTTTTAAGGTTTGAGGATGGGGCCGGCCCCTATAGCAAAAAATAAAAATAAAAAAAATGAAAGAAGAATGTCACCGTTGGTTCTTTTATTTGAAAATTACTATCTTCCCTCTAATTTTTAAAGGTTCATAAGTAGATGGAGGATTGTATTTGGAGCAAAACCAGAGGGACCGATGGTATTTTACATGTTCTAATGAGCCTCTTGTGATGGTGTAAAGTAAATCCATTAGAAATTTACACGATTTGAAAAGTGTAAAGAGTGGAATTGAGATAATGTAATTTGATGTGTTGTCAAGTAGTGCATATCAATCATCCACAAAAAAAGAAAAAAAGAAAAAGAAAAAGAAATAGTGTGCCTTGCCTATAAGGGCCATGCAAGGCCCTTGGACCTTTAAATTGTCTAATCAAGTCATTAAATTTAGGATTAATACTAAGAAAAATCCCAAACTGGTACACCCGTGACAAATTTATCCCAAACTAATTTCTTGACCCCCAAAAATTTAAAATTGATATACCTTGATAAATTTACCCCAAATTAGTACACTTGTGACAAATTTACCATCTATTAGTTTTCGTTAAATTTCACTATCAAATTAGTGAATTGGATGACAAGTGATAGTTGAGTAGTGTACCGGTTTAAGATTTTACTCTCCGTTTGTCATAGTTGTACCGATTTTATATTTTTTATGGTATTAATACAATTTAACGGATGGTATATTTGTCGAACTATACCAAAGTTTTGCGATTTTTTGGCTATCAAAAAAATTAGTTTTGAGTAAATTTATCACAAATGTATTGGTTTATGATTTTTTGTGGTCATTTGGGGAAAATTTGTTATAGGTGTATCGGTTTGAGATTTTTTGTTATAACCCTTAAATTTATATAGCTTTTCTAAGAAATGTTTTCAACTCTAAATTTGATTAACGGGAGCTCATTTGTTCATCGAAGTGGGCAAGAGTCCAACATGAAAATTATCTTTTGCCGTCGTGAGCTATACAAACATAGTTCGTGGGCAATCATCGTGTCTCCAGCCTTCAAAATGAGTAAGGATCACGCCTATTTCTAAGTCAACAAGGGTCGGAGACTATCATAAAATCCCTAAATCATAATTGATAGCAAAATCGGCACCAAACAACTTCCCTGCAAATTTTCATCAAAGAAAGCTCTCGGATCCGAGCTTCTTCCCATTTTATCATCTAAAAAAAAAAAACAAATAAAAGATGTACTTTGGTAACGGGATATACCAATTTACATAAATTCTCAATCTACAAAGTGCGCCCCATCTGCTTAATTGTTCTTGGAGGTGATCAATTGTTTTGGCACCTTTTCCATCACATATGAGGAAAATATGCCGAATTTTGTGTTTACATAATCGTTATGTAAATGTTCAATTAGGTGCCCCAACAGCCTGTAAAATCTTATTATATACACATTTAAACAATTTAAAAGAATTTGAACGCTTGGTATAATTGGCATATTATATCATGTAAATCATTAATCATGTGAAGATGTGAAAAGATTTCGATAGGTTTTGGAAGTTGTAAGTTCATTGTAATGAAGATTTCCTTCATATTCCTATACAAAGCTTATTGGCTTTATCATCATAAAGAATTACTAATTATTGATTACAAACCTTCCTACGTCTTTTTATTGGCAAATGAGATTCGACTTGCAAAATGGAGCACTATCATCAAGTAATACTTTCTCAACAAAGCGTATTATTTTTAGCTCATTTACAAATACTGATGAAAATTGTAATTAAAAAATTTAAAACGGTCAAATTCATCAATTGTCAAGTTAAGTTGTGTGTGCCGTAACATTGGGTGTTGTACACATCTCAAGACATTGCGTGCACGAGACGCTTCAAGAAGATTTTTCCATGGAAAATCTCCATTGCACTAAAATTTTCCATGCAAGAGACCAACACCATGGAAATTCTATATCCCAATGATGCCATTTTAAGAAGACTTTGATTTTGATCTTATAGAGAAGACCCGTATTGATTACTTCACGATACAAAAGGGGCTTTATCATAAGTGGAAATGCTAAATTGCAAAATGGAAAGGCATTAGTTCCACTTGTTCTTTCATTCCTCCCTTCGTTTTCCTTCGCCCCTTTGCCCTCTTGACTAATGCGATGTCATGCTCCATCTTGAAAATGCAATCAAAGCCTTTTTTTAAATAGTCAAATTCTATCAAATAGACGAGTTATTAGTGCCATGACAATGGGGTGTCATACACATGAAAAGACATAGCGTGCATGAGACGTTTCAAGAAAATTTTCCCATGGAAATTTCTATGGCATTAAGAATTTTCCATACCCAAGTGGCCCCCCATGGAAATTATGTGTCCCAATAATGTCATTATGAGAGGACTTTGACTTTGACTTTCTAGAGAAGACTCCAGATGTTCACTTGACAATATCAATAGGCTTTATAAGTGAAAGCACCCCTCCACCACCAATAAACTCACGCATTCTAGAGTGACAATGGCGTTTTACACACCCAAGTGGCACTTTTTCATCCTGTTCGGATGCGTGTAAATTAAACCCATTAAAAATTTACACGATTTGAAAAGTGAAAAGGAATTGAGATAATGTAATTATATGAAATTGAAAAAAAAAATGTACCTTGCCTATATGGGCCATACAAAGTCTTTGGACCTACAATTTGTCTAATCAAGTCATCAAATTTATTAGGCTTTTCTAATTCAATCTTTATGACTCTAAATTTGGTTACTTGCAGCTCTTGTGTTCAACAAAGTGGGCAAGAATGCAACATGAGAAATATTTTTTGCTGTCATGAACTATCCATTGATCAAAGACTGTAATTAGACCACGAGCAACAAAAAATTTTAATACGATTGTTTCGCATAAACTTTCCACATCGGACTCTTGTACCTTTCGATGGACATATTGGCTCCAATGAAATTAATACTCGTAAGAACTTAGTGTATTTACCCTATTAAAGTAAACAACATCACATAGAAGGATGATTTTTTGGACTAAAAGCATCGACACAACCATTAAACCAAATGCTTAATCTCTAAATTAGGCTAGACGGACATTCATCGTGTCTCGAACCTTAATAATGATATGGCTCACACCTAAATCCCCGAATCATGGTTGACAGCCAAATCGACACCAAACACCTTCCCTCGGAAATTTTATCAAAGAGAGGTCTCAGATACCGGCTTCTCCCCATTTTATCTATAATAAAAGACAAGGCAAGGAAAAGATATACATAAACAACAGGGAAAATTACCAAAAAAATACCGAACTTATTGTAATTATGTCAATTCAGTCCTAAACTTATTTTTTTGCCAATTGAGTTTTAAACATTTTACAATTGTGTCAATTCAGTCTATTTGGCCAAAATTGACCGGCCGGCATTAATGTGGCCGCCAACCGACATTGGCAAATTTTTTTAGTAATATTTTGTTTTTTCGAATCGTTTTATTAATTTTTATCTTTTTTTCCTTATTTTTTTTTTTTTGTTTTCCTTCTCGCCTTCGCCCACTGGCGGGAGCTCACCTCGCCGTCACTTGGTGAGGGCGAGCTCGTCCGGCCACCGGCGGGGCAAGCCCCCATCAGAGGGCAAGCTCCCCCAGCCATTAATGGGGCAAGCGCAAGGCGAGCTCTTGCCAAATCCAACGGGGGCTTGCCCCAACGTCACTGGGCACAAGCTCGCCAACTGGCGACGCAAGCCCGCAAACCCTCCCCAAATCTAACGTCTCGTAAGGGGAGCCCCACCAGTGGCTACGCAAGCTCGCCCTCGCCCTTGCCTAGCCATAGTGAGGCGAGCTTACCCGGCCGCCTCATCTGGCGATAGGCTAGCCCTCCCCTCTGGCCGGTCGCTAGAGCCAAAGGAAGAAAGAGGGAGGAGGAGGAAGGAGGATGGAGGAGGGAGGAGGGAGAAGGGGAAAAAAGAGAGAGAAAGAAAAAAGGAAAAAAAGATAAAATAATTAAAAAAAAAGGTCTCCGGCATCAGCTGGCACCCACATTAGTGTCGACTGGCCAATTTTGGCCGGATGGACTGAGCTGACATAATTGTAAAAGGTTTAGGACTCAATTGGCCAAAAAAATTAAGTATATGATTGAATTGACACAATTGTAATAGGTTTAGGATTTTTTTGGTAATTTCCCCTTAATGACAAGATAGCCCACTTTACGTAAATTCCCAATCTATAGAATGCCCCTATTAATTTAATTATCTTTTGAGTTGATCCATTTTTTTGGCACTTTTTCTATCACATATGAGGAAAATATGCTGAATTTTGTGTTTACATAATCAAAACATAAATGTTCAATTCGGTGCCATAACACCCTTTGAGACCTTATTATATACACGTTTAAACAATTTACTTGAATACGGCAAATAAGATTTGACTTGGAAAAGGGAGAACTCTCATTTGGTAATGCTTTCTTGTGAGCATCAACAAAGCATATGACTTTTAGCTCATTTACAAATACCAATAAAAACTGCACTTAAAGAATTTTAAACAATCACATTTGTCAATTGTCAAGTAGAGTTGTGATTGCCGTGATATGGGGTGTTGTACACGTGGCAAGATATCGCGCGCACAAGACGTTCTAAGAAGATTTTCCCATAGAAATTTCAGTGGCTTTAAGAATTTTCCACACCCAAGAAACCACCACCATAAATGTTTGTGTCCAATTTTCCACACGTAGGATATCACCATCATGGAAATTCTGTGTCCCAATAATGCAATTTTAAGAAGACTTCGACTTTGAACTTCTAGAGGAGATGACCATGTCATGTCTTATCCAAAGACAAGCATCTTTTCCATCACTTATGGGGAAAATGTGCCAAATCTTATGTTTACATAACCAAAAAGTAAATGTTCAATTTAGTGCCCTGACATCTTCAGAGACCTTTTATTACACGTTAAAAACAATTTACAATAATCCAACTGCCTAGTATAATGAGCACATTAAGGGTGGGTTTGGTTCGACTTTAAAAACGGGTTTTGGATACAATGCAAATGTCGAAAGCCAAAGTCCTTTGGGAAATACAAATTATATTTGGTAAAAACTCATTTGCAAAACAACTTTGGGCGAAGTAGTATTTGGGAAAAAAGAATTTCTCAAAGAGTTTTGATAGTTTTTATTAAAAAGAAATCAAATCTTTTGCTGACTCTAACGAAGGGTTTCGGCCACCAGTAAACTAGATCTAGCGTTGATAGTCGAGGACACATGACCTCAGGTGACCCCTGGTGAGGGTTGCATGACCTAGGTGAGGGCCACCTAGGTCACAAGAGGCCTGGGGTCGCATGACCTAGACCCCAAGCGATGAGGTTTGACTTCTCATGACCCTAGCCAACTGTCACTCGGGCAATTGCGCCACCTTTGGCGGCCATCTTGTGGGTCTCACAACCTTGCCAGCCATCCTCACAAAGAAGATGAACAATAACAACAAGGAGAAAAAAAAAAAAAAAAAAAAAATTAAGTATTGGTGTAGATAACTTTGGAAAAAACTTATTTAATCCTAATTTCAGCATTCCGCATATGTTACTTCAAAAGGCTTGCCAAATGCCCCAACATTTCCTCTTAGGGCTATAAAGGCCAAAAACCTTATGAAAAAGCTTAACCAAATGCACCATAAGTCATGTAAGAAACCAATCTTTTGAAGAAGTGACAAGATTTCGACAAGATTGAAAGTTATAATTTTGTCATAATGAAAATTTCCTAATAATCCTATTGAAAGCTTAAGAGCTTTGTCATAGAGAATTATTAAATTTTGATAGCCAAGTTATGAATTTTTATCTGTGTTTTTAATGGACGAATCGACATTACAATCACGCTAATTCTCTCCACTAGCAAATGAAATATAAAGAATATGCTTTTGTCATTCTTTAGCTCATTTACATATACAAACAAATATTGCGATTAAAGAATATAGAAAACTCAAATTCTTAAGTTGTCAAATCGAGTTGGTAATACTATGACATGGAATTTATATACGTGGCATGACATCGCGTGCAAAAGAACGTTTCAAGAAAACTTTTCCTTGGAAATTTGATGGCACTAATTTCTTTCACGCCCAACAAACCCGACCAAGACAATTAAAAAAATAATACCAAATATGTAATCTTAGTAATGTCGTTTCATGAAGACTTTGATTTCTAACAAACTGCATATTTTCTTTCCCTTTTCTCATAACTGTAATAGTAAAATACTTGACAAGCATTTCTTTTAAATTAATTGTCAGCAAGTAACGGAGAGATTAATTTTCAAGAAGATTTTTCCATTGAAAATTCCATGGCAGTAATAATTTTCCACATTCAATTGACCCTCACCAAGGCTCTTTCACATGGAGATTCTGTGATCCCGATCAATTCATTTTAAGAAGACTTTTACTTTGACCTTTAAGAGAAGGCTCGTGTGATCTCTTCACACCACAGAAGGGCTATATAAGTGGAAGAGCTCTCCTCCATCACCAATAAACTCACTAGCATGCTAAATTGCAAAATGAAGCAGCATCAAATCCTCCACCTCCTCTATTTCAACTTTTTCTTACACTCCTCCCTTCGATTTGCCTCGTCCCTTTGCCCTCCTGACCAACGTGATGCCTTGCTACATTTTAAGAATTCCTTCATGCTTGATAAGGAGGCGTCGGACTCTTGTGATTGGGATGACCATGTCCTATCTTATCCAAAGACAAACTCATGGAACAAGAGCATGGATTGCTGCTCATGGGACGGGGTCAGGTGTGATGATGTTACCAATAACATCATCGGTCTCGATCTTACTTGCAGTTGGCTTCATGGCAGTCTCCAGTCCAATAGCTCACTCTTTCTCCTTCGCCATCTTCAGAGCCTCAACCTTTTCGGTAATAACTTTGTTGGCTCACAAATTTCACCAAATCTGAGTGCTTTTGCAACATTGACTCATCTAAATCTCTCTAGTTCACACTTTTTGGGTATCATTCCCAATGAAATCTCTCATCTCTCCGAGTTGGTGTCACTTGATCTCTCTCACAAATATAAACTCCCCACAGACTCATCCATTCCACTCAGGTTAGAAAATTCGGTCTTCACATTGCTTCTTCAAAATCTGATAGTATTGAGAAAGCTTGCTCTTGATGAAGTAGACATGTCCATGGTTTCACCAAAGTCCTTTGCGAATTTGCATTCTTCTTTGACATATCTAAGTGTAGAGTCTTGTTCCTTAGAGGGTGTATTTCCAGTTACTGTTTTTCAATTACCATGCCTCACCACTCTCGATATAAGTAACAATAATAATTTGTCTGGGATTCTTCCCAAATTCAATTGGACTAGTCCTCTTGAGTCTTTACTTATCCAATACACAAACTTTTCAGGAGAAATACCCGATTCAATTGGTAACATGAAGAATTTAAGGGTTTTAGATCTTAGTTATTGCAGATTCACAGGACACATTCCCTCGTCAATGGGGAATCTCAACCAACTCCAAGTTTTATGGATTGGCGGGAATAGCTTTAGCGGGGTGGTAGAGTTTGAAATATTTACAAAGCTTAAAAATCTCCAAAGGCTTTTTGTTGTTTCTCAAGAACTAAATCTAACCTACAATACATTAGAGTACATATTCCCGAAGCTTGAAATGTTGGTATTGTCTTCTTGCAACTTGACCGAGTTTCCCTATTTCTTGAATTCATTGAAAAGATTAACATACTTATGCCTCTCTTCAAATAGGATTAGTGGGGAGATCCCGATGTGGTTTTGGAGAATAAGCCATGATACATTGGAAGCATTAGATCTTTCTTCTAACCTTCTAGAGGGAGGTATACGGCAATTTCCTTGGAAGAAATTGTTGTTCATTCACCTTATGAACAACTCATTTCATGGACCACTCCCCATTCCTCCACCTTCTACTTTAAGTTTTGATGCCTTCGACAATGGTTTCACCGGTGAGATCCCCTCCTCCATTTGCCAATGTAGCTCACTCCAAAATTTAGATCTGTCTAATAATAATTTCTCTGGGAATATGCCATCATGTTTTGGTAATATAACTAATCTCGAGGATCTAGACTTGAGCAATAATAAATTGCAAGGACCATTACCACGCTCCCTAGTTAAATGCGTGAACTTATCAATATTATATCTCGGTCACAATGAGTTCACTGATATCTTCCCACATTGGCTGGAAGCATCGCAATTGAATGCCCTTGATTTGCGATCAAACAAATTTTATGGTAGGATCAACCTCACGATCTTTGGACTCTTCTTCCCTGCTCTTCAATTTTTAGTTATTTCCAACAACAGTTTCACTGGAAGGTGGCCCATAGAGTTTTTTTCAAACACATCATTAGATATCATAGATTTGTCCAACAACAAGTTTGGTGGGCCAATTCCACTTCCATCTCCTGTCACATCTTATTATTCCCTTGCAAGTAATAAGATAACCGGAAAGATCCCCTCTTTGATATGCAATGCCACCAAGCTCGAGATCATTGACTTGTCCAACAATGGCTTAACAGGTAGCTTGCCTTGGTGCTTAACAAATTTTAGCACCAATCTATCGGTTTTGAACTTGCGAATGAATTACCTTGATGGCACAATTCCTCAATTTTTTCCTTTGAGAAGTGGCTTGATGACTCTTGACTTGAGTCGAAATCGATTTGAAGGCACATTGCCCCGATCGCTTGTTGAATGTAGATATCTAGAAGTTCTAGATCTCGGTCACAATCATATAGAGGATACATTTCCAAGATGGTTGGGAACACTCCCAGAACTGAAAATTCTCGTTTTAAGGTCCAACAATTTGAAGGGTCTTTTGGACCTCTCCAACAATAGCTTTAGCGGTCCTTTGCCAATCAACTTGATAATGAACCTCAAAGGTATGATGAATGGCGAAAATGTGCAAGACACGTCATTGTATATGACACGATCAGTTGGATCGAGGACATACGAAAATTCGGTGGCCGTGATGATGAAAGGGCTAGAGGTTGAGCTAATGAGGATCTTGACCTTCCTCACAATTATTGACTTGTCATGCAACTCTTTCCTAGGGAATATCCCCAAAGTTATTGGACATCTTCACTCTCTCATAGGGCTCAACCTTTCTCATAACCATCTTACAGATTCCATCCCACTAACTCTAGGAAATTTGACTAATCTTGAATGGCTTGATCTTTCTTCGAACAAGCTAAATGGGGTGATTCCTAGAAAATTGGGAGATTTGGCTTTCCTTGGATACTTAAACCTGTCGAAGAACCAACTTACCGGTCGAATTCCACAAGATAAGCAATTGAGCACATTTTCAAGCGACTCGTTTAGTGGGAATCCAGGCTTATGTGGAACTCCATTGCTAAAAGCATGTTTTGATGATGCTCAGTCTCCTCCACCATCGCCCTCATCAACTTTCAACCACGAAGGGCATGAGAGTTGGTTCAAACAGAAAACAGTATGGATAGGCTATGCATCGGGAATCGTAATTGGGATTTCGATAGCATACATTGCATTTGAAACGGGAAGGCCCAAATGGCTCATGGGAGGTGTGAGAATGCTAGAGAGAATAGCAATCGAGTGGATGGAGAAGCCAAAGGGGAAGGCCATCAAATTTCATGGATAATGAAATTGTCTGAGGAGTTGTCTCTGTAAACTAGCATTGTAAATTCAGTTAATAAAGATATTACTGGGACAGCTTGAAATGTCATTTCCCTTACAAAGGCTTGTTTCTAATGTCTTCTCTCCATATTTCTTGGTACAATTGTATATCATTTGATTTGAGTAGATGACTAATATGATCTGTTAAGTACACGACTTAAAGAAAAGAAGAAGCAAAAAATAGAAAAAAATAATGAAGCAAGTGCCATCAACCTTTGCGGAAACCTTTTCCATCTTCCCATGTGCGTAACTTTATATGTTCATGAAGAATTAGAAGTGAAGACTGGCCTTCACTCATTCAGTCAAAGTCGTTAATTGATTAATATGCTGAAGAATTATGCCTTCAAGGATCAACTCTGAAATCTGTGTATAGGATCAACTACTTTTTCTATTTAAAGAGTAAATTTGTGGATAGAATGTCCACAATAATATGTTTCATTAAATCAACATGGGACATTTGTATGAGCAGTGGATCCTGTCAATAGTCAGTGGGTCCTGTCAATATACAAAGTTATATGAATAGTTGAAGGTCAACTGAATTCACTGATCTCCATAGCGTAAAGTTTATTCTAAAACTTGGTCTTCAAAACAATAAACTTATAGAAACATCTTCGGCCATGCTCTTTATGAGTGAAAACTAATTAATATAAATTTCCTTTCTTCCCATGCCTTCTTTGAACATAGGCCTCTTGCTGAGCCCAGTCCATGCACAAGTTGGGCCTGCCATCCCGTTCACTATTCACGCTAAGGCATTATTTTGCTCTCGGGGTTTTTTCCTTATTTTATGGTGGGACCATATATTTTTTCCTTTTTTTTCTTTTTATAATTTGGGAAGTCTCTTATTTTGCTCCCATCTTGTCTTAGTATAGAGTATCTTAGTATATAAATGGTGTTGGAATTTCTCTTGCAAAATTCATTTTAGGCTAGTAGTTTTGACATGCACGTTTGAGATCCGATGGAGTGATTTGTGGTTAGCTTAGCTTATATTTCAAGGTTAAATGTTCACGTAATGATTTTTGCCCACGAAAACTTAAGATAACCAAGACAATCGGGAAGTTATAATTTATAGCAACTACTCCTGCACAAGAACTAATCCCCGATTCGAAAATACCGTAATGTTTAACAGAGAGATAATTTGTATGATGTGTACCGCTAGCGTATTAGTAATTTAAAATTTGTTTATTAAATTTGCTCAATAAATATAAATGAATACGAACCGTTTTTTGTAGTGATGGTGTCGGGAGACAACTACAATGGCAGAAAATAAGGTGAGGAAGGGAAGGGTGGTGGGCCCGACAGGGGAGGGACAGCTGGCCCCCTAAAGGCAAAAAACCCACCACCAAATCATGGCCAAATTGCACTAGTGTGGATCCCCCTCCTCTTCTCCCTTTTTCTCGTATTGGAAAATCGTCTCTCTTATCTTTGTAATTTCTGGAAAAACAAAATAGAAAAGGATTAAAGAATTAAAAGATCTGACCGTCCCAAACCTCCCAATGCTATTGTGTACTGCCTAGCCCTTATCGGCCCGTGGTTCTTCATCAAAAGCTGAGAAAAGAAGAAGAAAAAAGAAGGAAAAATAGAGAGGGAAAGGAAGGAAGGGGAGGAGACGGCATTTGTGTGGCTGCGATTCCCAGAGATGGCGTGGAGTATGGCGAATTCATGGGGGATTTGTTAGGGTTTTTCAAGTGCGCTGCAATCTTCAAGAAATAAAGTTCAACCCTTAATTTTATGTTGATCATTTATAATTCCATTGGAAACAGAGCATAACCTTTCTATTGAACATGAAATTTAACGGATGCATGATACTTTATCACCACATCACGTTATACAATTTCGATGACACCCTCCAAAGCCGGTTGATCGTGTGAGGTTTTGCACCTATAATTTCATAAGATTAATGAAAAAATAATGAATCTTGCAAAGCATCCCATTTAGATTTTTTACCAGATGGAAGATATATATGAATATAAGGCGAATTGTTCCTCTATAACTATAACACCACGATATAATGAATTGAAAGGAGTCTGCAAAAAAAAATTGAATCGAGATTTTGACAGAATACTAAAGAAGCCCCAAAGAACGTGCATACAAGACTCTTTTCTTGCAATGTGAACTCATTAACAAATGTCAGATAATTTCATCAATTTTCACTCCCTTAGGGAGCGAATGACAACGTTTCTTGATTGGGAAAGAATTTTTTCTTTCAGAAATAATTCTTTTTTATTTCTATTCCGGAGAACAATTTATGAGTAAAATAACGCATTTGGTAACTACACAAAATTTCTACTCTTGGAATAAAAAAAGAATAGAAATGCGTTTGGTAACGCAATGAGTTTCTTTTTGTATTTATTCGTTTTTTATTCTTATTCACGGATCGCCGACCGCCAAGCCGGCCACCGCTGCCCGCCACCACCACCGTCGCCGGCCGCCGGTGCACGATTGCTGGCCACCGGCCGTCACCGCCAAATGCCGCCGCACGGCCCATCGGCCACCACCTCCCGCGGCCGCCCGTCCGATGACGGTTGGCGGCCGCGACAAGCGGCAGCGGCAACGGTGGCGACGGCGACGGCCGGTGGCGGCCGGCAATCGACGGTGGCCCCAAGCTATTGAAGGTGGCCGTGGCAAGAGAGAAAAATAAAAAAAAAAAAAAATTGAGTTATTTTTAGAAATTGTTTCCGGGAACAAAAGGCAATTTTTTTTTGTTTCTCGTTTTTGCTCCAAATTTATTCCGGGGCTAACTTTCTATTCCGGGGAATAGAAAAACAACAGCGTTACCAAACGGGTTTCTGTTCTTTTTTTGTTCCGGGGGAACAAAATAACAGAAATTCTAAGAGATAGAAACGTTACCAAGCGCAGCCATAATGCATCTAGTTCTTGATGATTTAAAATTTGGGATGATAGCGCAAAATCTGCCAGAGTTTTGGTCCCGTTGCATATCAGCTCTCTGATTTTTGCAATATTACAGATTATGTCCTAAAGTTTGAATTTTTGTCTCAAATCACTAGTTTATATGGCCGTTAAGTGCTATTTGGGTAGCTCATTCCTTCGATCAAAACAATCTCTCTATCTTTATCACAGTTTTACAACAATCAATGAAATATTCAATGGATGGGTGCCTAACATTTGTTTCGTCCGCAACATCCCATGATCGTTTCTTAATTCGTAGCGGTCATGATGGGGGGATTTAAATAACGGAAAATCCATCCCCTAATTTCAGAGTCATTACTAAGAATACCAGCGGAGATACATGCAAGACTGACATTTTTCCAAGTTATTTTTGCCCCACCCTTAGTACCGGTAACAACCTGTACAACTTCTTTATATAAATTAGAGTAACCAATTAATGCATCCTCGAGTCTCAGTCAAGTTACACTACTGTGATGCATTGGAGGCGTTTTACGCAATCACAGAGTCTTGATTTGGTATTTCTTTTCAAAAGTGACAGAAGATTAAGAAAAAAGCACTAATATCAACTCCCAAAAACAAAAATTGAAAATATCCCAAATATATACCGCGCATAACACATGTCTTATCCTCAGGGTATATTATTTAATATAAAAAGCATATGAAAATCTATCATGAGAAATGTCGCGCGTTCCAAAAAGTCATTGAGATATCTTTCGTGAATTGTGCTTGATGGCCGTATAAGGGATAGAGAGAATTCTCGTTGATATGTCGCTAGTCCCTAGCGGGTCCAGTTTTCAGCTGAGTCCGGGATTAGATGAGCCAATTCCTGCTTTCAGGGTGAGAATCAGCCTATCCAATAATCGATAACTATAGTTTTAAGGAGTGTAGTTGTGACTATCGCTCTCTTTGTATAAATAGATATAACAATGTCTTCCTTCGTAAAAATTTGACAAATGAAACTCTAATTTGTAAAGAATTGATCGTTCTTCTTACACAGAGTCTTTCTGTTACATGCTCCACTCATTTTGCTACCTTATTTACTATCCTTGTTCCTTCCCTCTCTTTACTATTTCTTTCTTCTAATCGTAAGCCTTTTCTACCGGAGAAGTCCCATTTGTTTTGGCATGATATTTTTGCGGTTTTCCTTAAGTCCCCCAACTTTTATCTCCAAAAAAATAAATCTCCTCAACTTTCGAGAGTGCCGTACAAAAAGCTCCCAAATTTCATCCTTAAAAAGAACTAACTTTTCATTAGTTAGTTTCGCGTGAGCCTATGCACCTTTGGTGTCCATGAACCATTATATTTAATGGCTTTCAACTCTAATTCCGAGCCTATATGAAAGCCATAAAAAAAACTATTTCTTACTTCTACCAATTATTTTCTCTTTAAAAATTGAAGACGAGAATATCTTAATCCTAAGTTTAGTGTTACAAGGGAAAAAAAGAGAGAAGATTTTTAGGTATTTTTGGTGAATTAAAAGTAGAATCTTGAGAATTTACGATGCTAAAACAGACCCGGTCCGGAGCCGACTCAATTTTACAACTCGCGCCGCCTCTCGCTCGCTCGGTGGGAGGGACTGGGAGCGAGGGAGACCAACTGAAACAGGCTCCGCTCTGAAGAAACGCCGTCGCGGAGGAGGGGGGAAATGTTGCCACAGAGGATGAAGAAGGCCGTGGCCGATAACCCCAAGAAGCTGGTCAACCTGATCGACCTCGTGAACCTGCCCTTGACCCTGCGCGACTTCGTGGGTCAGTCCCAAACCTCCCGCCTCGGCATTGAAAGCGTAATCTTTTTAGCTCATTTACAAATATCAACAGAAATGCAATTAAAGAATGTACAATTGTCATACTCATCAATTGTAAAATAGACTCGTGAGTGCTATGATAAAGGGGTGTTGTGCACACTATAAGACATAGCGCGCATAATACATTTCAAGAAAAAATTTTAATGGAAATTTTTATGGCACTAATATTTTTCCACACCCAAGTGACCCCACCACAATAATTTTGTGTCCCACTATTTAAGATGACTTTGACTTTGACCTTCTACAGGACTCGTGTTGACCACTTCACTATATAGACGTGCTTTATCAGTGGAAGCACCCTCCCTTAACGGTACACTCACCTGCATTCTAGAGGGTCAAGTATTTTACACGTTCTAATAGCACTTTTTTAGCCTATTTTAATGCGTATAAAGTAAATCTTTTAATATTTACACGATCTAAAAAGTGAAAAAAGTAAAATTAAGATAACGCAATTTGATGTATTGTCAAGTAGTGTACCTTGATGATCCAACAAATAAAAATAAAATGTAAGGAGTTCGGTCCCTACCTCTGATGTTTGAGGGTGCATCCGGCGCCGCCTAGGAAAAAAACAAAAAGAAAATGTGACCTGTTGGTACCTTTACTCGAAAATCAATATCTTCTCTCTACTTTTTTTAAGGTTCGAAAGTAGATGGAGGGTTTTGTTTGTCTAGCAAAACTAGAGAGACTAGCGGTATTTTTCATGTTATAATGGCACTTTTTCAGCCCGTTTTGACTCAAGTAAAGAGTAAACCCATTAAGGAAAATTTTTGGTTGGAACTCAGTAGAAATTTACACTATTTGAAAAGTAAAAAGAGTGAAATTGAGATTTTGTAATTCAATGTGTTGTCAAGTATCGCGCCTCGATGACCAAAAAATAAAAGAAAAGAAATAGTGTGCCTTGCCTATAAGGGCCATGCAAAGTCCATGGACCTTCAATTTGTCTAATCAGGTCATTAATTAATATGCCTTTTTCTAATTACATCTCTCCGACTATAAATTTGGTTATTTGGAGCTCCTGCATTCAACGAAGTGGACAAGAATCCGATGCGAAAAATATCTTTTGCCATTGGACCTCTCAATACATCAAAGACCGCAATTAGACCGCAAGCAACAAATTTTTCAATCAATTGTTACGCCTAAGCCTTCCACGTCAGACTCCTGCCAACTTCGATGGACAAATCAGCTCCGGTGAAATTAATACTTGTGAGAACTTCTCGCACATAGACGATGGTTACTGCATTGTCTTCTTTTAGCGTAAAATTAGAGTATTGAGTATATTTCCCCTATTAAAGTCAACAACATCATGTAGAATGATTATTTCTTGGTCTAAAAGCATAGTCAAAGCAAAATGATCGAACACAGAGCTTACTTATAGAGTCCCGGTCGTGGATAAAGCTAGGTGATAGTTATATTTGTAGTTGAAGTATCTGAAAATGATATTTTGGATAGAACCCTCTTTAAATTTATGTTTCATTATATTAACTTATGACGTATGTACAATCGACCGGTTGCATCAATGTGAGAAGTTATATTTGTAATTGAAAATAAGTACAATTCATCGATGTCAATGAAACTTTCACAACATACAAATTATTGACACATGGGTTTATATAATCTGTTAATATATTTTTTTTTAAGTTAGAACAATATTTTAACTTTTGACATTTTTACTTTCGCTGTTGAATTTTAAATGGACTAGCCCATTATTAAGTAACTAGATGCAAAAATACCATAATATTTAAGAGAGCGACTAATTTTTCATAATGTGCTCTCGAGTTTATCAATATTTTAAAAAGTATTGATTGAAAATGCTTAATAAAACGAAAATGAACCGATTTTTTTAGATCGGAGACCATGATGGCAGGAGGATAAGGAAGGCTAGGGCGTTGTTGGGTCAATAGGAGGAACAGCTGGCCCTCAAAGTAAAACAACGACTCAAGGCGACAAATCACGGCAGACATGCACTGGAATTGATTTATTTATCATTTATTTTCCGATGGGATACATTTTCCTTTTTGCGCAATTATCGGTGATCTCGTGAATTATTTAGGAATATGGAAAGATAGCTTACTTTACATATTTTACTCATCCAACAAGATCGATGAGATTTTTAATGAGACGCATTTGAATCTAAGATAAGTTCATATCAAGTCAATTAAGCTTGGCTTTGTCGGTTACGCATTCGGTTTGGGCGGAGCCCTCTAAGGTTTGAGGATGGGGCCGGCCCGTATAGCAAAAAAAAACAAAGGAAGAATGTCACCGTTGGTTTTAAAGGTTCATAAGTAAATGGAGGATTGTGTTTGGAGCAAAACTAGAGGGACCGATGGTATTTTACACATCCTAATGGCACTTTTTTAGCCCATTCTAATGGTGTAAAGTAAATCCATTAGAAATTTACATGATTTGAAAAGTGAAAAGAGTGGAATTGAGATAATGTAATTCGATGTGTTATCAAGTAGCACATATCAATCATAATAAAAAAAAAAAAAAAAGAAATAGTGTGTCTTGCCTATAAGGGCCATGCAAAGCCCTTGGACCTTTAAATTGTCTAATCAGGTCATTAAATTTAGGGTTAATACAAAGAAAAACCCTAAATTGGTACACCTATGACAAATTTGTCCCAAACTAATTTTTTGACTACCGAAAATCCTAAACTGATATACTTTTGTCAAATTTACCCCAAATCGGTACACTTGTGACAAATTTACATCTAGTAGTCTTCATTAAATTTTACTATCAAATTACTAAGTTGGATAACAAGTGATAGTTGACTAGTGTACCGGTTTGAGATTTTACTCTCCATTCGTCATAGTTATACCAATTTTGTGTTTTTTGTGGTATTAATCAAATTTAACAGATGATATTTTTGTCAGAATTATACCAGTTTGAGGTTTTTGGCAGTAAAAAAAAATTAATTTTGGATAAATTTATCACAAGTGTATCGGTTTAGTGTTTTTTGTGGTCATTTTGGGTAAATTTGTTACAGGTGTATCAGCTTAGGATTTTTCGTGATATTAACTCTTAAATTTATATAGCTTTTTCAAGAAATGTTTTCAACTCTAAATTTAATGGTGAAAATGTGCAAGACACGTCATTGTATATGACACAATCAGTCGGATCGGGGACATATGAAAATTCGGTGGCCGTGATGATGAAAGGGCTAGAGGTTGAGCTAGTGAGGATCTTGACCTTCCTCATAATTATTGACTTGTCATGCAACTCTTTCCTAGGGAATATCCCCGAAGTTATTGGACATCTTCACTCTCTCATAGGTTTCAACCTTTCTCATAACCATCTTACAGATTCCATCCCACTGACTCTAGGAAATTTGACTAATCTTGAATGGCTTGATCTTTCTTCGAACAAGCTAAATGGGGTGATTCCTAGAAAATTGGGAGATTTGGCTTTCCTTGGATACTTAAACCTGTAGGAGAACCAACTTACCGGTCGAATTCCGCAAGATAAGCAATTGAGCACATTTTCAAGCGACTCGTTTAGTGGGAATCCAGGCTTATGTGGAATTCCATTGCGAAAAGCATGCCCTGATGATGCTCAGTCTCCTCCACCATCGTCCTCATCAGCTTTCAACCATGAAGGGCATGAGAGTTGGTTCAAACAGAAAACAGTATGGATAGGCTATGCATCGGGAATTGTAATTGGGATTTTGATAGCATACATTGCATTTGAAACGGGAAGGCCCAAATGGCTCACGGGAGGTGTGAGAATGCTAGAGAGAATAGCAACTGAGTGGATGGAGAAGCCAAAGGGGAAGGCCATCAAATTTCATGGATAATGAAATTGTCTGAGGAATTGTCTTTGTAAACTAGCATTGTAAATTTAGTTGATAAAGATATTACTAGGATAGCTTGAAATGTCATTTCCCTTACGAAGGCTTGTTTCTAATGTCTTCTCTCCATATTTCTTGGTACAATTGTATATCATTTGATTTGAGAAGATGACTAACATGATCTGTTAAGTACACAACTTAAAGAGAAGAAGAAGCAAAAAATAGAAAAAAATAATGAAGCAAGTGCCATCAACCTTTGTGGAAACCTTTTCCATCTTCCCATGTGCGTAACTTTATATGTTCATGAAGAATTAGAAGACTGGCTTTCACTTATTCAGTCAAAGTCATTAATTGATTAATATGCTGAAGAATTATGCCTTGAAGGATCAACCCTGAAATCTGTGTATAGGATCAACTACTTTTTCTATTTAAAGAGTAAATTTTTGGATAGAATGTCCGCAATAATATGTTTCATTAAATCAACATGGGACATTTGTATGAGCAGTGGGTCTTGTCAATATACAAAGTTATATGAATAGTCGAAGGTCAATTGAATTCACCGATCTCCATAGCGTAAAGTTTATTCTAAAACTTGGTCTTCAAAACAATAAACTTATAGAAACATCTTCAGCCATGCTCTTTATGAGTGAAAACTAATTAATATAAATTTCCTTTCTTTCCATGCCTTCTTTGAACATAGGCCTCTTGCTGAGCCCAGTCCATGCACAAGTTGGGCCTGCCATCCCATTCACTATTCACGCTAAGGCATTATTTCGCTCTCGGGGTTTTTTCCTTATTTTATGGTGGGACCATATATTTTTTCCTTTTTTTCTTCTTTTTTATTTGGGAAGTCTCTTATTTTGCTCCCATCTTGTCTTAGTATAGAGTATCTTAGTGTATAAGTGGTGTTGGAATTTCTCTTGCAAATTTCATTTCAAGCTAGTAGTTTTGACATGCGCGTTTGATCCGATGGAGTGATTTGTGGTCAGTTTAGCTTATCTTTTAAGACTAAATGTTCACATAATGGTTTTTGCCCACGAAAACTTAGGATAATCAAGACAACCGAAATTATAATTTACAGCAACTACTCCCGCACAAGAACTTTCGATGCAATCCCCGATTCGAAAATACCGTAATGTTTAACGGAGAGATCAATTTTTATGATGTGTACCACTAGTGTATTAGTAATTTAAAATTTGTTTATTAAATTTGCTCAATAAATATAAATGAATACGAACCGTTTTTTGTAGTGATGGTGTCGGGAGACAACTACAATGACGGAGGATAAGGTGGGGAAGGGGAGGGTGGTGGTGCTGGGCCGATAGGGGGAGGAGCAGCTGGCCCCAATAAAGGCAAAAAAACCTACCACCAAATCACGGCCGAATTGCACTGGTGTGGATCCTCCTCCTCTTTCCCCCTTTTCCCATTTTGAAAAATCGTTTCTCTCTTATCTTTTCAATTTCTGGAAAAGCCGAGAAAAACAAGAAGAAAAAAAGAAGGAAAAAGAGAGAGAGAAAGGAAGGAAGGGGAGGGGGCGGTATTTGTGTGGCTGCGATTCGCGAGAGATGGCATGGGAGTTTGGCGAATTCGTGGGGATTTGTTAGGGTTTTTCAAGTGTCGCCGACGTGCTTAAGAAATAAAGTTCAACCCTTAACTTTATCTTGATCATTTATAATTCCGTTGGAAATTGAGCATAAGCTTTCCATTGAACAAGAAATTTAACGGATACCTGATACTTTATCACCACATCACGTTATGCAATTTCGATGACACCCTCCAAAGCCGGTTGATCGTGTGAGATTTTGCAGCTCGAATTTCATAAAATTAATGAAAAAAATAATGAATCTTGCAAAGGATACCATTTAGATTTTTTTCAGATGGAAGATAAATATGAATATAAGGCTAATTGTTACTCTATACCTATAACACCACGATATACTGAATTGAAAGGAGTCTGGAAAAAAAATTGAATCGGGATTTTGACAAAATACTAAAGAAGCCCCAAAGAACATGCATACAAGACTCCTTTTTAGTGCAATGTGAACTCATTAACAAATGTCAAATAATTTGATCGATTTTCACCTCCTTAATGCATCTAGTTCTTGATGATTTAAAATTTGAATGATGGCGCAAAATCTGCCTGTTGGTCCTGTCGCATATTAGTTCTCCGAGTTTTGCAATGTTACATATTAAGTCCTAAAGTTTGAATTTTTGTCTCAAATCGCTAGTTTATATAGCCATTAAGTGCTATTTGGGCAGCTCATTCCTTTGATCAAAACAATCTCTCTATCTTTATCACAGTTCTACAACAATCGATGAAATATTCAATTGATGGGTGCCTAACATTTGTTTCCTCCGCAAAATCTCACGATCGTTTCTTGATTCGTAGCGGTCATAATGGGGGATTTAAATAACGGAAAATCCCTCCCTTAATTTCAGAGACATTACTAACAATACCAATGGAGATACATGCAAGACCGACATATTTCCAAGTTATTTTTGCCCCACCCTTTGTACCAGTCACAACCCGTACAACTTCTTAATATAGATTAAAGTAACCAATCAATGCATGCCTGAGTCTCGGTCAAGCTACCCTAATGCGATGCATTGGAGGCATTTTACGCAAGCACAGAGTCTCGATTTGGTATTTCTTTTCAAAAGCTGACTAAAGATTAAGAAAAAAGCACTAATATCAACTCCCAAAAACAAAAATTGAAAATATCCCAAGTATATACCGTACACGACACATGTCTCATCCTCGGGGGTATATTATTTAATATAAAAAAAAAACATATGAAAATCTGTCATGAGAAATGTCGTTTGTTCCAAAAAGTCAATGAGATGTCTTTCATGGATTGTGCTTGATGGCCGTGGAAGGGATAGAGAGAATCTCATTGAAATGTCGTTAGTCGGTCCAATTTCCAGTTGAGTCCGAAATCAAATGAGTTGATTCTTGCTTCTAGGATAAGAATCAGCCTATCCAGGAATTGATAATTATAGTTTAAGGAGTGAAGAATTGACTATCGCTCTCTTTGTATAATTAGATATAACAATGTCTTCCTTCGTAAAGATTTGACAAATGAAACTCTAATTTGTAAAGAATTGATCATTCTTCTTACACAGAGTCTTTCTCTTACACACTCCACTCATTTTGCTACCTTATTTACTATCTTTGTTCCTTTCCTCTCTTTACTATTTCTTTCTTCTAATCGTAAGCCCTTTCTAGTTTCTACCGGAGAAGTCCCATCTGTTTTGGCATGATATTTTTGCGGTTTTCCTTGCGGTTTTCCTTAAGGGGTTAATACCTTAAAACCCCAAACCCAGACATTTATGATAAATTTACCCCAAACTTTTTTTTGATCTCTAAAAACCCCAAACTGGTATACCTTTGACAAATTTACCAAAAACTGGCACACTTGTGACAAATTTACCCTCTATTAGTTTTTGTTAAATTTTACGGTCAAATTATTAAGTTAGTCGGAGGGTATATTTGTCACAAATTTACTAGTTTGAGGTTTTTTGCGGTCAAATAAATTAATTTGAGGTAAATTTATCATTAATGTACTAGTTTAGAGTTTTTTATGGTTAGTCGGGATAAATTTGTCACAGGTATACTAGTTTGGGGTTTTTCATGGTCAAAAAAATAATTTTGGGTAAATTTGTCACGTGTATACCAGTTTGGGATTTTTTAGGATATTAACCATTTCTTTAAGTCCCTCAACTTTTATCTCCGAGAAAAAAATCTCCTCAACTTTCCAGAGTGCCGTATGAAAAGATCCCAAATTTCATCCTTAAAAAGAACTAACTTTTCATTAGTTAGTTTCACGTGAGCCTATACACATTTGGTGTCCATAAACCCGTTGTATTTAATGGCTTTCAACTCTAATTCAGTGTGAGCCTATATAAAAGTCATAAGAAAACTATTTTTCACTTCTACCAATTATTTTCTCTTTAAAAATTGAAGACGAGAATATCTTAATCCTACGTTTAGTGTTACAAGGAAAAAAAAAAGAGAAGAAGATGTTTAGGTATTTTTGGTGAATTAAAAGTAGAATCTTGAGAATTTACAATGCTAAAGCAGACCCGGTCCGCGAGCCGACTCAATTTTACAACTCGCGCCGCCTCTCGCTCGCTGGGTGGGAGGGACTGGGAGCGAGGGAGACCGACTGAAAATCAGCCTCCGCTCTGAAGGAACGCCGTTGCAGAGGAAGGAGGAAAATGTTGCCGCAGAGGATGAAGAGGGCCGTGGCCGACAACCCCAAGAAGCTGGCCAACCTGATCGACCTCGTGAACCTGCCCTCGACCGTACGCGACTTCGTGGGCCAGTCCCAAACCTCCCGCCTCGGCTGCTTCATGGGCGTCTGGTCCTACATCAAGTCCAACAACCTCCAGGTCAGTCACCCCCCCCCGGTAGGTTGCGGTCCCTGTCAGCCGAACCGCATGCTAGTGTTGATTCGGTGTTTCAGGTTTATCGTGCGATTCGTGCAGTGATTTGTAAGTTCGGAATTGGGTTCGTGTCTGTTCGTCTAGGGTTTGTGTGGTAGTGAATTCGCTATCTTGGGCACCTGGTTGATGAACGTTGAAGTATTTGGAAACGAGTGATCCGTGAAGGGGGTAGTTTTGGTTAGGGCAGTAGTGTCCATGAATTGATCTTAATGAAGTTTGGCTATGCTTGATAGTTTTTCCTCTCTTGGGCGAAACTATTTGCTTGTGAGCAAATGGGGTTTGGTGTCCAGCTGAGGGCAAGTGAATGTTTTTCTGGGGTCGAGCAATTTGCATGTGGCCAATCGGATGTGCAGCTTCTTGGCACTGCTTGAATGTTTTGAGAAACTTCATTATGTGTTAATTATTCTGCTGAAATTGCACTAGGATGTGCTGCTGAGTGAAATTTCATCGAGTTAGATGGTTGTTTTATCTGTTTCTGAAGTTGTGCATGAGTTGATTATGTCTTCACTTGCAGGAGTCGTGCTGTATCGCTTATCTGAAATATGTGTTGTTTGTTTCTGTGAGCAGGATCCTAAAAATAAGAACCTGGTGAACTGTGACGAGAAGTTGAAAAGTATATTGTTAGGCAAGCCACAAGTTGAACTGCTGAGCTTCCAGCCTTGATCAAACTGCACTTTCCAAAAGAGCCCAAATGAGTTCATGAGGTTTATCGTAAAGATCCATATCGATCACCTGTGTAATTGCCTCCTCTGTGGGCATTTGCCATTTCATTCCGTCAGTGATATTTATGCATGCATGATGAAGTGGCTAAATCTTCCAATTGGCTTGATTTTGATCATCTGGAAACTGAAGTTCCCTCAATTGGGGGAACTCTTGTTTTCATAGCTAGCTTGACTGAATATGATGGCCCCGTTAAGAAACGTGCTTTTGAAGAGGAAATTTTTGTGTTTCTACAAAGACTCCTTGTATTTGTTATTGACTTCCTTGTTAAGTCTCTGCTACTTGTAACTTGAGATTTTCGAGAAAAGATAAATATGAAGCTGAGATGTGCACAGGGTTCAAATCTTTATTATGCTTGGATCCTGCTATGTGAGTCAATTATGATAGCACTGGCTAAAAGCGAAGCAATTAGTCAGAAACTTCTCTAGTCTAGTTGTGGGGAAACATCTAGGGCTTTATGAATGATAAAACAAATAAAAGTTGAGTTTAATAGATGAAAAGCGGGAATGCATTACAGAATCAACTCTTAATATGAGCCCAGAATTGACTGATATGATGAATTGCATATGCACCATCTGGGTTCTAGGGATTTAGTGATGTCATTCGATCTTTAATGTGCGTGTAGATGCATTGATATATCTGAGCAATTTTCTTTTTTAGTGGAAGCAATGACTTGGTGTATTCAATGTCCTTGTGATGGCTCACTTGCTGCAAATTGCTTGTTTGTGATAGCGACATGGACCCTCCATGTGTGAAGCAGAGTGAATCCATCTTGTTTCCACAGGCTGCGGTGACAATCTGAGTTGATTTAAAAGCAGACAGTTTCGTTAATAGGTTGATTGGGTGATGTAACTGAGCATTGTTGGCATCAGGAGGAAGTCAACTGGCTCACCTTTCTGTTTGTAGATAATCTTGATGGATGTCCAAAGACTCAGCTTACTTGGCAATAAAGGTTGAGGATCTCTCATGAATTTTTCTATGGATGGCCGGTTTTGTGCAGACAAGATTTATGTCTGTATTGACTTGATGCATGCCATTCCGGTGACGTGCAGTGTTTTGCTCATTCGGCCATGTCTGATCAATTTCAGTTTGATTAGTTTTTCTCCTGAAGCATTGCAGTAAAGCTGAGACCAATATTAACATGAAGCTCTGCCATGTTTGTGATTCTTGTGGTTATTCTGATTCACAATCTCTTCGAGGTTCACTAGATTAGCAGGGTAAAAGTTGAAACTTCGTGACTTTGCTTAGCTTCCAGTCTTGAATGGAAAAAGGAGAAGCTGCTTGACCATAGGCAATGACTATTGTGACCAAAGGGGAAGAAGAGTTTTATACAAGAAAGTAGGTAAAGTCAATTAAATCCATAAGCAGGCCAAAGCCCTATCCATAAGCAGTGGAAGCCTCTGTAGAATCTTTTCCTCAAGTGGAATATAGAGGTCTGGGGATTAGCAGATCCATTCATTTCTTCCTCTTTCCCGGGTCCTAAGTCTAGTCCATGATATCGAGATTCCAAACCTAAACAGTTCGTGCCATTGACCACTCATGTCACGTTGACATACCATGTGGGACGGATCGACACCTCACTTGGATGATTGATCATCAACTCAATCCTCGATCGTGCAATTAGCATTGAATTCATGCAAGAAATGGGTTGGAAAAATGGGGGAAACCGTCTAAGGATTGAAGTTTTGTCCGAATGAGTTTGGTGTCTCCCATTCTACATTTGGGTTCATTATCAGGTCCAATTAGAAAAAGCGAAATCGAACCAAGTATATGTATGTTCCGAAATTCCAAGTGTCTTGGTCCACTTTGCGGGTGCAACCGAATCCCTTATTTGGTTTTAGTATCTTGTCTGGTTAATTTCACTAGCCAAGCCAAACCAGAACTCAGTTCTTTCTCATTGTAATGAACATCAACAGTCACGGGCCATCTTATCAAATTCGAAAAGTACTCTCCTTGGCCCTTGTTCAGCCAATGAATAGACACAAAAAAAACTATCAATTTGGAATTTTTTTTAGTATTAACTCATGTTAGCCAAATAAAATAATTAAAGACCGTCTTTTTACATACATTGACAAATTCTATCTTTCCTTGTTAATTTAATTTAACAGGTTCAACATCATCTCCACCGAAATCTGTCACTTATCCTGCCTATTTCCTTTTTTCACTTTTTTGAAAAGTTTATCACTCGTGTTGATTTATTTATTTATTTATTGAGGTGAGAAACCTCAAAAATTTTCAAAAGATATAGTATTTGACATAATGACGAATATTTTATTTTCATAAATTCTCGGAAATACGAATAATAATTTGAGTTCTGATGGAAAAAAATTTGTTATACCAATGCATGCAAAATTGACAAAAAGGTTCTGGAGCCTTCTAGCGGAAGCACAGCTAACGGTCTTGTGTTAGGCTTAGGATATCCAAGTGGCTATTCGATCTAATACTTTTCTTTGTCCTTCCACAACGCACATTAGAACGACAACGTTTCGCATGAAGAACAGGCTCGAACGATGTCCGGTTGGTTTTATTTTCCTTAAACCCTCCAAGTTTTCTTGTCGTCCAAGCACGTTCGCTCCGCTCAAAACCCCCCACCGTCGATTCCGATTCCGACACCGCCCGTTCCGTAGAAAGCTCGCAGCTTTGTCCTTCTATCGGCGCCGGCGAAATGCTGCTGTCGAGGATTCTGTCCCGCGCTTCCCGGAGCGTGAGTCGGGCCGCCTCCCTCCTGTCTTCTCCTCCGGCCCAGGCGCATCCCCCGCCGCTCGTCTCCGATCAGTGCCGCGCGCTTGCGTACGGTTCTCCGAGCAAGGTACAACGGTCTTCAGTATTCGGTTCTTCGTGTGGCTTCCTTCAATTTCATTCTATCGTGAGTTTGTTGCGGCTTTAGGATTTCAGTCTCCCTCGTGGATTGATTGATTGATTGATTGGATTCTAATTGATTTGGAGTTGCGGTTTATGAAGTGGCTAGAGTGCAAACTTGTTGGTTATTTGCCTTACTGGGTTTGCGCGTTATGATGTGGGACTCCGTCGGCTCGCGAGGTTAAACGAATGAACGACTTCTTGTGTGCTTTATGTTAATCGAGCTCTGTTCAGTTGAGCTCAAGCGGTGCCTTATCAAGAGAGCTCGAGGCTGTCACGGTTGAGTTGAGGATTGGGCATTTGATTTTGTTAGTTGGGGTCAAACGCTGTAGTAATTGTCTCGGCTGAGGTTCGGTTATTGTCCTTGTGTCGATTGTTTGGTGAAAGATCGTACCTTTAGATGGATGGCATTCCCAGCATCTGTTTCAACAACTGGTTTGTGACCTATTGCAATCATTCAATGTCCTCTATATTGTTCTATCGGAGAAGAAAAAAAAAAAAAAAAAAAAAGAAAGAATGGGTCTTCTAGGATTACCTCGAAATAGTTTGATTTCTCCTTTGGTGACATTAATCTTCAGCTACCTGACATTTTTTTCAAGTTCGTTTCACATCTAATCTTGGCTCCATCAGGTGGTGCCTTCAAATCAGTTCGCCTCCCATGCTGCTCCATTTCAGCAGTATGGAATCTCATCATCTGCTTCTCCTGAGCATACAGAGACGGTATCAAATTCCGAGGCCACAAAAGCAAGTGGAAATGCTGAAGATTCAAATCAGTCAGGAGATAGGAGTGCTGGAGAGTTGGCTCCTGAAGCTAATAAGACGAGGAGAAAAGCTCCAAAAAGGACGGCCTTTTCGGATTCAGAATCGGAGGGTGAGAAGGAACTATCTATGGATGACTTGGCAAAACTTGTGGTAGAGAAGGAAGAACTTCTGAAGTCAAAGCACAAAGAGATTGAAAAAATGCAAGATAAAGTCCTTCGAAGTTATGCTGAGATGGAGAATGTGATGGACAGGACCAGGCGGAAGCTGAGAATTCCAAGAAATATGCTGTGCAGGTACAGTACACGTGGTCATTGCTATAGACTTCATGTTTCACTATTTTATCATAAAAGGTACTGAATAAGTTTCATTTCGAATTTTCTGCAGAATTTCGCTAAAAGTTTATTGGATGTTGCGGACAATTTGGGGAGAGCATCCTCGGTTGTCAAAGAAAGCTTCTCTAAGATTGACGCAAAGGATAGTGACGGAGCGGCGCCTCTCCTAAAAACACTTCTAGAAGGTGTTGACATGACAGAGAAGCAGCTTGTTGAGGTAGGCTTTTCTTTTTTTGTGAGGGGTTTCATCACAAAGCACCCCAACTGCACATCATCCAGGCTTCTGTGTGATTTATCTGAAATGGCATCTTCACTACCCAACATGACATGTACTACTTCCACAGCAGTCTCAGGTTTATATGTGTATCTGAGGTTTACATATCTTTTCTTCCAGGTATTTAAGAAACATGGCATTGAAAAATATGACCCTACAAATGAGCCGTTTGATCCACATAGGCATAATGCAGTATTCCAGATGCCAGACAGTTCTAAGCCCCCAGGCACTGTTGCTGTTGTGCTAAAGGTATATTTTTAATTGCATTTCTCTCTTTATATGTAGTGTTACTTCTAATTGATAAACTATTTCCAGATTTTTCTTGGATTTTGCATTTCTTTCTGCTCTTCTACTCCTGCCCCAAATCCACCCAATGCATGTCATCTCACATACATACATACAGGCTGAAACAGGGAAAGAAGAGAGGTAGAAGTTTCATAGAAGGGACTGAAAAGCCAAATAAAAGATTACCTTTTCCTGTCTGTTTGTTTTGAATGAAAGAAAAAGTCTGATGTCTCTTGAACTATAATTTTACTGCATTATATAACTGGTTTCAGTTATTTCGCCCAAAGGAGCAGCAAATAAGGTGTCATTTCTTAGCTTTCTTAATCTTATGAGATGCCCTACTCCATACTCACTATAATTCTGGAATAATGAGCAAAAACCTGAGATTTGTCATGAAAGGTTTCAGAGTTGACCTAGAAACACCCTCAACCTAAAAGCCCACTGGACTATGTCAAGTTTAATTTGCAATGCATTAAGCCTCTGTGTTCATAAACTGTGAGTTACAAGCCTAAATTGGTCAATGCTGAAGTAATAATCACTGCATTTTCTCACTGGCATCTTTGGTGGACTGTAGTTTGGCCCTATGTAGCCTAAGATGTATGGATTCTCTCTGAAAATTTACAATACAAACCTAAACCGTGGTTTTGGCAAGGATTATGCAATCATCATAGCAAATGCAGAATTATGTCCGACTATATATATAGTGCTATTATTTAAATTCCTCCCAGTTGTTGTTTCAACTGTCTCAAGGGGCAAGTTTGGCCAGACCCAGCTTATTATCTTTAATGTGTCCATATCTGACACCTAGGTAGCTTCGTTCTAGGTATAGACTCTCCTTCATGGTTGGGGCTGAATCAGTTTCTCCTCATGTTTTGCAGTAGTAAACTGTTTTCTAGTTTAGATTATGCAGGAGACACTCGCCATTGCCTTGAGCCTTGTATTTGTTGTATAATGGCTCTTTTCTATCGTATCTGGTTAGGTTGCCTAAGTAGTTATTCAGATTTTCATGTTGGGAAGGTTTGGTTTTAAAGAGGGAGATAAAGCTGAAGTGAGACTCAACTCTGTCAAGTTGCTGTTTTAATTTTGAAATATTTTCTTGCACTGTGCTGCAGGCTGGTTACATGCTCTACGACCGAGTTCTTCGTCCTGCGGAGGTCGGTGTGACTCAAGAGGTGGAAAATGATGCAACCGAGGCCAATACAAGCTGAGAAAGGCTCTTAAGCTTCTGCAATTGTGGTTTGTAGTTTAACAGGGAGCCCTGATCAATGTGGAGACACTTATTTACATCATGTCTGGAGCTTTCTCCCGATCGTTAGAGGAGAACTAACTTATAGGATGATCTTGAATACAGCGCAGAGGACGTCGATTCATCTTTTCCGGTTAACTTGCGGCATTACATATTTCACTTTGGATATGTTCAAGGATATGATGGCACTTTCATGCCTTAAAGTTTTGATCCTTGTTCGGTCAATAATCAAATTACGATGTGTTCCAAGTGTGCTTGTGATGTATCGTCTTGAAGGTTAATGGGAAAAGAATCGTCTATGGACCCAAACGGAGAAGAAGGAAACCGTAAAATGTAGCTATGCTTTACTGGGTGGTTGGTCATCGATCTGTAGGTAACAGATAATGACTCGTCCTCCTCTCATTTATATCGGATCAGAAGCTTGTGTGATTGGGTTGAACAGTTAAAGAGATCTACTCATAGTTTGAATCGCACAAATCGCAACTTACTCGTGCAACGCACTAGTTCACCTGCGTCGATTTCGTGTGAAACTTGTGAAATAAACTCTTCATGGTTCTATGGTTCAAGGTCGGGCACATAATTTCCGTCATTTCTTCAATACTCTTCTGATCTGGCTTCAACTTTTGTCAGAATAGAAAATTCATGCGTTAGGGCCAACGGACAGCATTGGTACTCGTTCTGCCACCAGCTTCCCTAGCAACAAAATGGCCATCGCATACACAAAAGCATGTTCTCAATTCTGCCTACACATCGCCTCGATTAATTCTTCCGGTGAAGATCACCTTAGCATGGAAGCATAACTAATAGATCATTGATACCCCCTCATGACATATATCACACCTAGAGAGAGAGAGAGAGAGAGCAGAACATATTTGCCCAGCAAAATATTTACAGGAGCAACTAGAGTATCACCTCGGTGGATTTATACATACTGACTATGCTACATCTACTAGATACATGATGCCCTAAATGTCAAACTCAAGTCATTCTCTAGACGCGAATTCATTTGCCAGTCTTACCCCAATACAACACAGCACAACCGTTTCTCAGTTGCTGTTTTCTGGGTCCCATCGAGTGGCCTCATCCCCTTGACCAGAAGCCGCTTGTGGTTGTTTTCAGCATGGTTGTGCTCTTGTCCTCAACGTCATCATGACCATTCTCAGGTTCGTCTGGAGACACACCCAGGTCTAAACCGCCCTTGCTCAAATTCTGCAGAGCAGATCCATTGTTATTCATATTAAAAACCTCGCACCTTTAAGAATGTCAGAATTTGGAGGCGAGAGCAAAGTTCTGCTAGTCCTATATTCTATGGTGGATGCTGGCAAGCAGTTCCTGGCTTCATAGTTAAGAAAGTATAGCTGGATTTTTCACTCTAAATTATCTCATAGGCAGGCATCAACACCTTAAAGAAGCCTTGTTCTACACATATAGCTAAAACTTCAACATGCAGGAGTCAGCAGGAAAACAAAATGTGTTATTCATGTATTTCTTTTACACTTTTCAAGTTACTGGTAGCCTTCTGATCCAAATTCCCTTCTCAGCCTTCATTCACTGGAAATAACTTCACTTTATTTTTTGGTAAAATGGGTATGTATGCAACTAGAGTTGCTTATTTAATTTCAACTCCCAAAACTTATGCAACCGATCATTGTCGGCAAATGAGCCATGTGAATGAAATATGATTTGCTTGTCATTTCACCTCTTCTCCCTAAACAAGTGGATAACTTCCCAGCACTTCAATGTTTCAATGTACTTAACATCCCCAGAGCAACATTCAAAATGATACTAAAACAACAGTTTACCGTACATTCATTAATGGGCATCACCTGAATTTCTTTCTCCTCGTCCTCGGTATGATCACTTTTCACATATATATCGTCATTCTCGACCATAGGCCCACCAGTGCTTGGGTAGTTTTCACTTATTTTGCCTTCTTCTGCTTTTCTTGCTGCTGCCTTAGTATGATCTTCGAGCACAGCAATCTATAAAGAAAAGGCAAATTAAGCAAACTACGGAATTGAAGATAGAAAAGATGCTGAATCGACATGCATGAGAACTACGCCTCACTAAGAACAGTGAATCTAAACATTGACATAACAAGTGATACCCAATATCATAAAGGACGTCTCTATATCCTGACCTCAACTTGATGTGTAAGAAAGCACCATAAGATCAAATACCCACGTCGCGACTACTTTAAATCATAAACAAGAAGCCATCGAAACCTTTCGAGACAAAAGCGAAATTCCATTCCACAGATAAGACTGCAAGACCACACTCCAGTACACAAATTTAAACCCGAAACTCATTGCTCGAATATCAACTAAAACAGGGTCAGAGCAGAACTCGTGTTCGATTGATTTAACACCTAAGTTTTCGCAAATCAAAGACGAATTACTTCCAAATTTCCTCCTGTAATATACTAAAATCTAACAAAACCATAATTGAAAGCAGGGCGAGTAGCAACAAACTCGAATCTTTCCACACAGTCCAAAATTATAGTCGCTAAGTAATTTGAAGTCGACAAAGCTTGTGCCCAGATAACGCACGACTCAAAACAGTGGCTGCTACGAAGCCACAACTGGAAGCAGGAGTTGAGCTCGCATGAAGCACGACTTAAACCCTAGTTCGCCAACAAGATAAACCCTACCAAGTCAACCATAACCCATCAAAAGGAAAATCAAGACCTCACTTCCTTTCATTTTTTCCCGAAGAAGGGGTCAAATTTCCGCAGTAAAGAACGCCAAAACCCCAGCTTCCATACATACACAAGCGTGTACAAACGACAGAGAGACGCCAAGAGGGAGAGAGAAAAACCTACTGGAGTGTAGCGATACTTGCGCCTGGGGGCCTCCTCCGCCGAGCCGGAGCCGCCGTCGCCGCCGTCGGGGGCCGCGGAGGCGCCGGAGGAGACGGGGGTCCAGCGGCAGAGGAAGAGGGTGGAGGCCGGGTGGTTGGGCTGGAAGTGGTTCCTGTGGTGGTTGGCGGGGGCGGCGGCCGACGGCGGCGGCGGCGACACGTGGACCCACCGCTTCTTCCACTTCCGGACGGGGCCGTTGAAGACGGTGGCCGTCGGGCCGTACCGGGACGAGGCGCGGCTCAGTCTCGACCCGGCTCCTTCCATTTTCCCTTTTTCCGGCCCCCCGGGAGCTCTGGACGATATATATATAAATAAAAGAAACAGAGAGGAATCTCTTCGCCCGTGCGTGCGGTGTGGTCGCTCGCTCAATCTAGTGGCGAGATGTCATGATTGTTGTTAGTTTATGACCGACATTTAATCAGTTGGTTGATGCTGACAGTCCTAGCTTTTTTGGTCCCCCGTGTGCTGCGAACACCGATTTTGTTAGTGAGTGCTTTCGGAACATTAATTAAATATACTTCATATGAAATATTTGGACATTCAAAATATTCATCACACATTAGGGTAATTTCATGATGAGCCAATTCTCTATTTTGAAATTGAGAACCGAACCTGGATAAGTCAGTCCTCAACTTATGAAATCAAGAATTGATCTTTTCTACCGTGGAACTAAACTAAACTTAACTATCTAGTCTTGGGAAAGGATAATGTTAATTTTCTTTTTTTCATTTTCAAATGTCCTTAAATTTTCGGTGTACAAGATGAAATTACTAATCCTAGGAAAGTTATTAAAAAAAAAAAAAAAAGATATTACTCCTACAAATAATATATACTTTATACACTTGTTGGATAAATGAAATGAAAAATTAATACATTTTGAGCCCATTTGGTCCAATTCCTCTTTAGGAACCAAGAATCGAGAACCATAGCAATTCCTTAAGAGACACCCAAAACCACACAACTTTAATTACACATAGAGCAAGAAAAATAAGTGTAGAGAAAATTATAAAACTAGCTCCGTTTGTTTCGAAAAAATATTAATATTTTTCCGATATTTAACCGAAACCTGAAAACGAATTAGAAAACATTTTCATTGTCTGACATGGTGCCAAAATATTTAAATTTAAATTTTTAATTTTTTTTTTCTTTTTTTCATCTTCATCTTGGTTGTCCAGCACGATAACACTTGGCGACCGATCACAGGGGAGTGATGAGCTCGTCCAAAGCCCACAAGCCAAACCGAGCCATATCCATCCAGGTTGAGGTCAAGAACCAGATCGACGCTAGATCCGAACCACACCTCAAGACCAACAATGAGGAGGAGAGAAACACTCTTAATTCTCCTCCGACGCATGACAATGGTTCCTCACTTCGTCTTCCCTCCGAATCTACAGGATCTCGAAGAGGAACGAGAAGGCAATCGGCTCTACGCGTAAAACCCTGTCGACGTAGCTTAGCTTCCCTCTCCAAACTCAAACTTTGACGAGGCTTGAGCTCGACTCATCAAATCCAATGAGATGGAGCTTCACTCAAGGCTAGCGAGCTTGTCTCTCGCCTATGGCCAATCACTGGCGATTAGCCAAAGAAGAAAAAAACAAAAAAATATTAAAATTTCGATTTTATTTTGAAGAATTATATGAACAAACGTTTCAATAACTAAGGACTCAAACACAAGTGCCAAGGACCCGCACATGATGTTTGTGGACCTTGACTTGATTGGAGGACTAGAGCTTGAGCATTAGGAACTTGGGCTTAAATGCCATAGCATCAGGGTTTCAAGCCCGACCTCAATGACTTAGGCATGGGTGTTGGGGGCTTGGGCATCGAAAACCTAGTCTTGAATGTCGAGGACTCCGGAACCAACATTGGAGTTCTAATGTCCAAGCATAGGCATTTCATATCGAAGCATCAATATCTAGTCATATTTTAGAAATGTGATCCGATTTTTTGAAGGGGAAATAATATTCCTAAATTTAAATGTAAGTTTTCCGGAAACCCGGAAAATGAAATAAATAATTTCTTGAAAAACGTTTTTTACAAAACAAATGGAGCTTAAATGACTCATTTACAAATGTCAACAAACTATCTTCTTCTTCTTCTTCTTTTGCATTCTTTTTGTTCGATGATAATTAAATCTCCGGAGGAATTCACAAGCAGTAGAGCGAAGACCTATTCGGCGTGGATTCCATGACATGCAAATGATAGAGTTCTTGTTTATCCGTGGGCTTATCATGAATTGCTCTGAAAAGTTTAAACATTTAATTAGAGCATGGTTTAATACCCAACTATCCAAAGTCTTTTTATGAGACGGGGTGTATTATTTCACTTAAAATTTTCGATAAAAGGAAAATATTTTTCATGGAAATTATTTTCAAGTTTTCATTTGTTCGGTGGTCTAGAGAAAATGATTTTCTCCCCATCAGAAGTCATTTTCTCCAATCTAAACTTGTTCTTTTTATCTTATGGAAACTATTTTCCATAACAAGTTTTTCATCATCCAAACATCACAAACTTGAAAAATAATTTTTTGAAAATAGATTTCCTTCAAACGATAGACCCGTAGAGACAGCCCCCAAAAGGAATGTAATGCTGTGGGTTTTGACCCATGTGATTTGGGTTCAACACATTTATGAACAGTGAACACACTGATTGGGCTGGGCCCACGCTTCAGTAAATGGGCATGGAAGTTCTGGCTCCTCGTCGGGCTTGGCCCTCCATTGTCTTAATCTACAAGGAAGCGAGAACAAATCGACCGGGCATGAGCTAACTTGTGTTCAACCATGCAAGTAGCAGCTAATTAGCATAGTCCAGACTTAAGATCTAATTAGACTAAGCCAATACCACGTTAATAAGTGATGAGGCGTGCATGTAAATATAAGTTTCCATGTTCTACATCGTAGTGTCGTTAATTGCATTTTAATAGATTTCATTCGATATTTGAAACTCGTTATGATTGCTGGACATTCCATATCACATAAATATTGTGCGTCACTGGGTCATATATGGTATCAAGATTTCTCTTTATCGAGTCGGTAAGTATGAATTGACATAGAACTCTACTTCGATACGGTCAAAGTTGTTTAATCAACTCTTCACTTCGCTTGACTTGTTCCCTCCTTTGTGATCGACTTAGGCATCAGAGGAACCCAATCGAGTCCTCATTCCAGGGACTTCTTTGCTTTGCACTGCGCAGATTCAAGGCGTTCGAGGCGCATGGTCGGCCGGATTCGCTCATCGACAACGCTCTCGGGTTGGTTTTGTGGGGATGTACTTGCGGGGCCTTGTTCGTCCGAACGAAAGAAGCCCGACAGTGGCAATTGCTGAGGTTCTTCAGTGAACTGTCTGGACGCCACTCTGGCGGTAGAAGCTGCAATAATTGCTTCCGTTGAAGTGCATGTCCATTGTCCCTCCAAGGTGAAAAAGTAGGAAAAGACAACGGAGGGCAAAACTTGTATGTACCATGCATCTGGCTAAATTGAGCTGACGAATTGGAGACCGAATTGAGAGTTCAAGCACTTCAATCGCTACCTCATAATCGAGAGTTTCATGTCGTTAGCTCGTGGCGGATCTCCACAATATACATGTGAATGGTTGTGTTTAGGAATTACAGCTAGAAAATACACTCAGCGATTTTGGAAAACACAGTGTTGAGAATTTGCCGAGTTATATTCCTAAATCGAGATCTCATCAGATTATCCCATCACATATCTCGAGAGTTAGTCAAGTGTTGTCTAGTCTTTAAATTGAGCTCTGCTTCCAACCCAGGCATGGCCTACTCTTCACATGTAGGTTTCATGACTTTAGATTTATCTAAATAAGCCATTGAGATATCTCACCTGACATAATTAGATAAGCACACAGTTTTCTTTCAAATGATTGCACAGCCTTATTACGTCTCAATAGCACCTAGACCCACCAGCCAACCAACCAACCGGCGTCTTAAAATCAATAAAATCCCTATCGTTCTCTTCCCGGTGATTTTGTTGAAAAATAACTTTTAAAATAATGGACGTGGACAAGGAAATTTCAAATAGCAGGCCAAAAAGAAAATCGAGAATCGTTAGCCAATCATTAGCGGCGGGGCACGTGGGGCATGGGGCTCGTCGGTTTTTCAAAACTCGGAACTGCTCCAGCGGAATTTTTTGAAATCCGCTTGAATTTCAGAACGAATGTGGTCTGGCGTTCGAACTTGGAACGAATTAAGAGAGGGGAGTGGAGACCCATGTGGAGCATGATCACGCCTTCAGCAATGATCGCGACCTTTTTTCCACATTAGCGTCGCGTCGGGGGAAGGGGAGGAAAGACGGCACGATGATGATGATCCCGTTCCTCGTTCGGCACACCCTCGATGTCGACGCGCACGTGACCCTCCTCCCCCGAGCCGAAAGTACGTAATTGTCCCCTTTTCGAGGAGGGGGAATTTAAGGAACATGAAAGTGTGTCATTAGCATGTCTCTTTCTCGCACGGTCACGCAAAGTCGAGGGGGCTTCCGCTTGCCCGTCGAGATTCCTCGATCGGAGTCACATGCGCTTTACTGTAAGTTCCTTGCGACAGTGTCTTAACACGTGAATTACTTAAAATTCTTTACATCCACTCATGAGCATTGTTTAAGTTAACATCATGAAAAATTCGAAATTATTATGTCGATAATAAATTTATCTCAAACTAATACATATATAACAAATTTACTTAGCATTGAATTGATATGTGACGATTGATTAATATATCAATTTGATATTTTACCTTCGATTTGTCACAAGTGTACTAAATTATTAATTTTAATTGAAACCAATGTATGGTGCTGATATGAAATTTTTGTTGTAAAAAAATTACTTTAAAATAAATTTGTCACAAAATATATAAATTTAAAGTTTTTAGTGGTAAAAAATTAGTTTTGAAGTAAGTTTGTCACAAGTAATCTAATTTGGGGTTTTTTGTGATAGTAAATCTAATTATTCATACCTAATCCTTGATGATTATCAAGTTTTGGACGAATGATTACACAATAAATTGTAGAAGCTATTCAAGTTTGAGATGATATGATGAAGAAATTACCCCTAAGAGCAAATTTCATTGCAATATGTTAAAATATTTAAATAATAAATTACACATTCATCAAATAACTTAAACTTTAAGAACAATTAGTAGTAGCCTCACGAAATCTCACATGGCATCGGTAGTAAAGGTCTTAAGTTTCAATCTTTCCAAACCCTATTTGTCTTCCTAATTAAATTTTCATGCATAGTACTAAGTAAAAAGATCGGATTAAGCGTGATATAGTGTTATAATATTTTAATAATAAATCATGCATTCATCTAACAGTTTAAATTTTTAAAAAAATTAGTAGTTACTTCACAAAATCTCACACAAAGAGATAAGCAAAATAACATAACTAAGTGTGAGAGAGACAAAATCTCACATGAGGAGATAGACAAAAAGATCAAACTAAGCGTGAGGAGGAGTGCTGGAATATTTAAATAATATCTCACGTAAGTACTAAGTAGATAGGCAAAAAGATCAGACTGCACATGAGAAGGAGTATTGGAATATTTAAATAGTAAATTATGCATTCATTTAACAACTTAAAGATTAAGCGTGAGGATGGGTGTTAGAATATTTAAATAGTATCTAGCACAAAGAGATAGGCAAAAAGATCAAACTAGACCAAACTAAGCGTGAGAGAGAGTATTAGATTATTTTAATAATAAATTTTGCATTCATCTAACAGTTTAAGTTTTTAGAACAATTAGTAGTGACCTCACAAAATCTCACATAAAGAGATAAGCAAAAAGTCCTAACTAAGCGTGGGAGAGACAAATCTCACACGGGGAGATATGCAAAAAGACCAAATTAAGCGTGAGGAGGAGTGCGGAATATTTAAATAATATCTCACATAAGGAGATAGGCAAAAAGATCAAATTAAGCGTGAGAGAGAATGTTGAAATATTTAAATATTAAATCACGCATTCATTTAACGGCTTAAAGACTAAGCGTGAGAATGCGTGTTAGAATATTTAAATAGCATCTCGCATAAGAAGACAAGCAAAAAGATCAGACCAGATGAGACTAAGCGTGATAGAGAGTGTTAAAATATTTTAATAATAAACCAAACATTTATCTAAAATTTTTTTAGTTTTTCACATAAAGATATAACAAAAAGGCCTAACTAAGCGTGACCTTACAAAATCTCACACAAAGAGATAAGCAAAAAGACCAAATTAAGCGTAAGGGGGGAGTGCTGGAATATTTAAATAATATCTTACATAGAGAGATAGGCAAAAAGATCAGACCAAGCGTAAGAGTGAGTGTTGGAATATTTAAATAATAAACCACGCATTCATTTAATAATTTAAAAACTATGAGTAAGGATGAGTGTTAGAATATTTAAATAGTATCTCGCACAATGAGATAGGCAAAAAAATCAAACTAAAGGTAAAGGAGTGTTAGAATATTTAAATAGTAACTACGCATTCATTTAATAGTTTAAGTTTTTAGAATAATCAACAATGGCTCCACAAAATCTCATATAAGGAAATAGGCAAAAAGATTAAATTAAGAGTGAGAGGGAGTGTTAGAATATTTAAATAGTAAGTTACGCCTTCATCTAACGGTTTAAGGACTAAGTGTGAGGGAGAATATTAAAATATTTATATAATTAATAACGTTTTTATCTAACGGTTTAAGATTTTTAGAATAATCAGTAGTTTCCCTACAAATCTCACACAGCAAGTGATCAAGAGGTTGGCAAAAGTCATGGTGCCTTATGACTTGCTATTCAATATAAGTTTTAGCAAATATATATCACTATTTGTGAGATTTACGCAACTCATCTCTTAACCATTAAATTGCACTTCCTTGTGCATTTATTATCTTTTGGGCTAAAAAGGCTGAAGAATTAGTAGATGCCCAAATCAAGTTGATAAAGTCTAATCGACCCTATTTTCGCAAACCTTCTTTAAGAGCTCGAGGACAGAAATGACATGTGCTTAGTTTTAATCGAAATGATAATAGCTCACTTAGGACTAATTTTCACACATTTTTTCATACATTCATTATTCAGATTTTACGAACACGACCTATCATTCCGCTCCACACCGAATCTAATTTAAATTAGTCGGTCATAGATGTTATCCACATGCACACAACACTTCTTATATCAGCACCAAACGAACTCAGAAAATCAGGCGGTGCGTGGACTATTCAAATGCTTGCCCGCATGCACTGGACGGCAACGATAAACATGCTTAAATCTCTAAGCTGGACAGAAGAAGTGGTAAAATTATTGATGCGGTCCCATCATAGAATTGCTCTAGATAATTAATATATGGAAAAAACCCGAACGTCCTTTCTTGGGAAAAGGTTCAAAAAAAAAACGGGGGAAGACGACGAAAACGACGGCGGAAAAGCGAAGGAAAATGGGAAAACCGCTAGTGGAGAGGAGCGGCGCGCAGGGGACCGCCCAGTCAAACCATCAAGGGGCTCCCGGTCAAAGCGGAGGGACAGACCGGTCAATTCACACGCCCTGCCCCGGTGGGGTAGTGTCAATGTCCGTAATTAACCCGCGAAACGCGGGCTTTAGTGATAAGGATACCGAAACAATAGTCTTGATAAAGCGACGAGAGAAAACAAGACCCAAAATATAAAATGGGCCCCACTCTCTCTCTCTCTCTCTATTTCTGATTCTTTCTCTCTCTGTCCTTTGTTTCCTTCTTGCACTTCATCTCCATCAACAGTGACTCTCTTTCTCTCTCTCTATAGAGCTTCTCTCTCGCAGTGACGCTGAGGAGCAGGAGCGCTTCCAGATCTGCAGCCACGAAGCTCGTGAATTCCGCAGCTCCGAGGACGATCTGGGTAGGCATTCCCCTCTGTTTCCGCTCCCATGTTAGGAATGCAGCTCTCTCCCTCCTCCTCCTCCTCTCTCTAGCTCTCGCTGTTGCTCGTAGCCGCGTCTGGTTTTGGTGTTTCGTGCTGATCTTCAGCGGCTGGCGAGATCTAAGTGGGTCGATGTCGTTGGCTCTGCTCTGCTCTGTCGAGTGAAATGTGGGGGGAGTGGTTTCGGATTGCTCGCTCGTTGGTGGCCGGCCGGAGCGTGAGGGTTTAGTTACTACTGGAGTGGGAATTGGTGTTGACGGAGGAGAGAGACTGATCGTGATGTTTTTAGTTTAATCGTCGCGTGGGTTGCGAGGTGAATGTGAGTGGGTGAGTGAAGTGAGGCTGAGATCGTCTGTGATTTGCTGCTAGAATTTGGAGGAGGAGAAGGAGATGGGTCTCAGTAAAATGTGGTCAAAGAGACGAGCTATAATCTGATTTCTCATGCTTCTTATGGGTCTGCCCGGAAAAAAAGATAGAGACGAAAGGAAAAAGGAAAAAGTAACAGTCTTGCTGGAGTCTAGGTTGTAACGGGTCTTATGTTGTATCTCTCGCGGAGACTGCCTATGTTGTTCTGATGAATAATTTTCCCTGCAAAATGGAATCTGTGTTTCTTTCTTTTACGTTGATTTTACAGAATGTAAGAAGATTTTTTGAGTCGATATTTAATAACTATCTATGTGGCGCAGCTAGATTGTGGGAGTGACGTGAATGGCGGTGGCGACTGGTCGGGACCCTCTTCTTGGGGAAATCACTTGCGGTTCATTGTTGCAGAAACTGCAGGTGCTATACCTTTCACGGATGCGCCTTTTTGGTTTTGATTCCTTGTTGCCCATTGCGTTCCTACTTTCTAGTGAGAAGAAAGCTCAGACTCACGTGATGAATTGCTTTAGGAAATATGGGATGAAGTTGGTGAAAGCGATGAGGAGCGGGATAAGTTGCTCCTTCAGATAGAGCAGGAATGTTTAGATGTGTACAAGAGAAATGTTGACCAGGCTGACAAGTCGAGGGCTCAACTTCTTCAGGCTCTTTCAGATGCCAAACTTGAACTCGCCAGTCTTCTATCAGCTCTTGGAGAGAAAAGTGTGGTCGGAATTGTGAGTAGCATGGCTAGTATCTTTCTAAGCTTGTTAAGAAAAAAGCAGTAACACTGAAGCTCTAAGATGCTGTTATTTCTGGTTGCTTCACACACTTATTTTGTGACGTTACCTGTGGTTTTAAAGTTCTTTACATTGTTTGTTTGGTATTGCAGCCTGATAAAGCGTCAGGAACAATCAAGGAACAACTTGCATCGATTGCACCAGCACTTGAGCAGCTTTGGAAACAGAAAGAGGAAAGACTTAAGGAATTCTCCAATGTGCAGTCTCAGATTCAGAGGATATGTGGTGAAATTGCTGGAAACTTGAGCCTCACAGAGCAACCTCCTGAAGTTGATGAGGCTGATCTATCACTGAAGAAGCTAAATGAGTATCAAGCCCAACTCCAAGAACTTCAAAAGGAGAAGGTAAGAGCTTGGTTCCAGCGAGGTAGTTTATAGATATTCTTTAATATAGATGTCGCTTAACTGTAGTTCCTCTTTCCCCTTGTCACATCAAGTTGATGGTTTTATCTGTTAAATGATGCAGAGTGATAGGTTGCACAAAGTACTTGAATTTGTGAGCACTGTGCATGATCTATGTTCGGTCCTGGGGATGGATTTCTTCAGTTCAATTACAGAAGTTCACCCGAGCTTAAATGACTCCGCCAGTGCACAATCGAAAAGCATTAGCAATGAGACACTATCCAGGCTGGCTAAGACAGTATTAGCTCTTAAAGAAGATAAGAAGCAGAGGCTGCATAAGGTAACTATGTACCTTCTTTTCAATGTGTTTTTATTTTTTATTTTTTTAAAACTTCTCTTCTTGTTTGATTGTTGGACTATTGAGCATTATCATCTGACAGTATGTAGCCAATCGATTAGGAAAGTTGAATTGGTGATGAAATATAAAAAAGAAACTTTGCATTAATATCATGTTGTGGTGGAAAAACGCACGGCATATTATTTCTTCTCAAGGGAGGTTATTGCTTTTGGGGTGAACTTTATTTATCGTCAGTTTACACTTAGATTTCTGATACCTCTGACACTTGTAAAAAAGCTGCAAAGGAATTAAAAATTTGTTGGTAGAAAGTAAATGTCTATGGTTTTCCTCGAGTGTAATGTTTAGTCATTGTAAATAAAAAGTCTGCAGCATCTCTAACTCAAGTATTATTTCTTGATAGATTCTATGCATCTAGGATGTGCCTACATCAATCTTCTATAGAATGAATGCATGCGTGTTGGATAATTCTTAATGTTATGTAGTGTGCCTTTTCATTCCTTCCGTTGTTTTGACGAGATTCCATGTGTGCTGTCTTGTCCAATAAATTGAATTCAAAGTCTTGAATATGCCTATGCTCTGTGCAGCTTCAAGAATTAGCCACCCAGCTAATAGATCTATGGAATCTCATGGATACTTCCGAAGAAGAGCGTCGACTGTTTGACCATGTGACCTGCAACATCTCAGCTTCTGTTGATGAAGTAACTGCCTCTGGTGCTCTTGCTATGGATCTGATTGAGCAGGTATATGAAATTTCAATTTCTTGCCAAATACATATAATTTTTACTTTAGAGTAGTTGATGGGTCTTAGCTCACTCACGCTAAAATTACCCATTCCTGTGACTAAGGCCGAGGTGGAAGTTGAAAGGCTTGATCAGCTTAAAGCTAGCAGGATGCAGGAAATTGCATTTAAGAAACAAGCTGAGCTTGAAGAAATATTTGCTCGTGCACACGTAGAAATAGATCCTGAGGCCGCTAGAGAAAAAATTATGGCGCTCATAGAGTCTGGGAATGTCGAGCCTGCTGAATTAATAACGGACTTGGACAATCAGATTGTAAAAGCACGGGAAGAAGCTCTCAGCAGGAGAGAAATATTGGACAAGGTTGAAAAATGGATGTCAGCCTGTGAAGAGGAGAGTTGGCTCGAAGACTATAACCGGGTACTCTCTCTACCTATCCAGAGCATGTGCATGCTTGAGTTTTCCATTGATAAGATACCCTTCTAAAATCTCCAGTAGTTGCTAGGATGAGATCAATGGCCATACTCATTGCATGGATAGTCATTTATTTGCATTGCTGTTAACAAAAGCTAATTAACTGAATCATTTAGACTGTGATTGCATCTGATTGCCTAGCTTTCTAATGTTTCTCTTAGCTATTCAAAACTTGATAATGTCTGTGGAATGCGCCCCTGTATAGGAATTTATGTTTCTTTGAGAGTGAATCTCATTGTATTTAATCAGTGTCTTAAGTGGATTTTATTTGCCCTTCTGTCTTAAGTTATAATGAAGAGGAGCACTTGAGATTGGGAATATTGGCTGAGAGTGGCTTTCCAGATATTTGCACCATGATTTCATTACTTGATTCTCCATTCATGAAAATTGCCTTCGTGAGCAGGATGATAACAGGTACAATGCTAGCAGAGGTGCACACTTAAATCTCAAGCGCGCTGAAAAAGCCCGGATCCTTGTCAACAAAATTCCTGGTACTATTTATTTAAAGCAGCATGATGACTACTTTGGATGACGATCACAGGGATATTATGATCTTCTCTAATGTGCATGTCTACATGATTAAGTATGCGTGTTAGATTTAGTCTGGTCAAGGACTTTCTTGCTGATTACTAGATACTCTGCTTTTTCTCTTTTACTCAAATCAAAGAAAATCTAGGATGTCTGGGTTGGTGGGTCGTGCTCATCTGGTGGGGCAATTGACCCCACTGAAGTTCATGCATTCTTTAACTAAATTCAGTTATTCTCTAAGCAGAAAGATATCACCTCAAAATTTTTGAAGAGATGACCCATTTAACCCTGATTCCTTTAACAAAGAACTCCATTCTTTCTGATTTACTCGTACAAGAGAATACTACCAATGCAAATATATTTTTTTATGTTTGATATATGATTACTTTACCTGTAATATTTTACATCCTTATTACATCTTTCTTGTTGTATGGCACAATTACATGCAAATCATGTAGTCAAAACTATATAAAATTTCCAACTCATTGAGAATACAACGTATAATTATTCCACTGAACTGATTGGCTAAATTTCCTGGCTCTGCCCCAATAAGGATGAGGTTTGCTCCGTTTGTTCCTTGATCATTGTGAATTGAGTAGCGATGCAGTTGATTATGACAAATTTCACTGAGGGTTTCTAGATTTTGGCCACATAATGGAGTTAATATACTGATTCCTCTGGACTTGAATCTGACATTGTACACGACTGAAGTATGTGATGTGCCATCAGGGGGGATTTAAGGGTGATGCCTGTCAGCCCCCATGACCAATAAAAACTTAACACTTAAACCAGATACTGAGATTATTGTCTATGTGCAGCTTTGGTTGATTCCTTGGTTGCAAAAACTAGAGCATGGGAGGAAGATCATGGCATGTCATTCACATATGATGGGGTTCCTCTCCTTGCCATGCTTGATGAATATACCATGCTGAGGCATGAAAGAGAGGAGGAGAAGCGGCGCTTGAGAGTAAGTTACACCTTAAATAAGATGGCTTGATCATGCATATACTTTTAGCTGATTAACCATTACACATGGCTTTAGTATTCAATAAAAAACAAGCTCTGTATTTGCTCATCTGTTCTTGTTTGCTAGGTTTGATTCCATTCTGAATCTTTTTGACTCTATAATCTGCACTTTGATAGGACCAGAAGAAGTACCATGAGCAGCAGAGCACAGAACAAGAGGCGATTTTTGGTTCAAAACCAAGCCCTGCAAGACCAAGTGGGACAAAGAAGGTTGTAGGCCCTCGTGCAAATGGAGGTGCCAACGGAACTCCTAGCAGACGACTATCTCTGAATCCGCAAAATGGTAGCAGGTCGAATTCTAAGGATGCAAAAAGGGATGCCAGGCTATCTGCCCCTGCTAACTATGTTGCCATGACGAAGGAAGATTCTGCTTCGCATGTTTCTGGCACTGAACCGGTTCCACCATCTCCCTAGTCATAGATATTCGTAGACTTGTTCACCATATTTATTATCGTTATGCCAATCTCTTTAGTTAGGATGTGATATGTGTAATATTAGCGAGTGACTTCGAGAGGACTGTTATAGAGCTGCGAATGGTATAATGGCATCTTAAATTTTTTTCATTTGTGGTCACATTTTGCAGGATACAATATTCTAGTCTTAACAATTCATTAGTCCTTGTTCAGTTGGCACTGCCAACGAATTAGTCTATGCATGTAAACATCAATACGTGATTGTGGGTACTAGTAGCATTTTACTTATGCCTGACCTTGTGTTTTGTCCCTGACTCACTTTGGAGCGTGTTTTATCTTATTATTGATGCTTCGTCTTCTTATTTTTCTGATGCACAGAATATCCAGGAACGTAACAAATATGTCCACAATGGAAGTCAGCATTTTCTTTTCAGCTCAAATTCAGCATTTGGTTACATCCGTTCAAAATTTTCGATGGTTTGGTGTGTGATGGTGGTGTTAGCAAGAGCATTCCTTGATAAAAGACTGCCAATTTTAGTGTGACAAATTCATTCTCCGGAATTGGGGTTCTCGAGTGATTTGAGATTGTGAAATGGTGATAATAGCTGTCACATCGGAATGGGCCAAAATTGCTGCTACGCTACTGGACAATAGACAACTCAGGCCTCATCTCCATCTTGTGCTCGTGAAGTGATCTCAAGGCACGATTCTTCGTCTTCAATGTCAATGAAATGGTCCGTCCACGGAATTAACTTTGTGTGCGCAGCTGACCTTTGAGTTTGTCGCCAGAAATTGCGATGCAGATCTTCTCTGACTCGGAGGTGGATGAGCCCAAGTGTCTTTTGTCCTCTTCCCCAACAATTCCTTGTATCTTTCGATGAGTTAATGCGTACAATTCCGATAGCCGACAAACTCTATAAAAGATCAAAGAATCGATATTTAATAATGAAATCAAAGATGAAACCAACCCAAGATGGAAATTTTTAGAGTGCCGTAATTCGCTCGCAAAACACGTTTTCACATCGATGAGAACTAGGCCAATATTTCTCAATCCCTCCTTGATGAACCCGTCTCAAGTGCATTATATAATGTGACCAAATAAATGATGCGTTATCACATACATTTTCACGCATTGCTCTCTATTTTGTGTATAGGCCTACGCTTTTTTGAATCCAATCGTAGATTTTATGCCAGTAATACCCCTTCTCTTTTTTCTCTTAGCCTTTGTTAGGAGATGGGAAATGGACAATCTTGCTTTGGGTAACCATCATGCCCTGAGAGATTACAGGCAAGTGATTATGATGAGGAAGAAAAAGGCGGGGGTTTAGCATCTTCAGTCATTAATTTGATGAAGGACAAGTGCTTATTGAGCTGGAAAAGGAGCGGCAGGAACTTCCATCCACTCAAGAAGCAAAATGAGCAAGAAAAAGAAATCATTACAGATGATCACAATGCCAATGAGCAGTACCCTAACCTTGAACAATGGCTCTTGTCATCGCCCGTCTCGGGGAAGAGATCGGCAAATAGCGAAACACACTTGTTCAAGCATTTCTCCAACAGGGTCCACCCGGCGTTGCTCGACCATATTGTATCGTCTCCAAATCAGCGTTCAAGTTTCTCGAAGGTCAAATTACTCGAGGAAGTCAATGGTCAATTAGTGGATGGTTTGGGCGATGTGATCCCTCGTTCTTCCTTGAGCCGGAGCCAAAGCGAGAGGACGAAGAAGAGGGTCAGCTTCAGATTGCCAGAGAAGGACGAAATCATCATCTATGCTTCACCCGAAGTGGAGGGACATGATGCCAGGCTTGAAGCAGCAACATCACTCGGTGACAGAATTTGAACTTTCGGCCTATGTAATGACTGCCTCAAGAGAACCCCACTCTTGATGTGCCGGCTCTGCAATGAGCACTTTCTATAGGCTTGTGTTATGACACGATGAGAATGAGACAACAGCCGCTGTGCGTTTTCTTGTGTTTGTTACCAAAGCATTACATAGGCTACGACATACAAAGATCGGACACAATCAATGCGACCATGATATCCTGGCCAAGACTATGTTGGGAACAACTAAAGGCCCGACCATTTTACACATAAGAAGCCAAAATAAGATCAGTGTTCCACTATTCACTTGGCATAGAATTAGAGGGAACACAGAGACACTAACACGCACATATAATTTGTGAAGATAACTACAGTATGGATCAAAGATTACACAAAAACACGCAGAAGGAAAGAAAGCTGCTTTCTCGTCTCTTGACTCCACTATGCAACATGTTAGTACTTGACACCAAGGAGAGGGACAGAAGGGTAAGAAAAGACAAACTAAGAAATCCCAAATTCCCCCAATTTTCAGAAGCCTTGTTTGTTTCTCTAAGCAAAGGATAGCGAAGCCACAATGTGAAAGAACTGCAGCTTCTCCAGTAGCTCCTTGGCGTGGCTTGTGGCTCGGCGCTCGACTTGGCGGAACAGCTTCTCGCTGAGGTGCTCGCCAATGTGAGCATCGACTAGGACCCCAGCCACGCTCCGGCAGCTGGTGGCTAAAGCCCGGCCCACCTCGGACGCGTCATCTGGCTCGCTCACCACTAGAGGGCTCCCCCCTTTGAACACCTCGAGCTTGTCTATTGCGAACGAGCCGTCGGCCACGACTACTTCCTTGAAGTCCTGGATGCTCGGCGCGTATACTGGAATGTTGAAGCTGTCGCGCTTCTCGCTGCTGATGAGGCCCTGCCAATTATATCCATGCTAGTTAGTTCCATGTAAGGGGATGCAAAAACAATCACCAAACTTCGATACGTAAACGGAGCTTAACATGCACACGAACACTAATCATGGGCTTATACCATGCAAATTTTATCAACAAGATTTTCTTCTTTTTTACCACGGGGGACAGGAAAAGGATCATACTCGATGCTTCCTTGCACTCAATTTAGCGAAGGAAAAAGGACTCCCTACGATTCGTCCTTCGCATCGTAGCATCTTCTGACCAACAATAATCGCCTCTGATCCGAACGAAACTTTCTTGTCTAGTTCCAGCACATCGATCACATCGTCGTTTGGCTAAAGTTCTATCCTTTTCCTTTTTCGTAAAAATGTCGCCATTAGGGGTTCAACGGGGTCGTGTGGCCCGCCAAAATGGCCTTTCCCATATGATATTGCAGGCCTTCTGATCAGCAGAGACCCCAAACGGATAAAAAGATCAGATGGCCCACAATTCACAGGGCTAAATCATGGCCGCTGACATTTCATCATACGGTCTCATGATGCAATAGCAACACCTAATCAATAGCCATGGCCTTATTGCTCAAGATACTCAATGCACATTGCACCCCCACATTAGCAACTTGGTCCAAAAAAGAGCGAGCAACTGTTCACACGCAAGCCCAAAAAGGAAAGCACGGAGTTTGGATATGAACGCGAGATGTTTTCGATTAATTACCTCTTGGACGAGATCACCCCAAGCGTCTTGGAAGTGGGTCCCGAAGAGGAGGCCGGCCCCGCCCTGGTCGGTGGGGTCCACGGAAGTCCGGCCCAGGCAGACGAGGAACATCGATCCGGTCCGCTTCATTTCTTGCGATCTTGATCTCAGGAAGCTCGCCAAATCGGCCTGGAACTGCTTCTTGTATGCATTCGTCGTGATGTCACCGGCACCGTGGATGAACACTCTTCCTTTGTTGTATGCCGGCGATCTCTTGTCCGTCACTGCCTCCGGCACCTGTGTATTGAAACAGTCATTTCTTCACAATCAGAATGCATTTCACCCGGAACATCATCCAAAACTTGGCCAACACATTACGTGATTCTAGAGAATAATTTGGAACTTTATCGATCGAACTTATGACTGCATGTCAGTTCACGATCATTTTGCTGACAATAGCAACGCAGGAAAAGCATAATTAGCAAAATGCCTTTCCACTGTTGAGCTCCAGAGTTCGAGCCTGAAAGTCCAAAAGTGCTTTCCACAGTCAGCCCTGGTCGGTAGCATTTTGGTGCAATTAATGAGGGAAATCCTTTTCGAAAGCTGATGATTTCCAAGCTCTCATCATGACCCTTTGAGTCCCTTCGTCGTTCGAGCAACCATCTCTCGTGATAAACTGATGACTTTGACGGTCATCCAATTTTTCAAATTTTTTACATGAGGTGTAGTTTCGACCGGAAAAGTCGCGAATTTTAATGTACTTTGGCCAAAGAAAGGAGTTCGTGTTATGCACATATAGTCTACTCACCGTTTAGAAAAACGAAATCATCGGCTACGTCATCGGGTACACAGACCTAAAGTCAATCGTTTGCATTCGTGTCTCTGAGTTCGTATTATTCTATGTCACAACAAAATGTTGTGATTCTCAATGAAAGCGTTGAAAAAGTCAATTTATCGTTAATTTTATAATTTGTCCTTTTTCACTTGATTGTAAAAGAAAACTTACATTAGTCCCTACGGAGAGCACGCCATCAATGACCATGCTTACAACGGCCGCTCCTATTATAGTTTCTTTGCTAATTAAGATGTTTCCCGAAGTCTTGTGCTTAAAACTAAAAATTCGTTGGATCCTTTATTGTCCTAGCTTGTGCTTCATGCTAGTCTAATTATGTTCGATAATACACCATAATAGATAGCAGTTAATGCACATATTCACCTAGAATAAAACTCATTAAGAATATTATATTTACAAGATCTTCACCTGAGAGAGCCAATGCAAGGAAAATGCTGAATGGAACACGTCGACTGATCTCGCTGGGAATAGCCTGCGGTGGAATGACCCGGGCACTCCGGCAGCGAAATAGGAGCGGTGGTGGTCGGCGGCGAGGCACTCCTCCATGCTGCCAGCGCCTTGGGCGGCCAAGGGTGGCAGGAGTTGGAAGAGAGTGTTGAAGTCGTTGCTTGGGAGGTCGGAGAAGAAGGCTGAGAACTCAGGCGGCTCGATCCCGAGGGCTTCGAAGCGCTTGGTGATGTGCTTGATGATGACGTCGACGATGTAGATGGTGTTGTTGCCGCTAGAGCAACCCAAGTCGACCACTGCGAAGGGGACTTCTTGGGAGGTCATGAGTTGGACCCTGTCTAGGGTCTCTTCAAGGAGGTGGAGCATGGAGCGAGCATGTATGGCCTGCATGATGGATAAAACCTTTGTTCAGAGTTCTTTCTTTTTCCTGAACTTTCAGGAAATCAAAAACATTGGTTCCTTTTGGAGGTTACATGAAGACTTTTAAACATTAACATGAATTTGATGAATAGATATAGGGCATATGGATTAGAGGAATTTACGAGAAACAAAATGAAGCCTGACGAACACTATATACAAGGAAAATCGGACTAGCTCTCGGACCAAATGAAATCCGGCCGCCAAAAGCTCTGACTTTGTCAAGGAGAGAAGAGAGCTAGATCAATCTTGTTTTCTCAAACCGTAGAGAGAGATCCAGTATACGCACGATGGAGTCACAGGGCATCTTTGATGAACGGGACAGAAGGAGAGGGAGATAACCAAGATGAGCGAAGTAAATCAAACCTGAGCTTGGGAGTTATTAGCGTAGCTGTTCTCTCCTTTCCCACCTTTCATGGAGAGCAACTTCTCGAGCTTGATGTTCGAAATGACGATGTTGTCTCCCTTGAAGTCCATGGCTAGAGCGTGATGAAGAAGGTGATTCTTCGTAGATAAGTTGTTTGTCGAAGTGAGAAGAGGAGACACAAGAGTTGGAAGAAAAGGCTTGTGAGGTTGACTATATATAATAGAGAATGAAGAAGGTGAAATTCTATTGTAAGGTTAACAGGGCAGTAAATATTACCCATTAATTGGGAAGCAGCATAGATCGGGGGATTTGGACCACTACAACATAAAAACAGTCGTTAGTGTAAGCAGAAGTCCTTATCCTATTGGTGCACCATATTAGCTTTATTAAGACATCTACAAAGCAAAAAGGCTCGTCCGGGTATTATACCATATTTGGGTTTTTTCGTTTGCCTTTTCTTTTACGTATTGTATTTTCTTGTAAACATATGTCATTGCCCTTATCCTTTTGGTACACAATATTTGCTTTATTAATACATGCACATGGCGAATAGGCTTGTTCGGATATTATATCATATTCAGGTTTTTTCGTTTGCCTCTTCTTTTATGCATTGTATTTTCTAGTAAACATATGTTATCGCTTAAATGTGCATGAGTGAATATTAGGGTTTATTTTTGCAATTGTGAAAGTAGTCAACTCTCACAAGAGAGATAATAAGCACCTAGAGATGAGATAACTATATTCTCCTTTTTACCTATAAGGTAACAAGGGGCGGGGAAAAAAGTGGCTTTCGATTATGGATTTATCGCTTTTTTTTTAACGGCTTTTTATTTTGCAAGTAGCTTTTGTTGCAGTGTGGGCATACACAAAATCACAGAGACATGGCGATCACATGCAGCGACAAGGCTGGCCCAAGATTGACGCCTGATATTTATCTTGAGACACTGTAGCAATTATGTCTGTCCCCACAGAGAGAGAGAGAGAGAGAGAGAGACATTGACTTAGGGTTATTAAGAAAGACACTTGGATTTTTGGACAATCTTCTTTTTAAATTCAAGCTCAAGTTTAATGCACCAAAAGAAAAAGAAAGGTAATGCAAATTAAACCAAAGAAGCTTTTCATCTTTATTTGATGTTTTCTAGAAGTCGGCAAGACTTTGAGGACGTGCTTTAGAAGCTCCAAAGGTCCGAAAAGGGTGGTTTAGGGGTAGCTGAAAATATTAAGAGAAACTCAATAACATTGAAGATTCGAGTGTCTACTACAATTTGTTTTATAATCTGCAGCTACGTCGCTGAATTATTCAATTTTATATATCGATTTTAGTATCCCTAACTATTATTATTATTATTCAACATATTAGGATATCAAGAACTTCGTACATATTAGCCTTTTGATGTCTTGAAAAGATGCCGATAGTAGACAGTGCCCTAATGACCAAGCCATTCCAACAAGACGAATCGTTCAGTCTAGATCAAACAAAATGCCGGCTATATGTTTTCATTTCTTTTTTGTCTTTTCGGCAGGGCAAAGCACTCAGTAAGCAAAAAAGTATGCCGGGTTTTTGTTGTATCTTCGTACAGGGACAATCACTACAATATGTAGGGGACTGCGTCCTTTGTTTTGTCCGGTTATGATTATTTCATCTGAATGAAAAACTTTTGCTGGGCGATTATCGTTTAGGTCTCAAAGTTGTCCCAAAAGGAAATCTCGAGTTTCAGAGAAACCAGAAGCACATAACAGCAGGGTTTGGCTTCATTGTGGACATTATGTGATGCATGTATGCAAGGTGTCTTCTGAAGCGGAGACGAGCCAAGCAGCAACCTGACAAATGAAGACCAGCACCGAATGATTAGTCGCCCATCATGTTGCCGGTCTTTCCTGAGTGCAATGGAACAATATTAGATAGGCCGCAGCCACGCACGCACAGAAGCCGTCGGCATAGTGTTGGCACTGCTGGAGGTCCATGTGTGGTCTGAGGAGGCACGACAACAGCAGGGGACAACGGCGGACAGCTGAGGATTTTGAGATAAACGTGTAGGAGAGGAATCAAGTTACTCTTGAACTTGCTTTGTCATATTGAAATGGACATGTTTTGGGATTTAGAGAATGGGAAAGATGACGGGTGAAATCAACGAGGGTAGACGAGCCTCGTCCCTTATTTCTTGGCATATGCGATCGACCTAACTTAATGGACCAAGTGGAAGAAGTATCTTATCGAGTGCATCGTATGATGCGAGTTCCTTTACCTAACAGAGAAACTGCTGGATTATCGGACGTCAAGTTTTAGAGATAGATGCAATAAAAAGCCATACTTGAGTAAACCCGATTTGATAATGGTGTAAAGACAATGATATGAGCATACCGCTTTTCTTTAAGAGACAAATGAGGTCAAAAGAAGAATAATTGTAGTGTCAATGTTGAAGTAAACCTCGGTGCAACGGAACAGAAAGAAGAAAATTGAGGTGATGGACTTTTAAGACATACAAGAATGCATCTTCTCCTTCCACTTCTGACCTCTTTTTTACTCATGTCGAAAGTCGCTCACGAAGTAATTAAATGAAAACTATATAGAACTTTGTGTCACTAATAATGAAGTTCCGTAGTTGGACCTGAACATAAATTACGTCTAAGAAATGATTAAAAAGTTCCCATTTAGAACCGTTTTGAACCAAACAGTGAGCAAGCTTTTCTTTGGATCATCATACTCCTTTTTTTTAAAGGGGAAACGGTGGTCCTTACGCGAGGACATAATGAGATCATGGGAATGGAAAGAGATCATATTCCAAGACAAAGAGAAATGCTTTAAATATTGCTTGATTCAAGTCATCATCCCAGAAATCAAGTTCAGTTTGTAAACCTAACCCCCCTTTTTAAGTAGTAATTAGACTCCTAGTCTTTGTTGGATTGATGTTTGTGTTGAAAGCCACCTATCCCTCAAATAAGCTCACCCCGTGTGACACACTTTTGTCCAATCACATGACAACCATTACTATGTCCAATAAAATGAGTTTCTTTTAAGATTCATCATTAGTAATCTAACTTTCCAATCTAAATTCCTCTTCCGGGATCAAACTTATTGAGTGCATGTTGTGGAAATTTTCATTTACGCATGCATTGTTAATCTATTGGCATAAATATATTGTTTTTAGATTGCTCAAGCAATTGAGTTAATAGAAACTTTATGGTACCTCGGTTGATATCTTCTTTTTGTTCTTCTTCTTTATAATGCAACGTATTTAAGTATTTTGGCTTGACTAACCCTCAAGAACGCACCGAGTATGACTCTACCCATTGTGTGGATGTGGTCTTTGGGTCAAATGAGATTTTCTCCGCTCTCTTATATAGTTTAATGTGATAGTGAAAATGCACAAAAAAAGAAGAAGAAGAAAGAGGATCGTTCCTTGTAATTTCACACATATAATCATGTTATCCTACCACTAGAGTGAAAAGGAAGTGATTGCATCACATGCTAGGAGGAGGGCCGTGGAGTAAAGAACCAAATTTAGAGACCGGAGAGCACGATGATAAAAATTCGAAATCATCTTTAATTCACTCGAAAGACCCGGAATTGTGTTCTTTGATTTTCTTTCGATTGAAGAGCCCCTTTTTTCCATGGAAGTCCACGACGCCGTGATAGTCGCCGGTTCACGTGAATCTAGGCCGGGGTGTTTTCGCCCTTTTAACGACCAACCACCCCCTACAAAGACTATCATAGCACGCTTTGCTTTTGTTATTTTGCCTGTGACTGCTAGCCCTAGCCATGCAGGGGGTATAAAAAAGAGAGTTACGCGTCGAGTCAAGCCAGAACGTATAGTCTCTTTCGGTTATCGTGGTGTTTCGTGCCGTGTTTTTCTTTCGAAATGATTACGGCCCTTGACATTGCGTGGCAATGTTTGATATCGACGGATGGGGGTCTTCTTTTGAATTTGCGAGGGTCGGAACGGAAGAAAGGTGGGGAGGAAAGAGGGAGGAGAGAGAATCTGGTGGAATGGTCAAAGAAGATGCTAATCATGCGCTTGTCCTTTAGAATTTTGTCGACTGACGAGAAAAGATGAAATGTCTGGATTTGGGGAGGGTCCGATTGCCCCAGAAACGAGAAGAAAAAGGCACTGAATTGTTGTTCCATTGGAGGAACGGCGAGGTGGTTCGGTTTTAGGCCTTGTCTTGGTCTAAAGTGTCAAGAGCAGTCGTGCCGACAATTGAAATTTAAGGTTTAAATGTTTGAGGTTGTATTGACCGAAGATGAATCTCTTTCGGTCCAGAAATGGATAACAACTCCGAGGAAGTGTACTGCCGGATGGCAACATCAAAGGCTAGTGAAATCCTAATCAAACGAAACTACTTGGAGACTTATTTACCATCAAACGACTAAATTGAGATTTAATAGTTTATATTTATAGCTCATTTGTTGCATATATACTGACTCTCACGGGAGAGTTTATGGTGTAGAAGCTTGATAGGTAATTACCCGTCAGTCTATTTGTATCGACCTATATAAGATAAAGAGTACGTAACATCGAGCAATTACATCAATCTATACAAGATTAGCTTCTCAATCTATGGGAACCGAAGAGACAAGCTTTTAAGTGAAGCCCAACATTGCAGGCTTATGAAGGGTACAGGGATTGTCCGGTGTGCCCTTGCTAGGTAAATTGACTACAACAGATCCATAATTTCTTAACTATGTCTATAACTATAGGTACATCGTATTAATTGCCCAAGACAGTATCTTTTTCCAAGCGTACATTGTGCTGCTTTTCCACTTACCATTCATTATTGTTTGATTCCAGATTCGTGGGCAAGATCGAGCAAATAGTTCGCTGCTGCAAGTGAATACAAGGACAGCTTTAATTTATAGGTTCTAGCTATAGAAACAACGAGACAAAAAAAGAAGTTTTTGATGGCTAGGATTGTAGCCAGAATAGCCACTTGGCGTATATCGTAGCCTAAATAGCCATTTGGCATATATCGTCATTCGTACGATCGTTCTAGTATCGAGAGAAGCGTGGGACTTGTGCAAGAACACGTTGAAGCCCCGAAGACAGGCACAAAAAAGAGGATTTTAATTCATGCGTCTGTTGAATTGCCTTGGAAAACATTGTTACCCACGATGCTGTGCTTGAATACGAGGCAATGTGCGACGTTGAATCCTAACGTTTCCATGTTGAATAGCTCCGAAGAGCACTCTAATTCGCGACAATCTTGGTAATCCAGCTAAACAATGATAATTTGTTCACTTAGGCACCGATTTTTGCGGGGTCGATAATGTTTAGTATCGCTGATGATGTTGAATTTTTTTTTCCCATAGACATTTTTACATGTGCTCTAAGTTTGCCATCTAGGGTTGTAATTATTTATAAAGACCCGGCATGCTTAAAGGAGACTCTATGCGCGGAAGCAATATAATCCATATATATAATTACAATAGAGTCTCCTTTAAGTGTTTTCTCTAAGTGTGCCACTAGAGATTGCAAATTGAAAAAATGACCCCTCGCTTATTGCCACAAAAAAAAGAAAAAAAGAAAGAAGATTGTGACGCTTCTTCCGTAAAATTAGCCATCACCTAGACACCATCTCAAACAAAATTAATAATTTACTTAATTGCGAAGTTGAGTATTCATTTTACTTTCCTCTCTCCTATTACATTGTCGACTTAAATTTAATTGGTATAATTTTCTTTTTTTGGCTTAATGATACGTCTCTGCTATATATTTTTAAATCTATGAGTCTATAGTATATTCAACGGTAATACATATAGCCATCTCTATTTCATTTGAGAACAAATAAAAAAAGTGTTTTCTTAGAGTGTCACATAGGATTTTTGTATAGTTCATACAAATTGTACGTACTGTGACCTTCGAGGAGTTATTTAATAGCATTATTAGAAGACCGTGGACTTATTGGCGTAATTCAATTTTTTTTTAATTTCAATTATGATGATAATTCTCTAATCAATTTCCATTAATATTTCATACAATTAAGCAATTATATAAATTTCAATAGATTTTTCTTTGTGGTATGATTTAATTTAACTTCATATTGATCAGTATTTTTCTCCATCTATTTTCAATTTTTCTATTTCAACTCTTATTGTCAAACCTCTTCGAGGTTCAACGAAGGCTATTGATAAGAAAATTCTTATTGAGACATGCATTCCATATAATTTTGTAGCTATTTTAATATAAACGTTCCATCTAGGACTAATGTTTGTTTAAGAGAATAAATAATTCAAGTTACTAAACTATAGTCTATATAATTTGTCAAATTTTTGCCCTAGTGTGTGAGAGAGAGAGAGAGCATCTAGGACTAATGTTTGTTTAAGAGAATAAAGAATTCAAGTTACTAAACTATAATCTATATAATTTGTCAAATTTTTGCCCCAGAGAGAGAGAGAGAGAGAGAGAGAGAGAGAGAGAGAGAGAGAGAGAGAGAGAGAGAGGTTTTGATTCGCTCCCATGCCATAAGCAACTTAAAGATACAGCATCTGAGGAATCTATTTTAATATAAACGTTCCATCTAGGACTAATGTTTGTTTAAGAGAATAAAGAATTCAAGTTACTAAACTATAATCTATATAATTTGTCAAATTTTTGTCCTAGTGTGAGAGAGAGAGAGAGAGAGAGCATCTAGGACTAATGTTTGTTTAGACAAAAATGGAATTGTGATGCTGGGATCTTGGGTAGAGGCGGGCGATGTTTTAGTAGGTAAATTAACTCCCCATACGGCGAGAATAAAGAATTCAAGTTACTAAACTATAATCTATATAATTTGTCAAATTTTTGCCCAAGAGAGAGAAAGAGAGAGAGAGAGGTTTTGATTCGCTCCCATGCCATAAGCAACTTAAAAGATACAGCATCTGAGGAATTCCAGACGAAAAATGTATCATGATACAAGGACAAGAGATGAGGAAATATAAGTACCTAGTGACTTATTGCACAGGAAATTTTGGGCTTTTTCTACTATACAAGGCTATACCAATCTTTACATATATTTTCCCAACTGTACATGGCCATATTTGCACGCTTCAAGAAATAGCTGCTACAACTAAATCAAAACAGACGTCTTGTAGCTCACGTTGCTGCAGATCAGGATGCCCGAATCAGCGTACCGAATTCTTGCATTCCGAAGTGCAAATCCATGAGGGAGTGGCAGTGGGAATCCACTCATAAGGTGTAGGTTCACGTAGGGAACAACCACGGTTTTGATGACTGTCGACATAACTGTCTGCACGGAACATTGTAGCAGGTGATTTCAATGAGGAGTTCTCCACTGGACCAATAGAAGAAATCAATACATATAATGGGAAACATCAGTATTTCTAGTGGCACTTCTAGATCCCGCCGTGATGTATTCACCGTGGCATTAAAATGAGCAAATGCAAGAAGAAAGTCTCAATTTCTATGCGGGATGCCATGTCAGTCCTAAGGTGAGACTGGACAAGCCCACACAGCGACGTGAAGTACTGGCACCCAATAGCATTAAGCAATTCAAACCACAGAAAAAGTTAAGATGAAGAGAATCTAAATGGCCGCACAAGCACCATGACTTTCACCCCTGACGCTAGTTAAGCTTTAGACTTCTGTACTTGTTGATAGGTGCGCGGTACTAACCCTCTGTCAGTTCAGTTTGAAACATAGCAGCTAAAGTTAATATACCTGAACCAGAAGCATGTGTAGATTGCCAATATTGCTCCACTTCAAAAAGGCAGAGAGGTGCTCCACTCTGATGCTCCCAGCCAAATTATTCCGCAGTAAATGTGCTGAACCCGAAGCATTAATTACCTGTTTCAACAAGGAGGTTTCGATCATCATAGTTACAAAATGTTTATCACTTCCAAGGAAACACTTGAGCCAAAAGGAAGGGTGGAAAAAGAGCAACAGAAGAGGTCAATTTCCTCCAAAATCAATCATAAGCTCATCATTATCTGAGTTTTATAATAGCTGATCAGGGTCTAATTTAGGTCAATGAGATAGCTGTTAGCTCTTACGAGCTGTACCTTCAGACCCTATACAAACTTAATCTCTAGTGAATTCCATATATAAGCATAACCACCACAACAAATTGATGCAAGAATGCTATAGATCTCAAGAGTTGTACAACACACCAGTGAAATGCAGGCAACTGGTATGACTTCACTGGTATCCAGAACATCAATTATAACATCTGTGTAAATGGTAGCACCAATCCCCTGTTTAGTAATTTTTACAAGAGGTGGAGCAGTTACAGATATGTTAAGGTCCATGTCGTCATTTGGATACAGCTTGTATAATTGAGGCACGATGTACTTCCATCCAGCAGTGTTCAGTAGAGCTTGATCTGGTATCTTGTCCACAAGCCAGTGCATATAATCCGCCTGACCAAAAGAAAAGAAAAGTAACACATTACCAGTAAACCGAGAACACCGATCAGCTTTTCATAAAAGCCAGAACATACAAATAATCATATAAAAGCTTTTAATCAGTTTCACTAATTGAAATACAGCAAACAAATTGGGAACTTACATTGAAGTAAACAAGCGATGCTGAATTAAGTACATTTTCATGTAAGGAAATCTTTATCATTTCATTTGCACCACTGCAGGTAACTGAAGTGGTTTGAGGTCTGTGAGGATAGTTGGATGCAGAGATCTGGTCTTCTGCGGTGATTAGCCCATTGACCTCGAAGTCAATGGAAGAATTACTCAATACTGGATCACTCACAAAAGTAACATTCAGAGAAGCAACATCACCAACTGGAATTTTGTTTGGAAGATCTTGCAGTAAGGCATCTAGCTTCAGTATTTCTTCTGTAATCTTCTGGGGAATGGCTTCCTCAACTGCCGACACTATTTTCCCTTGGAAAGCACCCACTACCCTGAGATTAGAGAAGCAAATAATAGTAAGTAGCAGGTTTCATGCAGTAACCAGAAAAGGGGCAGGTCCATGGCCCTTATGAGAGGCATCAAAACATTGCCAAAGCAACGCTTTTATAGGTAATTTACAGAAGCAAACACGTAATCAAATCGATTACAGAGTTGGCAAAGGCAAATAACTGTTTAATCATCTGAAAAATTACTGCAAAACAGGATTGACTTGGAGAAACCCAACCTTTTCAAAATAATATAACTACATGTGGGTCTCTCTCAAGTCATTAACCAATACTTTTGACAGATTTCAGTTCATTGAATACTGCGCTTAAGCTTTTATGACCGGGAGAGAAATCAATGGGAGAGACATACTAACACTTTTCATCAATAACTCAAAAAGATCAGCTAGTGACCCCAGTAGCAGCGGATAGATTATTAGATATTGAAAATTCAGAAAGAAAAAAACTTATTCAACATGATTGCATACCCTTGATATAGCCAAGATGACCCACCATCAATTTTGATTGAGATGGCTTCCACGTAGCATCCACATTCTGGGACAGATAGCTTTAGAATACCACCTAGATCCTTCAAGTCCAAGGTAAGCCCCACTTCCATATCTTTAACCTGTCAATTGCAGCACTTCTTAACACTATTCTTTCACAGCATATTTGTGATTAAAAAAGGCCTAAGAATCAGAGAAACAAAATAACACGAACTTTTAAAAGTCATGCTGCAATTGACTGAGTATACTAATGAGAATGAAGCATCACGTTCATAGGAAGTAGCAATATCATCCCATTTCACAAGATTGACAAATCTTTCAAACTTCCATGAGATAAAAGATACAGAATATGATGAGATATTTTCGACAAGCTTTCTTAAAGATTAGGAAAAAGAGAAGCAGGAGAAATTTAAGGAGAACTGAAGAAAAGGCAGTAAGCATTAGTTAGTCCTAACCGCATAGAATTATCAAAGTCTGAGATGAACTTAGCACTTTCTATCATATAAAACCTTAGCTCACCCATCATCCAAGCAGCTATCACTGACAATTGCAGATATTCACAATGCTAGGTATAATACAATCTCTTCATCATATTTGAATACCAACGAACTTTTCCCTTTTTATTTTGAATATAAAGTTCAAGGTTAACACCTTCTTTTTGATAAGCAAATACACGAGTTGCACCATCGAAATTGTCACTACTGTATAATCCAGCGACTCATCGAATCATACAGAGCAAGACTAATAATTTGACCAGCAACTTCTCAAAGAAGACTTACTAGAACCAATATACTTCAAGCACATACTTCACTAATTCAACAAGAAAATCGCGAGAATAAGAGATCTTTACGGTACCTGCACAGAAGCACTACCTTCATCAGATATCGGTATAGGGACCAGCCACGTACTATAAGAATACCGCCAATTCATGCTCAAATTCGCAGTAGCGCCGGAAGCTATTAGCACAATACCCCCTTCACCAGTCTTGACAAATGAAGAATCAATCTCAACCCCATCGATACTGATGTTTGAAAGAACAACATAAACCCTGCCCACAAGTGGGATTTTCACATATCTCTCAATTTGTGGCAGCTGAAGCGGGATGATTGAGTGGACCGCTCTGTGAACGAGCAAGTCTTTAGCAAAATCAAGACCCTCGTCGGACACGAGTATAGAAATGAAGCCTTCTTCATCAGCACGGACCTGGGTACTCGCGGGACTCAAAAGAAGTAGAAGAACAACGAACGAGAAGAGGAACAAGAGGGATGAGACCTCGAGCTGCGATGAACAACGCATGTTTCTTACAAATTCAAGCTCCAAGAGATGCCACGGATCGAAAAAAGAGGAGATTTTAGCACGTGGGTGATCGATAACGTGCTCATCTAGGACATGGGCAAAGAAGTTTCAAAGCAACTGGTGGCCCGTCTGTCAAAAACAGCGAGAAGGAAGAGAGCGTGCAAGAAAGGAACAGGCGATCTGTCGATGCAGAGGAGCGGAATTCACATCCGTGGGATTTGCAAGAGAGCGGTTGAAGTCTTTTGGAATCTTGTTCATTATTGCGAACGACAATCCGCACGGGTCTCTCCAGATGTTGTAAGGAACGACAGTGAACGCGAGATGAGGCTGCGTGTACGGGGCGTGAGGTTGGCGATTGCGGAGAGCGATAAGAGGAGACGGAAGCGTGAGATTCGCATCCAGAGAAATGGAATCTTCCCCTGCTTTTCGTGCTTTCGTTTTCCAGGTTTTATGGCGGGCTTGGTGAATAAGGAATTCTTAAATGCGAGGACTTACCTAAATCTAATGGAGTTTGGCATTTTTTAATGATTCCATTCCTAGAAAAGGGTCCATTTCTCATTTACTCAATGGGAAAAAAAAATTCGACCAAAAAAAAGGGGAAAGAAAGGTAAATTGTTAGACCAGAAAGGAAAAAGGAAAATTGAAAATTATTCTTATTTTTTTGGAAACCTTTTTGTGTAACCAAACTGACCCACTCGTTTATTTTGTTTTCCGTTGTATTCTTCTCTTTGGAATTAACAAGTGGTCCATTGCGGGCCACAATGCATGAGTTGTCAAGTGATCAATGAACTTTTTCTTTTCATGTCGGCGTTGTATAGACCACGACATGGTCGGACAATATTATCAGTGATGATGTAAAAACAGAGGATGTGCGGCCTCATGTCGATAAGTTACCACATTTTTTACCATAAAGAATCATAATTTGGTGCTTAAAGAACAATGAAGGTAATTTTCTTGATTTTTTTTTTTCAATTTGTATGGTTCTATACTATTTTTCCAGCATCCCTCAACTACTCATTATATATATATACTGTACCCATGCATAAATGTGAAAATTATTACTTTTATTTTAATTTCATGCATTTCATTTTTATAATCTAAGTGTGTATATATATTTGACAATAATCTTTTTAAAAAACTATTAAATCCAATTCCACATAGATATAACTTCTTTGTATTACATTATGAATCAATGATTTATTCCCATTCAATATTTCTAATATAGTGAATTTGTTTAATCTTTTTCTCACAAGATTTTTGCTTAATCTTTCGGGGATCATTTTAGTGCACTGCACTCAGTGTGCACTAGTAGTAGGCCTTGTTTGTTTGAAATTATTCGAGAGTCAAAATCATTTTTTACATTCTCCCCACATTTTAAATTATTATTCCAGAATTTAAAAAATTATAAGAATCATGACGTGCGAACCTATAAGTTCATATCTAGTATTCTCCCCAAAATTGAATCAATGATGAAGCATGGCTTTGGTATATAATACTTATGATCTTACCACCTCCCTTATTTCATCTATTAATCACTCTAATCCTGAAAGAATGAAAAGCAACAAAAAAGAAAAAAGAAGAAGATTAAACGCTGGAATTCCCCTCTCTGCCTCTCTGTACCTGGGTCACCCTCCCTCCAATTTCTCCATAGAAAGAAATCCATCATCTTCTCCATCACCGTCAGGAAGGGCAGCGATCCCCATCGCTGCAGTCGGTCGGTACCTTCCATCAGGATCGCCTGTGGATCATCGCGTCTTCAAGTCGGGCCCCCATCCGATTGCCCCTGTCACCCCCTTCTCCGTCGCCGGCGAGATCGAGAGACGTCGAAAGGTGTTCCCCTTATCTCAATTGCTTCTTTCTTTCTTTCTTTCGTTCGTTCGTTCGTTTCCCTTCTTCGATTCGATTCTTGTACCGGAAGGCACTCCGTCGGCGCCGCGGCTCGATCACACCTCTCCTCGTCGGTGTTCCGGGTGAATTTTTTTAGATACTAGGTCGTTGTGCGATAGTGCAATGCGGGAGGAGTTGGTAGTCCGGTTCTTGGGCGGGGACGTGGATCGATCGATTTATGCTAAAGGTCCATGGCGCGTCGCTGAGGAAAAGAACTGAACGTGCAAGCTGAGGTTCTTGTCGTAGTGTGAATCTTGGGGCGATACTTCGGAAATCTTGTATGTCCTGTGGGATTCTCCAGGGTAGGGTAGCTTTTTCGAAGATTGGAGACCGTATGAATGTGGCTGCATTGTGGTGGATCAGCGGATGATCCAAGACCTCATGACGGTTCTCGTTGATGCATGTGACGTCTCACCGTGTTCATTCTATAAGATTTGAGATTGTTCTTGAGACTTGCTGGTGGATTCTCATGCTTAAATACAAGAATATATACTAAGTTCGATGTGATTCGGGGGATATGTTACCTTATGCTTTGTTGCTTGCCCACTTTATCATTTTCCTCTTGTCTGATTCAAGGTAGCCAATCACCGTTTGTTGGGTCTACTTTTTAATGGCATAGGACTTTGTCTTTTGGATGTTCTATATTGCATTTTCACTCTTGTGCCCATTGAAGAGTAGGGATAACATATGCCAAGCTTTGTGAGCTATGCTGCATAGCACTCTCATTTGTTGGCTTTTGAGTGAAGTGGTGTGTGTTTTTCAGTCTGGCTGAAAGATTGTCTGGGTCTTCCCCACTATTCAGCCTTTAGCTTGAAAGAGCATCTAAGTAGGTTCTCTGGGGATCTGTTTTGCTGATGCCCTATACTCTTTTTTCTAGTTTTAGCGACAACTGATGGTTTGAAAACTGGATTTTTTCAAAAAAGCTGTGGATTGAAAATCTGTACTAGTAACTTTCCTTAAGCACTGCTATTGATTTGCCTACAGTCTTTACTTTACTGTCATGTCTGCATCTTTCATTTCATTATTCATTTATGCTGGTGGGTGCCTCACAGAAGTCATACTCGTTTGTATGGTGTCATAGAAGTTATTATTTATTGCTATACTCAACTGCAACTTATCATTCCTTTTTTCCTTTCGGAGAATGGCCTCTTCCGGAGATTCATGGATTAAAGAATATAATGATGCAGTAAAACTGGCTGAGGAGATCGGTAGCATGATTGCTGAACGCAGTACGATGCCCACATCAGGACCTGAAAGCATGCGTCATGCATCTGCTGTACGGAGAAAAATTACTATATTGAACACTAGACTTGACAGCTTACAGAACATTTTGATGAAGCCCTTCAGCAGGCCCATGTAAGTCCATTTCATGCTGTTGCTTTGATGTCTCCATGGAAATTATGAACTCTTGGACCTCTATTGAAGTATCTTCTGGTGATTGTATGTTGTTTATTGATGATTATATTCTTCCATGAAATGTTGAATTTACTGATTGAAAAGTTGTTTGTTGATGCTATTGCTCTGATGATCTTCCTGTATGTTGATCTTTCTTCATGGCTTGATGACTAGTAACAAATAGACTAAGATCTTTCTGGAATTGTTACTGGCTAAAATGAGCTTCAGCATATAATCATTTTTTCCATAGTTTCGAGTGTAGAGCTACAAGGAGACAGTTTTCAGCATAAATTTGTACAAGTATATGTATGGAACTTTACTTTGATTGATCTATGTGCAGTCTTAATGTTTCTCATAAGATCTCTCTCTCGTGTTAGGCTAAATCTTTACAATGATCTGAGCTTCTTTATTGTTAATATGTTCCTTTTAAGCATGCTAACTTTCTTTAGATAAGTTTCTAATTGACTTGGATGGGAGTATTTGGACCCTGCAAATGGTGATTGAATTTTCGTCACAATGTGTGAAAGTGGAGTACATTCTCACTTGTCTTCTTTGTGTGGTTTGATAAAGAAGCCGAGAGCTTCTAGCTGTTTGAATTATTTAAACGTATCTAAAATTGTGAATTATTGTTCTGGTCCCTAAATCTGCTGTAGGAAACAAAATGCTGGTGTTAGTAGGAGTAATCTCTCCTACTTTTGTGAGTTCAATTATTTTCTGATTTTCTGGCAATGCTTCCTCTTTTCCTACACAGAACGGAGAAAGAGATTAATCGTCGCAAGGACTTGCTTTCAAATCTGAGAACAAGAGTGAACCAGATGGATTCCACGTTGAAAATGTCACACTCCGCTACCAGGGATAGCTTGCTTGGGCCAGAGATAAAGCCTGCGGATGCCATGAGCAGGACTGCAGGATTGGACAATCAAGGAATCGTGGTTCTTCAGCGACAAGTAATGAGAGGCAAGTTTCTAATCTAGGACCCTTTCACTTGCCACCCTACCCTTGGAATTTAGCACATGGGAAGTCCTGGACATAGAGTTTTTCTCCTCTTGCTGATCTATCATCTATGCACTGGTGAGAAAATTAAGCCTTTGTCTTTGTGTGCCTTTGACAGAACAAGATGAAGGTCTTGAGAAACTGGAGGAGACAGTAGTAAGCACAAAACATATCGCACTGGCAGTGAACGAGGAACTTGACTTGCATACTAGACTAATTGTATGTGACGTGTATTTTCTACAGTATATTGCATTTTTTTATCCTTCACTATCTCATCTATAGATTGTTGTGACTAAATTTTCCAGTTGGAAGTTTATTCAGTTGCCTCTTATGATCTGCAGGATAACTTGGACCAACATGTGGATGTTACGGACTCTCGTCTTCGGGTATTTTTTCTTGCAAATGCATATCAGCTTTTATGAGCTGGAATTTGAGTGAAGTTAGTTGGTTAGTACTTGGGATAAGTGGCCTTTCTTCTAGCTATGGTATGCTATCCCCAAGAGTTTCAATGAAGGGGATTGAATCTCAATAAAGTTAGAATTTTTCATAGTTGTGTGGAAGTTGGAGCTTTCATGAAAAGAATGTCTCAAATGGGTTCTGCTACGCGGAAGAAGGATGAGACCAGAGGTTCTATACTTTCTATGTTGTTCTGACCTTGAAGAGCATGCACTAATGTATTTCCCTAGGTTTCATATCCAAATTGTTATGAGGTAGATGTTTGAGGATACTTAAGGTTCTTTTCTATATGCTTTAAAGGATATAGTTCATGGTTCAAAAATGTAATGGATAACTTTGAGGATACATAGGGTTCTTTTCTTCATACTTAGGCCACATCTGTTGAGACTTTCGAGAAAAGATTTTGGGAAAATGCAAAGTACTTTAAGTGAAAGGGATTTTTCTAAATGCAAATAGTGTATGATAAACTGTAATCTAAAAGTGCACTAGGAAACAACTTTGTTTTAGATGCTGTTTGGAAAAAACTACTGCTGTAAAGGACTTTTCCTCTTTTTTAAAAAATAAATAACTAAAAAACTTCAAACCTTCATTGATGAGCCAGATCTTGGCATTGGTCAGCCTTGCCTGAGGTCACACAACCTCAGGTGGCGTCACCTGGGTTCCTATGACCTAGGCAACCCCACACAGTGTTGCTTGGGTCATGCGAACCCAGGCAATGCCACCTTAGGTCCTGTGACCCAAATGATGTCACTTGAGCTTGCCGGTTGCCAGATCTAGCCTCGCCAGCCTGATGAGGGCATTTTCAGAATTTTGAAATTTTAGCAAGGGCAAAGTTAGAAGAAAAAATGTATTAGCATTCTGGAAATGCTCAACACCCACAGACCTACCTTGGGTTAAAGACCTTCGGAGAGCTTTGGAAATGCAATTCCATCTTCCCGAAGCTCTCCAAAAGAATTATCAAATGGTACTTATATTTGCTCAAGGGCCTTCAAAGCCTGAAAGGGCTTTGGCAAAGTGTTGCCAATGCAGCCCTAGTCCAATGCATGTTATAATACTCATACATAAGATTGTACCAGTGCATTTTTTTGCAAGTTGAGATGTTTTATTGTCTGACGGAACTGTACTATTTTCTTCTCTCTCAATGAGCGTGCGTCTCTTTTATGAATGTCTCTGTTTATGTGTTGCACATTTCATTTGCTAAATTTTTTTAAGGATATTCATTTTGTCGATTGTTTTGTTGCAAGAACAGCGAGTGCAGAAGAACCTGGCAATTTTGAACAAGCGCACCAAGGGAGGCTGCACCTGCATGTGCATGATTTTGTCTGTTATCGGGATTGTGATTCTGGTCGTGGCTATATATCTGTTGATCAAATTCCTGTAAATCAAACAACTGAGAAGTGTCTGATTTTGCCTCGGTGTGGTTTGTATTTGGCCATGGTGAACATTCCTTTTTTTTTTTGGGTGTGTTCCACTGTTTGCTTTGTGTTTGTCCTGAAAATTGAAGCAACTGTGTGAAGTAATGGGCGGCTCTAAGTGAGGACTGATTGTGAATCCAATCTGCTTTGTTCAGTAAATGAGTAAAGTTCAGAGTTCCAATCTAACTTCGGATGACTGGTTTTTTGGTCCCTGGACAACTATAGAGAACCCCATGTATAGCGTTCAAATTGCTTGACAGTCTGTGTTGTATACTCGAAGGTCGAGCTTTTCCTTCGCAATGCCGTGTTTATTGGGCAACAAACTTTGTGGAATTGCTGCCAAGAGGCTTGGTAGCATCCTTATTCTTAGGGCGCGGCGAGAAAACTCTCCTATGGGAGTAGCTCTTCTTTCCCAGATAAAGAAAGTAGTCAATATGTTCTCTTTAAATGATTTTTCGAAGGGGAAGATTTTGGTGTACAAGCAATGGCACAATGCATGAATGCATAGTCTTGTCATACTTGATAGAGTTAAGCCCTGATGCCTTTGACCATGCGAAAATGAGGGAATTGAAGGAGGCGAAACTGGATGTCGTGCCGCTTGCAGGAGAGCCCTTTTTCGCCTCTTTCGATCGCCTGCTCCTGAGTTTTGAGTGAAATAGTGGGCAGTAGTACATGGTTGATGATGGTGCAGAAAGTGGGATGATCTCGAAACCTTTCCTTTTGCGCAGAAAGGGTAACTTTTCGAGCACTATTACTATATGAAATCGAGTAAATAATCTGGCAGACACAGATAATATGAGGTAAGATAGGTTGGATGCAGCTACCAAAATCCAGGAATGAGGATTCAATACAGTTGATGGCAGATGGTCAATACTTCTTTCTTGCGCTCTACATTCGGAGGCCCAAGCGATAGATCCATTCCATTCGGGTCCGGCCCATGAGGAGCTGATGGTCAATACTTCTTTCTTGGGCTCTTCATTCGGAGGCCCAAGCTATACATTCTTTCCATTCGGGTCCGGCCCATGAGGAGCTGATCCATTCCCACTTCGGGCCCACGCGACAAGTAGTAGACGGTGCATTGCCAGCGCGAGTCTCCTTCAACCCCTTGTTCCCTCCTGGATCGGAGTTCAACTGTCGATTCGTCTCGCACTCGTGGCATAAACCCTAGAATCGAAGATCCTCTTCCCCGATTTCGAGAAATCGAAGGCGCATCTCGATCGATTCGCGTTGCCTTTCTTCGCTTTGACGTGTCGTCCGCGGTTCCTTCCTGGTTCTGATGGAGGAAGCTTCGATGGAGGCCTCGAGTGATGCGGTTCTGTCACTCGCTTGAGTAGTAGAAGAAGAAGAAGAAGAAGAAGAAGAATAAGAGAGAGATGAGCACGTTCGTGCCGAAGGAGTCCATCGAGGTCCTCGCGCAGACCATCGGCGTTCCCAATTTGGCCTCCGATGTCGCCGTCGCCGTCGCGTCCGACGTCGAGTACCACCTCCGAGAGATCATGCAGGTACGGTCGCCGAATCCGTTGCCTTGTTCTTCGACTCCATTACCGTAGTGCGATGATTTGTGTATGGTGTTTGATAGCTGTGAGAAATGATGATCGCTATGGTGGTGTGCGCTAGTAGAAACAGAAACTTTGCATTGAAGACGGGATGCGATTATCTAGGTTATGAGGGGCTTTTGTTGTGGTGTTGTAGTGGGAAGCTATCTTTTCCATACGTGGATCAATGTTGCAGAAGCGCTGTTGTTGGAATAACGGTTCACTGTCTTGATGCGTTGTTAACTGGGGGTTTTCCTGTTTGGGAGTTGCAGGAGGCCATCAAATGCATGCGCCACTCGAGGCGAACGGCACTGACTGTTGACGACGTGGACAGCGCTCTTAAATTGAGAAATGTGGAGGTGATTATCATATGCTACTGCTATTACTTAAAGGAAAATAGTGTTGTCTGTTTGGATAAGAAGATAGCGGGATAGGTTATTCCCATTTGCGGTTAATCCTGCCATGGAAAAAGGTAGTATTGCAATTATTTGTGAATACAACCATCATTGAGAATTTCATCTTAATAAGGACCTTATAAAACCTCTTGCGTGAAACCTTTCTTTATAACTTTCCCCTTCATATATGTGCCAAGTGACAGCAGTCACATTTCATACAGGCATTCTCTCTGCAATGTAGTTCTTCATTCTTGTGTGCCATTTCCTTGTTTTAGCCAATATACGGATTCACCTCCAGTGATGCACTGCGATTCAAAAGAGCTGCTGGACATAATGACCTGTTTTATGTAGATGAGAAGGACGTGGAATTCAAAGATGTAAGAAATATTTGATTTTGCTATAGATTCTTCCATCTTAAGTCCTTCACATATGTTCTCTAATGAGCTCTAGCTTGAAGATCGTCGATGCGCCTTTGCCGAGAGCTCCACTTGATACATCAGTTTCTGCTCATTGGTTAGCGATTGAAGGGGTTCAGCCTGCAATTCCAGAAAACCCTGCTTTTGAAGGTATCCTGTGAAATTTGGCATCAGCTGGAACTATACCTTCTTAATTAACCTGATATTAAAACAAAAATAAGTCTTTGCTTTCTGATTTTCAAAGGGATATTTGTTCTCTCTGGATCCTTATTATGTGAAATATGTTGGATGAATAACAAAGGATTTTCTGTTACTTATTGTGGTTTTACCTTTTCATTTATAGGACTTACAGCGGCATCAGATGGCAAAAAATATGAAAACAGGGAAGATGGAATTTCCATTGACATCAAATTACCCATTAGGAGTGTACTATCTAGGGAGCTTCAGGTGAACTATTGTGATTCTTTGATGCAGCTATTCTTTCCCTAGTTTCCCTGACCCTAACAGAAAGATCATTTGCTAAGACATTTCTTTCTTTCTGCTGTGCAGCTATACTTTGAGAAAATTAGAAAACTTACTATTAGCAATTCAGACTCTGTCCTCTTTGACCAAGCACTTGTAAGCTTGGCCACTGACTCGGGTCTTCACCCTCTGATTCCTTATTTTACGCAGTTTATTGCTGATGAGGTACTACTTATTCTTCTTGTATTATATGTCGTCTTTTCACTACTATTTTCTCGAAATGTTTTGACATTCACTGCCTACTCTTAGTTTAGTTCCTTTGTCTGATTATCTAGGTTACACGAAATTTGAGCAAGATCTCTTTGCTTTTTGCCTTAGTGCGCATTGTGGGAAGCCTTCTTCAAAATCCGCACATTCATATTGAACCCTATGTAAGTCTCAACATCAGCTGTCTTTCAAATCTAATTCTGATAGGACTTACATTCATGTTATATGATGATGTTAAATGGACTCAATAAATGAGTATCCGATGAATGATGCCAACATCTAAGTTATTTCTTTATCAGTTTTGAGTGTTGAAAAACCTGTGTATTCCTGTAAAGCAGACGGCTGTACCATATAGTCGTGAGATTGCAGAATTAAATAACAGCATGAATATGATATGCTGTTTAAGTTATCCATACTTTTGTTTTTCTCTATATCTTTGCCTTCTACCCCTGGACTATCTAGAGGGCCTTATTTACAATAATAATTGAATGTGGGATACAGTTTCAGTCTACCTGCACCCTATAATTGTTTACTGCGCAGTTGTTTGAAGTGAAAGTTTTACATTGTCATTGATTGATCTTCAACTTTCTAAATCTCCTCTCTCCAGCTGCACCAATTGATGCCATCTATTATTACTTGTCTTGTTACCAAAAGATTGGGAAATCGGTTAAGTGACAATCACTGGGAGCTCAGAAACATGTCAGCAAGTCTGGTTGCTTCAATATGTAAAAGGTAGTCATGTTCTTGCTTCATGTTTTATTTTGAGTTACCTTTAAAGATGTTGACCACCTGAAAATACTTATTCCCCACTCATTTCATGATGACGAGAGCTTTCATGTTGCCTCTGATCTTGTTCCTTGGCATTTGGTCCTTGTGCAAGTGTAAAGGATGAGGGGAGAAGCATTTTCATTAAGTTGTGGCAATTTAGATAATCTACGTCACCCATGTTCATAATACTTTATGCACTTTTTATTTAACCTTTAGCTGGTCATATTTGGGAGAATTAACATGAAAAGAAAACTGTGATGAGATGGAAGAGGAATAAAGCCCACTCATGGGTCAGACCTGCATGCAGGCATGTACATGTGCTATAGCTGCTTATCTGGCTTATGAGAATCAATGAATCACACTTCCTGGGGTATTTTTGCAGATATGGACATGTTTACCATAATCTGCAGCCACGTGTCATACGGACCCTCGTTCATGCTTTCCTCGATCCAAAGAAGTCATTGCCTCAGCATTACGGTGCAATCAAAGGATTAGCAGCGCTTGGACCTAGTGTGGTATGTTCAGCACTGGTAGAGATTGTAGTGCCTATGTACTAGATGCTTTAAAATATAAGAAATAGCTTCCACTTAATTGACTGAAGTTCACTCACTTTAGAACTTCCCTAATCCTTGTAATTTTATGATTCGTGATTTTCATCGCAATAATTATGAACTACCTTGAATCTTACTTTTGGCTCTTGTTGGAGATGACAATGTTCAATTTTGGTCTTGTTCATTTGCAACAATTTGTTAGTGTTGGTTTTAATCAATTTGCCATCTTTGTCAACATAGGTTCGGCTGCTGATAATACCAAATCTTGAGCCTTATCTGCAACTTCTTTCATCAGAATTGTTGCCTGAGAATCAAAGAAATGAGATAAAGAGGCTTGAAGCCTGGCGTGTTTATGGAGCACTGCTGGTCAGTTTCTTGTCTCGTGTTGCCAGAGAATACGGGTATGCAAACTAGTCTAATTGTGTAAAAATTGTTGCTTTCAGAGTGCGGCTGGCCTTTGTATGTACAATCGACTAAAGATGCTCCCCAATTTGCTCTCACCCCCAACTCGTGCTGTTTGGAAGATCAACAGGAAGGTCGCGACGACAAGTATGGTCATGATGTCAAGTATGAGCTCAGACCCTATAGTAGTTGCATGTTGTCAATTAAGTTTCCCACTAGCATTGTTTGATAATTAAGTGCTGATTTTGTGGATTTGTAATTGCGTGTATAAAGCAGTTCTGCACATGATTGGAATGTTAATATGCTTTGCATTGTTAGCCATCAACTTGTTGTGAGCCCTTGAGGCCTCTACAAATTGAATGTTCTTAATAGGAATGATGAGACTATTTGCCTGTCTTGTCTTATGGTGTTATATGTCAGTACTTTAGTATTCAACTGCTAATGGTCCTAGTGCCGCCTGCTGATATGTTGGGTCCAGAAAATGGAGCACCAACAGCTGAGAATGGAATTGTTTTTTGTTACTGTCTGGTGTTTTCTTCCAGATAGATAGTTCATAGCTGCATTATTTTCTCTCACTAGATGGGGTAATGGTGTGCGTGGTCTTTACTATAGTGGCACTATAACTTGCTTGTTATTGGAGATCTTGTCTTCCAGATGGTTCCCACTAGCTAAAATGGTGGCTGAGATAAATCTTTGTTAAAGAACCAATTCCAACTCATGCTTGTCCGGCTGTGTGTTTGTTAGTTCTGCTTTTATATGTAACAATCTTTGAATTTTTCTCTTTTCGTGTTCATGTTTTGTTTTTCTCCCCCATCTTAGATAAGTGTATGATAATCTTGCTGCAATCTTTTTAATCAGTTACATTCCCTGAAATCAAACTGTTGATCCGGTTAATTTATGCCTTCTTACATGTAATGTACTTAATATGTGCACTCAGAGAAACGAAGAGCGAGCTCGGACAACTTAATGCAGCAACCCAAACTGAAAAGAGTAGCCACAGAGGGAATGATTGGTGGCATGCCTGCTAATTCCATGCAAGGAGTAGGGAGCGGATTTTCAGGGGCAGTGGGGGGTCCCGGTGTTGCTGTATTGCGTCAATTGCCCAGTGAAGGCACCTCGGGAAGGGATCCCGGTGGCGGCTCAACTTCAAAGACATCAAACGCCTTGGCCCAGGCTTGGAAAGAGGATGTGAATGCTGGGCACTTGCTCGCCTCGCTGTTTGAATATTTCGGCGAAAGCATGTTCTGCTTCACTCCGAAGCCCGAGTTGTCCTTTTTTTTGTGATTAGTTAAGCTTGTGTATCTTGTTTATCTCATTATGGCGCATGTTTTGTGCAAAATTAATGTTCGCCTGTATCAATAAACTGTTTTAATTGTTCTTCAAGTAGTTTATGGAAAGGGTTATATGTTAAGAGCCGTTGAGCTGGTCCCGTCCTCCGGAAGATGAGCTCTGCTGTTCTGCCGAAGGACGATCCAGTCATTTTCCCTATCACTGGGCGATGCGGTGGAGCTGTGATTGGCCCGAAGCAAGTGAAGTTTTTGCTCTAGTTTGTGTCCGCGAGTGGGGTTCTTTAAGCCTTTACTGGGCCTCTAGCCAGAAAGTAGACTTTCCAGATGTGCCCAATATTCGGCCCTTATTCTGGGCCTTTTGAAGTCCGGTGTTAATTTTCTCGGCAATTTGTTTTACTGTACCGACACCCAATCATAAAGGGCCACTTGCTGGGACTTCTATTGGGCCTTAACTGGACCAAATGGTTTAATATTGGGCCCATTTATAGTAAACCGGTCCATTATTGATACGTAAAGGCCCACTTGGTCCCACTTATGGGCCCCGGTGGTCCATTGTCGGGCCCATTTGCCTTAAATCGGTCCATCATTGAAGCTCGTGCAAAGGCGCGCATCCAAGCCCACTCTTGGGTCCTTGAATGGGCCACGTGGTTCCATTAGGTGTATTGGTCCATTGACAAGGCCCATTATATGGAGCTCAGGGAATGACCATTATCGGGCCTTTTGCAGTGGACGGGCCATTAACAAGGCCCACGTTTAAGTCTATTTGGGCTCACTGTACCAATACCCATAACCAAAGCCCAATTTTTGCGGCCCACTTTTAAGCTTCTAATGGGCCGCGTGGCGCAATGTTGGGCCCTCGTGGAACAGCCCATTATTTATCCGTCTACTCATACAATAAGCCATTTTGGCGGCCCACTTTTGGGCATCAAATAGACCACGTGTCCCACTCTTGGACCCTTATGCTGTGGAACGTTACAATCCGTCTAGTTGTATTAAAGGCCCACTTGTGAGTGGTAAAGTGTGCTACCCAATCGTGGTGGACCGGCCCATTATTAAATCACATTTATTCCCCATTTGATTGGGCCCATTAGTGGGCCCTATGTCTGTCCCACGGGACGTTGACTTTGGGCCTTGACTGATTACTGGAAACCCAGAAGTTGGCTAACCCTATTGTAGGCCCATTAAGGCACGTGTGATTTTTACTTTGGGCCTCCATTTAGCCCGTTACCACGACATAGCCATGCGCACCGGGGCTTCCCCAAGGTACGTATGGTTTATATTTGGGCCTTGATTGGGGCAATCATGGCTAAAATGTTATAACCCCAAACCCCCTCCCCGCCACCCCCCAAAAAAAAAAAAATTCCTCATGTTTCTAAGACGATACAGAGACAGACTAGCAAGATTAATTAAGAAGCTGATACATCAATGGGGACTGACAAAGAAGGAAAATACTCGCTCACACACAAACACTGCAAAAAAGCCAAATAACCAAATGGTCCTTGTCGACCAGGAATCGGATACTTCTCATCAAATCCTGGGTCCTCCGATGATGGTATATATACTTGTAGAGCTTCATTCTCCCTCATTCAGAATAGGGACAATCAGTGGTTTCATTTGAGCGAGATATACAATTGCCCACCTGAAGAGAGAACGAAATGACCAAATTGAGAATAAGATAGAAAATGTGGAAATATTAAGACATTATTTCCTAGGCCCGAAAACCTTTCTCCTGGAGCACAGCTCATCTCCAATGGCAATTCGCAGTCAAGTTGCGATTTCTTATAATACAATCATCCCTCAAGATAACTACAGTCAAAGCGTTTTCCACTACATGCCTTACTCTAGATTGATTTCTATATTATCAGCCGTAAAATTGGCAGTACCAGAATCCACATACTGAATTGTCAAAGGTGAATAGCATATATGATCATCTAACAAGAAAATTATATCCTCTTCCTTTTCAGTATAAAGAAAGCACTTCTCAATCACGATCTCTTATGCAATCGTAAACATGCCAATAAGATTCCACTCATATTTGATGGACTGTAATCCATGCGCCCATTAAAAACTTATTGATCTGTTTTTCTGGTAGTTGCCACCCCTCACTACTTAAAAGGACAATACTGTAACTTCAATTCATGTGACCAACAATTAATACATCTCAATACATCCGTTTTTATGAGACAGTCAGATTTAGAAAAGGATCTATTAAGTGATGCTACAGTTATTGTCCCTCAAACTAACATGACATTCCACAATTCAAAATATCTTCCAAGAAATGAGATACTGAAATAGCTGACTAGCAAGAGAGCAGTCACATGGAATTAATGCTCACGAACACTTTAAGCTGATATATTGCGATAGAAAGAGTACTTACATCATCCAACAACATACTGTTGCTGTAATAATCAATGTTAGATAGAACCTGCATCACAAGAACATGTTCATTCAGCAGACGAAAAATCTATATGGTACTTTAATTTATGCAAAAAAGAACAAGAAACAGATCTCGTGAGGGCGCACATTTTCTTTAGCACTTAATAAGAGAAAAACAACCAACATTTCTACAGGAACCACCATGGTTAGATCTTATTCATTTCTGCTAAGAGAGTTGTCACAGAGTTCTGATATATGTCTTAATATGAGAGAATTCATCTTCTTTTTGTGATTGGTGCTTGTCTTTTTAGTGCCTATTTATATACTCTAGTGTCCCTTTGTCTATGGACTTGACATTTTGAAGTCAAATGAATCAGATATATCATGCATCATTCACATTTAGAGTCACTTAGACAAATTCATGGATGCTGGCTAGCAGGAAACAGACAATATTCCCAAACAATGGGATTCAACTTTTAAGTAATCATAGCTCTTTCATTTGCAACTGAACAAGCATGACAAAATTCAACGAGACAAAAGATTTTTATGATATTTTTTGAAAGAGGATTCATTATTTGACCATGTTCTCTTCATTTTAGTTTCCTCATATGACTCCTAGCTTCAAACCTGTTCATGTTTGCAAACTGACTACAATTTTTCATCAAATACACCAAGGCAGCTGTTTATTAAATATAGGCCGTCGCAACTGGTTAACAACAGTTTTCTTCTTCACAGAAGCAAATCGCAAGGCCAAGCCTACTTCTACAATCAAGTCTCCCACCATGCTTTCATTTTTCTGATATTATCTTCTTCGGCCTTTTCCTCATAACGGACTTACCATCGACATTCACAGAAGCGAGTTTGCACAAACATCTGTTCTAATGAGCCATTAAGAAATAATTAATCATTAACATTCCTAAAACAATATAACAAAAGCCCCGAATAGCACAAAAACTGAGATTCTACTTAAATAGCGACCAAGCAAAGGCACAAGCAAACTTGACTAATGACCAGAACACTTCACAGGGCTTCCATCGAGCGGCATATATCCGACAGCGAGAAATAAACAGAAGCACTTAGAATGTCATAATTCCTCAAACGCAACACATTCGATACTTGCAATTCGGTACGCATCGACTGCTCTATCCGCAAAACCACACTACCGAACCAGCGCAGGAACAAGGAAAGAAGGCGAAAACGCCAGAGCAGAGAGAGCGTACAGATTCGTCGAAGGCCCTCGGTTGCAGCAGATTCTCGTGCAGAGCGACGCGATGATCCCGATCACGGCGAAGATCAGAGTCGTCACCAAGAACCCCATCAATCTCCGTATCCTACGGCCGAGAACGCGCACAGTCCGGCGATCGAACTCGGAATCTGAAGCCACAATTAGGGTTTCCGGTCACATGCCGAGACGCCGAAATCACGGATCAACGCGGACGTTGTAGATAGCGAGAATCGCGATCGACGACTACGACGACGAATCGAGAGCGAGATCGCACCTTAGGGATCTTCCGGTCGCGCCCGCCGGCGAGGAGGATGGAGAGAGAATCGATCGCCGCGCTCGAAGATCCCCGTCGCAAACTCCCGAATCGGTGGTCGTGGCTCGTGGCTCGTGGCTCGTGATTGGTGGAATCAGCCTTCGCTCGAGTATTAACCGGACGAGTCGGGTCGAACCGGTTTAGGCCCGTTTCGGGTTCATAACCGAAGCCCACGAGTTTTTTAATGGGCTCACTCCTTGGGCCGTCGAAGTGTGTAAGGCTCAAAGAGAAACGAAATTCTGGGCCACATGTCTATTCAGTTATCTACAAGGGCATGAATAGTGGATCTTTCGTGACCTCTACACCTTGCCTGTGGCGGGCGACGGCGACGCTCGCCCTGGCGAGGCCAGCCTTCCCGGTCAGTGGCTAGTGGCCGGTCACCGATGTAAGGAAGAAGAAAGGCCAAAAAAAAAAAAAAAAAAATCAGAAAAATAATTAAAAAATCGATAAAATATTAAAATAAAAATTGTCATGGTAACACTGGCGATGCCACATAGACCAGCTAAAGTCCATGTCAGTAATATCGGGTCAAAATCAGCCGAAATAATTGAATTTGTATCAGATCAAAAGATTTAGAACTAAATTGGCATAAAAACAACTAATTTATGCCTTTTCTAACACTTTTTCCTCCTTTTTCCATACTGCTAACCCATTCCTTCTTCTTCTTCTTTTTTTTCATTTGGGTTCTCATGCCTTAGCAATTTTATATCATCAGTATGTCCTACGAAAAAGAGTCTCCAAATATTACTTTGCGATTGCGATGACATTATTGTGGAACTCTAGACTTGGCATAATGATAATAATACGATCTCATGCATGCTTTGTGAACAACATGTCTAAAGGCGGTATGTATATGTAAAAACAAAATCAGTACTGCAAAGCCTCTTATTTCTCACAGACCATATAAGTGAATAACCGTGACATCCCAAGAAAGTTTAATGGGCAAAGAGGAAAATGACTTTCCTATAATGTCCATTGTTGGTGGATTACTGAGTATGTATATCACTCATATATTAAAATTGAGTCGATTCTTATAATAGATCTAAAAAGAACAACTTATATATAATATTTTTGTAATTATCCCCGTCATATCCCATTTTGAATCTGGACACCAACCAAGGAGCACGTGAAAAGTATTCCATTCATTGAATTCGGAAGAGTCTAGGGCACCCCACAACAGCTCTCCCATGCATTTAGTTGTTCTCGCATGCTCAGGACACCCTTTGTGTGCATGGCTCGTTGTGCGACGTCCGTTTAGGAGACCGACAAGCGGACGAGGGCATGGAAGTGGCGCCGGACAGCATGTAACCCTGCAAAGAAAACGACATAACCGATAAGAGAGAGAGGGACGTAGACAGCACCTTGCAGCCTTGCAGGTTTCTTGTTGCCTCTGACAGGAGGAGATGGCGTCGAAAGTCAATCGTGTAGGCCGCGCATTATTTTATCCTCTTGCGGAAAATGTGACGTGAGGAGGGACGTGTCACTCTTGGCAATCTTCTATGCTAAGAGGCTGCTGAAGAAGTTGGTTTTGCCATTAATGAAAGGCACAGCTTGCGCAAAGATAAGGGTTAGGGGACATCAATCCGTGAGCGTTGGAGAAGATGAGTGAAATCTTACTTATCCATGTTCTCTAATACTCATCCGTTTATTCATGTATTTTGTCTATAATTATTCCCAATGTAAAGATTAGAGTTTTATGACTTTATAATCAGATTATCATTCGACTTAAGGTGAAAGAGAGAGATTCTACAGAGCTGCATCACTTGATGGTGAATTGCACATCATGGACTGATTTGCCACATCTTTCAAATTTCCACTCTGGCTATCATCTAATTTGGGGTTTTTGGACTATCTTGTGGCCATTGAACTAGTAATCTGACATTATCTTATCGTAGCATTTATTCTGTTAAATTAAGGAAGTTCATACAACGTAGTACCAAAATAAGTTATTCGAATGATCACATGATATGTAAATTTATAGAAATCGATCTCCAAGAAACCTAGCCACAAACATAAATAAATAAAGGAAACCTGGAATATGCATGTTTAGTGTAACTTTTTTTATTTCTATTGTTTTACATAAATAGACACATCATTGATTTGAAGAAATATAACAACCTACTCTCTCAAATAAATGGTGTATGAGACTATTTATTTAAAATTTATTTACACCCCAATTAGCTATTTTCTCAAATCAATGATGCATGGCGAGACTATCTGTGTAACATTTTCTTAATACTGACGAAATATGTGGTAATTTCAACTTTGTGATCATGAGTCCCTCCTCTCTATCCAAAGATCGACTCTTGAGACTTGGACACCTGTCCATCCACCACGACGACCATCCAAAAACTCCGTCATAATTTGAACTTTGTTGCGTTCAAATTAGATTGTGTAAAGTTTAGATTTTCGTGAACAAATCTAGGACAATTACATTTCTTAGGACTGGAATCAACTTCCTATGTAGTCAAATACGCGCAAAACTTCCAAATTCCAATATGCATGTGCAGAGCAAGGCGTGAAGCTCCTTTTTTTTTTTTTTTTTTTTTTTTAAACGAGCTATTCAAGAATTTGCCATCCTTCTTTTATTTCGTCCAGTGAAAACAGATGTATTAGCATGTTAATGGTTTCCCAATTCATTGTCGATATGGACCCGGCTTTGGCCACGGAAAGGGTCATGGCAGCTACGGCCACGGTGGTCATGGCCATGGAGGTCGTGGAAAGCCTGGTCATGGTGGTCATGGCCATGGAGGTCATCGAAAGACCGGTCACGGCGGTTATCCTCCTGAAGAAACTGAAGATGTCAAGAATTAGATGATGCATGGATTCTAGTTGATCCTCCCCCTATGTTGCGCTACTTTAAGTTGGAACCTAGTGGATCATGCAACTTCTAAAAGCCTAATGCTCTTGTGTATCGTTGAATAAATGGTGATTCCACCTTTATGAACAGCTCTTGAGATCCAGCCTCCAATCAATATATGAAGTTCTCGCCATAGCTATTTTTCTATAAGTTTATGGCATCGCGGTAATCATATCATGTCTTGAATAATTCGCACACAACACGCTTGAAGCGCGCGCTCTCATAGGCACAAATTTAAATGAAGTCTAAATATATATTTCTTCTTATTCAATAACCATATTCCCTCCTTTGACGAATAAATATCATAAAAGCTCAAGAAATTTCTAAACTAATCGTAAGCAGAAAGAAAAGATAGAAAACTGAAATTTCAAGCTGAACATACTTAGACGGTGAAGAAAATGGACCTGAAAATAGAAAACCAGTTCCAAACTCATGAAAACAATGGATTTTGAAGACCAACACGATGTCAAATGGGTTCATCCGCTTATGGCACTCCGAACAAGTTTTAAATCGATCTTAAAATGCTCGTTAATCTTCTCGAGCCAAAAGTTATGGCTCTTTAACAATATTGAGGAATAAATATTAACTATAAGAAAAATCGACATCTATTATCATTGTTTTGAATAGTTAGTAAATTTAGACGCTGAACCCCCTTTGAAAAATATTTTTCTAAAAACAAGCACTTATATGAGTTGAAACAATTAGTCAATTAAAGAAAAAAATCATTATCGACAACAATGCTTTAATATGTTTGTGGATGATGAAAATATCTTTTGCTTGTTCAATTTTGTGTGGGATACAAGATGATTTTTACAAAGTTCTTTTAAATTATTTATTTTTTGTGAAACAAATGGATTCTTCCACTTATGGCACTCTGAATAAGTTTTGTGAATCGATCTTAACGTGCTTGTAACTCTTTTTAAGTCAAAAGTTATGGCTCTTTAACATTGAGGAATTGATATTAAAAATATACAGTAAAATCAACCTCTATTATCCTTGTTTTGAATAATAAAAATTTACTATAATTTTCCTTGTCAATTGTTATGGATGTGACCTGCGAAACTAATGGATTGCACTGACTGCATACCTACTATATATAAATCCATAATTGAGATGATAGTGACACCTAATGGAATATGGCTATACTCAAACTGGAGGTGCACCTAGACATGATACGAGTCTTTGTACATTCAAAATCATCCGGTGTGCAATGTCATTGTAACCTTGTAAGGAACCTTTCCCCTCTTCTTAGAAAGAAAAATTGGGGATAGTAACATGCTGCGTCCTTCAAAGCATCGTAATATCTAGCTTTGAATGAAGATCAGGAAGCAACCCTAATTTTCGATCTTGATTCTCAACATACAACATTATAAGTCTATATGCATAAACGTTTTCTCTTAATCTTATACTATTCGAAGTTTTTTTTTTCCTTTTCATAAAGTTTGTTGATACACCATAACCAGAGGAGATGAGAATATAATGTTGCTTCTGAACTTTGCCCGCTCAATAGATTTGGAGAACAATGATGGCATAAACTATTGAAGCTTTACATCTTTTTTAACGAATGAAATATAATTTTTATGAAGTATCAAATGCCTAAAAACATTTCAAACATATACATATTGAGAACGTTGATTTAAAACTTATCAATGTTATTTGACTCGATCTTTTTTTCTTTTTTTGGTAAGGTTGACACGATCTTTTTTTAATTTCAGAATTTTGGGAAAAGGAAAAAGTAACTTAACTTTTTGAAATCCGCAAAGGACGGATTTCAAAACACCGGAGTCGGGGCCTTACAAGCAACTTTGGGCATTCAAAGGACCTTGAGCAAATCTTTGGTGTTTGGTAGCACGATCTCGGCAACCTTTCGTGCAAAATTGAGCTTTGAAAGTTGAAACTACTCAAAGCTCAAAGCAAGCCCCCCATAGTTTTAGGCTTAGCGTTTTTGGAATGTTACTTTAAGGGCTGTAATGAACCTTTTTCTGCCAATCTTGCACTCGATGATATATTAGTTAACCTATTTTACCCCTCACTTTTTGACTTTTCTTGCTCCATAGACAAAAGGGAAGAGAGGAAGAGGGTCGCAGGACGCTGGAGCCAAGAGGTGACGAGGCTCGCCGAGAGTCGCACGGCGTGGTTTGCCTAAGGTCACGCGACAAGAGGGTTGAGGAGGTGGCAAGGGAGGTGGCGGTGGACGAGGGGAGGTCTGGATGGTGGTGTGGCCGCCGGTGAGTGGTGGCAACGGTGGTAATGAATTTAAGGGGGTTGGGGTTTGGGAGAGAAGGTAGGGCTTGTCAGTCCAAAGTTGCTTTTAAAAGTGTATTTTACATTGATTAGCAAACAATATTTTCATTAGGTGGAAATTTTTGGAGGTAAAGTCCTTTCTCAAGATGCAAAGCCCCACTTAGAGCCCGAATCATATCCAATATGTAAGCTACATCTATTCAGGGACATCCATCAATGGTAACATATAGATGGAGACAAAACCATGGGATCTCAATATCATTATTCACGAATGAAATGCAAATGATATAGATTTACTTTCCTATCCTTGTAACATGATGGACATAATCAATCATTCACTTAAAAAAAAAAAATGAATGGGCACTCATATTCTTTTGTCTTGTGGATTCAACATAGGTCCAGCTCTCTCAAAAATCTCTATTCAATTATTTAAACTTTGTGTCGGCAATTTAATATCTAGTGAGAGAGAGAATATCGTGCAATGCATGGAAAAATAAGACGAACGTCTGCAACCAGTACTTGTGGCTGAGGCAGACTGAGGATCCAACACGTGGGTGCAAAGCCCTTCCCATGTAGGACAGCGGGTGACGTGAGGAAGGACGTAGGCATTCGGTTCTCTTTATGCCTTCCATACCTAACCGCTCAAAGCGCGATTAATGTGGGATACAGCATGCACAAAGATACACAGACGAACCGGCCTTGAGTATAATATTTCAATCCACTACCACGTCGATAGTTCAAGTGAAAAGGGGTAACATCTTATCGCTACAATAATTAGTGATGTTGCGTGTTCGATTAGTCCGCGACTCTATCAACTTTTTGTTCATGTTCTTTCCGACCCTTTCCCAAGCTCTCCATTATATTTTGGCAGGAAAAGAAGCTATCGGAATTAGTCAAGTGTGAGCAGTTGGGGTGCGATAGAGAGGGCACAGAGTATATAATGACTCCATGTGCCGCAATCGTTGAATTTTTCCCCCCCTAGATTATGACTAATGCCTCGTAGCAAGAGATCCAGACAGACATTACTGACCTCGAAGAACTCGTGTGACGAATCGTCAACTTCCACTCGCCACGGCACTTAAACAATATCACGAGCGGCTCCCGCCACTCAATCTTATCTTTGACTCTTGGACGGGAAGCCTTTTGGCCGCATATCCCCCGGATTTAAGCAAATCACAACCGTACAAATCGTGTGGGTCCCGCTACAGCTCATACCCTCTCGTCTGTACTCCCACTTCCCACCCTATAAATAGGGCACCCCAGTTCGTAGTTGAGCCACGCACTCACTTGGGTAGAGTCTTCCTTGAGATTTCTCTGGTATTCCACTAGCCTTGAGCGATGAAAATGGCTTCCTCCAGGGTTTTCCTCCTGTGCGGCCTGCTTCTGGCCGTTCTCGTTCTCATGGCCGCGCAGGTCTCGGCTCGTGACCTTGCTGAGGAGACTCAGTCACGTGAGTGCTCTCGACAATGAAGTCTTCCCTCCATTTACTTATCCAGTTCTCTTCAGTTTGATGGGAAACATGGAATCGCATTCTCACTTTTGACGTGTATATATGTTCCCGTGTGATTGTCCGTCGCGCAAGCACTCGTGTTTGTTAAAGGCAGACGGACAAATAATAATGGAAAATTATTTATTTTATCGAGGCGATAGACGAAAGCGAATTGCAAACTTGATTACGAGGGTTCCATCAATGTCTTGTGAGCTTCCGTTGTTCACGGTAGATTAATTAATTTATGAATTTTGAGAAAGGTATGCTGTAGAATATGAAGATGTGACGTACATCATAAAGAGGTCAACAAAACGGTAGCAGTTTCAATACTTGCATCTTAACTTACTACTTTACGTATTTGTACACAGTAAGCTAGATTACATGTGCGTTTATTTTTCAGAGGAGAGCGTGAAGGAGGCTAACTACGGCCAAGGATATGGACCTGGCTACGGCCATGGCAAGGGTCAGGGCGAACATGGCCAAGGTGGAAAGGGGTATGAAGGTGGCTATGAAAAGGGTCACGGCGAGCACGGCCACGGCGGACACGGCCACGGCGGTCACGGCCACGGTGGTCACCCTCCGTAAGAAACCGAAGATGTCAAGAACTAGATAATGGACTCAGTTGGGTCCATCATCCTGCTGGGAATGTAGGAGAATGTATGCCATGTAATTCGTAGAAGCTTAAAAGCTTCTGCAATAATGTTTGAATAAAATGGTTTCTCCACTGTCATGAGCACCTTTGTTGCGTTTCAGATGTTTCTTTTGGTGATTTCAAGTACGAGTCGTCTCAAATGTCTACTGATGTTTGCATGTGAATGAATAAAACCCACTTTAATTAGCGACAAATTCTATCCCTTAGCTCTGTATAGCAAGTGCTATTTCTCGAGTTCCCCATCTTTTTCTTATTGGAGACGTCGGATTCAGCTCAGGGTATGAGAACGTGTATTAGACATGAGGACTCCCAAAGTAAGTGCAAGCTATGCACGCACGCATGGTTATGTTTTAATTCAATAAATACTAGCGGGTACAGTATTGTGCTCTTAAAATGATTATGCACCTGTTTCAACTTTGGACATGGTGACTACGGAGGAACGTCTACTCAGGTTTCTATTATTTTATGAATGACCAACTGGAAAATCAACACCCGGAACATGCGAAAGTATTTCACGTCACCGTTGCATCAACCATCATTCATCCGGATTTAAATAGCCCATGTTGTTCCCCAACCCTGGTTTCAGGAAATTTTTTCCAACTGAACTTCTGACTGGTGCTCTCGTTTATTATTATTTTTTTTTATGTGGTGATAATATTTATAATCTTGTAAGGTGCGATACACTAGTCAAAGGTATGAATGAAGAAACTTTCCTTCGATCAAGGATGCAAGAAAATATAGTTCTTTGCAGATTGGCTGTCGCAAATTTTTTAATTCAAAAGTAAATGTCCCATGTAGTGGGCTTTTGCAACAATATAGAACCCGAAAAGGACATTACGGTGCAAAAGTCTTCTTGTCTACTCAGTCTATCACGTGTGTCTCCAATCGAAAGGAACTTGTAGTTTATAAATGAAACCCGGTATGGAAATGCATTTCTACTCAACCTATATCCTTCTGTCATGATCTCATATTGCGTACTCTTTCTTTCTTTTCTTTTTTCTGAGAAAGTAAAAGTAGGATGTGAGAAACTGCAAGGCACGGATTGTACAGCTAATGTTGATATTGAGCCAATAAATTTTTTTTGACAAAAAACACTCGCTTTTGAATGTAAAATCTTGAATTTGTTGATGTCTGCGTGTTGCTTTCAACGTAATTAATTTTAGATTGCCATTTTGCAAGGTCTTTACCTTATCCTCTAATAATAAGGGAAGTTAATTTTACTGAATCAAGTCGTATAACTTTTATTTCACAGACTCCAAGGTGCTTTACTTGTATGGTTGTATGTACATGTTTCGTGTGATACCAATCAAAGCATAAAAAGAATTGCTCCAATCACTGCGGATGAAGTGACGAAAAAGTAAAAGCGATGAGACCATCTTTCAACGATGAACGGTTGCGTAAGACGAGAGAATTCCTTACGGACATCGTGTACCTTGAACTTATCGATTGAGTATGCAATCATTTAAAAAATATCAAGTTATAAGCAAAAGATACAAGATATATATGTGCATCTAATAAATTCTGGTAATTGTTTTTGCTAAGGCTGTTATTAGATAGCCCATGTTGAAGAATCAACTATAATGCATGATCAAATTCATTGCACTATCGCATATATCGTAAATTATTTCCGAGGGATATCATATAATTACTATTTAGGTTATCATAAGTCTGTATTCATGAAGAAGATCCAGAGCCCTTCACGTACTCATATTTGTATGTGTTTTTACATAGATGAGGTGCAAAGGAAAGCGATAGATGACCTAAACCTAAACCGATTTGCTGCTTTAGTAGGTGAAAATAGAGGAAGATCTGTAACACGTGTGGGTAAGAATAGTACTAATATGAACAGACGTAGTCAACCTAGGACTGCTAATGTTGTCTGTTGGAGCTGTGGCAAGAGGGGGCATCTTAGAAGGGATTGCCTCAAGCTGAAGAATGAGAAGGGTAAGGGAATTATAGTTGATTCTGCAGATAATGTTGCAGTTGTAGTAGATAATGCCGATTATGTCTTGTCTGTCACTAATGATTCATCGCTTGATGGATGGATTATGGATTCTGGTTGTTCTTTTCATGTCACACCAAATAGAAACTAGTTTATCACTTATCAGTGCATGGGTAGTGGTAAAAGTCCAGTTAGGGAACAACGCTGAGTGTGATGTTGTGGGTGTTGGTGATGTTAAAATCAGAATGCATGATGGTATTGTGCGGACATTGATTGGAGTGAGGCATATTCCAGAATTGAAAAAGAACTTAATTTCCTTGGGTGCCCTAGATTCAGCTGGTTGCGGGTATTCTTCAAAAGGTGAAGTTCTGAAGGTTGTTCGAGGTTGTTGACGCCTAAATTTCGTTTTCTTAAATTAGGTTTTTTTATTAATTATCTATTTTTCCTTTTCGGATAATAAATAATAAAAACAACAAAACAACAAAACAAAGCAAAAGCAGAAGAAAAAGCATAAAGGAGGGGAAGCAGCCTCCGTTTGGGCCCTCGGCCCATTTCCGCTACAGCCCGGCCTAGCCGGGTCTTCTCCTTCCTTGCGCCTCTGCAACGCACGCGTAGGAGGCGCGACACTAGATGGGCAGACGGACAGCGATGTGAGGGCAGCTAGCGTCGGATGGGACACCGGTCTGGCCGTCCGGAGCCGCTCGGCACGCAAGGGGGATCGACGGTCGAAGTTTCGTTGACCGGCCACCCCCTCGCCTATAAATACCGAGGCCCCGCCTCCGTCGAAGGGGCACGCAGCAGCCAACAAAGCTCCGAGCCCCCGAGAGACTTCGGGGAACTCAGAGCAAAGCAGAGGCAAGGCGATCGGGTCGCGAGCTCGCCGATCTCCCTCCAAGAGACTTCGGGGGAGACCGATGGTGAGCGTGCCCGGATCCGCAAGCTCACGGCCAAACAGAGAGAGAGAGAGAGAGAGAGAGAGAGAGAGAGAGAGAGAGAGAGAGAGAGAGAGATCAAAGGCGTCTCCGCCGCTCGCCGCTGCTCGCCGTTCGCCACACACCGCCGCAGGTAGCCACCGCCGTTGCCTTCACCCCCGTCACTGCTGTTGCCGCTGTCGCCGCCGCGTCCGCTTAACCCTCCCCTCCTCGGCGCTACGAAGATTTGTTCGGGTCGCGACCCGGGTCGTTGGGTCGGACCCGGGTCGGGGGAACTGGGTAGGGTTTCGCCGGTTCCCCCCCCCCCCCCCAAACGGCGCCGTTCCAAATAAACAAAAAAAAAAAAAAAGAAAAAAAAAGGGGCAAAAAAATCCGAGTCGGGCCCGCAATATTTTAAATAAATAAGTAATAAATAAATAACTTATTTCCCAAAAAAATATTTAAAAATATTTTAATTTCCAGAAAATAAAAAATATATATTTTAAAATGTTAAAAAATATTTTATTTTCCAAAAAAAAATCAAAAATATTTCATATCTTCCAAAAAATGCCAAAAATCCTAAAAAAGCCAAAAAAGACTTATATTTTCTAAAAAAAAATGAAAAAAAATCCAAAAAGTCCTTTTTATGTCCAAAAAAATAGAAAAGGACCCCAAAAAATATTTTTTTTCCCAAAAATGCATGGAAAATCCCTAAAGCATCCAAAAAACCTCAGGGTTTAAACAAGGTTAGGTACCGAAAGGGCATTAGTGATCAACTAGTGTAATCAAGTCCCCGATCCTAATTTCTCCGGTTGCGTAGGAGCGAATATTTTCCCAATATTTCGCATGGGTTTCTAATCAACCCACCCCAAATTGATTAGTGGCGACTCCGTTTTAAAAAATTAACTTACAGGTTAAAAACTTAGACTATTAAAGTCGTAAATTGGTGGACTTGGGAGAGTCCGGGCTTAATTAATTTAGCCGAGCCATTAGCCTCCGCTAGCGCCCGACCCGATGGGGCGCCGAAAAAATGAGGTCGCGACAGAGGTGCCTTGGTGATAATGAAAGGAATCAAGCATAGAGGCCTGTATAAACTTCAAGGTGAGACAGTGACAAATTTCGCTGCGGAGACGTCGGATGCATTTGTTTGAGAGTCTATTGACTGCTCGAGGAAGACCTAGGTGTTTGTGCCAAGGCACAAGTTTGATGCTAGTATCAGGATCACGCAGTCAAGAGCTTTGATCGAGATGGAGATTGGTAAGTCGATCAAACATGTGCAGACAGACAATAGCATGGAGTTCTGCTCGGAGCTGGCAAATAAATTCTGCATGGAAGAGAGCATAGTGAAACACCGCACTAGTGCCAATAAATCACAACAATTTGCAGAATTGACGAGAAGAACATTACTAGAGACGGCCCGTAAAATTATCTCTCTAGTGCTGGTATTGCTAGGAGAATTCTAGCTGATGTGCTAAGTGCGGTAAGCTACGTGGTGAATAGATCCCCATCAACTGCTATTGAGAGGCGGACTCTTGAAGAAGTGTGGTCAAATAACGTTGCTAGTTATTCTATTATTAGAATGTTTGGTTGCCCGTGTTATTTTCAAGTGAGTGATGGTAAGCTTGATTAGAGGGCAAGGTGCATATTCCATGGCTATGCACAAGGTGAGTGGGGCAATCACTTGTGGTGCCCGGATATAAATTCACCTATTGACAGCAGAGAAGTTACCATTGATAAGTCTTCGATACTTCTGACTAGGAGTGATTATAGCATTGTTCAAACGGATTTGAACGGTGTTCAGCTTGAGATGAATTTGCGACCAAAAACTCCTAAGGTAGCGAGTACGAGTATTAGCAAAGTAATTGACACAGAAGGTGCTCGTAGCGAGGTGGAGCCTATAGAGCCAATGGTTGCTGTAACTGCTGATATTGACAAGATATGTATTCAATCTCCTGACAGATATGGATGCAATAATGGTTTTGCTTTATCTGCGGTTAAGGAGGTTGCGTCGGAAAATCCTTGCGGAGCAGTTAAAGGTGCATGTAGAGTTGATATTCTGATGAGATCCTTGATTATGGCGAAGTTCAAGTGAGGCTTGGACTTGGATAATGTTTGTGGCGGTTAAGCCCATCGGGGGCTATGGAAGAGTAGCAGCAGAGTTTGAATTTTTTGCGAAGCGATTGTAACTTGGCTTCAAACATCGAGCCAATGTGGAGAATTGTTAAATTATGTCTCGAGTTTGAGCGTTTGCAAAAACGCAATTCGCTGAATTTTTTGAAGATTTACAAAAGAAGAAATATAAAATAAATTGAAGCAAAGTTTTCTTCAATTGCTGCGGAATCCAAATCGGGAAGGTGAAGTTCCTCCGCACATAATATTGGAAATATGGCAGTGGGGCCCAGAGTCAACGTAAAGGACTCCTCTGCAGCTTTGTCGTGAAGCTCCGAATCCTTCTTTGGCGTGAAGTTCCTCTGCGTGAAGATTAAAAGGTAGTGGGCCCAAGGTCAAAGTTTGACCTTGGGGACACACACACACGTATATATACGAACAGCATTCACTTTCTTCTTTTGGCGTGCGTGCGTGGGACGGCCGAAACCGAAACCCTACGTAATTCACAGGAACCGCGAGAGAGAAAACCCTACGTAGAAGCCGCACGTCCGCCGAGCCAGATTCCGCGAGAAGCTTTGATACGCGATTTCGTACGTACGCGAACCAGGTGTACGTAGAGCGTTGCATTTGAGCTTGAACGCGCGATAATTTTTTCCTGTGAGTTTATACCAAAGTGAGTTGTTTATTTATAAACACTTTGGGTTTGGGATTAAATTGGGGTTTGGGAAACACCGAGAGAGTGTTTGAGTGACTTAAGTGTGTAATTTTCTTGTATCGCTTGATCTATAGTGAAATTCGTTGCTGCTCTCCCCGTGGACGTAAGTCTTTACGACTGAACCATGTAAATCTAGTGTCCGATTTATTTTCTTTTTCTGTCTATATTATTGTTCGATCGCTCGCCTTATCACAACATTCTCTAATACTCATACATTTATTCATGTATTTTTTCTATAATTATTCCCAATGTAAAGATTAGAAAGTTTTATGACTTTATAATTAGATTATCATTCGACTTAAGGTGAAAGAGAGAGATTCTACAGAGCTGCATCACTTGATGGTGAATTGCACATCATGGACTGATTTGCCACATCTTTCAAATTTCCACTCTGGCTATCATCTAATTTGGGGTTTTTGGACTATCTTGTGGCCATCGACTTTATCGATTAATAACTAGTAATCTAACATTATCTTATCATAGCATTTATTCTGTTAAATTAAGGAAGTTCACACAACGTAGTACCAAAATAAGTTATTCGAATGACCACATGATATGTAAATTTATAGAAATCAATCTCCAAGAAACCTAGTCACAAACATAAATAAATAAAGGAAACCTGGAATATGCATGATTAGTGTAACTTTTTTTATTTCTATTTTTTTTTTTACATAAATAGACACATCATTGATTTGAAGAAATATAACAACCTACTCTCTCAAATAAATGGTGTATGAGACTATTTATTTAAAATTTCTTTACACCCCAATTAGCTATTTTCTCAAATCAATGATGCATGGCGAGACTATCTGTGTAACATTTTCTTAATACTGACGAAATATGTGGTAATTTCAACTTTGTGATCACGAGTCCCACCTCTCTATCCAAAGATCGACTCTTGAGACTTGGACACCTGTCCATCCACCACGACAACCGTCCAAAAACTCCGTCATAATTTGAACTTTGTTTCGTTCAAATTAGATTGTGTAAAGTTTAGATTTTTGTGAACAAATCTAGGACAATCTAAAAACTACATTTCTTAGGACTGGAATCAACTTCCTATGTAGTCAAATACGCGCAAAACTTCCAAATTCCAATATGCATGTGCAGAGCAAGGCGTGAAGGTCCTTTCTTTTCTTTTTTAAACGAGCTATGCAAGAATTTGCCATCCTTTTTTTTATTTCGCCCAGTGAAAACCGATGTATTAGCATGTTAATGGTTTCCCAATTCATTGTAGAGGAGAGCGTGGAGGTGGCTAACCACGGTCATGGATATGGACCCGGCTTTGGCCACGGAAAGGGTCATGGCAGCTACGGCCACGGTGGTCATGGCCATGGAGGTCGTGGAAAGCCCAGTCATGGTGGTCATGGCCATGGAGGTCATGGAAAGCCCGGTCACGGCGGTCATCCTCCAGAAGAAACTGAAGATGTCAAGAATTAGATGATGCATGGATTCTAGTTGATCCTCCCCCTATGTTGCGCTACTTTATGTTGGAACGCAGAGGATCATGCAACTTCTAAAAGCTTAATGCTCTTGTATATTGTTGAATAAATGGTGATTCCACCTTTATGAACAGCTCTTGAGATCTAGCCTCCAATCAACATATGACGTCCTTGCCATAGCTATTTTTCTATAAGTTTATGGCATCGCGGTAATCATATCAGGGCTTGAATAATTCGCAGACAACACGCTTGAAGCCCGCGCTCTCATAGGCACAAATTTAAATGAAGTCTAAATAGATATTTCTTCTTATTCAATAACCGTATTCCCTCCAAACATGACGAATAAATATCACAAAAGCTCAAGAAATTTCTGAACTAATCGTAAGCAGAAAGAAAAGATAGAAAACTCAAATTTCAAGCTAAAAAAAGAAAGAACATGCTTAGACAGTGAAGAAAATGGACCTGAAATAGAAAACCAGTTCCAAACTCATGAAAACAATGGATTTTGAATACCAAAACGATGTCAAATGGGCTCATCCACTTATGGCACTCCGGACAAGTTTTGTAAATCGATCATAACATGCTCGTTACTCTTCTCGAGCCAAAAGTTATGGCTCTTTAATAATATTGAGGAATTGATAGTAAATATACAGTAAAATTGATGTCTATTATCATTGTTTTGAACAGTTAGTAAATTTAGACTCCAAACCCCCTTTGAAAAATATTTTCCTAGAAACAAGCACTTGTATCAGTTGAAACAATTAGTCAATTAAAGAAAAATTTCATTATCGACATTAATGCTTTAATATGTTTGTGAATGATGAAAATATTTTTTCGTTTTTTTTTTAATGTGGGATGTTAATGATGATTTTTAGGAAATTGTTTTAAATTATTTATTTTTTCGTGAAACAAATAGATTCTTCTGCTTATGGCACTAAGTTTTGTGAATCGATCTTAAACTCTTTTTGAGTCAAAAGTTATGGCTCTTTAACATTGAGGAATGATATTAAAAATATACGGTAAAATCAACATATATTATCGTTGTTTTGAATAATAAAAAGTTCCTATAATTTCCCATGTCAGTTGTTATGGATGTGACCTGTGAAATTAATGAATTGCACTGATTGCATACCTACTCTATATAAATACATAATTGAGACGATAGTAACACCTACTGGAACATGGCTATACTCAAACTGGAGGTGCACCTAGACATGATACGAGTCTTTGTAAATTCAAAATCATCCGGTGTGCGATGTCACTGTAGCCTTGTCAGGAACCTTTCCCCTCTTCTTAGAAAGAAAAATTGGGGATAGTAATATGCTGCGTCCTTCGAAGCATCGTAATATCTAGCTTTGAATGAAGATCAGAAAGCAACCCTAATTTTCGATCTTGGTTCTCAACGTTTTCTCTCAATCTTATACTACTTGAAGTTTTTTTTCGTTTCATAAGTCTGTTGATACACCAAAACCAAAGCAAATGAGAATATAATGTTGTTTCTGAACTTTGCCAGCTCAAGAAATTTGGAGAACAATGATGGCATAAACTATTGAAGCTTTACATCTTTTTTTAACGAATGAAATATAACTTCTATGAAATATCAAATACCTAAAAACATTTCAAACATATAAATATTGAGAATGTTGATTTATAACTTATCAATTTTATTTGACCCGATTTTTTTTTAATTTCACAATTTTGGGAAAGGAAAAAGTAACTTAATAGACGTTGATTTTACCGTATATTTTTAAAACACCAGAGTTAGGGCCTTACGAGCAACTTTGGGTATTCAAAGGACCTTGAACAAATCTTTGGTGTTTGGTAGCACAGTCTCGGCAACCGTTCGTGCAAAATTGAGCTTTGAAACTACTCGAAGCTTAAAGCAAGCCCCCCATAGTTTGAGCCATAGCATTTTTGGAATGTTACTTTAAGGGTTTTAATAAAAAAATTTCTGCCAATCTTGCGCTCGATGATATATTAGTTATCCTATTTAACCCCTCACTTTTTGACTTTTCTTGCTCCATAGACAAAGGGAAGAGAGGAGGAGGGTCGCAGGACGCTGGAGCCAAGAGGGTGACGAGGCTCGCGGAGAGTCGCTCGGCGTGGTACGCCTAAGGTCATGCGACAAGAGGGTTGAGGAGGTGGCAAGGGAGGTTGCGGCGGACGAGGGGAGGTCTGGATGGTGGTGTGGCCGCCGGTGAGTGGCGGCAACGGTGGTAATGAATTTAAGGGGTTTGGGGTTTGGGAGAGAAGGTAGGGCTTGTCAGTCCAAAGTTGCTTTTAAAAGTGTATTTTACATTGATTACCAAACAATATTTTCATTAGGTGGAAATTTTTGGAGGTAAAGTCCTTTCTCGAGATGCAAAGCCCCATTTAGAGACCGAACCATATCCAATATGTAAGCTACATCTATTTAGGGACATCCATCAATGATAACAAATGAATGAAGGCGAAACCATGGTACCGCGATATCGTTATTCATGAATGAAATGCAAATGATATAAATTTCCTTTCATATCCTTATAACATGATGGATAGAATCAATTATTCACTTTAAAAAATGAATGGGCACTCATATTCTTTTGTCTTGTGGATTCAATATAGGTCCAGCTCTCTCAAAAATCTCTCTTCAATTATTCAAACTTTATGTCGGCAATATAATATCTAGTGAGCGAGAGAATCGTGCAATGCACAGAAAAATAAGACGAACATCTGCAACCAGTACTTGTGGCTGAGGCAGATTGAGGATCCAACGTGTGGGTGCAAAGCCCTTGTCGCAACCTCTTTTTTTGGGCGCCTGATCGGGGCAGGCGCCTCGCGGAGGCTAATGGCTCGGCTAGGTTTATTAAGCCCGGACTCTCCCTAGTCCACCAATTCACAATTTTAATAATCTGAATTTTTAACCTGTAAGTTAATTTTTAAAACGGAGTCGCCACTAATCAATTTTGGGGTGGGTTGATTAGAAACCCATTCGAAATATTGGGAGAAATATTCGCTCCTGCGCAACCAGAGAAATTAGGATCGGGGACTTGATTATACTAGTTAATCACTAATGCCCTTTCGGTACCTAACATTGTTTAAACCCTGAGGTTTTTTGGATGCTTTAGGGATTTTCCACGCATTTTTGGAAAAAAACATTTTTGAATATTTTTCTATTTTTTTTGGACATAAAAGGGATTTTTTTTTTTTTGGTAAAATACAAGTCTTTTTGGCCTTTTTGGGTTTTTGGCATTTTTGGAAAATATGAAATATTTTTGTTTTTTTTATTTTTGATTTTTTTTTTTCTGAAAATAAAATATTTTTTAATATTTTTTGGAAAATAAAGTATATTTTATTTTTTCTGGATTTTTTGGAAAATAAAATATTTATTTAATATTTTTCGAAAATAAAAAAAATATTTTTTGATTTCTTTTTTTTTTGGAAAATGAATTATTTATTTAAAATATTATTTAGAATAAAATAAAATAAAATTCGAACGCAGACGGGCCCGCGTTGGGGCCCAACTCGGATTTTTTGCCTTTTTCTTTTCTTTTTTTTTAATTTTTTTATTTTTGAAACGGCGCCGTTTGGGGGGAAGGTGAAAACCCTACCCGGTTCCCCCAACCAGGTCCGACCCAACGACCCGGTCGCGACCGGAAGAATCGGGAACCCTAGGGTTCCCGATTCGCGACGCTGAGGAGGAAGGGGGGCGGATTGATGCGGCGACGGCGGCGGCGACGGTGGTGATAGCGAGGGGGGGAGTGATGGCGACGGTGGTGGCAACTACCTGTGGCAAGGTGGTGGCGGTGAGCGGCAGCGACGGCGGAGGGTGCGCCTCCTTCCCCTTCGATTTCTCCCTCTCTCTCTCTGGCCGCGAGCATGCGGATCTGGGTTCGCTCGCCGCCGGTCTCCCCCAAAGTCTCTCGGAGGGAGGTCGGCAAGCTTGCGACCCACTCGCTTCACCCCTGCTCGCTCTGAGCTCCCCGAAGTCTCTCAGGGGATGCTTGGAGCTTTGCCGGCTGCTGCGCTTGCTTCAACGGAGGCGGGGACGGCGGTATTTATAGGCGAGGGGGTGGCCGGTCGACGGAACTTCGACCGCCGGTTCCCCTCGCGTGCCGAGCGGCTCCGGACGGCCAGACCGGCGTCCCATCCGACGCCAGCTGCCCCCCACGTCGCAGTTCGTCCGCCCTTCCGGCGTTGCGCCTCCTGCGCGTGCGTTGCAGAGGCGCGCGGAGGAGGAAGAAGGAGTGTGTCTCGCGGGCCGGGCCGTGAGGGCCCGCGCGAGGGAGAGAGGAGGGGCCGGGCTCGAAGGCCCAGCCCAACGAGCTGTGTTTTTTTTTTTTTTTTTTATTTGTTATCAGAAAAAGATAAAATAAACTAAACTAAAATAAAACCTAATTAATTAGAATGGAAATTTAGGCGTCAACAGCCCTTCCCTTGTAGGACAACGGGTGACGTGAGGAAGGACGTAGGCATTTGGTTATCTTTATGCCTTCCATACCTAACCGCTCAAAGCACAATTAATGTGGGATACAACATGCACAAAGATACACAGACGAACCGGCCTTGAATATAATATTTCAATCCACTACCACGTCGGTTATTCAAGTGAAAAGGGGTAACATCTTATCGTTACGATATTTAGTAATGTTGCGTGTTCAATTAGTTCGTGACTCCATCAACTTTTTGTTAATGTTCTTTTCGATCCTTTCACAAGCTCTCCATTATATTTTGGCAGGAAAAGAAGCTGTCGGAATTAGTCAAGCGTGAGCAGTTGGGTTGCAATAGAGAGGGCACAAAGTATACAATGACTCCATGTGCCGCATCGTTGAATTTTTCCCCCCTAGATTATGACTAATGCCTCGTAGCAAGAGATCCAGACATTACTGACCTCGAAGAACTCGTGTGACGAATCGTCAACTCAACTCGCCACGGCACTCAAACAATATCGCGAGCGGCTCCCGCCACTCAATCTTATCTTTGACTCTTGGACGGGAAGCCTTTGGGCCGCATATCCTCCGGATTTAAGCAAATCACAACCGTACAAATCATGTGGGTCCCGCTACAGCTCATACCCCCTCGTCAGCACTCCCACTTCCCACCCTATAAATAGGGCGCCCCAGTTCGCATTTTAGCCAGGCACTCACTTGGGTAGTCTTCCTTGAGATTTCTCTGGTGATCCGCTAGCCTTGATCGATGAAAATGGCTTCCTCCAGGGTTTTCCTTCTGTGCGGCCTGCTGGCCGTTCTCGTTCTCATGGCCGCGCAGGTCTCGGCGGAGACTCAGTCACGTGAGTGCTCTCGACAATGAAGTCTTCCCTCAATTTGCTTATCTAGGTCTCTTCAGTTTGATGGGAAACATGGAATCGCGTTCTCACGTTTGACGTGTATATATGTTTCCGTGTGATTGTCCGTCGTGCGAGCACTCGTGTTTGTTAAAGGCAGACAGACATATAATCATGGAAAACTATTTGTAGAAATGTTTCTATCGAGGCGATAGACGACATGAATGCAAACTTGATTATGAGGGTTCCGTTAACGTCTTGTGAGCTTTCGTTGTTCAAAGTAGATTAATTAATTTATGAATTTTGAGAAAGGTATGCTGTAGAATATCAAGATGTGATGTACATCATAAAGAGGTCAATGAAATGGTAGCAGTTTCAATAGTTGCATCTTAACTTACTACTTTACGTATTCGTACACACTAAGCTAGATTACATGTTATCTGTTAGTGGACACGGATATGATCACATACTCTGCGTTTATATTTCAGAGGAGAGCGTGAAGGAGGCTAACTACGGCCAAGGATATGGACATGGCTACGGCCATGGCGAGGGTCAGGGCGAACACGGCCAAGGTGGAAAGGGGTATGAAGGTGGCTATGAAAAGGGTCACGACGATCACGGCCACGGTGGCCACGACGATCACGGCCACGGCGGTCATCATGGTGGTCACCCTCCGTAAGAAACTGAAGATGTCAAGAACTAGATAATGGACTCAGTTGGGTCCATCATCCTGCTGGGAATGTAGGAGAATGTATGCCATGTAACTCGTAGAAGCTTAAAAGCTTCAGTAATAATGGTTGAATAAAATGGTTTCTCCACTGTCATGAGCAGCTTTGTTGCGTTTCAGATGGTTCTTTTGGTGATTTCAAGTACGAGTCGTCTTAAATGTCTACTGATGTTTGCATGTGAATGAATAAAACCCACTTTAATTAGCGACAAATTCTATCCCTTAGCTCTGTATAGCAAGTGCTATTTCTCGAGTTTCCCATCTTTTTCCTATTGGAGACGTCGGATTCAGCTCAGGGAATGAGAACGTATATTAGACATGAGGACTCCCAAAGTAAGTGCAAGTTATGCACGCACGCTCTTTCGACTTTGGAGGTGGTGACCGCGGAGGAACGTCTACTCAGGTTTCCGTTATTTTATGAATAACCAACTGGAAAACCAACACCCGGAACATGTGAAAGTATTTCACGTCACCGTTGCATCAAGGCATCATTCATCTGGATTTGCAAATAGACCATTTTTTCCCCAGCCCTGGTTTCAGGAAAATTCCTCCAACTGAACTTCTGACTGGTGCTCTCGTTTATTTTTTATTTTTTATGTGGTGATAATATTTATAATATCATGACTTGTAAGGTGCGATACACTAGTCAAAGGTATGAATGAAGAAACTTTCCTTCGATCAAGGATGCAAGAAAATATAGCTCTTTGCACATTGCCTGTCGCAATTTTTTTAATTCAAAAATAAATGTCAAATTCTACGAACCTGGGGCTGAGACCGAGCGTTCGGTTTGTAGAACTTGACATTTAAGTCAGCTCAGCCCCAGGGTTGGTTTTAACACCAATCACCATATGGTCCCTGGGTAGCCTCCCATATAAGGGGTCAGCATCCAGATCACCGTATGTTTCCATACTTACCGTTATCCCGGTAACTATGGTCCTCACGTTTCCTCCCAAGATTTTCTTCGCGAGAGAAAGGGAATACGGGAACCAACCGGGACTCCCAACCGAGGGCGGTTCTCTCGCCTGTTCCCTTAAGCAGTTTAAAGACCTGCTCAGGTCTAAAATGTCCCATATAGTGGGCTTTTGCAACAATATAGAGAGAGAAAAACCCGAAAAGGACATTACGGTGCAAAAGTCTTCTTGTCTACTCAGTCTATCACGTGTGTCTCCAATCGAAAGGAACTTGCAGTTTATAAATGAAAGCCGGTGCGGAAATGCATTTCTACTCAACCTGTATCCTTCTGTCATTATCTCTTATTGCGTACTCTTTCTTTCCTTTCTTTTTTTCCTGAGAAAGTAAAAGTAGGATGTGAGAAACTGCAAGGCAAGGATTGTACAGCTAATGTTGATATTGAGCCAATAATTTTTTTTTGACAAAAACACTCGCTTTTGAATGTAAAATCTTGAATTTGTTGATGTCTGCGTGTTGCTTTCAACGTAATTAATTTTAGATTGCCATTTTGCAAGGTCTTTACCTTATCCTCTAATAATAAGGGAAGTTAATTTCACTGAATCAAGTCGTATAACTTTATTTCACAGACTCCAAGGTGCTTTACTTGTATGGTTGTATGTACATGTTTCGTGCGATACCAATCAAAGCATAAAAAGAATTGCTCCGATCACTGCGGATGAAGTGACAAAAACGTAAAAGCGATGAGACCATCTTTCAACAATGAACTGTTGCGTAAGATAAGAGAATTCCTTACGGACATCGTGTACCTTGAACTTATCGATTGAGTATGCAATCATTTAAAAATATCAAGTTATAAGCAAACGATACAAGATATATATGTGCATATAATATATTCTGGTAATTGTTTTTGCTAAGGCTGTTATTAGATAGCATGTTGAAGAATCAACTATAATGTATGATCAAATTCATTGCACTATCGCGTATATTGTACATTATTTCCGAGGGATATCATATAATTACTATTTAGGTTATCATACGTCTGTATTCATGAAGAACATCTAGAGCCCTTCACGTACTCATATTTGTATGTGTGTTTACATAGATGAGGTGCAGAGGAAAGCGATAGATGACCTAAACCTAAACCGATTTGCCACATCCCTCTCAGGTTCCCCACCGAGGCTGATTTATATGAACTTAATGTTGATCTAAATCTAGAAAGCTAAGATAAGGTTATATCCGGACCAAACGTCAAACTTTTCTTACGACGGCACGTCACTACCTAATCTTGATCGCGATCGTCAAAAACCCTGTCGCTGAAAGTTTCTTGCTGGGCTTACATCTTACATTTGACTTTGGAATACTTATATCTCTTCTGTTGTTTTGGTTTGCCATAATTTAATATGAAGAATAATTGAAGAATATGCATTCCTCCTGATTAGAAAGAACACGTATGATTGATACGTTCCGAAAGGATGGACTGTTATGATATTTTTGTACACAGAATGTGATGTTTAACCCCTTTATAACAATAATGATTTTTATTATATATAAGATCTCTTATTTGAGAAATTAATTCTTGTTTAACCACTAAACTTTAAATAAATGTGGGTGATGTCCATATTTATAACTCATCCATAAGAAGAATTCAAAGTTAGGAAGATGAGGTCTTACTGTGTATGCCCAATTGTTGATCTTTAGGAATACTATATTATTTCACAAGTTTTAAACTGTACTCAAGTCTTCACATTTATATAATTGAAACGGCGCGGTTACGTAGAAGTGAAATCAAATATTTTCCTGGATCTAATAAAAATTTCCACTGCTCGCACGCACATGTTTATACCCTGTCCCACCACGAGCTCTTTGGAGTCTATAACGAAGGTGCGACTTTGTGCAAATCATTCTTCATCACTAGCAAACTCAGTCTTTGCTTCAATTTAACTGAGAAATGGCTTCCACTAGGGTTTTTGTGCTCTGCAGCCTCCTCGTTGCGGTGCTTCTTATGATCTCAGCTTGCAAACTTGCCGAGGCAATTCATTCATCTCGTTGATATCGCTTCCCCCGGACTTCTCTACATGGTTCGTATGTATGATCAAATGGCACTCCCTACTAATGTTTCATATGAATTAATCATCTCTCGTCATTCTTACGATGAGAAGCCTGTGATAGTCAGGGAAATCCGGGCATGTAAATATTATCTCATTCGAATGAAATGATTTGATAGAACCTGGCAATGGAATTTTGAATCCCATCACATATGTGATAGTTCTGATCTCTACTAGGAAAAATGTCATATATTACATATGCAGATGATATACTGATGAGATATAGTACATATAGTACCATGAACCCGATGACAATCATGAGCACGACCATGACCATGGCCACGGCCACGGCGCATGGGAAATAGCCTGGCTACACAGGCAACCCATAGAAGGAAGTGAAAATAGCGGGAATGTAATTAGATATCTACTGAATTTTAAGTTGCTGCTCCTAGTACGTACTCCTGTGCGTTGTTTATGGAATGTGTGTGAGTGACCAAAAACCGAAGCTTCCAGCTTTACGCGTCGACGAAGATGATATTCCCACTGGCTCACCTGAGCAAGTGAGCGTATAAAGCTCCAGCTTCACATGTCCATTGAAGTGTCTTAAGGACCTGTATCTACTTTCCAATAGGCAAGCTGGCTTACCATTTTAGCAGGACTTCACCAATGGCTGGTCGAGATTTCTCAGCCCCACTTTTGCTTTCGTTTGGGCTTAGATTAGGAGGAAAATTATCTTTCTCCATATGCAATTTCACTGGATCGGGTAGTTTTACCAACTTTTATTTATTTATTTAATGAACCAATTATTTAGAAAAAAGACAATTTTGCTCAATGTTTCGACTTTTGATTTCTTGCGCCCGTACAATGTGTGTTCATGTTTGCTGGTCATCTGAAAAGATATGTGTTACCGTGGCTCAATTAACAACCCTCAATAGCACCAAAACGACAATACTTGTAACGTTGTAAGTATGCATGTCTGAAATTGATTTATAGTAATCCGTTATCGCTGTGAGATTGATAACAAAATAATAGTTAGAACCCTTAAAGAAGTTCTAGCAATGAAAATTTTGTTCTTCATCCATGCGTGTAAAAAAAAAGATTGCGCGTTTCTACATGTCCGCCTATACAATTCCTTGCACAAATGTGGTAAACTATAGAGCGGTAGGTGACCTAAACTTTTAACCGATTTAGGATTGATCACATCCCACAAGGTTCAATTTTCCCACTCAAGCTTACTTGAACAACTTGAGTCGATCTCATTCTGGATGCTGAAATAAGAAAATTTCGGGACTAAACGTTGAACTTGTCGTTCCTCGTAATGTGCCAATGTCAAGATCCGCGAATGCATCCTAATAACCTTGGAACCATTAGTATCCATGACCTTTTATATGACTATACGAAACCATCTCGCCAGAATTTTTTTGCAGTCTAAGGCTGAAACTTGCCAAGTTGTTAGATAAATCCAAACTATGTTTAATGTATAAGAAGACAATCCTCTTACTATAGGTAAGATCTAACAGGCGACGCTCGTTTTGCTTGGTCTGCCAGCAAGTTCCTTTCTCTACGCTTCTGAGGCTATAAATATAAGGTGACCTTACCATGCAAGTTCGATTCTCATATTCATCACTTAGAGCAAACTCGAGTTCTTTGTTTCACTGCCTTCAGGTGCACTGAGGAATGGCTTCCTCTAGGGTTTTTGTGCTCTGTGGCCTTGTCTTCGCCATGCTTCTTCTCGTCTCCTCTTACGAGGCTGCAGCTCGCGAGCTTGTCGAGGACACTAATTCATCTCGTAAGTTTCCACTCTACTTCATCTATCTTCTCTGTATACATACTTCATATATATAATTTGTTGAATTTTTGTGCGCATGTAAGAGAGCATGAAGGAATATGGGCTCGGGAAAGGCCACGGTAGTCTTGGGAAGGGGTACAGCCGCAGAGCTCGTGTCCATCGCGACAACGACGACCATGATCATGATGACGACGACAACGACGACGATGACCACAACCATGGGCATGACAGCCATGGCGGCCCCGGTGATCATGGGAAGAAGCATTGTCACGACGGCCAACAGAAAGAAGAAATTAAAATAACCTGAAATAACTAGAAAACTACTGAAGTGCCATATGTTGCTCCTCCTAGCTAGTACAGTGTGTAAGGGAAAGTGTGTGACTGATAAAGCTCCGAGCTCTCTATACGTCAAGGAAGATGATATTGCCCCTGTTTAGTATTTATAGATACTTTCATGTACTGATGGCCGATGGATATGCATTCTATGGAAAAAGGCATATATTTGAAACATCTTGCGGAATCATAGTACTTCCCAACGATGCGAACATGTAATCAGTAAAAGAAATGAGCAAAAAGAGTGAAAAAGTCTGGCTTGCAACAAAATTATTATACAGGAAATATACATCTGTACTTGGTTCAAAGGCGCTTATAATTATCATTTTCGGAGCGGCGAAGTGGACATAAGTATTGAGTTTCTCCTCTTGTAGCACTCAGCCATACACTCCCTACGGAAGACGTGCTTGAAAGGCAGGCGAGCAAACGAAGAGTCGTCTTCAAATTCCTCCAGTTTGATCGAACATACGTCCTCTTTGACTCACCAGGCGTGAGCATCTCCGTCGGCTCATCCAACCATCTCGCCGGAGAAGTGATACTGCTTGACAGGTCTTCAAACGAATGCAAAGACAGCGACGCGAAAATGCACGATCCGGCTCGAATCGACATTGCTCGGTCCAGTGCCAACTCGAGTGTCTTCCAGGATCTCCTGGTGCTCGTCTGCAGGGATGGGGAAACTGGCCAGGTGCGGGTTTACAACCCCCGTGACCGTGTGCTACCCGTCGACCTTAATCCCGCCTCGACCAACGTCAAACAAGATTGTGTTAATCTATTCGTTCATTAGGCAGAAAGGTCGCACGATGCCTCGGTCCTATTGAACGGCCGGAACGTCTGAGTCTCGTTGTTCGGCATACAAGACCATGGGCAAAGGACCTGGTTTTATAACATGTGTGGGGCTAGCTATTAAGGTTGCATCTGGAAAAGATTTGGGAAGGGATTTTAAGCATCCAAAGCTCTTTGAGTCAAATATTGGGTGTTTAGTAAAATTATTGGCACCCACCTTGAGGAAAAGTCAGCCTCTTGCGACCTCAGATGACGGTCGCTGGTGACAAATTTGGATTGTCGACGACCGCTTGCCCTTAGTCGGCGAAAGGCCAATTGTTTTTTTTTTTTAATAACTAAAGTTTTTATAAATATAATTTTTCCAAACACTATTTTACTCAAAAGTACTTCACCATAAACTTTTAGATTACAATTTAACAAACACAATTTTCATTTTTGAAAATTCTTTTAACTTACGGTCTTTTGCATTTTCCCAAAACTTTTCTCAAAAATCCAATCAAATGCACCCCAAGTTTTTTCTATAATTTTCGATATATTACTAGAAATTATTTAGTTGTTAGGCAAAACCACGTTGTAAGCTGACATGGCATGCATTTTTGTATTGAAACCAATGAATAATTGACACGTCTATGACGTGGCAAACAAATAAAAGAATTAAAAACCAGCCTTTTTTTTTTTTTTTGGGTCTCTTCTTCATTTTCCATCCACGGTCACTTTCTCCATAGAGTCACCAGCAGAGTCGCCGGCACTGCATCCATGCCGACCACTACCGCACGTCCATGGCCGAGCCATCCCTTCGTCATTGCGATGGCTCGCAGTCGTTGCCGTCCATGGCCAAGCCACTCACTTTGTTGCAGCTCGTCCATTTGCTGCAACAGGACAGGGCAAAGAAAGAGAGAAAGATTCCCGCACTGTTGCGACCGGAGAAAGATTATTTTATTTATGTGCCACGTCATGAACAAGTATCAATTTTTATTGGATTTGAAAAAAAAATTAATGCTAAAGTTAGCTTATGAATACTGTGCCGTATGTTACCTTCTCTCAATGAACGAAGATCGAGGTGGGCTTAGAAAGTACGTTCGGCACTTTTTAAAGAGTAGTGGCATTTTTGGCCCAATCGAAATCTGTTAACAAAAATTAAAGTGCAAATTGGAGGACTCTAAAGTGAGGGAAATATTCGATAAGGAAAACCAAAAAAGTGGAAGAATAAAGGGACATATGCAGGACGATATCGGGAATAAAGTTGAGATAGAGTTTTCCCCAAAAGAGTACCACTTTTGGATCGTTGCAACTTGCACCCTTTTTGCTATCGAGTCCTCAGATTTGATTTTATTTGCGCAGTCCCCTAACTTATGCTGTTTGTAATTACGTCCTCACTTTTTATTAAATTTTGCGTCGCTCTAAAGGAATGAGCATCTACCATGGAGCATAAACATTCTCTGAACCTAAATTCTAGTTCGACAAATTTCTTGACAACCTAGTTATATGAACTAGGCCATTATGCTGTGAGGCATCACCAATAATGACTCTCAACCGGCGGTGATCAATGGCTGAAACTTAATTGTGATGATCCGACGATTCTAAGCATAAGGACTTGATGCCTTCATGTTATAGTAGACTGATCCTAGTATAACATTATTTCAAAGAGTGGTGATAAAATCTCCGACAAAATGGGCTGAAAAGGTTTCCGAAAACTCATGACGATAGGAATGTAATTTTATCAAGTTTCAAAGGGCAAATTTTTTTATGAGTGAGAGTCGGAATTTGCATCGGTCGAAGAGCAAATCGTATTTCTATACATATGATAACAATGCTACACCACATTAAGATAAGTATATAATCTTCTAGGTAGGTCTAATTGCACGACGGATAGACAAAAGAAAAGCATCATTGGGAATAAAGGAGCACATTCATTATCCTGATCAATAGAACAATGAGTATCAAAAAAGATTATGATGAGCACCTATCTGGGTTAATTTTTGTATCGATTCATCGAATGCGGATGTAGTGAAAGTCAGACATAATCAATTACATTGTGAAAAACATATACATAGACGAAAGATCGTGTTTTCTTAAAGACCAATGTCAATTTTTTTTTCCCAGTAATTGAGGACCCAATGTTAGCTTTGAAAATTCTTGAAATGTGAGTAACCGATTTCGTAAGAACAACGTTGTGCACATTAAATTTACCCCGAATGCCTCGTACCGCATGTCAGAACTTGGGCCTCAGCCTCTCCACGAAAGCCTTGCACTCTTTAATGGCCCTCTCGTCCACCCCGTTCCTGATCAGCTGCGGGAAGAACAGCCACATGGCGGTCGCCGCCACGAACCCCACCGTCAGCGGCGTCGACACCGCCCTGCTCAGCCTCCACCTCTCCCCCACCGCCGCCTTCGCCGCCACCTCCACCACCACGCACAACCCCTGCAGCACGAAGAACTCCGTCACCTCCCACGTGGGCCTCGCGCGTGTCATGTAGTAGTACAGCAGCTCGTGCATCAGCCCGGACACGAGGAACGCCGCCATGACCGCCGCCGCCGCCGCCGCCCACGTGGCCCGCAAGCGCGGTTCGAGGAACGACTTCAGGGGCTTGTACACGGTGTGCCGCAGGGCGTTGGTCACGGTGAGGTTCCACCTCCTGCCCCAGAAATCTTGGAGTGACGTAGACAGGTAGGGTTCGTCGGAGGGCATCTGAAGCTCGACGCCGAGGACGGCGCGCGCGGCGGCGTTGCTCAGCCCCATGATCATGTCGACGTAGAGATAAAGCATGCACGAATAGAGAAGCAGGACCAGCTTCGGGTGCCCCTACAAGCACAGTTCCCCGATTCCAACGCGAATGAAATGAAGTCAATAGCAACTAATTCGAAAACGACAGGAACCCGTCAAAATAAACAAACTCTTGAATTCTTATTCGATTTCGACACAGGAAACCGAATAAACATGCCCAACCTGCAATAGCAGCCTGTCCTGGTGGTCGTACACAAGGACTGAGATCCCGAAAAGGAGCACTTTTGAGGGCAAATTGAGGGGCAATTTTGGGGTCTGGGGAGATGGGTAGTCTTGCGCTTGCCTGATTTTGATGGGGAAGCACGTGAAGAGTATGAAGAGGAAGAGGGACTTCGATGGGTCGGGATGGGAACCGGGACTGGAGGAGAGGGGGCCCTTGCCGAAGGAGAAGAGGAGGAGCTTGAAGGAGGCGAGCCAGGTGATGAAGAAGGAGGTGACGCCGGTGGGGAGGACAGTGGAGAGCCGGAGGGGGAGGGCGGCGAAGAGGGAGAAGACGGGGAGGAGAGAGAAGAGCCGGAGCTTGCCCGGCGGCAGGCTGGCGGAGACGAAGTAGCAGTAGCACACGCACGCGAGGACCGTGAGCCACACGCTGATGAAGTTCCGTGCTTCCTCTTCCATTTTCCTTCTCTCTCTTCCGCTAGGCGCTCCCCGTCTCTTTCCTTAAAGTATCGTGCGTCTTAACTTGATGATGTCTTTCGACCATAAAAAACTTGATGATGTCTGCACAGACAGACACCACCCAATATTTTCTCCTGTCTATGGGGGATGAATAGGCAAATCCGTTCTTGATTTGCGTCTTTTCATCGAGCAGTAGAAGTACTAGCCACGTGAAGGGAAAGTGGTCCGGTTGGGCCTAACTGGTGAGAAAATATTGGCATTTAATAATTGGAAGCGATTCTCATAATTTCGTACACCAGTATTGAATAATTGAATTAGGATGAAAAATTGTTATATATGGATTTGTCTTTCTACAATTCGTGTTTTGTCTCATGTTGTTCAAATGAGATCGTGTTCAATAGAACGAAATCATTCTAATGTGAATATTTATTTTGACCGTAATTACATTTCCCCTATTACTTCTTCTAAAGAATTTGGAATGCATATTCATTAAAAGTAGTATTAAGAAAGCCATAAAGTAATTAACTTTGAAACATGAATTGTTATTATCATAAAATAAGAGTAAACTTTATATGCAATTCAACCCAATTGAAGGGGAGAGGAGACATAATTGAATGTGTCCAGAGCTAACCAAAACTTGAAAATTCTAAGTTTAGATGACATAAGTGATCATCCGTGCTATTGCTACTTTCTCTATCCATAAGTAGTTATGAACAATCCTGCTACTGAGGCCAATCTATCTTGCTCATTTGTTGGCAACTGTTTTTTGATATGTCATTTCTATTTGCTGTCTATTGTTGTTTCGAATATCGCAAGCTAACCTCTTTGACCCTGAGTATGATAACATCCTTGCATAACATGAGCATTCCACCAAATAAGAGGAATGCCCACTTCAAGGCTCCACCCATGAAATTGACCTCGATAATAATAGCATTATCACAACAATTACTTTAAGTGCTTCCCTTTCTTCCTCATATATTACATTTTTGAGATATTTTAGACATTTCGATACCATTCCCTTCCATTTTAAATTTTTCATCGTAACAAGCAACTACAAGAATTATAATGCCTCTTCTATTCCATTCCTTCCTGAACTTCGTTTCATTTTTCCTCGTACCATTTCATTGCGGCAAACGTGGTATAACATGCGATAGGCCTTGGTATAAATTAATCCCACGGTTATGTCCGGGCATAAATTACGGGTGTCAGATAGTCAAATCAAAACAAGGACTGAAGTTGAAATCCGATGGTGGCGGAGCTGAGCCGCATGCTGCACAGTATTAAACTACTCAGTCACCACCAATTCCTCCTCGGCCAGTGTGAAGAAGCTGTCTTTATTGACCAAAGAAACTTAAAAGAAAAGACTTCGCCAGATTGTAAAAGGCACGCCACTTGTGAAGGGGATTGCCGACTCCGTCACATTTTCTACTCAGTCATTGTCAAGTTTTTTATTACAATTTTTCCAGTTCGATCCCAAACATGTAACATTTGTGTCAATTCTCGGTCCACGTTGATGTATCAATTTTTTGATTTAAATAATTTATTTATTTTTCTCTTTTTTTCTTTTTTCTTCTTCTTCTGGTCGATCCAAAGGCTAGGACTAGTAAAGCTGACCTCGCCAACTATTGGGGTAGGGTGTGGCGAGGGCAAAGTTGAGCTCGCTCAAATCTGACTTGGCAAGCTCCACGATGGCGAGGGGGAGGGCTCGTCGAGCTTGCCCTCACCTAAATCTGGCTGGGTGAGACCTTGGCTAGCACCACGACAATGAGGGCAAAGGTGAAGGCTAGCCTCACTGTCGTTAGGCAAGGTCGAGCTTACCCAAATCTTGCTAGGCAAGACCTCAACTAGTGCCACAAGGTCAATCTCACTAGCCCTAGCCTCTAGCGACTGGCTAGCGGAAGAATAAAAGAAAAAAAAATAGAGATAGAAAATATTAAAAATTCTAGATAGCCATCATCGGCTAGCATCCACATCAATACCCGACGACTAAAATTGATATGATAGATTGAATTGACACAAATGCAAAATATTTAAAACTAAATTGACTAAAAATAAGTTCATGATTGAATTGAAAAAATTGTAGTGAGTTTAGAACTGTTTTAATAATTTTCTTTTTTACAATTAGTGATGGAGCATATTGTTACAGGATACAATATATCATTTTCTAGTCGACAAATAGGCATATTGCCGTTTGTTCTTATCCCATCCAACCATCAAGGTGCCAACAAAATGTATAAACCTCGTCAATTTCAGCGCATATAACTCTAGCCGTCACGACTCATGACATTATACGAGAGAATCCTAAAGCAAAAACCAAGGGTAAGGTCAGGACAAGTTTGATCCTTTCGTTTTCATACGGAATTCCTTCTTTAAGATCTATCCAGCGAAACCTCCTCAACATCGTGCTCAGCAAACCTTAGGCCCACCAAGTCGGCCAATTCCGAAGCGCGTACAGGCGGTGACGTTCTTTAATTGCTATACTCATTCTCCAAATTTAACATGCTTTCCATTCCGTTAATTCAGACAACTTACAAAGCTTTGAAATTTTAAGACTTGTTTATATTTTCGTGATAAATTTTAATACGTCTAATGCATTTGTCAGGCAGACTGCCTGAAAACGATTGGATCGTATTGGAAGTTTCATATCGACGCATTCGGTGAAGAGTCGTACAAACTGCAGGAAGGTCTTTGGCCAGGGAAACTCCGATCCAGAAGCATGCTGTGATGGCAGCAGAGCGGACTTTACCATCCCCAAGGGGATAGCAAATTGGTGGGCGACGGACATATAAATGACACGGTGCGCCGAAACCACTTTTTTCGTAATAACCATGGAGAGCATGGCCTGATGCATGTTTAGACCACATCAGAAAAAAGAAAGGAAAAAAGAACTACAACAAAAAATTGACAAACCGAAATATACACCTTTCGGGCTGTTCAACGAATGCACGTCATTCATTTGCTTCATCAATTTTTCCGACCGCCTCTTTTGCCGATTGTATTTCTCCTGCGTTCTCTTCTCGGACTGACAAAATGATGTCTGAGAGGGATGTTGGTCGCGATTCAAGTTTGAAGCTGAAAGGAAAGACAGGGACTCCTCCCTCAGTGACCTGTAGATATTGATCCTATATCCTACATCTGCTCATTGGTCATTCACACGCAGGAGTCTCCTCGTTGTCAAGCTGAGAGGAGACTGTCGTCGTATCGGAGACATTATCGTCAATGGTCATGTTTGACACTTCACCGCTCAAGGAGGAGTTCTCGTCCTCCTCGTTTACGGATGGTGCTGGGGAGGCATCAGGAGTAGCGACGGTGATGGTTGACTCGGCAGGGCTGGGACATGATTCCGAGTCCGCCATGGGCTGTTGCAGACTCCAGTACATGATGCTGGCTGCTAGAGTGAGCATCATCTTCTGGTTTACCTGCCCCACCCATAAAATGTATTAATTGGATTCACAAAGGAGCACACTAGAAGACTTCTACATCTGCACCTCATGTAAGCTAAAAGATTGAAAAGTTAGTCCTTTTGCCCATGCAGTTAAGTGAACCTAATCATCAACAATGTCAATGCTAGCTTATCACAGTGTTATCTCTTAGACCCAAACAAAACGAAATGATTTCGGAAGAAATGGCAATGCCAATTTCCTCAAGAATTAAAACAGATTCTCCTAACAGAGTAAACAGTTGATGACTTTCCATTCTTACCTCCATGATGTCCTCAGGTAGCAAGAAGATGGAACAGCCAAGCTTTCTTGCGACACTGATTATATATGTTGCATTCAACTTCTTTTCTTCCACTGTAAAATCACCGAGCACAGGTACCCGTTATTTCAAATCAGTATCTTCGCAGAATTTTGAAAGCGAGAACTATAATTGAGCATGCCAATGAGCTGTCAAAGAAAATTAGGTGCAGCCATCATCGCACTGTCAAAATCTTACCACTTTCGCCTTTTGTTACAAGATTCCAATTGACCACCCTTGGTTCCACTGAACTCAAAAGCTCGAGGAAGAATATTCCATTAGATAAACTCTTATCCTGAATCAAAGGTTTCACATACCATTAGCAGATATAAATAAGAATTCCAATTATAAAGGGCTGAAAAGTTCTGCCTCAAAAATGACCTTGAAGCTCTCTATCTGAGAAGTTCTTCCCGTGCTCTTGACTTTCTCATTTGCCCAATTCAGGATATCGGCATCTGTGATCTCCTTTCCATGGGAGTGGAATCTCAAGTTCTTTAAAAGTTGAAGCATGCTAAATCTCATCAACTGCCATAGGAAAGCTGAAAAAGATGCATACAAACTTGAGCTTCTTGTATAAGGACTAACACTTTGTAGCCCCATCATAAGTATCATCAAAAGCAATTGCAGACATCAAATATAGCAAACCTCAAATAGATCAACCACTCTGTAATTTTTTCCTAAATCTTCCACTGATTAGATTCAGGGAAAGGGTACTAGCAATACTACAGAACATGACATCCTAGGTCCTAATAAAATTGTCTGAACTTTGAGGCCATAATCAACCTCAAATCAAAATTTACTTGAAAAGTTACTGAAGTGAAATTTCCAGTGGATCAAATAATGTTGCGTTCTAAATAATCTGAAAACCGAAGAACTGAAAATTGCCTCAATGGTTTAATTTTTGAACACACGAAAAAAGTAGCAAGTTGACTTACATGAAAACCAAAATTGAATCGTTCAATGCCTAATTACAACCATGATTGAATTATTTCATCTCACTAGTTTGAATAAGGGAAACAACAAACGTGAGGACCAAATGATGATTCTGTATCAGAAAACTCTTGAATTTAACTGACAAAGATTCTTAGAAACCAGAAAATTACCGAGTATAAGCTTCTTATTTCCCTGAACAAAGTCATTTCCAGCTACATTCACCAGAGAGAACTTCAACTGCTTTCCAATCCTAATTACTTGATTGCAGTTCTCTACTTTTCTGAAAGGCATCTTGATTGGAGGTTTCGATGCCTGCTTCCAGTTAACTGACCCAGGAGAGACCTTGTCAAGCACTTCCAGAAGTACGCATCTGCATACGTATAAAATTTCAGTCACGCTAATTTGGAAGAGGTACTTGTTCTTATCTTTCTTAACTTTAGGCCTGGAGACATGAATGCATACAACAAGTTCAGGCTTGCTTTTGAGAAAAAAAGGATAACGAGAAAGAAAAGCTCTAAAGAATTTCAGGAAAAATCCATCCTATGCTAGGGTAAATCTCGTATCATTTAACTGAAAACTAGCATCAGGACAATTAGAAAAAGAAACAGTGGTAGATAAGATAAAGGTGACACAGGAACGAATATTTACCCATTTCTGACATCCTCAAAGACATTGTTGACATAGCTAACTATACCCAGACTATTAATCCAGAGGCGGAAGCATCTTTCTTCTCTTGATGTCTGAATATCATCAGTCATCATCTCTGCATATGTAACACTTTTGCTGTCTGTAGACAGGCCATTTCTACAAAAGTAATCACATTAAATTCTCTTAGTCAACATGAGATTTACATACAGTAAATGAGAACAAAAAACTAACAATTAAAAGTAACCTTATCCTGCAAAGGCAAGCAAAGACAGGGTACAAGTAAATTGAATTTTTCAAGCACAAGGGAAGAGAAGCCATACTAACAACAAGCAGAGCTTAATGCCTACTCAATTGTAAATTAATTCTTGTGGACGTCAGGAACATTCTTGATCCAACACATGTCAATCCATACTTTTCTGAAAGGCACGATGCACCATAATATTGGTCCTAGGTTATAAGCTTATACTTTCGGCTTTTATATTGTTTGTGCAGCCAAAGTATGTTCACCAAAAATAACAGCAGGCTACTCCTATTTGATATGAAAAAGCATCTCCTAAAATAATCAGACAACCAAATATTTGATTTTTTGTGAAGTGAAGAAAAGGCACGTTGTCAATTTCAGGTTCTACCCTGTCTACAACGACAGGGTACATTTAAAAATCCCACTTCTCTCTTTTGATAAAGCAGAGGAATAAGAATATGGGTGTGGTGTACAATACTCAGAGACGAAACTTCACCCAGAAGATATTATCTTCATCCTGAAGGTCTCTCACACAAGCTTAACACCAATTTTTAAAGACAGCAACAAGTAGTACTCAAAACAAGACGTCCAAAAAAAATACTCAGCACAACGTACAGCTCTTCAAATTTGTACCTTTGATGAAATATTTGTGCAACAAACGCAAGATTTAAATTTGATGAACCCTCAACAATATCTTTTGGGGTTAAGTATCTTTTGCAGTCCATTTTCTCAGCATGATCAAGTATCAGTTTTGCCCTCTCATTTGGATCTTTTGCATCTAGTGTGGCTGGACTGCAGTGCTCTGGAGCAAGAACATTCAGTAGATATGCATACGCCTCTCCATCCTGCATATAAATGGCACAACAAGTTCAAGGTTGAAATTATCCATATAAAAACCAGAAAGTATAATGGAATTGCAAGCAAATGTGGATAACTTCTGTGGGAGATAAGTTGTGCTGCAATAGTTCCCTATAGGGAGGAAAGGAAGAGAAGCATGAATTAATCTCTAAACTACAATCCAGGGCGGAACCGTTGATATTGCTGTAAACATGTGCAACATTCTTGACAGAGGCATAGTCATACTAAATAATACTAGAAGACAACTTCTTGGCTTTGCACTAAACTAGTAACCAGTCTTTTCTAACATTGAACTGACTCATTAAAATGAATATTTCACTAACTCCAGCCTGCAAAATCAAGTAAAATAATAATCCTTCTTGAGATTACCTTTACATCAGAAGAGAAATTCGAAACAGTTTTCTTGTAGCCTGCTTTCTTGAGATGAAAGTTCATCCATCTCAATAAAACCTTCTCAGGGGCTAGACCCATGAGCTCCTCAACATCCTGCGGCACCAAATAAAAAAATAAAACATATGATGGATAGACTTTGATTTTTCACTTTAAATAGATAAATGAACAAAGATAAAATTGACCTCAATATTAGCAGTAGATATAAGCCGTTATACCTTGCTATCATCTACCAATTCCACGAGTTGAGGTGTCTTCTTGAGGTTGAGATCGGCTAACAATTGAATCTAAAATTGCCATATTAATCTGATATCAGGACAAGTAACATTAAAGAGATAACCAGTGTGCAACATTCTGTACTGAGATGAGGTCGTGATGGAAGTGCCGGCGTCAAAGTATCCAATTGTTTAAAAGTTCAAAAAAATCCACATGTGCAAGAAGCTTTGGATTTTACCTTTATAATCTGAGAAATCAATCCAAGCACCAGATGCGGCTGCACAAATTTTGAAAGGGTTTAATTAAGACTATGGAAACATCAATCATATTTACTGAAGAACAAACAAAAAGACTGATGACACATTCTTACCCTTCCTTCAATCAAGTCTTGCGTGCCTATATTGACCACAGTACAACCAATTGCCTTTGCTGAGTTGAGACACAGAGTATGGTTCTCATTCCTCTCCCATGGATTGAGCACTCGCTTGGTATTGATAGCTCGCTCATCAATTGTCCCGGGCACAGCAACATTGATGAGCTTGCTGGATCAGGCCAAAATGCATATCAAAACTCGAGCTATGATACCAGCATAAGATGACAAAGAAGCAAATAAAATGACAACGCCTGCTTACCACAGAAGAACTCCATCTCTAGCAAGATTAAACAAATCGTTTGTCGCTGGATCTACTGGAAGGAATTGCTTCAGAAATGGGTCATCTCGGAGATAGCTGTTTATGTGAGCAACATAAGATGCCTTTTCTGATTCACTGATTGTGTGGAGGAGGGTGGTTGTGGTAGCCTTGAGAAATGAAGAAGAGTTCTTTGAACTTCCCCTATTAGATGCAGCTCGAGCATGCAAACTCACATAGGTCTGTGGAATTTGTGCAATTAATAGCATGTCATCTCGAGGAAGGAATTGCAGCACTAAAACAATTTAATTTGAATGCAAGGGTGTAAATCATGAATAGGCTCCATCATTTATACTCTGCAGATAACTATTTCAGATCTATAACCTCTTCGGTAGATTTTTGACACTCCCAGAGCATTCATTTTTGAAGTCCCTCCCAGAACATTTCACATATATAAACCTTTGTTTCTACACTTCAAATTGGGGATGAATACAGCACAAGGACAGACAAAGAGAAGAATGCAGAAGAAGATGAACATTGACTCACCCTGAGAAATTCTTCAAAATCAATCTCTTTGCTCATGCCAGACTTTGACTCGGCCAATATTACCCCAATCTCCTCCTCGGAGAAGGTTTCACTAAAAGCTTTCAACTTCACCAACAGAGATGGCAAATCTTTAACAGTGACTTTGCCATTTTGGTTCTTTATTGAGGTGAACTACAAATTGGAATCCATCATTAACTTCATTGTGATCTGTCAGATCTTAGCAGAAGAATCGGAGCGATACACAATAAGCCATGAAAACTCACTTTCGATTTTAGGCTACGGAGCTCAACCTGAGTGAATTGGCTCTGTAGCCATGGATCAGACACGAGAACACCAATAAAGCTTGACATATCCACCGTAGTTCACGTGGAGAAGTCTAAATAACTTCGTGATTTCAGTGTCACCAGACACTACAAGGAGAGCCAAAGAAGAGTTTCGAAGTAGAATAGGCAACCAAAAACCTGAATGCACGAAGTTTCGAAGATCCAGATTATAATGTCGTATAAACTTGTGATTCAAACATGACTCAAATGAATTCTAAACAATCAGAATCAATGCAGTAGTTAGCGTTTCCACTAAAACAAAAGCCAAACCAATCGAGACACGCTCTGGAGCAGAAATACAAGGAAAAACAACTCTGTTTTCAACCGATGATCGAGGAAGCTCGCATCATCAAGTCATGCCAAAACATGCAAATCTCCTGGAATTATTCTTTTCATTCTTTTCAAACAATCGACCGTACGAACACATGTTCCAGTACACAATCCAAACGAATCAAACGGAGCTGAAGCAGCCGAAGATCATCGCTGTGGCATCGCGACACAAGCGAAATTCAGGAACTCAGAAGCAGCCGAACACTGTTGAATCGCCCCAGCTCGCGGCCGTTCATCGAGAACCGACCGCATTGACAGGCAAAGCTCGAATGACCAGAACAACCGATGCAGGATCAAATTACGAGCGGAGAAGAAAAGGATCAGGACTCCAACACGACGACGACGACGCGGATCACGGAGCAAACGCAAGGTCGCGGCAATGAGAATCGGGAGCGGCGTCGAAGAAGGAAGCCCCCAAACAAAAAACTTACAGATGCGGCATGCACCGATCGCGAGCAAGAGATCGAAGGCGAGAACACAGTAAAAAGACCAAACGCAAGTCGCACCTCCGAGAAACCGGACACTCCCGTCGAAGCCTCGACGGCGCGACGTCAGTCAACTTCCTCGAAACCTTGCTGACAAGCCACGCACAAAAACAGGAGAAAGAGAGAAGAAGAAGAAGAAGAAGAAGATGGAGAGCATTCGATGTTGCCTTCGAGAGAGAGCAAAGTGACGCGAGATATGGAGAGAGAGAGAGAGAGAAGGACGGCAGGGCAGGAGACGCGCTAAGGACCTTGAGGCCAGCGAGGAGCGAACTGTCGCTCGAAAACCAACGAGGGGGCGGGGGGCGGTTGGCGCCACTCGCGAGTGCGGATGCGGACAGTACTCGCGCCGCCCGTGAAAGAACCCGCCCGATCTTACGTGTGCCGCCTTTACAAGTCGACAGGCTGCTTTAATTCCTCCGTCTCATTTACCGACCGGTCGGTCAGCTCATTCATGGCGCTCGGACAAGACGAGCCGCGGATCGGACCCAAAGGAGAATATATTATTCTTGGAAAAATCGATCGGGATTTGTACGGCTAACGTGGGTATCTCGATGACAATAGTCGTGGACCAATTTCGACCGACTTCGCGTATTAATTGGAAAAATGTGAACTTACATTGTACTTTATAAAGTCCTTTCCCTTTGAATTTTTTCGTGGACTCGCTTTTTTGGCGGTGGGCTTTGAACTCATATGTTTTTTTTTTTTTTTATTGGGCAATTCGTCGAAAAATAAGAAATGAACAAGGTACAAAAAGTATGACAGTGAAGTATGATAGGATTGAATGACACGATAAATTAATAAAAAATTCTAAATTCATTTGAGATATTAATTTACAATTATATCCTTGCGATGTGATGGGGTTGCACAAATGCACACGTGAGAGACACACATGCACATAAATACATTTTTTGTTATTTGATACACTAATTATTCTTGTGATATTTGTAATACCTTGAAAATCGATTATGCCATGTTCAATAAACATCATCATCCTTGTTAACGTTATTTTGTTGAAAAGTTAGCATGATGACACTTGTTAATCATGGCTTTGAAAGTAGAGGAAAAAAGTGTTGAGACCGTCGACGACAAAAAAGATATACAATTCACAAAAAGTATATTACTTCCACTGGTAAAATCTATATTTCAAATCCCACATTAAATGAGGCTTCACGAATGTCTATAACATGTCTCAGCAGTGTAAGGCAACTTCGAAGTATCCTTCAACCTGAAAAATTTGCCAAAAAGATATCCAATAAAACTCCCACCCACTCTAAAGCGAATCGATATGGTAAATATCAAATGATGGGCAACCTGATTAATTCTAGTAATTAATAAACAACGAACAAAAGGATAATTTAGAATGGTCAATGTCAATATCCTCTAATCTCATGATTTATCGTTTCTTCTTCATTCTACAACAACTTCAAATGTGTTTGTTTTACTGAAAATTTCGTGATAAAGACAAATATTTGGAATGATATCATAAAAAATCTCAAATGTGTACATTTAAGACAATTTTATCTCAAATTAGTATGTTAACTTATATATTTGTAACAAATTTACCTTTTATTAGTTTCCGTTAACTTTTTCCGTAAGATTACTAAATTTAATAACACATGATAGTTGGTAGTATATAAGTTTGGGATTTTAATCTTCATTATTTTTCGTTTTCAATTTAACAAAAAAATAACATATGATAAATTTGTCACAAATGTATAATTTTGGATTTTTGTTGTCAAAAAATTAGTTTATAATAAATTTATCATAAGTATACCGGTTTAAAGTTTTTAATTGTTAAAAAGTTAAGTTATAATAAATTTGTCATGAGTATATTAATTTAAAGTTCTTCATAATATTAATCCAAAATCTTTTCAAGAAAAATTATCAATTTTTATTTATTTGGTAGCATGGAAAAAGTGATTTTCTTTTTACGAGAATCGCTTTCCCTTGATTAAATTTTTTTTTTCAATTCATAAAAAAAAACGTTTCTCGTGAATTATTTCCCTATTCCTTCCGGTAAACGGACGCGAAATTTATTTTCAATAGACATGGAATCAGCCTTGTCCATCTTCATTCGGCGCCACGTCGGATCCAGATCGTGGGCTTCGTTGCCATGCGCTCGTTGAGAGCATTGAAGAAACGAAGAAGGCCCTTCGCTAGCGGACACCTGATAACCGACCAACCCACCCGTCACGTCATTCTATTCCTCGTCATGTCATGTGCGCACGACGCCTGATGAGCCGAGTCTCTCCTCGCCCAGTCTCCGCTCGAGCGAGTCCCGTTCACGCGCACGCATTTTAATGATGGCGACCCAACAGAGATTTTCTTCTTTTATTATTCACGAAAAGAAGTTTAGTTTATTGAGTAGGCTTCACGATCTTACAAATATCTCATCGAACTCTCAAGCATCAAATTGAATTAATTTCAAAGACTCTTGTTTGGGAGCTTAAATATGGTATGGGATTTCCTTTTTCCTTTTTCTTTTTTCAGTGATGCGAATGTTCTTTTTTTTGGTAAAAATCTCTAGCCTCATTTGCCTAATCTCTGCAAATTTTGACATACATAATAAGATGGTAAACATTTCGAGGACAAAGTACGGAATTTAATTCTTGGTGCTAGTTATAAGGGCATGCAAAATGAAATAGATAATGAAAATGAGTAAAATTTGTTGTTTGATGAAATAAGTTTCAATTGGATAAGATAGTTAAATTCAAAATTTATGGGAGATTGACAAAATAAATGGCATTTATATCAATTTTTCTAAATTATCAATTTTTCAATGGGTCGATATTTACTATCTATCATATACGTTTAGTTTGTCCACTATTCATGATTACTTTTGTTAATGAGTGCACTACTTAAGCAACTAATGAAGAAATTTTACGATTTTTAATGTACAAATTACCATTGTGTTATAACAATTGATACCTTAAAAAGAGGATTATTTCAAATGGTGTGTACTTTACTAGTGCTCAAGGGCTTGTTAATAACATCCATTTAATATTTGCCATATATAATTATTCACTTTGTCATAGCTATGGGTTTCTTTATAGATTCATATGGTTTATACGAATCCATGCACAGTTGAAATTCTTAAAATTTATAAGATCCTAACTAACAAATCAATCAGTTATCTTCTACAATCCAATCTAACGTGCTCCCCATCCTTGAAAAATCAAAATTCAAATGCTCTAGTTATAATGCAATTACAAATAACAGTTTTCTCTACAAAGATATAAGTTAGTTTATAGAGATAGAATTGATCACATATATTGATTTTCATTCTGTAAATTGATATTCGACCAACCGAGATGAAAAAGAAGAAGAAGAAGAAAACGACGACGTGTCGAGCCAAGAACAAGCGAGTAAGCAAGTAAAATTGAAATATCGAGAGGTAAATGGGAGAGTTTTCATCACAAATGGAAGGGAGTCGCGGGCGCATCACCCGTACAAGCTAACTGCGGATTCGGAGTTATGCGCTTGCCGTTTCAACCGGATAACTCGTCCGCGTCACGGACGAAGAGGTACACGCGGCGACCGATAATCGGGCCTTAACTTTCCTCGCGTGCACCGCCAGTCACTCGAGAGGCTCTCCCGGGGGCCGTTCTCGTCATTGCACAGGAACAGCGTGGGGGAGAGAGAAAGAGAGAGAGAGAGAGAGATACAGAATTAATAGGTCGAGAGAGAGAGAGAGAGAGACAGAGTTACAGAGAGGTAGAGAGAGAGAGAGACAGAGAAGGTAGAGAGAGAGAGAGACAGAGAGAGGAGGTCGTGTGTAGAGAGAGAGAGGGAATTTTTTTTTTGAATCGTTAAAATTGATGGTCGGAGGGGCACAGTGAGATGGCCACAGAGCAAGAGATATCGCAGGCTCTCCAGTCCCTCCTCAGGGGCTCCTCCTCCTCCTCCTCCTCCTCCGCCAGCGCCAGCGCCAGCGCCAAGCCCAACGGCCCTCCCCTCACCTCGTTCAGCGACGTCGTCCAGCAGCTCCAGTCCAAGCTCGGCGTCGACCTCTCCCACAAGCTCGACTTCATCCGCGCCCAGATCCACTTCCTCTTCCAGTCCTCCGCCCCTCCCCCTCCCCCGCCCTCGCATCCGCCGCACGTGGTCCTCCCCACCACCACCACCACCAGCACCCGCAGCCGCAGCAGCACCCACAGCAGCACCCGCAGCCGCAGCAGCAGCAGCAGGCGCCCGCCAATTTCCACCCCTCCCCCTCCGCCTTCCACTCCTTCCCGCCCGTCCGCCCCGATCTCCATGCCCTGCACCATCCCCATGTGCACCAGGTCCAGCCGGTCTCCCTGCCGGCCAAGGAAAGGTGCGATCTTTGCGTCGATTTCTGGTCGATTTTGGGGCTTTCTGTGCTTGTTAGTGGCCTGTCGGTGCCTGAGGGAGCGAAAGGTGCGATTTTTATGAGAAATTGTTTTTTATTAGTTCGCCCTTTAGGGAGTTATTAATGGGTTTGTGCTCGTGAGGTGGAGAAGAAGGGTAAAGCAGGCTCTGGTTTTGTTCTTTGCGGGTATTTTAGTGGGAGGGCTAATGGGTCTGTCTGGGGTTGGTTTGTGGCAGGTGGCTGAGAAGATTGGGGATAAAGAAAGAGTGTTGGGTACTTTGAATTTTGGGAGATGGAAAAGGGAAAATAGGCTCGAGGATGGTTGATTAAGCTTACTGTGGTTGTAATAGAACGAATTTTTCGGTTCATGTTGTTGAGATGGGTTATGCTATTATCAAGATGGTGCTCGGCATTAAAGTGTCAAGACGAAAAAGAGACGAAAAAGATATGAACGGTCAGAAATGTCCGTTGAAATGAAAGTTCGTTTTGACAAGATGAATTGGTTCTGGGACAAATGTTGTGCTAGATGGCTGCTGAATTGCTGCATAATATGGCAGAGTGTACGTGTTAGTTGTTGAAGCAGTGGGTAATTGTTTCCATTGGCCATCAATTCCTGGCCTAACATTACGCAGCATTTTTCTGGAAGGGTACCTTCTCGAGGTTATTCTTTTACTGGTTTGAGAAGGCCCTGCCTGTGCTATTTTAATATAACTGCTGAGGTTGAGGAGTGAGAAGTTACTTCTTCCAACTCATTTCTATGTGTGTTGAGTCTATTTGTCTGCTTGCTTCTTTTTGTTGTGCTTCATCAACGTTTCTCTTTGTTGACATATATAAATGCTTTATCAATCAAGTTGTGGTAAAGCTAAATGCTTCAATGATACATTTGGCTTTTATAATTGCAGCGCTCCGGCTAAAGGCAAAAGAAGAGGTGGCCCTGGGGGACTAAACAAACTCTGCAATGTTTCTCCAGAACTTCAGGCCATTGTCGGTCAGCCAGCAATGCCTAGAACTGAGGTTCCAAGTCCTATCATGGCTTTAAATCTGAATTGTCTGGATTCTAACTATTCGCTTACATATTGAGGAAAAATATCTTAACTGTTGTACGTAGATCGTGAGGCAACTATGGGCATATATTAGGAAGAACAATCTCCAAGACCCAAATAACAAGAGAAAGATAATTTGCAATGATGAGCTGCGTTTGGTGTTCGAAACAGATTGCACTGACATGTTCAAGATGAACAAATTACTAGCTAAGCACATCAGCGCTATGGAACCCACTAGTACGTATAGTGTCCAAGCAACCTCTTTTGCAAATGAATATGTGTTAAACTTAACTTTGTGGTGAATGATTTCCTGCTATGTTTTCTTTAGAAGCATCAGAGTCAAAGAAGCTCAAGGTAGAACCTGATTCTGGAGTCAGGAGCAGTACTGAGTCTGGCCCATCAGTCAAAATATCTGAAGAACTGGCAAACTTTTTTGGGGTTAGTGAGCCAGAGATGCTTCAGTCAGAAATCACCAGACGGATTTGGGAGTACATAAATGTCAACCAGCTGCAGGTAGTAGCTGTGACTGAGTTATTGGAAGCATTGCTCATGCTTAGCACTTCTTTCATATCGAGGATTCTGAAGGATAGTTTGGGAGATTGATACATAACTGTTTCAATTTGTTGAGCTTCAATGATTTTGTGCTGATCTGTGACCCTTCAATTTCTTTATCATGAATTGCTTTACTAAGTTGATTGCCACTTTGGTTAAAAGCTGTCTGCAGAATTTTACCAGGATCAATCTGATAGAAAGCTAATGATGCCTCCTAGAGGTCTTGTAGGAGGGCCATGTTCCAGGGGCAAGTTAGTGATCTCATTTTACCCGAAGTCAAAGACTTGGTGCAATAGAACTAAGTCATTTAAAATATTTGGTGTGGCATGTTAAATTTCACTCTGCCAGTTTAAAGCTGAAATTTTACTGACGGAGAGTGTATCCATTATGTCTGCACATTGATGCATGCAAGGTATTACCATTATTACTCTTAAGAGGAGCCAACTCAAGACCCAAGAGGTCTTGAGTTCAGTGCCTCAGCTTCTCTCATCCTTGTGCACCTGCCTTTCAAAATCATCATGCTGTACGAGATGCTTTCTGTTTGGCCACATTATTTTTGCCAAACTAGTGAAGAGTCCAAGTGGAAAAGTCACAGCAAAGTGATAGCGTTGACTTTGTATTGGCTTCATATACATTTTAGGATCCTCGAAACTCGATGCTGATTCTCTGTGATGCGAAGCTTCAAGAGATTTTTGGATGTGAAAGAATTCAAGCCCTTGGAATACCTGAAGTTTTGGCACAGCGACACCTGATCAGAAGATCGTAGTTGAATGTGTTGGCTGGTTAGTAATCTGAGATGGATCTCTGTGATTTCTGTTCTAAATGAATTATACATTTAGTGCTTTCTCAGAAGATCTTAGCACAGGTGCTGCTGGCTGTTGGTTCCCAGGTCTTTGTATTTTCAATATTCTTGAAAAAAGAAATGCAAGATTGTATGAGTTTGTTTTTGAGTAATCTTTTTGAGTCGTACTGTTCTATTTAGTCTAAAACAGCATATATGATTCCTCAAGGGTATATGATCTGAGAGAGTTTCGATGACATTGCTCCCCTTCCTGTCTGGTTTCTTCCGGTTCCTTTGTTGATTGTGTTTTCTATTGAATCTCTTTAGATTAATACATTTTCCAATTTACAGTCTTGTATGCGTTTCTAGATGTTCTAGTTTATCATGCCCATATAGATATGGCAGCTCCAGTCCTATTAAGCCAGTACTGTCATTGCTCAATGTTAGCTCTAGGGATCATTGGTCGTCAGAGTTGCCTCATTAATTGTTTTGTTTCTCTTTTCCTCTCCTTTTCGGTGTGCAGTTGACATGAATAAGAAACACTTAGCCTCGTCTCTTGATTTGCATATTGCTGAACTTGGTTTTTCCATATGTGCTGATATGTCTTACCTCGGTTAAAGCCTGCCTTACATTTGACCGTATTTTGTATCTTGTGCTACTTGCAGGGGTGCCTTGGTTGCTGGACTTGCTGAAGTAGTTTTTATGGATTTCTGCAATTAGTTTTTTTAGGGGACAATTTCGGTTTAGTAAATCTCTCTACCTCTGTACAGGATGAAACTCTTTTGTCTGAAACGGCACAGAAATCGTAGTCTCTGCTTTCCTGACATGGTATTTTAGGTTAGACCTATCCTTGGGAAATTCTAACCCCTGTAAAGTACAATCGGAGAAACATGAATGTGTAGAACTGTGACATTTTCATTTGCAAGTATGAAATGTTATCTGTGCAATGTAGTCTATCCACAGAGCTACTCCAGGTCTCGGTCTAAGCTGCTTAAGAGTTCCACTCGAGAGGGTTGCCAGATCTCAGTCTCATGACCCCGTGGCGCGGAACGTGCATGTCGATGTCGAGTTTCGGAAGCCTCTTTTGACCGCAGATGGACATGCCCGGTATTCAATACCTTCGTCATGGATGATCACATTGTCCTCGAGGATGGATTTGGCACATTTTCTAGAACCAGACCGGTTAAGATTAACGCGGGCCCCTCGATGAAGCTCCTTCTCTTCTGGTCGAAAGAGAGCCATGATTGCCATTTGGCAAAACCCGTACATGTTTTGTGCGTCTTGCTAATTACAAGATCCTTTTCTCAACCTGTTGCGAGATACTCGTTCTATCCATCTTGCATGACGATTTCATGCACAACGTGCGATTTCGATCTTCAACCTGTAAATTTTACCGGTTTACATGATTGGTAACTGATGGCAACAGCACCAAAAAAAAGGAACAAAAAAAAGAAAAACCAGACAGATGCACGTCCGACAAGTTCGGCAAAAAAAAAGGAAAAAAGAAGAAGGAAAATTCGTCATAGACATGTTCCTCATAGGTGTTCACCAAAAGAGAGGAATTCGAGATTCTTTGAGCGCGCATCTCTGTCTACCAGCTGCTTTCCCCTCGAGTCCGGACACCTAGAAGCGACCTTGAATAGCCGAAATGCGTACGCTTTGACAAATGCATGACTTGTGCATAATCTGTGGACGGAAAGTCATACTACTTGCGTCAGTGTTCAAACATCCGAAACCAGTATAGTTAGCCGGTCCTATTCAGTAACTAACACACAGAGTTGTTGCGGCATGGCCCGCCAAATATAGGTCTCATGTAAGCATCGTCGAACTTCCTCCAGTAGGAATGTATAGTGTGCACTGGCCTCTCTATCAACATTGACAAACTGTCCTTTGCACGAAGGAGGTTGGTGGCAGCGGACTCTTCCATGGATAGCATTGGCACAGTCATATCCTCTTTCGGCATTCTTGCTTGTTGAGGTTGCTGACCGTTGGCTGTGCTATGCGGTAGCAGACAATGAATCAGTGGCTTTGTCAGAAACCCGAACACCTGCACTCACCATCAGTTCAATCGGGGTCTCATTAAAATTTATAGAATGCCACCCGTAAAGGGGAAAAGAGGTGCGTGGGTGGAGCTCAAAGCTATGGGAATTAATTCCAGGTAAAGACCATTGACAGACCATACCAATGTACTAAAGAGGACGACGATTATCGTGTTAGTAACCATTGTGGCATTGACAGGATCACTTGTGACTCCAGAATATGTGAACTTGGAATGCAAACAAAGAGAAGTGGCTCATTAGTTTAAGATTATCCAAGCAAGCAAATATCTGTAACTTACATGTAGTTACCTTGGACTCAAAAATTTCTAGCTGAATGTGCAACGCACCTGTTTAAAAGCCAGAGCAATGGAAACTGCCCCTCTCATCAGTCCAGCCCACCAAATTACTACCTAGTAAAGATAGCAAGTTTACTGATGGGGAAACATGAAATGCTCTGCTTCATAGCACAATAAATGGAACGAAAAACCAGGAAAATGTTAACCTGATGGTTGAGGGTAATCATTGATGACCTCTCAGCACGTCTATTCATGTAGTTGGAAAAAACTGACAGAGGGAACACAAATGCAGCACGGCCGACCAATATAAGCATAATTAAGGTACCATAGATGCCTAGTGAAGTCCCTAAACTGCAACAGAGAAAAAGTTGGAAGGAGCAGAGATTTACCCAAAAATGACACTGTAACAGCTTGTCTCCCTAGTAACTTGAATAAAATCTAGATGTTGCAACTAACTGTGCATTTGTAGGGCCACTATGAGTTGATACAATCAAGACGACATCTGAAACAGAAATAGCAGGCATAGACTCTTGAACAAAAATTATCCTTCGTGTTTTGCTATGTCCGATGGCTCCTTCAAGGAGCCACAAGCATATGGCTAGGCATAGTCCCATGTGGACCAGCAACAGCAGACCAAAGACAGCAGGCAACCACCAAAAACTACAGATCCTTCCAGTTCATGGCTTCTCTTCAACTTCTCTAGATAATACGGTTACTTTAGGGAAAAGTCACACAGGGTGTGCCATTTTTGGCCGATACAGCTAGAAGGAAGGTTAAGACAAGATTGTAAGATTGGCAATAGAAAATTGATGTTCTCATTAATAAAGTACTTAACCGTCTTCTTTGAGATTTAAGATATGCATTATATATTATGAGAGGCAAATCGTGTTAACTTTAGCATTTTTGCTCTTTTCAATCGATGCTCCAAAATTTCAGCTCATAGAGTGATGAAAGGGATCAGGGATAAAAGAAAATGGAAGAAGGCATCCAGACAGCTCACAAGCAATGACCACCAGTTCAAGTCTGGCTTATTCTCTATAGCAACTAACTGCAGGCTGAAAGTTAGTACCTCAACTTTGTCATCTTCCACTTCTCGATGTCAAGAGCATCCATTCCCACATAGAGGAATATAAATGTTTCCGCAACAAAGGACATCATTGCAAACACATGCCTACAGAAAGTTTATTTAAAGCATTTAATTGTCAGTCTTATCCAAGGTTGATACTGAAGAATGATCTTAACATCACCACTCTACATGCCTGGTCGTAATTCTTGAGCCCTCAGTCACATTATGCCATGCATAGTGTGACATGAGAATGCCACAAAAGAAAACAGTCAGAATCCCACTTAACTCCAAAAGCTGTACAGAGAGCAAGAATCATCTCAGATGTTAAGAATTAAGTGACTCATTTGTGGCTAGACTAGAGGGTAATGATGTCTCCCAGAATACGTACCTCAGCTAACATGTAAGAAAGATACGCCATCAGGACCATCAATGCAATCTCCCTCACACTTGAATGTCTGAAGGTAAATACCCAGAAAAGATAAAGAAAAGCTTAGAAATTAGTTTCTTACTCATGGCGAAGTCTGTAGACTCAACAGCCAGTAGTCTAAAAGATCTAGCACCGACACCATCTTTGGGGTGTCCTCTGCAGCAAACAAATACCTTTGCAGTTTAGAAGAGCTTACCTTCCGAAGTATAACATTTTGAGGCAAAATGACGTCAGAAGTCCAGCCTGCATATAATGTAAGCAATAGTATCATACAAGAAGACAAGTCAGAAGAGACTTGTGGAGGACATTTTATTTTAAGGCACCACATTAGTGTCAGTTTCCAATGATCACCAACAAAAAAAAAAGTGTCAATGTCGACATAAACAAGGAGATCCAAAATGATCTTTTACATAGAAAGGAACCTGTCACTTGAGGTTCGTTGGAAGCATCCAACTGGGGGCTTCACAAGATTGCAGTATTATATCACTCACCATCGGCTCATAGATCAATCTGATCTTGTTCTAAAATACATGCAGGCATTTGGACTGAAGCCACACCATGAAGTAGCACAATCTCGCATGGTGTATCTATTCAATTTATACCACTCATAGCATGTATTCAGGTATATCCAAGGTTTTACTTCTATTTAGGGTTTAGGGTTTAGCCGAAGTTTTACTACTGCAATTCACACTGTATCAGAATCAAATCAATGCCAGTGGCTCATTACACATCAAGCAATCATGTAACATGTGCACCATAGACGCATAAAGCCACAAATCAGTTAGTTATAATTTAACATAATGCGTGCAGCTTATCTTATACTTACAATAACCCCTAAACCAGTACTGGTGGAAAATAAGTAAAGAAAGTCTCCAATTATATGAAGGGCATTCTTGCTGTCAAGTCTGGTGACATCGAGCTTCTGCACTGCATTAAAAAGAACCACCGATGTTGCATCATTCACCACTCCTTCTCCGAAGACTAGGCTATACAGCAGAGGAGTCTCATCTTGATGGAGAACCTACACATTCGAATAATACAATAGGAAGTCTTCAGACAATAGAGGAAAGAAGATAGAGAAACATCATAAACCAACCTGGAGTGTGCACACTGTATCTGTTGATGAAAATATTGTCCCAACCGCTAATGTTAACAAAGACATTGCAGCAAGCTGTTAAAAATCTGATGAAACGGATATTATTTTAGGGTTAGGCAAAAGAAGACAACGACCTCACCAAGGTAGTCCCGAGCTGTCAGACCAATGAAATTTAACCTTGGGAAAAGCCACCAGCTGCCTAAGCCAATAGTAAAGAAGATCAAAACTTAGACTGATATCAGAAAATGGGACTTTCAACGAAGAAGATTACTGTAAGTATACGGTTCAAAGAATCGACAAAGAATTGCTAAGTGATATACCAACTGTTATTATGAAGGTTGAAATAAATACGCCAACCACCCCAAAGAGCATTATGGTGAAGAAATTTTGGAAGAACTGTTTCTTCTTGACCTGAAATCTGAATGTAAGCAAATCAATTCAGCCACTTGTCTCACAGATGGCAAATCCATTGAAGACGTTTCAAAATAGTTCATGAGAAAGCCGTTTTCACCCAGCATTGAATATTATAGGTGGAAGGAGATATATGAAGAACAATTCTTCGTTGAACGTCAGAATGTGAGAATTTTTTCCCTTGCTCAGGACCAAGATAATAGTTCCGCTAAGACAACCCTGTGCAAAAGCGATACTAGCAGATTAGCATAACTCCGGAGTTCAGCACAAGCGAAAGAGATTCAATATGTAGCTCTACTGCTTTATGTTTTGATACTTTCAGAATGCCAAGTCAACTAGTAGTTAAAGAAATGAAGCATATCCTGTTATATCAGCTATTCGTAGGGCTGCAAATGTGTAGGAGCAAGAAACACATGCTATGCATGAATACTGTAAATTATTATGCTATTCTTCAGACGAGGATTCTTTACCCCAGTAAGAAGAGAAGATTGTCTCAATTAGGAAAATTGTACTCAGTTAATTCGCACTTCTGCACTTATGTAACAAAATTTGATATAGCGAGCACAACAAGAAAACGCAAAATCGAAATAAAATAACGATTTCCAGCCATCATTTCTTTTCCCTGGAGCCAGAGTGTAGCACAAGTACCATTTCTTTTAATGCAGTTTTATTGGTGATTTCCTACTCGGTTATAGTCGATGGCATTCAAGTACATCTGCAACCTTAACTCCATCAAACTACTACTTTGAACCACATAGAACGGCGTTCATCTAGCATGATTTTCTAATGGTCGGTCAGAAAGAAACAAACTGCTCCGGCCTGTTGTACAAAAGAAATAGTGATAATTATCTCACGACTCGAAAGCTATCAAACCTATGGCCAAATGCTTCATGTTCGAGCTACTGTCGGAAGCAGCAGCAGCTCCTACTATGATCGACAAAGCACTATCGTCTTCAACGAGCGATGGTCTAACGTTTACACTTTCAGCTCAGATTTTCACAAAACGGCACGAGGATCCACAGAGAGAGAGAGAGAGAGAGCGGCGTTACGATCAAGATGGCGGTGATGGACTCGTTCACCCATCGATTCTCCTCGAGCAAGTGGCCGACGACCAGGCAGAGGCAGAGGACGGCGACGAACACCGTGATCGGCACCACCAGCGCGTGCTCGTTCCCGAGGTTGGCGGCGAGCTCCCGCAACGTCAGCGCCATCGTCATCGTCTTCTCGCTTTCACTCCGGCGCAAACAGAACGCGAGGCATGAGAGAGAGAGAGAGTGTTAGTTTGCCGGGAAAAGTGAGTTTAATGCCGAGTGTTTGCAGGCGGGCTTGACACGTGAGGAAGACGGCGCTGCGACATCACACGTGTCGGACGCATCTCGCTTCAGACTACAAAAATGGAAACCGAGGGACACTCTTTCCGATGCTATCCAACACGTTCCCGAGTGGGCGCATCGGTCTAGGTTTAACCCGACAGTCGGACCGGACTGTATGGAGCAAGTCGGTTCGGGATGGTTTTCTAGAGGACCGGTCCAGTCCTCAGTTCTAAAAATTGGAAACCTGCGAACTGGGCCGGCTAAGATGTCTAATTTCTTTATTCGAAAATAAACTCTAATTGGTGCATTAGATTTTCCTTGTAACTTTGAGAAACTCCTACTTATATAGAATAAAAGAAGCCAAAAGGAAAAAAGAATTCGCCAATTTCTAGAACACAACGGACCGGTTACCGATTCCACAAATTGACAACCGATCCTTCCTGGTCTAATTTCAAGTCTCAAGATGAGAATCGACTATTCCTAGAACCAACCACTTCTAATTTTTTTTTTGTTCCGAAATCACCCTTAATTTGCACACACCATTGTCTCAAAAGTGCACATCTATGAAGTGAGTAGGTCGCGATTGGCGTTGTGCGCAGTATGTTGGCACAAAAGCACTTGAAGGATCAATTAGATCTAAGCAATAGCTCTTCTAAGTAAGCGTTGAATGGTGAGCGTTGAAGGTGAGGGAGAGAATATTGGTATTTTGTTGGCAAGTATCGTCCATGCAATATTTCGAGGGGCCTCATTGACCAGCTTTGTTGAGAGATTTCCCTAGACTTGGCTATCTACCAGATCACCTTTAGAATATGGGTACTAGTAGAGGGTTTGCTTTGGAATTGCAAGAATCATGTAATTAAACTTCAATTAATATGAGAGTGCTCTAAATCATTTATCAGGCCAAGACTCATTTAATTATGCACACGCATATCACTTATCCACGGGCAATAAAAAAGGCAACCAAACTAAGACAAAATCCATCTAATTCATGCCTATTCCACATATTCTAGCACACATTTAGAACTGTAACAGAGCATAGAAGACCGCAAATCGTGATCGTATGATGACCAACTGACATGACATTGAAGCCATATCTTCCTGCAAGCGCATATGATTCTCAATCCAAGACCAAATTGATATCGAATTAAACAAAGCAACCACGGTCAGTATGTAATACTTGTATTCTAGCATATTCAAGTTCGTTTATGACTATAATTCTAGCAAAATTGGCATGAGATTCACTATAATACTTTCCTAGCATGAACATATATGATCTCATACAGGGGTGTGCAAAAGAATTAGGAATCGTTCGGAATGGGCTCGGACCGGACTGGACTGGAACCAATGGTTCCCAAGGGAACTGGTTCGGTTCTCGATTTCAATAATTGGAACTGGTAGGTACCGATATGATTCTTGATTATAAATGTGGAATCACTCACCCACCCACCTGGACCCGACCTATAATATATAAATATACATTTAATTTTTAAGAAAAATTTCTGACGAAAAAAAAATTGAGAAAAATGAAAACCCTAAAATCCCTAATATGAAGTTTAACACTCATTAACTAAGTGTTTGTCTTGTCTTACTCTCACCTCATATGAGTCGTCTCTCTATCTCTCACTCACGGCTTGACTTTCAATCTCATCACGCAGCGACTCACAACGTCAACTCTCAATTTTTAATATAAGTCCAATTATTTTACTAATCTTGTAATTAAGAATAGGGAAGTTCTCTTTTACCAAAAAAAATAGGGAAGTTCTTTGTTTTTTGCTTTACTTTGGTTTATCGAAAAATGTTGCAGTGAGTGCGTCAAGCTTGATGGGACCGCTTCCATGAACCCACATGGAAATTGGATCAGATCGGCGGTTTGGTTCTCAAGTGGATCCATGAGACCAACGGATGGTTCCCGATTTCAATTTTTTGAAATCGATCCTTAGTGGGTGGTTCCTGGCTCCAAGGTGGGAATCGCCCACCCAAACAATGGTCATCCCTAATCCCATAACCAAACTAGCCTCAAGTTGGAACTAAATGCACATCAAATCAGGGGGATCTAGACATGGTCATCATACATGGCTTGATTTCCAATAGAATTTGATTCATTCATGACATAATTTCTTTCCCAAGAGAACATGAAATTCACCATAACAAAATATTATATCACTATAAATGCTTACTTGAGTGGTATAGCATAAAACTAATGACCAATTCACATCAAATCAGGGCCGCAACAGTTGCAAACTGGCATGTATTGACAAGGTTCTAGCATATTCAAAATAAGTTTAAAATTGAATACCTATATTTTTCTTATGAAGAAACAGAACTCAAATATGCTTATATGACTAGAACAAGTGGAGAGTGGTGTGGGTCCCACTTAGAATTGTATTAGCTAATACAATCCGATTTTTCAATTCAAAGATGATCGTCCATATATTCAAAAAAAAAAAAAAAGAAGAAGTTTATCATCCGCAATTTTCATCCAATACTCACTTTCTTCAGGGAAAATAATCTAAAAAATCTTATTATATGACGATCAATTCAGGAATAAGCTTTTTAATTGTGCCCTCTAAGTCATAAATATCTCAACAACTTGTCAATTTAGTCCTAAACATTTAAATGATTTACTAATTTAATCATTCTAGCCAATTCTGACTGGAAATAGTTGGCAGTTGTCTTATGTGATATAGCTGGTGCTAACGTTAATAATATTTGTAATTTTATGAAATTTTTTCCTTTCCTTTCCTTTTCTCTTTCTTTTTTTCCTTTTTCCATGTTCTTTTTTTCTTTTTCCTCCATCAACTAGACTAGGTAGAGGGTAAAAGAGAAAAATAAAAAAAAAGACAAAGTAAAGAAAAGAAATGAAAAAACATAAAATTTTAAAAAATTATCTATGCAATGCAGATCGTATCATATAAAACGATTGCTGATTGAACTACTACGTTACCAAATTCTAGTTAAAATTGGTCAGAAAGACTAAATAAGCAAATCATTAGAAGGTTTAGGACTAAATTGACAAATGATCAGAATGTTTATGACTAAATTGACAAGTTGTCATAAGATTTATGATTAATTCGGCACAACTGAAAGGTTCATAAGTGAATTGGTCATCATACAATAGATTTGGGATTCTTTTTGGACGATTTTCAACTGTGATTAAATAATAATCACTTAGCCAAAATCAAGGAACTATTGGCACGTTGTAAAATAATAATAAGGAATGCCCATCTTTGATATTTTTGTCAACATCTCATTGTTTCCTAAAGTGTCCATTCGACGTTGGAAAATATCACAATGTGATAAAGAATCAATTCAAAAAGATCTTATAATCAAAATTAGGAATTTGACTTGCCCTTTAGGAGCAGTGCTTCAATTTATGAATTTTTATTATTTTACTATTTAATAACTCAAAATTCTATTCTGACAACTAAATTTTTGCAATTTAAAAAATTTAAAATAGACTTTTCAAGTAATTAACTATTATCTAATGGATGAAAATGGGAGAATTTTTTACCATTTCAACCATTGTTCCATGATCTCTTTCTTGGTCTTGCTATTCTATTTTTTCTTGAAAAAGGTGAACTAAGGCGTTGATCAAGTGTTTGATGAAATGCCGGAGAGAGGTTCAAAATTTTGTATATTGTCTATTGAAAGTCGTCAAGCTCCCGAGGTCGATATCCTAGAGATTGCTTATTGATGACAATGGTGGAGAGGGTTCGAGTCGTTATATACACAAGGAACTCGTTGGAGATGAGATTTTTAAAGATTTTTAGAAAAAGAATGATTTTAAAAGACTGTTGGTCATATCTTAGGTCGTAGATTTTCAAAAATTTCAAAATCTACCTTAGGTTGAATCAAATATTGGATTGGATATTTCTACAATCTGGAGATTGACCTTTCCAACCGCGAGCTTGCTTACCCTTTCTCCTACCATATTTCAATCAAATCTCGATAACCAAATGACACTTTTTAGGAATTCGTCGTGACAAATATGATCGTTTCAGAAAAGGAAACAGGAGTGAACTCCTATCACAATATCTTCACACCCTATTTTCAAGCTTGCCCGTAAATGTCTCAGCATCATTTTGCACAACACATTAATTATAGAGGCAGGCAAGCGGATTTCTTTACGTTCCTCGGGCTGCAAAAGGCACAAAATCAAAGAATTATATCCGGTCATCATGTTGTTGCTTGTTAGAGACATGGAAGAATCTCGAAGATCTTGTTACCTTACTAGTCATCTTGTAAAGCTTATAAAAATCTGATATACTTTTTATTGTTTCTTTTTCATATCAATGAGAAACATTTCTTCAGTCACAGTCGCAACCGACGCACAGTAAAAAAGGGAAAAGCAGAAATGGATTGGAGATTGACCTTTCCAACCGCGAGCTTGCTTACGCTCATGCTTATGTCGTCGCTCGCTAAGGATCAAGCACAAGCGCGACATGTCTTCAATATCAAAGATTTTGGAGCGGTTGATGATGGAAATACTGACGTAGCAAAGTAATTTAACACCATTTACATTCCGTTCGTCACTGCAAGAATCTTTGCGTGCCCTTTTGCTTTCGCGTAATGTAAGACACGGAGCGTATGATTTTTGTAGGCTTTATCCGATGCGTGGAAAGGGGCTTGTAACTCGCAAGGGACCGCTGTCGTTTTAATCCCGAGCGGCACTTATCTGCTGGGTCCAGTGCGGCTCGCGGGTCCTTGCAATGGCGCAATAAAATTTCAAATCAAAGGGGATCTGAGGGCTTTCAATAGCCCTCAACTCGGTATCGATCATTGGATTACATTCAGGTACATTGAGGATCTGACGATTACCGGAGGAGGAGTGCTTGATGGCCAAGGAGCTGCTGCCTGGCCGTATAATGACTGCGGCAAAAACCCCAATTGCGCGAAACTTCCAGTGGTATGTTTCTTTTTTTTTTTTTCCTTCCCTCATTTTTTACAGCTTTCTTAAGTAGAGAACCCATTTCATAGATTTGGAAGCCAAGTTAAAAGCACTAACGTTGTGTGTGATTTTCTCCCACCATGCGTCTATTTTCACCAGACCATGAGACTTGATTTCGTGTCGAACGCATGGATTCACGATGTGACATCTCTCAACAGCAAGAACTCCCACTTCAATATTTTCGCCTGCAAGAACATCACCTTTGAGCGCGTTACCATAAAAGCTCCGGACGAAAGCCCGAATACTGATGGAATCCACATGGCTCTCTCCAGCAACGTTTTCATCAGAGATTCGTACATAGGCACCGGAGACGACTGCATATCTCTAGGGCCTGGAAGCGAAAACATAAACATGACAGGCATTACTTGCGGGCCTGGGCACGGTATAAGTATCGGGAGCCTTGGAGGTTCGCCAAATGAACCGGACGTGGCTAAGGTGTTCTTAGGGAGCAGCACCTTCACAAGCACTATGAATGCCTTGCGGATCAAAACGAAGGCTCCCTCATACCAAGGCGCTGTTGCAGACATCACCTTTCAAGACATTATCGTAAAAAATGCTGACAATCCTATAATCATTGATCAGCAATACTGCCCATCAAAAACATGTAGCCCCCAGGTATCCCTTCTCTTTAGCAACATGCACGACATTTTGCACCTACTAGAAGATCACCTTCATGCGATACACCAAACGGGAGAATAGAAGGAAAAGATTCATGGAAGTATTTACACGAAAACCACGGTTATGGTCTTACACACACATACACACACGGACTCTACATGTTATCACGTCCAGGCATCATTTTGCTCTACCTTTTTAGAAGGGGAAGAAAAACGTCATCTGGTCATTACCATGCCTGCTAGAATGGTGTGAAAATGCAGTTGCTATAAGTTCTCAAAACGGGAAAAAGCATACTTTTCTCTGCTAATCTGCTAATCTGCTAATAGAACAGTTCCGAGTTAATTCATTATATGACACTTTCGGTTATTATACTTACGAACAAGACAACACAAGATTCTGACCATGTTCATTCTTGTCATCCTTCCTGAAGTCTTCACAAGTAAAGATCAGCAACGTTAAGTTCAGCAACATCAGAGGCACTTCAAGTTCGTCAGTTGCAATTAATATTAATTGCAGCCCAGCTGTTCCATGCACAGGCATCGAACTTAGAGACATTGACTTAAAGTATGATGGAAATGATGGAAAAGCATCATCCGTTTGTGCAAATGCGCGAGGTACCGCTTATGGCACACAAAATCCTCCCTCGTGCTGGAAAAGTTCTACTCTTCACAACGTCCACTTCTAGCTCCTCCCCGGATCGGCACAGAATCAATCATCTGTTACAGTCCTCTGATCAAATTCACAGCATCAGCCAAAGAGTAGATGGCCTTTGGATCACTCTGCCGAATGTACTGAAGTTACCTGTATTGCATCCCTCATTATCGTAATTATGATTTCTCATTCTGAGAAGAAAAATATAAGACATGACGAACGCATTGAAGATTCAGATTCTTTGTAATAAAAACTTCCGAAGGACATCAACTTTGAAATGCTCTCCCACATAATTAGATAAAAAGGTGCCAACCTTGAGTTTGAATTAAAACTGGACACACCATGATCTTTGGGCTCAGATTTTCACAAGCAAGCGAGATGGAAAGCGAATTTATGAAATGGACGAGGCTTACGCAAACCATGCATACTTGTCTCCCTGTGAAAAAGTTTTAAAACCCAACGGATAAACGATTGAGCACATTGATCCTTGCAATCCGTACACCACCCAACCGCAAAATGCTGTAGTATTGCTAAATATCCAGAAGAAGACGATGCAGTATAATACATACATATATATATATATATATATATAGAGAGAGAGAGAGAGAGAGAGAGAGAGAGAGAGAGAGAGAGAGAAAGGAATTCGCCATTATGAATTTGATATGAACTGAATCGTGCCTTTTACTTTACTACCGCTCACAAAAGTTGCAGCCTCAGCAAGTTTCTATAAAACACAAAGGTTAATTAACAACGTTGAATTCCTGGGCGAAGATTTTCTTGTCATTGGTTGAAAACTAAAAAAGAAATTCACTTCACGAAAAACCAAAAGATATCACTCCTGGTAATGATTCCTGCGGCACTCGCAGATGGCGAAGATGATTTAGCTGCCAAGTACACGACTTCTCAAGCTCTCCGGCAAGCCATGTAAGCAAACTATATTAATAAAGAATTATCACGTAGGATTTCTAGTTAGGATCATTGGACTTGATACCCAGGTGTCCCAATTTATAAAATAAAAATAAATAACACTTAAATGTACATTTCATAACTTTTTTAGCGCTTAAGTATCCCCATGCCAAGTTTTAGCACTTGCGCTGTTTTGCTGCCCATATACACATAAAAGTTCAAAGTGGGTTAATAGGTGGATATAGATTCTTATAAGTTGTATTTAATATGAAATTATTTTAGACTAAATTTGTATTGTATATAAATAAGTTAAAATGAGTTAAATTGGTCAATCTGGGTCAAACTATTTTCGATCCAACCTAAATCTGATCCGGCCACCCGTTCGACGGTCCTAAGTGTGAGGGAATTGTGCTCACCTAGTGGCTCATTAGCTGTCACACCCCGAACCCCGGGCACGTGCATATCCCTCGGTGGTCAACGAAAATGCGACATTCTCGGGACGCGTCGCTGACCCAGACGATTTATGCACACGCGGAAGCGAACTAATAAATCTCCAATCAACACATAATCACATGGGATAGAAAAGTAGGACAACCAATTAACACAAAACATATTTTATAAACAAGCCAGGTTAGATCTACAAAGTTATGTACAAAAGGTCTAGACCCCAAAAAGAGCTACCCAGCTAACCCTCCCTGGACCCTACTTACTTGGGATCCGAATCTACTACGACACCATCAAGGATGTCGATGTCTAATGGGTCAACTACTACGGCTGTGGGCTCTTCACCCTCGAGCAATTGGTGCGCCTCGATATCCGCTATAATATCGATGTCCACTACAAGGTCGAGTACCTCCACATACTCGTTATCGACGGCAGGGTCAGTCGAAACAATCCAAGGGGCCCTCCTGAACACTGTTGGGCCTGTGACGAAACCATGCCTTGAATTGATGAGGTATCAACTGAGGTAGGCCTTCATCGACCCACATAGTAGTCACGATGAGCTCACGGGTCCAATCAAGGGTCCGGTGGTACGCTAGGTCTCCGCCTCTCGTGGCCACCCAAAACGAACGTGGCACACCTCCATCTAAGGACCTGTAAAAATTTAAACCACAACGGGGTGAGACAATGTTTCAATAGGTCTACACCCTAAACTCCGATTAAGACGATAATTCACCTAGAGGCAGTTTAAACATACACCATATAAGACTTACCTCGCTTCAACACATCCCTTCACATTGGTACAACTTAAATACATATGCAAACAACAATTGCACTCAGTAATTTGATTACTTCATTTTCATATATCAATCAATCACAGCGATCCCGATTATGAGGCCAAATCGTTATGACACATCCCATTCCGTGCCACACAATTTTGTCCCATAATCAGGCGCGGTTATCTCACTCATTCAAGCGTTCCAATTAATTACAATCCAACGGCCACGGCCAACTCAACAGTTGGCGGTCGTTCGGCATAATCGGCCGTTGTCTCGCTTTGTTGGGCATGGCAACGTCTACATTTAAACGGCATTCCCGAAGGAGTATCGGCCTAGCCTTCACCGCAACCGGCATCCGTTGACATGGGGCATTCCCGAAGGAGCATCGGCCGGTGTAAATGTATCGTGATGGATTCCAATAGCGATCACACGCACATTCAATCTCGACTAAGGACATCGTGCTTTGCACTCAAACGTCTAAATTTCAAATAATGTACTTGGCTTATTTTCTTCATATTAAAAATACCCGGTAAAATAATTGTGCATGGATACAAAGTCAAATCGATTCACAAAGCGTGATACTCTCCCATTTAAAAATTCCACGATTTGATATATTACTAAAAATATTTTTGTCGTCAAAACCTAACATTCGGTATTTTTCTAATGGGATAAGTGCTATAGAAGTCCTAAAACTTGTCATGAAAATGCAATTGAGTCCTAAAACTTGCAAAAAATGCAATCAAGTCCTAAAACTTATCATATTGTTTCAATCGAGTCCTAAAGTTAACGCCATTGACTTTTTTAACAGAAAATGTTGACGTGGCATTTAAAATTATTTTGTATTCAATTTTTTTAAAGAAATTAGATTTAAAAACTAAAAAGAAAAAGGGCAGCTGCCGCCCATCACCGGAGGGGCCAGCAACGGTCGCCGACCCTTAGCGGGGGTGGTCGGCCCTCGCCCGGCCCATCGTGAGGGCCAGCTTGACAAGGGTCGTCGACCCTCGCCTGGGGCCGGCAGCCGTCGCCTACCCTGGTCAAGCGTCGCCGGCCCTCATAGGGGCCATCAACCATCGTCCACCTTCGACAACACCTCATTGGCCCACGCTCGGGGCGGTGACGCCTCGCCCGGGGCAAGTGACGGCCGCCGGCCCCTCGCGAGGGCCGATGTGCCCAGATCTGGGCACCCTCGCCCGAGCTTGGCAAGGGTCGCCAGCCCTCACCTAGGGCCGACGAGGGCTGGCCACCACCGCCCAAGGCTGGTGACCATCACCAGCCCCTCCGTCGATGGGTGGTAGCTGCCCTTTTTTTATTTTTTGTTTTTTAAATAAATTTTAACTCTTCTTTTCTAATTTTTAAATCTAATTTAAAATTAAAAAAATTTAAAAAAAAAACCACATGGAAAATAAAAATTAATTTAAATGCCACGTCAGCATTTTCCGTTAAAAAAGTTGACGGCGTTAACTTTAGGACTCGATTGAAACAATTTAATAAGTTTTAGGACTTGATTGCACTTTTTGCTAAGACTCAATTGCATTTTCATGACAAGTTTTAGGACTTCTATAACACTTATCCATTTTCTAATTAAATACCCAAAATTCCATATTTTTGAAAGAATAATTCAAAAATCATTACCAATCACTCAATTGCACAAACCAACACAACTATGACGATTAGCACGAAATTCTGACAACCAGCTATCCCGATATAATTTCCGCTAATTAATAAATACTTAAATAAATTGCAAAATAATTAAATTAAACCACTAATTAATCTACATAAGCTAATCTAACCATTTAATTGAACTAATTAACTTAATCTAACTAATCTAGCTATATATAAATCTACTAAGCTAACTAATTAGATTAACTAACCACCTAATTGCTAACTAACTTAACTACATAATCTAATTAACTAACTAAGCTAACTAAATTACTCTAATCTCACTTAAGGTTAACTAACCCACTAATAGACTTATTAGCCCACTAATTCACCCTTAAGTGTAATTAGCCTCCTAATTAGATATTAGAACGTAAACTCACCGGTTTAGCAAACTAATGAGTCCACAGTGACAGTAGCACGACGACGACCAAAACCCGGGCCTACGGCAATACCAAAAGGAGGCTGGGAAAGGGTTGAAAACGGTTAGGCAAGCCCACAGCTCAAGCTGGAACTTCGATTCTGACTTGGAGCTGGTCGAGGGGCTGGACACGACTAGCCGATGGCAGTGATGACTAGCGGACGCGAGGGCAGCAGCTAGGCGAGTAGGGGGTGGTTGGAGTTGGGACAGGCGGAGCTGGTAGATGGTCGAGCAAAGGCTGGCGTCGGGCTAGAGTAGGACATGGCTGACGCGTAGGTGGCAGCGTTGGGGACTGGCAAGACGGAGGGCAGGTCGAGCCGGCTGCGCGCGCGGGCCGGGCTCGGTTCGGTGGGTGACGGGACTGGTGGCTGGTTCTCTAGTTTTGATTTTGCAGCAAGGAAGTGGAAGAAGAAGAAGAAGCGAAGATGGTCTGCAAATTGGGGGGGTCGAGCGAGCCAAGGAGAAGAATAGAGGAAGAAGAGGGGGACAAACAGCCTTGGAAGTCAAGCCTTGAGCCAATGAGCTTCCATGCATAATATCTAGCACTTAAGTGCTTCAACCTCAAAGTCTTTTGCCCCCTGCTGGCTGAGCTTCCTCAACAAGCCAACTTCTTTTCAAAACTTCACCAAGGGACTTCAATTTGTAGGCCAAATGCAGCCAGCCAGCAGGCCTACGAATTTTCACTCAATTTCACCTCAATTTCTTCACAAATAACTCCAATTTGATGGCCAAATTTGCTGAGGAGGATACCCATGCCAATTTCCATAATTTCCCTCACCAACTAGTCCCTTTTGAAGGCCAAAAATCCACTCAATTTTGCGCATCCAAATTTCTTGAATTAATTGGCCAATTTTGATTTTTCCGCCAAAATTCCGAGCTCGCCAAAAATTCTTCAAAGGATAATACGATGTTCTAAAAATAAATTGTGACACGCTCGAACTTTCGATTCATGAAACCGAGTTCAATTTTGTGGTTAATTTCGATCGGACGAGATTTTAGCGTGACCTAACATACTGGGTAGTTTTCAGGGATTTTATCGCATTTAACCCGTGGTCAATAATTCTTGATCCACGTTTGTGCATCTTCAACTCATAGGTGACTCTCGATTGTTGTAAAAATCTCAAGGTTTCAATTACTGGTACCGAGTACAGAATTGACAGAAAAATCGGTTTAGTGCTGTTCGACGCGAATTTTGCAATTAGGTATAATCACCCACAATTTAACTACGTATTTCTGTCGAATTGACCTATCTCCAATTTCTAATCGATTATAACGGTGTCGTATTGACCCTTGCCGATTAACACGGTCAAGCAATCGATTTTTTATCGAATTCTTAAGTCTATTGCGTTTACATCCCTTAACGGCTTCACCTGGTAGATCAGTTATCTCGTGAGTGATCAGTTCAGAGAAAATGACCATAGGCGCGTCGATGAAAAGTCCATTTCATTTAATCGAAACATGATCGAAAATCAGGATGTCACATTAGCATTAGACGAATTTTTCATTAACATTACCGTTATAAACCAGCAGGAGTACCCGACTTCTCGAGCTTCCATATGACTGTTTATGTCCATTGAACACATCCATTAATTACAGATCAATTTAAGGACACAATCAGATTCCTAGATGACCTTCAGATAATCCATTACTCCTTGTAATTAAATTGCTTTGGTAACTAGAGAGCAGATATGTCAGAAAGAAAGAAATTCAGTAATGGGAAAGCTTAAGGATGCCAGATTCGTTGAGACAATATGGTTGTTTCGCATAAGGAAGCAGGAATCGACTCAATAACTTCAGATAATCCATTTTCACAATATATTAATTATACAGGCCACTTTAGGCAGACGATCGGATTGCTATGTTCCTCAAACTGGAAAGTGCAAAGGAAGAAGAAACAGAAGCACAGTAATGTTGCTACCATTTTCGACACAAAAAGCACTTGTATAAATATCAGGACATTTCTTCTCTCAGAGTCACAACGGACACACAGTTCAGAAGTAACAAGCAGGAAGAAATGGAGTGGAGATTTACTTTTCCAACCGTGAGCTTGCTAATGTAAGATGCAGATTATGCAATCCCAATATCACCATACCAAGAACAAGAACATGCATAATTGGGCAGAAGAATTAACGCACCTGTTTTGGGATCCATCGATCTTGAAGCGAAAGTAGAAACACAGTGTTCCTTGCGCAAGTCCTTCTCCTCTATTGCCCTCCGTATCATTGGCTCAATGAGACGGCCCCCTCACCCATTAGCGTTAGGTTAACGCCCCTTATGTGAGGATACGTGTGAAAAATTAGGGTTAGAGGAGAGACTTAGCGCTATTTATAGAGTTTCCAGCTAGGCCCCCTCATTACGGGCCAGGCTCAACTCGGCTCACACTAGCCAGCCCATATTAAACTAATTAAGAAACCTTCTATCTCACCTTAGACCAATCCCCGTAAAACGGAAACCGTTAAACGGTAAATTACAATATCAATTAATGTAGTCCATATTAAGAAAACTTTTACATTCTCCCACTTGGACTATATTAATTGAAATAAATCTTGTATGTGCGCACATTGGTCTAGAGATAATTCTTAATAGTCAATCCTATCACATAAAGTTTCAAACACCGAATCATGGCGGTAAGCTGCATGTATACACACAGAGCCTTCCATGGTCACGAATGTTCTCAACTCTATTGATATGGATCCAATATGGTAGTGTGTCAAATGGACAACATCTCTCATAGAGAGATCCCATTTGTCGTCACCATTCTCTTACCTTAAGCGTCACAAAAATTGTGCCACTAGAGAATGTCCTTATGGTTCCATGAACCCCACATATGTCTTGTCTTTATGGTTAACCTTTCTTTATGTATATAACAAGACATATGGACAAGGCTAATATCCGGATGCCCCTAGCCTCCACTCAAGATTTAAGCAATACCTTGAGACTTTTAACAATATATATATTCAACATAATAACAAACCATTCAAAAAAAAAATTATTGAATGCAAAAGTTGACATATATATATCAGAATGTTACTAAATTTGTAACAAAAAACAGATGTAAACTTTATTCAAAGATCCTTACCAAAAAAAAAAACTTTATTCAAAGAAAAAATAAAAAAAAACAGCTCACACTAAATAACAACATCCCAAGATGCCCCTAAGCCCATGCTAATGACATGTCGCTCAAATATACATGGACGTAGGCCTTTAGTTAGTGGATCTGCAACCATATCATCTGTAGGAATATAATCTATTGCAACGTCACCATTCTGTACTGATTCATTTATAGTCAAAAACTTGACCTCCATGTGTTTAGACCCCTTGAGACTTCTGTTGTTATTAATAAACAACACTGCAGAGTTATTGTCACAATGCAGCTGTATGGGCCTATCCAAAAATCATAAACTGATAACTCCCTAATGAGGTTCCGGAGCCAAATAGCTTGAGTAGCAGCTGTAAAGCATGTTACAAACTCCGCTTGCATGGTAGAAGAAGATATAGACTTCTGTTTCTCGCTCTTCCATGATACTGCACCTCCTGCCAACATAAATATGTATCCAGTGGTTGACTTCTTATCATCTTGACAGTCAGCAAAATCTGCATCTGAATACCCCACTAGCTGCAAGTCTGAAACATGTTTGTAAATCAGCATATAATCTATTGTTCTCTTTAAGTACCTTAAAACCTTTTTGGCAGCAACCCAGTGATCGTGACCTGGATTTGACTGATATCTGCCTAGAAGCCCTGTTGCAAAAGCAATATCTGGCCTAGTGCAAACTTGAGCATACATAATACTACCAAGTGCACTAGCATAAGGTACATCCTTCATTTGAGCTTTCTCAAAATCTGAATTAGGGCATTGTAAAAGACTCAATTTATCACCCTTAATAACAGGAGCAATTCCTGGTTTGCAATGCTGCATATTGAATCTTTCTAAAATGCGATCAATATATGCCATCTGAGACAAACTCAATGAACGACGAGAGCGATCCCTATGGATCTCAATGCCAAGAACAAAAGACGCCTCACCAAGGTCTTTCATGTCAAAATTTTTCGATAACATCCGCTTTGTCTCATGCAATAAACCAATGTCAATACTAGCAAGCAAAATATCATCCACATAAAGTATGAGAAAAATATATTTCCTCACACTGACCTTGGTGTATATACACTTATCTACTTTGTTCTCAATAAAACTGAATGAAGTGACAATGCTATGAAACTTCAAATACCACTATCTAGAAGCTTGTTTAAGGCCATAAATAGACTTTTTCAATCTACGAACAAGCTTACCTGAGTCATCTGCTGCAAAACCTTCAGGCTGCACCATATAAACCTCCTCATTAAGGTCTCCATTTAGAAAAGCAGTCTTAACATCCATCTGGTGTAACTCCATATCAAAATGAGCTACTAATACCAATATCACTCTAAAGGAATTTTTAGAAGAAACAGGAGAAAATGTTGCTTCATAATCTATTCCTTCTCTTTAAGTGAAACCCTTAGCTACCAGTCTGGCTTTAAATTTTTCAATCTTCCCTTTGGAATCTCTTTTAGTCTTATATACCCATTTGCAGCCAATAGGTTTACAACCTTTAGGCAATTCAACAAGCTCCCAAACATCATTGTGTTTCATAGATTGCATCTCATCATTCATCGCATCTAACCACAAATCTGATTGAGGAGATGAGATGGCATCCGTATAAGTCACCGGATCGACAACACAACCAATATCATAATCATTCTCTCCTAGGTAGACTAGAGAATTTGGTGGTATAGCAGAACGTCTTCTCCTAGTTGATCTTCTGAGTGGAGCTACTTCATCCTCATTCTGAATCTGAGGAGCTTGTGGAATTTCTTCATGAACTGTCTCAACAGTAGGATCTTGGGCCACAACAGGCTCATTTTGTGGCGCAGGAGGCTCCACAATTGTCTGCACAGAATGAGATAATGATCCAGTAATTCCCACCATACTATCATCTTCAATCGTTCGTGAGCAACTACCATTTTCAGCTACATCAAATTCTAGAAATTTTGTAGTCTGAGACTCCACAATTCTTGTACCTCTATTAGGGTTATAAAACCTATACCCCTCTGAATGATCTGGGTAAGATACGAAGTAACATCGAGTAGTTTTGGAATCCAACTTACTTAATGTCGGATTGTATAACTTCACCTCTGCAGGACATCCCCAAACTCTAAAGTGATTCAAGCTAGGCTTACGTCCAGTCCATAACTCAAAAGGATTTAATGGAACCGATTTAGTAGGAACACGATTTAGAATATAAAGGGTTGTTTTCAAAGCTTCACCCCATAGAAAATCGGGTAAATTTGTCCTACTAATCATACTTCTCATCATGTCCATAAGAGTGCGATTCCGCCTTTCAGCCACACCATTTTGTTCAGGACTTCCGGGCATAATAAACTGACCTATTATCCCAGAATCTTCTAAGTATTTAGCAAACGGCCCTTTAAGTTGTCCAGCATCACCGTGCCTACCAAAATACTCACCACCACGATCAGATCTGACAATTTTAATAACTTTTCCCAACTGTTTCTCCACTTCAGTCCGAAAAATCTTGAATTTATCGAGAGACTCGGACTTTTCTTTAATCAAGTATAAGTATCCATATCGAGAAAATTCATCAATAAATGTGATGAAATAAAAATTTCTGCATAAGGTAGCCATGTACGGTCCACTAATATCGGTATGAATAACCTCTAACAAGTCAGAACTTCGTACGGCGGATTTCTTCTTTATCTTAGTCATCTTACCTCTACAACAGTCCACACAAGTCTCTAGATCACTTTTAAGAGTAGGCAGGATGTCAGCCTTTATTAGCCTTTCTACTCTTTCTTTGGAGATGTGACCAAGACGTTTTTGCCATAATGCATAAGACTGTTCCTTAGGTAGAGGTCTTTTGGAAACAACATTTTCAGCTGAATAAGCAACGTACATGTCGTTGGGAGATAAGCTCAATCGATACAATCCATTGGATAAATTGCAACACCTAATCTTATTTGAATCATAAAACATGGAAATAATATTACTCTTTATCTCAAAAGAGTATCCACACACGTCCAAACAAGACACTGAAACTAAATTCCGCCTAAAAGAAGGTACGTAAAAGGTGTTCCTCAACATCATCCTAAAACCAGAATCTAAAATCAAAATGACATCTCCCACGAACTCGACGTCAACTCCAATGTTGTTTGCCACAGTAAGCTTTGATTCATCCTGATTTGGTGTCCTTCGGTTTATGAATCCCTGTATGGTAAACGCAACATGATTAGTTGCACCACTATCTAGCCACCAAGAATTGGTTGGGGTTTCAGATAGATTGGATTCACAAATAAACGCAAAAGAATTATTACCTTTAGGCTCATTCTTAGTTCTCTTGGACAACCAAGCTTTAAATTTATTGCAACGTTTCTTCACATGTCCTCTTTCTCTACAAAAGTAGCAAAGAACACCATAGTTCTTGGTGAATGCTTTCTTAGGACCCAGAGTGTTAGAAGGACCTGCACCTTCAGAATTTCCTTTATAGTTGGAAGGACTAGCAACTTCAGAATTGCTTTTGTGGGTATAGTTTTTCAACTTCTTACCCTTGTCACTAGCTGAACTAGAAACATAAACAGCAATGTGCCATTTATCTTTCTTCAACTTCTCTTCCTCTGCCACCAACCTAGCAATCAGGTCATTAACAGACCAGGTTTCATCTTGGGAACTATAATTGGTCTTAATAATCCCAAAGTCAGGAGGAAGAGTATTTAGAGCTTGATGGACGATACAAGCAGTAGGAATTTCAACATTAAGAGCCTGAAGCTTTGTCTGCAAATCAACCATCCTCATAACATAATCTCTAACTCCACCAGAACTATCATACTTCATGGTAAAAAGTGTTTGCAGATGTATCCCTATCTCTGCATTAGGCGACACACGGTTTCTAGCCATTAAAGCTTCCATCATTTGCCTAGCATTGCAGTCTGCAAGCAAACCACTTTTCAAGTGTTCCTGAATGGAACACTTCATGGACAGCAAGCAAATTCTATTGCTCTTTTCCCATGCAGCAAAATTTGCTTTCTGAGCCTCTGTACTCTTAGCAGTCAGATCTGCCGGTCGATCAGCAGTAAGAGCCATATGAACATCTGCCATCTCCATGGCAAACAGAAAATCCCCTCTCCATTTCTTAAAATTTGAACCAGCAAGAACCTCAATAATGACAGAATTACCATTTACAGAAAAAGTGACTGAAATATAAGCAATATATATATAATTAACATCATGTGAGCATTGTGTAACTTGACTCACAAGTACACATCCAGAGAGTTACATGCAAAATCACATAATCACCTTTGGACAGAATACATGACAAGTAGTTGTACACTCCCCACATGATAGTGGTTATAAGAATATATTCCAATCTTCGTGAATTTATCACCTTTGGGCATATGAACCACTAGGATCAGTCACTCCTCCACCACATAATCATGTATCCCTCCATGAACTAATACATAATCATCCCCTTTGGGAGTATGACTACACATTAGACCAGGAGACATCCCAATTAATATACGAGACCGAAATTTCTCAAACCCAATTAAGTGTGCCACTTTGGCAGTCACAACTCAATTGAATTATTGAAACTCTCTCATACCAGGGATATAAAATTCACATCTCACATAAACCATACATATGTGATTTTAATTTTAGTGACAGGGGCAATAAATCACTAAAATCACATATCATGCTAATTACATTGCTTCATAAAAATAAACTTTATTGTAAAATATTGATGAACAACACTCACAAAGTTCATGTTATAATATACCAGTAACCCAGCACCTGTATTTCTAAAATCACAGAAAAAATACAAGCAAAATACGCAAAAAATACACTAAAAAGCACGTATTTAGGGTTCCGTTTGCATTTTTACATCCATAAAATCATCAAAAAAATAAAATAAACATACCACGATGTAGAAAATTACCATACGAGTCGAATGCCACCAGCCACGCGCGGATCGGAGTCTCCACGCGCCCGCACGTGCCGCCTGAGTGCGCGGCGCGTGGAGCCCACGCGCGGGTCGTCAAAGGGCCGGTCAAACCGGTCCGACCGGTGGTGGTCCGACCGGTTCTCGGTCCAACCTTCCGATCCAGCCGCCCGGTCCGACCGGTTGACCGGGTCGGGTCGGGTCGGTCGCCATCCAGGTCGGGTCGGTGCGGTTCGAGTCCATCGCTGACGTCAGCAGGTCGGGACCCAGCGTGACGTCAGCATCGACGCAGTCGGATCGAATCCAAATCCGAATCCGAATATGGGTTGTTGACGTCAGCATGACGTCAGCGCCTGCGTGCGCTGCACGCGCGTCCAGCGGCCCGCGCGTTGGAGCGCGTGAGGGCGCGTGAACGCGCGTGAGCGCACGTCCTCGACGCCCGGCGGCGCGTGGCTGCGCGTGGGGGCGCGTGGGGCCTCCCCCAGCGACGCGCCACCCACGGTCTTGCTCGTCTCGTCGAGCCCAATAAGAATATGTGATTTAATTTTACTTTTACAGTCTTTAAAAAACTCGAAAATCACAAATTAGGGCAAAATTCAATGCGTTCGTGTTCTAAGGTTATGGAGGCTTTGATACCACATGTAAGATGCAGATTATGCAATCGCAATATCACCATACCAAGAACAAAAACATGCATAATTGAGCAGAAGAATTAACGCACCTGTTTTTGGATCCATCGATCTTGAAGTGGAAGCAGAAATACAGTGTTCCTTGCGCAAGTCCTTCTCCTCTATTACCCTCCGTATCACTGGCTCAATGAGACGGCCCCCTCACCCCTTAGCGTTAGGTTAACGCCCCTTATGTGAGGATACGTGTGAAAAATTAGGGTTAGAGGAGAGACTTAGCGCTATTTATAGAGTTTCCAGCTAGGCCCCCTCATTACGGGCCAGGCTCAACTCGGCTCACACTAGCCAGCCCATATTAAACTAATTAAGAAATCTTCTATCTCACCTTAGACCAATCCCCGTAAAACGGAAACCGTTAAACGGTAAATTGCAATATCAATTAATGTAGTCCATATTAAGAAAACTTTTACAGCTAATGCTTATGTTGGCACTCACTAGCAATCAAGCACAAGCACGTCTTCGATATCAAAGATTTTGGAGCATCGGTGATGGAAAGACTGACAACAACAAAGTAATTTAACGCCATTCTTTTCTTTTTAACAATTTAACACCATTTACATTTCATAGTCACTGCATGGATCTTAGCATGGCCTCATAATGCAAGATATAATTATATGATTTTTGTAGGCTTTATCCAATGCATGGAAAGGAGCTTGTCACTCGCGAGGGACCAGTATCATCCTAATCCCAAGCGGAACTTACCTGTTGGGTCCAGTGTGGCTCGTGGGTCCCTGCAATGGCCCGATAGAATTTCAGATCAAAGGGGGACTGAGAGCTTCTAATAGCCCTCAACTCGGTATCGATCATTGGATTACATTCAGGTACATTGATAGGCTGACGATTACCGGAGGAGTGCTTGATGGCGAAAGGAGCTGCTTCTTGGCAGTATAATGACTGCAGCAAAAACCCCAAATGCAAGTCTCTCCCAGTGGTATGTTTCTCTTCTCTCTTTTCCTTCCCTTATTTTTTACAGCTTTCTTAAGTAGAGGAAACCCATTTCATAGATGTAGAAGCCAAGTTAAAATCACTAACGTTTTGTGTGATTTTCTTCCACTGTGCGTCTATTTTCACCAGACAATGAGACTTGATTTCGTGACGAAGGCATGGATTCACCATGTGACATCTCTCAACAGCAAGAACTTCCACTTCAATCTTTTCTCCTGCAAAGACATCACCTTTGAGCATGTCACCATTACAGCTCCTGAGGACAGTCCGAATACCGATGGAATCCACATGGCTCTCTCCAGCAACATTTTCGTCAGGGACTCGGTCATATCTACCGGAGATGACTGCATATCTCTTGGGCCTGGCAGCAAAAACATAAATGTGGCGGGCATTGCTTGCGGGCCCGGGCATGGAATCAGTGTCGGGAGCCTCGGGGGTACGCCAAATGAACCGCTTGTCACTACGGTTTTTGTAAGGAACTGCACCTTCACCGACACACAGAATAGCATGAGGATCAAAACGTGGGCTCCCTCATACCAAGGCGTTGTTCAAGACATCACCTTTCAAGACATCATCGTAAAAAATGCTGGCAATCCTATAATCATTGATCAGCAGTACTGCCCATCAAAAAAATGTCGAAACCAGGTATCCGTTCTCTTTGGCAACATGCACCGCATTTTGCACCTACTACAAGATCAACTTCATGCAATAGACAAAGAGGAGAATAGAAGGAAAAGATTCATGGAAATATTTACATGAAAATCACGGTCGTGGTCACATGCACATACACACGCGGACTCTACATGTTATCACGTCCGGGTATGATTTTACTTTACCTTTTTAAAAGCGGAAGGAAAACTTCATCTGGTGATTTATATACCTGTTAGATGGTTTGAATATGAAGTTGCTATATGTTCTCAAGACGGGAAAAAGCATAAATTTTCTCTGCTACTCTGCTAATGGAACAGTTCCAATTAATTCATTATATGACACCGTCGTTTATCATACTTACGGGAACACGACAACACAAGACACTGACTATGTTCATTCTTGCCCTCCTTCCTGAAGGCCTCACAAGTTAAGATCAGCGACGTTAGGTTCAGAAACATCAGCGGCACTTCAAGTTCGTTAGCTGCAGTTAATATTAATTGCAGCCCAGCTGTTCCATGCACAGGCATCGAACTTAGAGACATCGACTTGAAGTATGATGGAAGAGGTGGAAAGGCATCATCCGTTTGCTCAAATGCGGAAGGTACCTCTCATGGCAAACAAAAGCCTCCCTCATGCTTGTAATCTACTCTTCGCGACATGATAACACCAGCCAAAGAGTAGGAATGTGGAAATTTTGATCCCCTTGTAATGGTCCGAATTAGCCGTTGGATCAAAAACGAGTAAAATAAGTTGCCGAAAGTAACTCAGCCTTGTAATTTCTTCTTTTCTTTTTTAATTCTGACGTCTCATACTGAAGGGAAGAAAACAAGACTTAAGTGATGAAAGCATTTAAGATTCAAATTCTTTGTAATCCAAACCTCCCAACGGACATCGACTGTGCATTGCTCTGGCACATCATTATATATAAAGGTGCCGGCCTTGTGGTTGTATTAGAAATGGACAGAACGTGATCTTTGGGCTTAGATTCACAAGTACCTGATATGGAAAGCAAATTTTATGAACCGGACAAGCCTCGCGCAAACCATCCACGCTTGTCTCTTGTGCAAAGTTTGAAAACGCAACGGAAACAATTGAGCACATTGATCCTTACAATCTGTACCTCCCCCAAGACCAAAATGCTGGAGCAACGCTTAATATCAAGAAGAAGACGATCGTTGTCATAATCTTTTTATATGGTATTGACAAGCAGTGTTAAAATGCACCATACTAGATAATTATTTCATGTCAGATGCTATTTGGATTTGTTGAGAATTTGAATGGGCACGAAGCATGATTTTTAGTATCAATGATAGTTTGTGTTTTCATATGTGCAAGTGTATGTGTGGAATATATATTTGGTATAGTTGATAGAGGATGGATAAGGGACATAAGAAAAAATAGTTTTATTAATTGAACAAAATAGTTTTAACAATATAATTGTAGGAGGAGTATTGGTGACATTGGTGGAGGACTACAATGTTAAGGGGTTTACTCTTCAACTCCCCACACACATTTACATGAATGAGCTATGGCCTTCCTTTCCACTAAGTACAACCGCCTTAGAGGATTCTGGATTCTGTTGAGTGCTGTCCACGTAGGTTTCATCTTGCAACCACCACCATATCTCTGATTTGTTCAGAGATTATTTGCTTATTACATGCTAGACATTTTCCAGCAACAATTTTTAGCTACCGAGAACTTTATCTCGGGAATTCTAAATCGTAGTTTAGTAACTCTAGGAATTTCTAGAAAATGGATCACCATTTCCAACAGGATTGAGGGCAAAAAATATAGAAATTCACTATTGTGATTTTTTGATATAAACTGAACCGTGCCTTTTACTTTACTGCTGCTCACAAAAAGTTACAGCCTCTGCAAGATTCTATAATCCACAAAGTCAACAACTTCAAATTCCTGGGTGAAGGTTTTCTTGTCATCAGTTGAAAATTAAAACAGAATTGGACTTCATGAAAAACCCGAAGAAATCACTCTTAGTACTGATCACTGCAGTACCCGGCAGATGGCAGAGATGATTTGGCTGCCAAAGCCTAACCCAGCTTGCGAATAGGGGGCTCCCTCCCTTTCGCAATCTGGAAATATGTCAGGCGCTCCAGCAGAGGAGGCGAAGTCCTCTTGCTACCATTGCGCCAATCTGGGTGAAGATGTAACTGTTCATCCAAATCCCAACTATCCATTTAGCCCCTAAAAAAGGGAAGAAAATCCAAATGACTTTTAAGGCCCGGCAGCCAGCATCACCAGTTGGCGAAGCCGGTGACATAGGGAAAACTGGCCTAGAAACAATAACACACAGCACGCCAAGTTTTTTCCCTGGTTTGCTACAGACAACATTTGAGCTGGTTAAAAGACAAAAACAAAATATAATCAGATGGCCAATAAGCTAATCAATGGAATCAGATAAAAGTAGCTAAGATGCCAAGGGATTCAGCATTTAATTAATACCTGCATCAGGACTTTACTAGGACTAATGCTGACCACATGCAGGTGATTTACAGCCAAGGATAGAAGTTACTTCAGTCAATACTAAGCTTTGGCAAATCGAGCAATCTTAGCAAGCGCAGTTCTTATAGTTCTCCAGATTTTGAGCTCACCAACATCCGAAATGAAAACGAGTAGAAATAATCAGTTCTCAGTCGGAAAGACATCGCTGACTAATTCTATTCTAGGTGACATGGTATTTCATACCACAGGTTGAATGATAGACTTGTTTAAACTCAGACTCTGCATGATTTTTAAGCATCAAAAGACATTAGGTCTCACAGGATATATCTGGCTTAAAAGTAAAAGCTGATGATTATTTTGCATCAGTAACCTCTTCAATTTGTGTTGCACAGTGAGCCCCATTAACTGGAAACGCCAGATCTGTCTTGGTTAGAACAACCTGATCTTTAGTTTGAGACCTACAAAAACGCCAATTTTTCTAAAACCTCCGTATGTGCATAATATTCCTCAGATCTGTCTTGGTTAGAACAATCTGACATTTAGCTTGCTTGTGACCAAATGCTTCGTGTTAAGCAACCCCCTGAGTGGCAACAGCTACCTGCATCTCCACGCAATCTCTATCACTCTCTCACGGAGCCAGCTCCACTGAGTACCACGCCGAGCGTCGAATCAAAAGGCATAGAGTGAGTCGATTTCAAGCATGCTCTGACCGATTAAGTTCATAATCATGGAGGGAGAGAGTAGAGCTAGAATCAAAATGGCGGTGATGGACTCGTTCACCCATCGGTTGTTCTCCTCGAGCAAGTGGCCGATGACCGAGCAGAGGCATAGGACCGCCACGAAGTCGTCATCTGCGCCAGCTGCGAGTGGTCGTTCGTGAGGTCACAAGCAAGCTCTCGCAACATCATACCCTCTTTTCACTTTCACTCCAACGACCAAACAAAACGCGATGAGAACAGAGGGAGAGAGAAGTGTGATAACGAAGCATGTTTTGTTCGTGGCAATAGGACAGCTCTTAAGCCACGAACCCACTTTCGTTGCTAAAGATCACGATGCGTTTAAACTAATGTACTTTTAATTTTTTTTATTGTGATCCTTGAACTTTATTCAATATATAATGTGATCTCTAAATTTTATATATATATATTCATTCTAATTCCTGAATTATATGAAAATATTTAATGTTATATTTAAACTTAAAATATTGAAAGGATTGCATTGAATATAGTTTAAAACTGAAGATACACCACAAGTCCAATGGCCATAATGAATAAATTAAAAATTCAGGGACTATATTGCATATTAGGATAATATTTAAGAAGCACATTATACATAAACCAAAGTTCAAACTTCATTTATGTCGTTAACCCCATAATAAATTTTTCAACCAAAAAAAAAAAAAAAAAAAAAAAAACAACCACTTCCATCTTGGAAGGGGGAGGTTGGGGGTTCAAATTCCCACCTTCTTATGGGGGATTGGAGTAGGGACGATTTCATTTCAGGAGTGGGTTTCGACTCCCACGCCTTGCAAGGAGGCAAGGCAAAAATCTGAGAGTAAGTGTTAGAGTAGAATTAGCGTAGGACTGACAAAAAAAAAAAAATCCATAATAAATTTTCGTTGTATTTTTCTGGCAATAAATATCATTTTTAGCCGGAAGGTCAAACCTTTGGCCACGAAATTTTTTCACAGCTAAAAATCTTATCCGCTGTGGCTGACATGTGGCCACAATAAAGCTTTTCGTGACAAAAGATTTAACCTTTTTGTCTCGAAAACATTTCCGTGGCAATAGTTGTTATTTCTAGCGACTAACAATATTTTCGTGATTATTAAATATTAGACATACCGACTAGGAGAATGAATTGGCCGCGCATATTATTTTGTAGCCAAAAGTCAGGTCATTTATACCACGAAATTACTATCCACGGCGTCATTTTTTCGCCGCAAATTCGTGGCTAAATGTCAAGTATATTGCCACAAACTAATTTAATCATCTTAAGCATCTACACCAAATTTTAATATAATCTTCCAAAAAGGGTAATTACCAAATTAGTTCTAAATTTATTGTGCGAATGCATATTCGGTTTTTGAACTTTAATTTTTCCCATGTAGTCTTCAACATTTACACCAAATTTCAATGTAATCTTCTAGCTAATTGCCAATAGAAATCGTTGACTTAGCATTTAGTTATCATTAGCTGTCCTATGTGATACGCTAACACGGACAACTTTATTGAAAACAACAGCGATTTTCAATCGCAATTGGCAAAAAGAACTACATTAGAATTTCTCACAACTGATTAGGACTATATTGAAAAAATTATTAAATATATGATAAAACTGGCGTTCGTACGATAATATTTTGAATCGAATATATGATTTTCCCCATTGCGAAAGAGTAGTTTATACATGAATTTAACAGAAAGCGTAACCGTATATACATGAGGCGTGAATACGAATACGCCCTGGAAGGATTCAAAAGACTTCATGGGAAAGGACGCAATTTATTTAAAAGTGAATACACTTATTTTTCTAGCTTGATTCCTCAAGAAAATAATAAAAGGGAAAATATCCTCGAAAGTTCCAACATAGGCCCAATGCGACACCAATACCCAAATTTTTTATATCATCAAAACTCCCACTTGTACCGGTGTAATAAAAATACCCTTCATTTTTGCCTACTTTGACACTATTGCAATTGTGTCAATTCAGTCATAAACTTTTTTTTGGCCAATTTGGTCCTAAACCTTTTACAATTGTGTCAATTTAGTCCATCCGACCAAAATTGGCTGGCCGGCGCTAACATGGACGCCAATCGGAGACAGTTGGCCGGCGAACAACTTTTAATATTTTTTTTTTTTATTTTTTTCGATTTTTGAATTTTTGAATTTTTTTTCCACCTTCTTCTTCGGCCGCCGACTAGCCGAGGCGAGGGCCGGCGAGGCTCGCCCCCCACCAGCCACCGGCGAAGGCGAGCCTCGCCCGGTGGCGGCGAGGCCGCCGTCACCTAGCCAAGGCGAGGCTCGGTCTCACCCAGCCATGGTGAGGTCGAGCCTCGCCAGATCTGGCGACGACGACCTCGCCATCTCTGGGCAAGGCTCACCTTCGCCAGTGGCCGGCGGGGGCGAGCCTCACCAGTGGCCGGCGAGGCTGACCTCGCTGGCCCTCGCCTCTGGCGCCAACCAGAGGAAGAAGAAGGTAGGGAATAAAAAGAAAAAAATTAAAAAATTGTTCACCGGCCAATTGTTCTTGGGCGACGTCCACGTCGGCGCCGGCCAACCAATTTTGACCGAATGGACTAAATTGACACAATTGTAAAAATTTTAGAACTAAATTGGCCAAAAAAAAGTTTATGACTAAATTGGTACAATTGCAATAGGTTTAAGACTTTTTTGATAAAAATTCTCCCCTTTTTTAGGTGTCATCGATATCTAGAATTTGCACTGCTGTGACCAAAGCTTGGAGTATAGGTGTCACAATGCACATAGTTCAGAGGTTTTTGCGACAAAAAAAAAAAATTGAGGTATTGGTGACAATGCCGGGCATAATTTAGAGTTTTTGATGATATTTATCTTTTGTATTTTACTTGAATTCCATTGTTGATTTAATTTTACGTCCTTTTCCAAAACATTGGCATGGTTTTCTCTTGGATGTAACTATTATGGGTATATAAAGCTCCAAGTTAATCAACTTGTGCTCGATGAACTCAAGAATAGTATCGTCTTAAATCAGCAGTAGTGTGCGACTTCTGGAGCTTCTATATGAACGTTTCTCTCCATTTATACACCGATTCATTGCAAATCCTTCTAGAGATACAATCAGAGTTCTAAATGATCCTCAGAGCAACACCTACTTCTTGTAAGTGCAAATTTGAGGAAAAAAGAAATCCACTCTACCGTGTTGCTAATTCTCGAGCTGCTTAACAACGTATAATCAACAAATGAGAAGTAATTAAATTGGATTTGCTAACTAAAGAACAGATATGTCAGCAACAAAGAAATTCACTAATCCGTAAGTTTGATTTTGGTTCACAAGAAGATAATGTCTTCATAACGCTTTGTTTGTTTTGCTGAAGATATTTTTCTCGTTTTCTAATATTTGGATCATTTAGGAAAATGAGTCAATGGAAAATGTTGCCATAATCAATAGAAAACCTATACTTAAATTCAAGAAAACAATTTTCTCTTTAAAATGTTGAAAATCAATGTTATATTCAAGTATCCAATTGTACTAATTTTTTGTTTTTGTTTTGCAATCTATGTATTTGACTAAAAATCCAAGTAATTTTTCGTTAAAATGCATTCAGAGAAATTTCGCTTATATGCCAAATCAGCATTTTTCTAGTGAATTTATTGGACTCTGGTCGAAGTACATCGATCGAAAAGAAGTTGAAGCTTTAGTATACAATGGTGAAACCTAAGGTGAATGACTTTTATTACGAAGTGTACTAAATTTGATGGATCATGAATGGAATTTAGCCATGAGGAGCACTTTTTATGGGTGTGTGCAAAAATGGAAAAAGCAAATTAATAAAGAAAGAGGAGTGTTATTTGAGTTTATTTTTGGGAATTTGTAACATTGTATGATGAGGGAGAATTCAATTGTAAATAGAATTTAGGAAAGATTTAAGCAATAATTTGATCGTACATACAAGGGAAAATGTCGTCTTTGAAAATTACTTTCGAGAAAGAAAATGGTTGTTTTTACCTCGTTTGGTAGTGAAACTAAAAATGCAAAGGGAAAAAATTTTCTAACTTTAAAATTCAATTACAATTTCCGGGTTTTAACGACAAATTCCTCTACTCAAATCTCGATGCGTGTTTCCAAAGGCTATTGCATGGAGGATGAGGTCAGCCCACATTTCAGTGCAATTGCTTAACACATGCTAAAAACCTTCATTGATCATATATAAATCGCCAAATTGACTATAAGCTGGGAGGAATGATCGACAAGTTCCTAGTGCTTGAGCCCAGGTCCACTGAAGTCGAGACCTAGGACTCTGATGTCTGTGCCCGGGTCTCTAACACTGGGGACTTGGTCCTTGGTACCCGAGACTAGATTATTGAGGTCAAGCGCCATTGACATGTGCATTGGCATTAGGGTACTGAGCCTGACCTTGATGGACCCAAATATAGGCACTAAGGTCTTGTGCCTAGCCTTTGTGGACTTAGGTCCGAGTGTCAAGGATTTAGGTACAGGCACCGATTCCTCGAGCCCGGCCTCTTTGGACACGAGTCAAGACACCAGGGAGTCGAGTTTGGGCACCAAGTCCTTGAGCTTCGCTTCTGGGGACCCAAGATCAGTGCCCATGCCTAAGTCCTTGGCGCCTAGGTCAAGGGCCATCGAGGCTAGACTCGAAACTCTAGTGCATGTATCCAAATTCTTAACTATCTAAGTGCAAGTTACTAACGTTTGAATAGTATAAGACTATTTAGGAAAATCAAATTAACTTTTCCTTATCAAACGGCAAAAAATATTTTCCACTTCATTTTTAGGTTTCAATCAAATATTGGAAAATATTATTATTTTCCTAAAAAAATGATTTCCTGGAAAATATTCTCTAAAAATGTTATATTTTTTGTGAAACAAATGAAATTTAAGATGAGGAAAATCAACTTTGATTAGGAAAATAGATTGCCTATTTAGTTAAGATGGATATGGTTGTTCCAGGCATCTATTACAACCTTTCATGCGATTGTTAGGATGTTGGCAGAATGCCAGAATGTATTGGACTTCTGCTATGCACTCCCAACAAATGGTATCAAAGCCAATGGTTGTGATTTCTTTGTAGGTGAGTATTATGGTGTAGCAACACGGGAACATAAGTTAATGCAGGAGAGTAAGATTAACATTGAGCTCACACGTAAGGGTGAAGTAAGCTTAACACTTAGCTCACACGTAAGAGGAAAATTGTTAGGATGAAGGATGAGTTGTGTTAAAGAAGTCTTACATCAGAGAATTGATGTGGTGTAAAGCAATTATTATATCTTAATTAGCTCATAACTCATTAACTTAAGCTTTTGAGTGAAAGTGGGTCCAACCGGATATATTAATAGACTCTGACTTATGCTCCCTCTTGACAGTCTCCTTGGAAGAAAGTATCAGGTTTCCGCTACGTGCTCCCAACAGTGACTATTTTGCATCAATATTGATGCAAATCAATGTAGGAAAAATTGTTTAAAAGTTTTAAACCTATTACATTTTTGCCAATTTAATTATAAATATTTTAATTTTACCAATTAAGTTTTAAACATTTATATACTTTATCAATTGAGTCAATTCTTCCAATTTAGCTTAAAATTGTTGATGTAAACGCTAATGATTTTATGTGACACAATCGACGCTGGCATAGAGAATTTGCATAATTTTTTCTAGAGATTTTATGAAGTTTCTTTTATTTATTTTTTCTTTTTTCCTTTCTTTCTTTCCATTTTTTTTCCAAGCTTGGCAAGGGTTGTCAACCAACCCTCCTAGTCAGTGAGGGTTGGCTAGCCCTCACCAAACTTGATATAAAAAAGAAAAAGAAAGAAAAATAATAAAAAATTTATAAAAAATTTATCCACGTCAGCACTAACAATCTTATGTGGTATTATCGGCACCCACATCAATAATTTTTTGTTAAAATTAATCAGATAAACTCAATTGATAAAATTTGAAAATATTTATGACTCAATTGATATAATTAAAAAGTTTATAATTGAACTAGATAACTTTTCCAATCAGCATATGCATGTGAGGTTTTGAAGATTGCGTGTGATTGTTTCATCTCCATTTCCACAATATATTACTTACGGGCTTAAGGCAGACAGTTGAATTTCTTTATGTCTCTCAAACTAGAAAGTACAGAATAAGAGAACCAAATCCAGTCATTATGTTGCTGCCTGTTAGAAACAAGAGATATGCTGGAGATTCTCCATTTTCCTTTTATGCCTCCGTTATAATTTATTGTAACATTTTGTTACCTTACTAGTTACCTTATCACTAAAATTTACAATAAATACAACCAAGTCCTAAAACATATCAAATTAATATAATCGAGTCCCTTAATCAATTTCATCCAACTTGACCAATGAAAAATGTTAGCATCGTTTTTTTTATTATTTTATTTATCTTACGTGGTGATGACATGGCTAAAATGACATTGTTCTTATCCAAATTTAATTTTTAATGCAGCCTTTAGCCATACAGCTGGATTTCTCTATGTTCCTCAAACTGAAAAGTACAAAAAAAAAAGAAAACCAAAGCCAGTCCTCGTGTTGCTGATTGTTTTCCTTATGCGTCTTGTTTTGAGATCTTATTACCTTACTAGTCGTCTTATAAAGCCTATAAAAACCTCATGTACATTTTAAAATGTTTTACACAAAAATTATACATCTCTTCCTCGTTTTGATATCCCTGCTGTTGCTCATGAGTTGGAGATTGACCTGTCCAACCATGAGCTTGCTAATGCTCATGCTTTTCTTGGCACTCGCTAAGAATCAAGCGCAAGCACACTATGTCTTCAATATCAAAGATTTTGGAGCAGTTGGTGATGGAAAGACTGACAGTACAAAAGTAATTCGACACCATTTACATTTCACTTGTCACTACATGAATCTTTGCACGTCCTTTTGCTTCCACAGAATGCAAGATACTAAGCATATGATTTTTATAGGCTTTAAATGATGTATGGAATATAGCTTGCCGCTCCAAAGGGACTATTGTCATCGTAATCCCAAGCGGGACCTACGTGTCGGCTCCAGTGGTGCTCACGGGTCCCTGCAATTGTGCGATAGAATTTCAAATCGAAGGGGCTCTGAGGGCTCTTAATAGCCCTCAACTCGGTGTCGACCATTGGATTACATTCAGGTTCATTGACAAGCTGACGATTACCGGAGGAGGAGTGCTTGATGGCCAAGGAGCTGCTTCTTGGCCGTATAATGACTGCGGCAAAAACCCCAATTGCGCGAGACTTCCAGTGGTATGTTTCTTTTCTTTCTTTTCCTTCCCTCATTTTTTACAGCTTTCTTAAGTAGAGAAAACCCATTTCATAGATTTAGAAGCCAAGTTAAAAGCACTAACGTTGAGTGTGATTTTCTCCCACTGTGCGTCTATTTTCACCAGACCATGAGACTTGATTACGTGTCAAACGCATGGATTCACGACGTGACATCTCTCAACAGCAAGAACTTCCACTTCAATCTTTTCTCCTGCAAAAACATCATCTTTGAGCGCGTTACCATAACAGCTCCTAAGGACAGCCCAAATACTGATGGAATCCACATGGCTCTCTCCAGCAACATTATCATCAGAGATTCGGGCATAGCCACCGGAGACGACTGCATATCTCTAGGGCCTGGAAGCGAAAACATAAACATGACAGGCATTGCTTGTGGGCCTGGGCACGGCATAAGCATTGGGAGCCTCGGAGGTACGCCAAATGAACCCCCGGTAACTAATGTGTTCTTAGGGTCCAGCAGCTTCACCGGAACTATGAATGCCTTGCGGATCAAAACGAAGGCTCCCTCATTCCAAGGCGTTGTTACAGACATCACCTTTCAAGACATCTTCGTCAAAGGTTCTGGCAATCCTATTATCATTGATCAGCAGTACTGCCCTTCAAAAACATGTAGCCCCCAGGTATCCCTTCTCTTTAGCAACATGCACGACATTTTGCACCTACTAGAAGATCACCTTCATGCGATACACCAAACGGGAGAATAGAGGGAAAAGTTTCATGGAAGTATTCATATGAAAATCACAGTCATGGCTGCACACGCATATACACATGGACTCTACATGTTATGACGTCCAGGGATCATTTTACTTCACCTATTTAAAAGGGGAAATAGGTGAAGTAAAATATCATCTGGTGATTACCTACCTGCTAGAATGGTGTGAATATGAAGTTGCTATAAGTTCTCAACACGGGAAAAAGCATACATACTCTGCTAACCTGCTAATATAACAGTTTCAATTAATTCGTTGTATGAGATTGTCGGTTATCATACTTGCGGGAACATGACAACACAAGATACTGACGATGTTCATTCTTGGCGTCCTTCCTGAAGTCCTCACGAGTTCAAATCAGTGGGGTTAGGTTCAGAAACATCAGGGGCACTTCAAGTTCGTTAGTCGCAGTAAATATTAATTGCAGCCCAGCTGCTCCATGCACAGGCATCGAACTTCGAGACATCGACTTGAAGTATGATGGAAGACATGGAGGAAGAACATCATCAGTTTGTGCAAATGCAAAAGGTGCCTTCTATGGCAAACAAAATCCTCCCTCTTGCTTGTAAAGTTCTGCTCTTCACAACGTCCCCTAATCTAGCTCATCTTCGGTACAGAGCGTCCGGGAAGGCTTTTAGGGAAAGTCTTTGGAAAAATGTAAAAGCTGTTGAATTAAAATAATTTTCCAAAATACAAATTGTGTTTGGTAATTTTTTTTGTTAAAGTTCATTGTAAAGTACCTTTGAGCAAAATAGTATTTGGAGAAATTACATTTGCAAAAGACTTTTGTTATTAAAAAAAAAAAAAGAGTTTGCTAGTCAAGGATAGGCAATCGTCCACGAAGAGCAAGCGGTTCAACAAAGAATAGGCGATCCGGCGAAGGGTAGGCAGTTCGGCGAGGGTCACATAGCCCCAGCGACCTCCATGTGAAGGTCGTGGCATGGCGGGTCGCGCGACCATTGCCAAGGTCACCCGACCGCCTGCCCTTCATCAACGACCGCCTGCCCTTCGCCGACGACCCCTCACAACCATGTCGAGCTGGACAAGAAGAAGATGAATAGTCATCCAGCGCAAAATCGAAAAAACAAAAATTTAGCGAGGATAACTTGGGAAGAACCACCAACCCCCCCCCCGGCATGCCAAGAAGGCTCACATTTCCCAAATGGGGTTAGAAGAAAATTCACCAAACACTCTATTTGCCCCAAGGGCTTTGAGTATCCAAAGTGCCTTCTAAAGGCCACTCCCAAACGCACCTTAATCCATCATCTGTTACAGTCCTCTAAACAACATCACAACATCAGCCAAAGAGTAGGAATAGGAAATATGAAGATCCTCTTTTAAGTTATAAACTAGCATCTGGAACATATACGAGTCACACAATTTGCCAAATGTACTGAAGTCACCTACCTTGTAATTTCCCTCTTTTTTGTAATTCAGACTTATCATTTTGAATAGAAAGAAATAAGACATTAATGAGGGACGCATTGAAGATTCAGACTCTTTGTAATCCAAAATTCTGAAGGACATTGACTGGGTACTGCTCCCGCACATCATTAAATGAAAAGGTGCCAACCTTGCGTTTGTTTTAAAATTGGACACAACATGATCTTCGGGCTCAGATTTTCACAAGCAACTGAGAGGGAGAGCGAATCTAAGATATGAACGAACCTAGCACAAAATAGACATACCTGTCTACTTGTGCAAAACTTTTAAAACCCAACAGATAAACGATTAAGCACATTGATCCTTATAATCCATACATCCCCCAACAACAAAATGCTGCAGTATTGCTAAATATCAAGAAGCCGATCTTTGTCATAATCTGTTCACATGAAGTAGTGATGAACAGCTTTAAGATACAGTATACTAAATATTCTCATGTCAGCTGCTATTTGGATTGAAAAAATATATAAAGGAATTCGCCATCATGACTTTGATATAAACTGAATCGTGCTTTTACTTTACTACTGCCTGCTCACAAAAATTACAGCCTCTACATGTTTCTATAAACCACAAAGGTTAACTTTGAATTCCTGGGTGAAATTTTTCTTGTCACCGGTTGAAAACTAAAACAGAAATGGACTTCATGAAAAACCCAAAGAAATCACTCCCAGTACCAATTCCTGTGGTACTCGCACATGGCGAAGATGATTTGGCTGCCAAATACAGCCTTACCAAATGCGCAAGTAGGGAGCTCTGCCCCTTTTGCAATCTTCAAATGGGTCTGGTGCTCCAGCAGAGGAGGCCAAGCCCTCTCACTACCATTACGCCAATCTGGGTGAAGATGTAACTGCACGTCCAAATTCCAACTCTCCATACAGCCCTTAAAAGAAAAGGAAAGGGAAGAAATGCCAACCCCATTTAAGGCCCAGAACCCAGCATCAATAGTTGGCCAAGCCTGTGACATAGATGAAAACTGACCTAGAGACAATAATACACAGCACTACCCAACTTCTTTCCCTGGTTTGCTGCAGGCAACATTTGAGCTGGTTCAAAGACAAAACCAAAACATAATCAGATCACCAACGTGATAATCAGTGGATTCAGATAAAAGTAGCTAGATGCCAAGGTATTCAACAATTAATTGGAAGACCTGCATCAAGATTTTACTAATATAACTATACCACAAACCATGATAGACTTTTACTCCTAAGACTAATACTAACCACATGCAAGTTATTTACTGTCATCCAAGGATAGAAGTTACCTCAATCAATACTATGCTTTGGCAAATCGAGCAATCTTGGCAAGCACAGTTCTTAGGGTTTTTATACCAGCTCCAGACTTTGAGCTCGCCATCATCTGAAGTGAAAGCAAGGAGAAATAATCACTTCTCAGTTGAAAGACATCACTGACAAATTCTATTCCCAATCACATGGGTATTTCATACCACAGGTTGAATGATGGACTTGTTTGAGCTCAGACTCTGCATTTTAGAAGCATTCGAAATATTAGGTTTCACAGGATATATCTGGCGTAAAGTAAAAGCTGATGAAAATTTGTACATTAATAACCTCTTCAATTTGCATCGCACGCCGTGCCACATCAATTGGAAACACCAGATCTGTCTTGGTTAGAACAATCTGATATTTAGTTTGAGATCTACAAACAAACAAGAATTCTTTTTAACCTCAGCATGTGCATAATATTTCTCACCACCAATTGATTCTCTATGTATGAGGTGGACATGGAAAAGCAATTTAGATGCAGGTGACAAGCAACTCAGGCAGTGTAAGTATAAGTCGACTCACAGTAGTGTCTTGCCACAGTTACAAGAGACTTCACCGCTCAATGAAGTCATATAGCACGAGAAACTTATCCACACTAGTGATTTTATCATCATGAAGACATGGCAATAGATGTGACAACAAGAAAGAAATTGTAAAAGACCGGAACATGTCACTGTAGAAAAACCACACCAGGCAATGTAGAAAACTAGACGACATCCAAAAACAGAGGATGAGCACATGCCTTTCCATCAAATTAATGAGCTCATGATCCCTCGGTTTCATACCCCATTTTGTATCAATAAGTAAACAAACTCGGTTCAAGCCGATTCTTGTGGAGACATATTCCTTTACCTAGAAATTGCAACAAAGCGACCAGTGATTACCACATAAATATCAAAACATTTTGCAGATTAATGACGATAATTTAGCATGGACTTGCATAAGAACAAATTTAAATTTCTAAAACATGAATAAGGACTCATACAAATTGACATTACATGGAAACCATGTCTCATTATAATTCAAATGAAACCTATAATGGCCCTTATCCCACATATCCCTTCCACAGTTCCTCTTGAAACAATGGCAGATGTGATGATCAACTTCAATAAGAAATCTTCTTCTACACTAACCAGATGGAGAATGTCAAGCTCCACCTAATTTTCTATTTCAACCTATGAAACAGATGGAGGTAAACCACAACTGCTCAGGCATTTAAAATTAGTGCACTTCGAAACAGATATTAACTAAAGGGGACATCAAATGATGAATCAGTCAAATAATAATTTCACACTTATCTCACACATCCTATTTCTCTAATTTTGAGGACTTCGTATTTGCTCGAGATCTTAAAGTATCATCAAAGCTCGACCTAGCTGATTCATTCAGTTTTGGCTTATTGACCATTAATTTCAGTGTAAAATCCCCATTTACTACATCATGCTTCCTGCAAACAACAGTATATTACTAATATACACTCAAACAACCTATCAACACTCGAACCGTACAATAGCATGCTGCTCCTACCATTAGTTTAATAATGGACAAATAAAGGTAAAATATTTTGAAGCTATATCGCTGAGGCCGAAAGTCAATTTGCATTACTTACAAGCTCCTCCCAAGAATCTTTGACTTCTTCTTTTGCATAAGCAAAGCCATATCCAGGCAAATCTACCAAGCAGAGCTTGGATTCTAGGTTGAAGAAATTAATTGTCTGCAAACGAATCAAGATTGTCAACAAAGGAAGAAGTATCCCAACTAATTAACTTGCAAGTTCAGAGAAAATGATGAAACCTGAGTAAGTCCGGGCTTATCTGACGTCCTAACAACACCCCATTGTCTGGTGAGTGCATTTAATAGTGATGATTTTCCAACATTTGACCTTCCTATCAGAAGGAAGCAACACATTTCACAAGAAGTAATTGGATGACATTATTGGACTAGAAGGAAATACATTCATTATTTCTAGACATCGAATGCCTTTCAACGTACCGTGGAAAACAAATCATATTAACAACCCAAACAATGTAAGAGCAACACAGAATTTGCAAAGAGTGCAAACTGTCTACAACCAAGCAAGACAAGGTTCAATAGATTAATTAAAGAAATACATGGTGAGCTTCAAAAGGACCATCGTTATATGAGAAAGTTTGGAGCCAGAAGTCTAACTTATCCAGATTCCAAAGAGTACATTTACCGAAAGAAAACAACCGGTCCACTAGGAAAGTTGCCTACGCAACATGTTATGACACAATCACATCCAAGCAAGCAAGGAAACATTGTTTGTACACGACATTCCATAATTGTGCGAGAGTGACAGAAGACAGTCAATTGCAGTTAGGAAACAAATGTACACCTCAAAGGGTGGTGTTTAATCAAGAACACCGAGAGGATGAGAGCTGACAATTTACCTGCAAATGCAATCTCTGGAAGCTCCGGGCTTGGAAATGATGATGAGACATTTGCAGCAGCAAAAAAGCTTAATTTGTTCCTGAACACCTGTAATTGTGGTCAGCAATGCTATGAATCTTTAATGCAGCACATGAAACTTCAGGCGCCATTATGTAAACGTTTAGCACATTTTGGAGACTGACATATAGTTATATATATAACTAGATATGCAAACTTACATTTTCTTCAATCCTCTCTCTTTCAGAACTCGTTGAGAAGGGTATGTTGTCCAAAGGGGCAGAAAGATCCACGTTGTAGCCGGCCCTCCGAAGCTCAATCATTCGTCTACGCCCAAGCAGCTGTTAACAGGATACGCAAAGTTGGTCCATGCATCAGGAAAGAAACATTCTAGTGCAGAATTGCAAATGAAAAGGAAAGGAGTTTTGCTATAATCAAGTACATTATCTTCAACAAAGGAAAGGATAGAGGGGCAAGGCTGTATTGCACGGAACTGGGCATTCTTTGACATCTCAACATTCTTTTCAGGGCCTTTGCTCTCCTTGGTATTTTCTGGAAAGCACAATAAGGGATGGTAAAAAATGAAATATGCATTTTTACAGGCATAAGTTTTTAAGGGGGAAAACAAAGCCAAAGCAACAGCTTAACAATAAAACACAGGCATCAGGACTGAGCTTTTAATTTTGATTTCAAAAATAAGATAAAAAATAGACTTCTCAATATCCATTAACTACCAAGCAACCTAAATACAGTAAACATAATCCCTTTGCAGAAATTGAAAAAAAAAAAAAAATCAAAGAAAGAAAAAGACAAGCAATGAAGGTAGCTTCACGTTGCCTGTTCATAATAGGCATTGTATTGTTCAGTGTTTCGCAATAAGATATGTCTCAAATAGATCCAAAATCTGAAATCTTTAGATACGATTCATTCTTTATCAGAAAAAATAAAATGCAGTGCAATGTGATTCTATTGGCTTTAGCTAAAGGAATAGCCAAAACAGAGGGTGCCTGAAGCCGAATTAATGAGACAAGAAGCCTAGAGAAATTTCTTTTGAGCAACCAATGGTTATGTATAACTACAAAGATCCAACTTCCACAGAACATTGACAACTGAAAGAATACTTTCACGTGCATGAAATATCTATATACTTGGACAATTTGGACAATCCTATCATCCTATGGTAAAATTTCACACTTTATACTAGAAAGCAAAGACTTTGCAATTATAGCCTAGTATCTCACAAACCCCAGACTCGGCCCTCAAACAAATATGTGCATTCACATGGACAAGCAACATTCTTTTACCATTCATCTGGGAAAACAATATATTTAAGAAGAAAAAAGGAACACAGACTATATGCTTACCCTCAATGAGTATGGTGTCATCTAGCTGCTTATTCGAAGTGTCATATGGATCTAAGCGTATACGCTTCCTCTTCTTGGGCTGGTCTTCTTTTACAACAGGATTATCATCATTGCCTACTTTTCTCGATGCCCTTTTCGTAACAAGTTTTGGAGGAGAAGGGTCCATACACTTGTTCTGAAGCAGGGTCAAACGCTTGCCTGCCTCCAATTTGCCCTTCATATGCTTCCTCGACAAATCAGTTCCACCAGCATCATTCTTCTTCCCCGCCTCCTTCATCTTGGTTTTCAGATTTGTGCTGGAAACTTCAACCTTTTTCCCTTTCCTCTTGAACTTCAAGGAAGAATCCTGACCAGCGGAAAGCGCATCATTTGATCCGCCAGAAGCCCACATGGTGCGATGTGATACTTTACTGCCTTTTCCTAAAACAGAGTTGCGTTCCAACTGCTTCTGTCCTTTTCTGAATGAAGACTTCATCTCTGCTGGCTCTCTATGATCCTGGGACGTTTCCTCTCCATCCTTGTCCCTTCCAGCGTAAATCCGCTTCTTTCTCCTATCAGAAGTTGCAAGTCTAATTTCACTTACCATGCTCGAATTCGATTTCCGATCCCTCCTCAATTCCTTCCCTCTCTTGAAAACTTTATCGTCCTCTCGAGAAGATTGATTCACAGCAACAACATTTCCTTCTCCAAGCTTCTTTGGATTCCGAATGGCAGGTTTAAGCTTCTTCTTTAGCTTCACCCTTAATTTTGCCTCAGCAGACATTTCCTAGAACAACTCCAACAGACACAACACCAATGAGAAATCTAACCGGATCCTCACCAATAGAAGGAAAAACCAACAGACCCAGACAAGAAAAGCTGTCAAAAACTAATCTTACACCCATCGCTAGAAGAGCTGGCTAACCTGTGAAGTACGAGGAACTTAACCCTCTGATCTTACAGTACCCAACAAAGTCACGTACGTCCTAAATAGTTAGTACCAAGTTTAACTACTCCTACATTAACACGTAGGAAATGAAAGATTTCAAGCTAGGGTAGAAAAGAGCACGAGAAACGAGAGCACTGCGAGAATTCAGAGCAACAACCGTAAAAGCGAGCGCGCACTTCAATCCGACAATAAGCAAGCATCATCATCTCTTATCCGACAGTCACTCGCATGTTCTGGCCAATTAACAACTCTACAGCACGACGATAACTTCAAACTCGCGAATGCAGGCTGTTGTTGTTGGTGTCACTCACCGTCAGAGGCCAAGCCGCTCGACTCCTAACTTCCGACCGGTCCCAAGTTCGCCGCTCGCGAAGTGGTTCAACCCCGCGAGAAAGGTTCGACGATGACCTCGAGCTTCGCTAATGCGTCCCTGGCCTCGGAACCTCGTCGCTTCCCCGCCCTTTTCCTTGCTCCGGTTGAGAGTAGGGTTTTAGCGACTGCAAAACCTCGCGCGAGCGACGAGCTGAAGGAGGAGGAAGAGGAGGAAGATGACGCGCGCGCCGAGAAGGAAAATCCGAGCGGACGAAGGTGGATTCCTTTTGGGCCCATGGGCCTCTCGCCGTCTACTCCGTTGGGCCTGGACTCTCGCTCAAGGCCCACCTGCGGTTGAAGTCGTGTTGTCTCCGTTTTAGGGAAAGAAAAATGTCTCTCTTCGAGAGTTTCCACTTTTAGTAATCGTTGGCGAAGCTGCATCTCTATTGCGAACTCCAACAGGGGCATCGCGCTTTTGAGTTTCGACGAGGTTGTTTGATGAATGCTTGGCTACTGAAGTGGCCGAGTGCCAGATTATATGGACGAATGGCGGGAGTAACAACGCGCTACGACGCAACAATTCCGCAATAAGGTGACGCGACTGTCCTGAACAAGGGGAAATTCTTGCTTAGATCCAGGTTCAATGCACTGAGGACATCGGCGAACCATTTACTTGATGAGGCATACATCCACTAGACCTATCAAGATGGGTGATAGACCTATTTCCTAAATCGTATCTAATGAGCTGAATTATTAGATGTGTTAAGTATATTTAGAAAATGGGTTCTTGACAAAACCCGAAAAAAAAAAAAATTATGTTTAATGGGTTTTCAATTTACTAAAACTTAACCCTCCTAATAACTCTCGCTTCGCCCTCTCTAAAAAATAGCGGACTTTCTTGAACTGTTTCACCCTTATTGATAATTTCAAGACAACTTCCTCTCCCCCAAAAAAAAAAAAAAAATTATAAATCTGGTAAGTTTCGTTTGTTAGCTATTGGAGTACTTTCCTTTGTTGCATTTGGCATTGCTATGTTTACATAATATTCCTATCTTAATTCTTGTTAGTCAATATAAATCATCTTAATCAATACCTTATATTTCAACTAATTGAAATTTCAATTCCTTCACAATGATTATTGCTATGATTTTATAAATTCTCTGCCAATTATTAACTTTCTCTTATTTTCCTTATGTGTCAATAAAAATATTAAAAATTCTATATAATGTTAAAAGTCAACTCTTTATCATCTCATAATTGAAACATCGATTTTATCCAAACAACATATACATATGAAGAGCTTACAATGGATTATTAGGTGGATACGGGTTTTCATGGGTTAGATTAGACATGAATGTGTTCGATTCAAATTATATATACACAAGAAGAACTTAAAGTTGGTCAATTAGGTGGATTATGTTTTCGTCGGTTGGATTAAATATAGATGCATTTTAGTAGTATGAATTGAACTAAGTAAGGATAAAGTAAAGGTTATTAAATAAATAGGTCGATTTAAACCTGCCCATTTGATAGCTCTAACATGGACCACCAAATCAACAGCAATTTTTAAGGCAATGAGAGCACGCTCAACCCAAATTAAAGGAGTAGTTGACCAGCATCATGGATTTGTCACCCTAAAACATAAAAGAGTAGCTGACCATCATCATAAATTGCATACCAATGTTTCAATGAAATGGGTTAATGCACTTTTGATAAGTCGTGTTTTCTTCCATCATCTCCAGTTGGAGAAAATTTTCTCTATCCAGTTTTTTGATTGGTGGCTCGATTCGCAAGCACGAGAATCATGCACGAAATGTGTCAATATTTGTGATTCACGAATCAAAAGCTTGGTTAAAAAAGCACGCTTTCCTTCAATCGAAGACAGAGAAAAAGGTGGCCTTTTCACCTAATATAATAAGCAACTTGGGAGCTTTCCAGTAAATTTCCTTTGACTTAGACCTCAAGGCAATGAGTGTCCGTGAACCTTCCTCGGTTGCTCAATGTCTTTCTTAATTTTCTTTTTTGTTTTTCAAAAAGGAACTGGGTCCATGCGGCATGGTAAAATGAGCTCAATCATCTCTGCCAGCTTGCACTCTATGAATTTGTATTTAAATGCAGCCTCATGTGCTTATTATGATTGTACATGTACTTTTATCAGCTATCTCATTGGTGAAGAAATATAATATTCTTCCAAGGCTGTGATGCATTATGGATCACATGCAATCAACAATCATTAAATTTTCTCAGCGATATTCACATAATCAACAGATGTGATTGACCAGTGCGTGATGGACCAAATTTTGTCTTCTCTCTTCTGGGGATGGAAGGTTTAGCCTAAGTATATTCCATCAAAGTTCACAGTGCCTTCGCTCCTTAGCATACCACAACAAATGCATGATTAAGGATCCATTCACCACGAATAATTCACCGTCAATAAATATTTTTCTAATTTTTCAATATTTAGATAGCTTAGAAAAAACAAGTCGACAGTAATTCTTTTATTAGCCAATGTCAAATCTCAAAAATTACAAATCACTTTCCAAAATATTACTCGACCCGACGCTTGCATACGAGACGAAGGGAGTGACAAGACAGCAACGCAAATATGACGTCCTCGTGTGGTTTCCAACGACCGAAAACAAACGAAGAAGACGTGCAACTTCCAACGTTCTTCCCTTTGTCATACGAAACCGTTGGGAAAAAACGTTGGAAATTGGCAAAACTTGTTGTCATCCGCTATTCCTCTTTTGCTTGTGAGCGACGGCGACGAAAACGATTGGACTTTAAACCCGAGGGGCTCCGGACTTTTGACCCCCGCCCCGGCGTGACGGGATGGTGATGATCCGGTGACGCGGGCGGGGGCCCCGACCGGGGACGAGCCTTTCGTTCGTCATGCTTGCCCAGCAGTGACGTCACTGGACTCCCATGTTGCCCCTGGTTAACGTTCTCTGTCGGGGCCCACTAGGGGGTTCGGAGTTCGTGGGACCCAATTGATAGCTCTCCTCTTAACATTGGCAGTCCATCCGAATCACGTGAGTTTGACGCATTCGTGCATCATTTGGAAAGCCGTACACGGGAAATTACGTTTTCCAACAGGTTCGTGCCAAAATGGATTATTAAATTTATTTCTTAATTCATATCTGATTAAATGAATTATTATATAAATTAATCATATTAAGTAAATAAGTTATAAGTAAATTAAAAATGTAAAACTCAAAATAATAGAAATACCAAGTGGATCCAACCTACATCTACGACTCTCTTTTGCCATCATTTAATCTCACAACTCGCTCGCTCTATGCTTTTATTTAATTTGGACGTGAGTTTCCTAATTTGAGATAAATATGGAAGTGTTTTAGCAATTGACACTAAATTTGTATTACCCAATGAATTAAATTGATCAATTTGGGTCGAATCATTTTCAACTCGACCCAATCCCAATCCACCCATTTGATCAGTCTAAAGTCAAGCTTCCTTTTTTGGGTTTTTTTTTTTTTTTTTTGCAACTCCATTCCATTTAGTTGACTCAATCAAATTTCATTGCTTGACCATCTTATATAATCTTTTTTTATGATCTTGAAAGCATTGCATTTGGGTAAATAAATCATACGAGTGCCCATATAGATGGATAAGGTGTGCATAGTAAATCCAATTTAGCTTTAGTCGATTTGACTAGATTTTATTACCCTGTCTGATTTGACATCTCGTAAGGTGTCGAAAACATCATCAAATGTGATGCATTGGATTTTGGATTATATGATATGATTCTTAGTTAAGGCAGCTAGATTCCAAACGGCTATCGACACGAAATTAGTTCACTCCCGTCGTAATTCATGTTGTCGAGTCGGTGAAGGAGGAGGAGGAGGATGATGACATGCGGCGGACGATGCTTCGATGTCACCGCTGTTTAACGTGTTAGACTTTGAATCAAATTACGTGGTCGAATAAAGCAGCATTAAAAAGGGGACTAAAAGGTCAACCAGGAAATCGGGGCTTAGGAGTCGTGAGGATGATCGCACGCGTAACGGCGACCGGGGCGACGTGACGTCCTTGATCAGTTGACCGGATATGGGCAGGATGAACGGAGGAATTGAATTCTTAAGGACCAACCAATAAAAAATAAAAAAAAACAAAAAAAAGTGCTTAGGCTCCAATATTTTTTGTTGAAGAACGAATAATTTACAAAATATTTTTCCTCATATAATCATTTATATTGTTTATGAAATTGAATAAATAAAAATGTTTTCATTATTTACAAAATATTTAGACATTAATTGCTATTGTTAATGAAAAGATTTTTTATCAATTAATTATTTGAAGGGATATAATTAGAAAAACATTTTACAAATTATTTATTTTTCGCGAAACAAACAGAGCGCTTTAAAAATGTCCAATCAGCGTAACTTTTTATAAAGAAAAAGTTCCATGTTTATAGATCGAAAAATCGTAAAACGTATAGACAAAGTGGGGCAAGCTTATTACAGCCCTGCCCTACCAAAATCCGCATTTTCACTTACCTTTTTAAAAAATTCTGTTTAATAAGTTCAATTTTGCTCAACTCAACTCATTTGTCAAAAAATTGATGTAGTTCTAGAATCGGAGCCCAAGATCTAATCTAGTTCTAGAATTGCGTGATAAAATATTACGCCAGTCTCGAGTATGTAAAGAATCACTAATTTTGTCTACTCAAGACTGTCCCTCTAAAATTTGTAAATCGAAAGATGATATTTTAAATTTCAAAGGATTACTGCAAATTTGTATATGATTATGCATATTATTATTTGTATATCGAACTGAGTTTCATATATTTTGCACTAAAAAGAAGTCTAAACTTTTGAGTGGATTTCGGAAAGTAGCAAATAAGGCGTTTATGGACTGACTCATGTTCTGTTTTCCTCCACAAAATTTGTGGGGCGCATGCTTCAGCTTTAATGTACACGGAAAACCTGAAATTTTTTCAAAATATTAAAATGTTGAAATGTAGGATATATGTAAATTTTCTAAGTTTTTCCGAAAGTTATAATAATTTCTGTTATACTCTTCTTCTTTTTTAATTTTTTTGTTCGTGTTATGTTAAAAATGATGAAAGTAAGGAAAAAAAATCTCAAACCCATTGCATTTATATTAGTTCAGTCCTAAATCTTTCGATTGTATTAAACTAATTGAGTTATTTTTTGCCAATATTGACCATAACCAGTCAACCACTAACGTGAATGTTAGTTTTCTTACGTGACACGATTGACACTAATGTAAACAATTTTTTCAATAAAAAATGAATTTTAATTAATTTTTCCTTTTTTTTCCTTTCATTTTGGTTGCTAAGGGTTGTGACCTTCACAAACGGCTGACGAGGGCTCGTCAACCATCCCAACCAAAATGAAAGGAAAAAAATAAAGAATATATAAATATATAAAAAATTAAAATATTATTAAAAATGTCAACATTAGAGGCGTCGTCAGTAATTTATAACTCAGATTGACAAGATAGACTCAACTAGCATGAAAATGTTTATAATTAAATCAATCAAATTAAAATATTTATGACTAAATTGACACTAATAAAATAGGTCCAAAACTTTTTGGTACTTTCTTCTACTCAATATCTAAAAAGTGACGGGTAAAAGTTATGGTTAGAAAAATGCTAAACTATGAACAATGTCACTACACCAATTAATAACCTAACCAAACCGGCAAGCTATTCCAATTGGTCAACTTCAAGTTTCAGTTTGACTAAGGGTACGCATAACAAAATTTCCATTTCTCTATTTCTTGATTTTTCTATTCCTCAAAATACGTTTGGAACAAAATTTCATTGATAACACAATTTTATTTTTCTATTTCTAGAACAGAATTCAATTCCATAAATAGATTTTGAGTATAAATTAATAGTTAAAACTTTTAACTTTTCTATTTTTGGAATAAAATGAGAAATGAAGACTCTTTTTATTGTTCACTCTCGTTATCGTCTGTCGCTCACCCATCGCTCATAGGATGCGGGCCACCCGTCGCCGGTCACTAGCCGCCCACTACCGAATGCCGGTTGCCAGTCGGCCATCACCAGATGGATGCCATACACTGATCGTTGGTCTCTAGTCGCTAGTCGCTACTCTCTTGAAATAGAAATTTTATTTTGTTATCAAATAAATTTCTATTCTAAAAACAGAAATTTTGAATTTTTATCAAACACGTACTTAGAAACTTATTTTGTAAATAGAAATTAAAAAATCAATTTTTGGCCATAAATTGATTTATGCATTAGAAATTTTGTCTTGCGTATCCTAAGAAGCTGTTAGCTCAACTATAACTATGCTATGAAATCTTGTGTTTTCTAATGTTTGACAACATATATTTAAAATTTCTAGCAATTCAAAACTAGGTGAGTTAATTTTCTAAACACTGCCATAAATTGTTGAATTATTGAACTTTGAAGCAGCGGGGTGTTTTTCAAACACACTATAAAAGCCGCGACATTTATTTTTTATTTTTTTATTTTTAAAGCTGCAAATAAAGCATTTGGTGGATCGTATAAAAGGGAGAAAAAGACCGCCAGATATTTTGGTCCCCAAAATTTTATTTTTTTCGAAAAATGAAAAATTTAATGTCACGCCCCGCCGCTAACGATCCGGAAAAATGGAACATCCCACGAATACCCCAAAAGGAGAAAATATTAGGTGGTCCGGGACCGCCACGTCAGCGTGGTCCCGGACCACTCACGCGGCGCCATGTGTGCGAGGAGGGGACAAAAGAGAGAAAGAGGAGAGAGAGCGTCAGAGAGGTGGGCAGAGAAAGAGGAGAGAGAGCGTCAGAGAGGTGGGCCTGGTTCTGGTCTTTTGTCCCCTCCCTGGACACGTGGCGTCCCGTGAGTGGTCCGGGACCACGCTGACGTGGCGGTCCCGGACCACCCAGAGGGGAGAACACTTTACAATATGGAACCGGCGGGCCCCCACCGGCCACTCTGTACGCGACTACGGCATCATCGACGACATCCGCTCGTCACGGATCGAATCCCGACGTAGCGACTCGGACCAACGGTCCAGATCGAGAGCCCTCGTTCCCCAACATCACGTCCACGATATGCTGACGTCACTCCTTGCATGGCATTAAAATCCACAGAAATTAATACACGGCCAGAGATCGAACTCGGGCACGGTGGGGCCCGCTCGGCCAGCCGAACGCTTCTCTTTGACCTTCCCCGTTTCAGGAAGAAGAGCACCTGTCACTGTGCCAATCCCTCCCTCCCTTTCTCTCTCTCTCTCTCTCTCTCTCTCTATCTCTCTCCCTCTCCCTCCTTTTCGATTCCTTCCTATAAATACGCTCGAGTGCCTCCAGCTTTTTCTTCACCAAAAGCAAAAATTCGATCACGAGCACAAGCACAAGCACAGGCGCGAATACAGAGCACTTGCACCGAAGGGTCGAGCCGAATCAAGAGGAGAAGAAGATGACGGAGAGAGAAGTCTCTTGCGAGATCAGCGAGCCGCGGTTGGTGGCCAAGAAGTTCCTGGCCAGGCCTCAACACGAGGGCGTCGGGGCCATCGTCAGGAGAAGCATTGGCCGGTAAGGGAGAGACGGGGATTGATCCTTCTCGATCTTGGTTTTCTTTCGTCTTCGTAACGCGAATCCGAACGGTTTGGCTAAAAGGATGTCTTGCGTTTCCAGGTTTGAGCTGAGATATTTCGACCCTTTCCTCGTCTTGGATGAATTTTCAGGTGGGGTGTCTCTGTTCTCTATCTGTTCTTTTGTTCATCTGATGATACTCAATCTTTATGGTAATCAATGCTGGACAAGAATTCCAAATTCTTTGCTTTTCTAATTTCTTCCGGTTTTGTGGTCTGCAGTGACTGCTCCTGCTGGATTTCCAGACCATCCGCACAGAGGTTCGTGTTTCTTGGGCTTCTCGAATCATGGATTTGCGAGTTGGTGAATGCTTGAAAAGAAAACGGAGCAATATGAGCGGATTCTAAGTGTAGACATATTACATGGACTCTGTTTTGATTCTTTTGCTTTCTCTGAACAGGATTCGAGACCGTCACCTACATGTTACAGGTACGAAAGTTTTGTTCAATTTCGACGACTCTCGACTCTCCTATAAGTCCAATGAATCTATTCCGAGTTGGAAAAAAGCATGAAAAGTCCATTTAAAAACCAATAAAAGTGAGATTTCAATCACGTTTGTTAGAAGGAAGTGAGCAAAACTAGGAAAGTCTTCGATGAAGTTGTTTTCATATTGGGTTCCTGCTTTATCTCATGGAGGAGAATCGGCCAATAAGAATGACTTCATCAAAACCGGTGAAACCGATAGATGGAAATTTCTAGTATTCGTGGCTTACGGGCGTGGCCGGCAAGCAACCACTTTAGGTGAGCATGCAAAAGGCCACGCCTCACAGACGCAAGGCAACAGCTTTTTTCTTGTCCAAGGTTTGACCGACCATCTGCACTTAAAACCCAAATGCAGCCGCGGGAAGTGTTAAAACGACCAAAAAACTAGTTTGCATCTATTTGTTTTGTCCTTTGCCCAGCATGTGTTTTGTACTTTGTGTTTCATGCTGGGGAATTGCCCAATCTCCACCACTCATCATTTGGAGTACCTGCATGGGCCATTAGTGTGGGAATTCGGATCCCATTGTAATTGATGACAATGATTAGATGGGTCATTTCTCCTACCAGTGGTCACCCATATGGGTCCGATCATAAAAGAAATTTCTCTTTTGAAATAATGATAATTTATTTTAACTTACGAAAACTAATTTTAAATATTACTTTGACTGTTATACTTAAAAAGTGAAAAGTACTGATAATAATGATTTGATGTACTAGGGATCCGTGACACATGAAGATTTCGAAGGGCACAAAGGGACGATAGGACCCGGTGATCTACAATGGATGACCGCAGGGAGGGGGATTGTCCATTCCGAGATGCCTGCAAGTCAAGGAACTCAAAAAGGGTTACAGCTCTGGGTCAACCTCTCCTCCAAACACAAAATGTGAGTTCAGTCTAGGTCTGCAGCAGCAATTTTCTCCTCCACTACTCTTAATGCTGGTCTGCCAAGTAGGAAAAATCTTGTCTAGATACCTAAGCTTTTCAATCATCAAGCGTCGCCTTTATTGCCACTGATGTGGTTAACACAAGTAGTCATCATTAACGGTAGAATGATTCCCACCTCTGGTTTTTCTAATGGCAGGACTGAACCGAAGTACCAAGAAATATCAGGCAAAGACATTGCAGAAGCTGCAGAAGATGGGATCAAAGTGAAAGTCATAGCAGGAGAGGCTTTAGGAGCCAAATCCCCTGTCTACACAAGAACACCCACCATGTACTTGGACTTCACCCTCAAGCCAGGGGCTCACCTGCAGCAGCCGATACCCGCCTTGTGGAACGCCTTCGTCTACACCCTCGAGGGCGATGGCGTCTTCGGGATCTCGAAATCCTCGCCTGTGACTGCCCACCACCTCCTCCTTCTTGGCCACGGAGACGGGGTCGAGGTGTGGAACAAATCTGCTAAGCCCTTGAGGTTCATCTTGGTCGGAGGCGAGCCGTTGGGCGAGCCAGTGGCGCAGCTCGGGCCGTTCGTGATGAACACTCAAGAAGAGATCGACAGGACGATATATGATTTCGAGAACTGTGTCAATGGGTTCGAGAAGGCAAGGCATTGGAGGAGATCGGACTTTTAGCTAATTTACCATCGAAAACAAGAATCGAGAATCAATTGGAGCCTTTTCTTTGGAGGCATAGAGAAAAAAAAAAATCTAATTCCTTCTTAGAATTGTACATTGATTTGAAATTTGTGGTGATTCATTTGTGATTTTTAGAAAAATTGTATCCGTAGTAACGATTTATTATATTTTAATCTTGGAATAGAGATGCCTCATTGATCCTTGCCTGTACGAAGACTCTTTATCATCAATTTAATGAGATTCCTTTAATTTTCGTAAGTAAAATCTAGAAATACTGTCCATACAAGATAGCAATAGTTATACACGGAACAACTTGCAATTACATTAATTCACAAAAAAGAAAAAGAAAAAGCTTATGATCAAAGATACTAATCACATTTTGTATAATTCAAGTAATTTCCTCCGGATTCGAAAGCACATTTTTTAATCCTTAGCAGGAAAATAAAACGAAACTTCGAAAGACAGAAAACGAAAATTCCTTAAATCGAGAAAGAGAAAAAGAACACCCGCGAGGAACACGCAAATTACGCGATGAAGGAATCGCTCTAACCAAAGACACGACATGACGACGACCAAGAAACTACAGGGTGCGGCAGAAGCATTTCTGTTTAAAAATTGTTAAGGAACGAAATAGAAAAAGTATTTTTGTTCGGAAACAATTTTTGAACAAAAAAATGGGTTTGGTAAAACTTGTTAGGGAATAAAAAATGAACGAAACAAGTTTGGTAAATTTGTATTTTTTTATTTCTTTTAATTTTTTAATTTTTTTCTTTATTTTCTTTCTTTTTTTTTTTTTTTTCTTCTTTTGGCCGGTTGCCAGCCTCGGCCATGGCCGGCGACCGGCCGACGAGGGTCGGTGGCCTCGCCCGGCCACGGCGAGGCTCGCCGGCCCCCGAGGCCGAGCCTTGCTAGGGGGCGGCGACGCTCGGCCTCGGCTGGGGGGCCGGCTTCGCTCGGCGAGGTCGCCGGCCCTCGACGGCGTCGCCAACCCTCGACGGCCGGTCGTCGGCCATGGCGAGGCGGCGGCGAGCCAAAGAAAAAAAGAAAAAAAAAAAGAAGAAGAAAAGAGAAGAAAAAAAGAGAAGTGTTTCGATTTTTGTTAGAAACGAAACAATTTTTTTTAGTTTTTGTTTTTACATTAGGATGTGTTTCGGAAAAAAAACGATTTTAGAAAAACGCACCCAAACGCGTTTACATTTTTTTGCTTAAGAACAAAAAAACAGAAAAGTTGTTCAAAAACAAAAAAAAAGAAATGAAAAACAAACGGCCCCCTAGTCAACCCAACAGAACTTGCGCCTCCCTTTCGACTCTCCGTCGCCGCCATTTCCATCGAATTCACGTAAGCTCGACATAGAGAGAGGGAGAGGGAGAAGGAGAAGCCATGAATGGAAGAAGCTACAATCTGCTGAAAGTGGTGGTCGCCCTCTTCTTCCTCAACACCCTCTCCCTCTACCTCTACTTCTGCCCTTCTTCCCCGACGCCGCAGCACGACGCCGCTTCTTCGTCGCGGATCCGCAAGGACGATCCCGCCCTCTTCTTCCCCGACCTCACTGAGCTGCAGCAGCAGCAGCGCTGCCGTGACGGCGGCTTCGATTCTCTGAAGCGATGGCCGATCCTGCCGTCATACCTCCCCTGGTCCTTGAACCCTAGCGTCCGGCCCCACTCTTGCGAGGCCTTCTTCGGCAACGGCTTCACCCACCGCCTCGACCTCCTCTCCGTCGTCGATGGCGGGGGCGGGGGAGGGGGATGGTTCCGGTGCTTCCGCAGCGAGACGCTCGAGAGCTCCGTTGCGAGGGAGGGCAGCTGAGGATGTCGCCGGAGAGGATCGGGATGGCAGCGGGAGGGGAGAGGGTGGAGGACGTGATGGGGCGGAGCAAGGAGGAGGAGGTGCTGGTGCTCGAGGACGGCGCGTTCCAGATCGCCGAGGGAGGGGGCGGCGGGGAGCTGGGGTTTAGGAGAGGGAAGAGTCTCGTGAGCGATGAGTTCTTGGATAATTACGTGGACCGGGGTAGGCGGCATCTGATTCGTAACTTGATTGGGTCGATTCGTGTCGTCAAACCGGGAGAGTTGCAGTGCGATCAGGTTATGCTTTCGATCGATCCGTTTGTACCGGTTTCTGTTCTAGTCGTGTCGGTTAGAATCCAATTTATTCAGGAATTTACTGGTGGTTATGGGAATTTGGCATTGTGCATTTATACAATTATATGGCAGAGTAGGATGTGATAATTATCAATGGTTATGGAGCTCCAAAATTATCATTTGTCGGGGGAGCGCAATACGACCGCCATGCATTTTCATATATGTAGTTGATTGATTGCTATTACATTTAGGGGACCAGTGATAATGAAAATCTGAGTAGCTAACAAGTGATTAGTTTATCTCCAAGATTCTGGGAATGATGGCAACCGCATAGAATGGAAAGATCTAGATTCTAGGTAAATTCAGTCGGACGGGTGGTTTTTATCCGTAGCTCTTTCCTTTCGTAATCGATAATGGGCTCGCAGAACCAACGGTTATTGCAAAGCTGGAAATTCTGGCCAAATTGAAATTGCTCACGGCTGATGACGTATTCCCTAGATTATGGGAAAGACGAGAACAAAAGTTTTAGGATCTATAGTGTAGACTAATCTGGTTTTTTTTTTTTTTTTTGGTCGAATAGGTAGATATTATTTAAGTAAACGCAAAGTTACATCCCGAAGCTATTGCATCGGCAACTACAGTATCTTGCAAAAGATAAGGGGTGAATATGTTCCAGTTGTGGGCTAGGTCGGATCTTCCATGGGCCTTTGCAGCCTAATCAACCGCTCCATTGGCCTCCCTTCGACAGAACTGCAGCCGCAAGCTAGGGTAAACGAGAAGCAGAGTTGCTATTTCGTTGAACAACATACGTTCTTCCCATGGCGGTTTCTTCCGCCCGTGAACTATGTCAATCAAGATCTAGCAATCAGACTCAATCACAATGTTGGCTGTATGGATACCTTGGGGCCGCAAGTGATGCAGAGTGAAGGTAAGTGCTTGAACTTCCGATTGAAAAGCCGAAGCTGCAGGGAATCGGTCGGTGTAGACGTATGTAAGTATCCCCTGATGGTTTCAACTAATACATGCCATCATTCCTTCTTGTCTACTAGGATAATAAGAGCCATCAATATTGCATTTCAGGGAGTCATGATCTAGAGGTTTCCACTGATGACTTGCTTCGACAAAATCAGTCCCTGTTCTTTGTCTACGCTGATCAGAAGAGGATTGGAGTCAGTTTTGTGCAAAGGCATCTTCTACTGCCCGATTGGGGTCGGGGTACCATTGGCGAAAGATCCAGTTGTTGCGCATACACCATACTTGCCACAAGACTTGTGCTATTGTTGCCAATCCAAGTACGAGCCTCTGATTTGTTGCTCGTTCCGTGATCCAATCATCCATACGCTGTATTGTAGAAGGTGAGACAGAAATGTTAATCTTAGGATGCTTCCATACGTCGTTAGTCCAAGGACAAAAAAATGACAGATGTTAAATAGTTTCCGGAGTCCATTGATTACAGAGACTGCATATGGGAGTGGGGGAAATATGTCGATGAAACAAGTTAGCTCTAGTCACAAGGGCATTATGGCAAGCTATCCATATGAAAGTGCGAATTTTGGGCTCCATTTGCATAGACCATGTCTTGCGCCAAAGTATTCTAGGGTGCTGGTGTGATGTAGATGCCTGTTGAACACTCGTTATACATGCAGTGCGAACCATTGATCTATAATTGCTCTTCACTGTGTGATTGCCCTCCTTGGTAGGTGTCCAGACTAACTTATCAGTAGCATAGGTAGGTTGGATAGGGATTTTGACAATTTTTGTACTAACCGAAGTATCAAATAGTTGTTGAATTAAAGGAAGTTTCCAGGTTTGGGTGAGAGGATCACTAAGATCGGCCACCCGCTCTGGTTCCTCTCGTGCTGCTGGTCCGCCGATAGTTCCGATAGGTAACCAGCGATCTTCTTGAATCTTTATCTCCTTACCATCCCCGACCGACCATCGTACATTAGGTAGGATGGCCTCTCTTCTGAGAAGAAGACTCTGCCATCCCCATGAGACGCGTGTACCTCTAGCTGCCGTTTGGAAGGTTACTGAATTGAAATACAACCCCTTAAAGATTTTATCCCACAATGAGCAAGGTTGTTGAATTAAGCGCCAAGCTTGCTTCCCAAGCATCGCTTTGTTGAACGCCATCAAGTCTCGAAAGCCGAGTCCTCCATCATCCTTGTCAGCTTTAAGTAAATCGCATTTCTGCCAATGCACCCCAACCTTACTATGGTCAGTCTTCCACCAAAATCTGGAAATTTTCTGTTCAATAAGTTTACACAAAGACGTTGGAAGCTTGAAAATTGATATTGCATATTGAGGAATTGCCTGTACAACAGATTTGATTAGGATCTCCTTTCCGCCTTTAGACATAAATATTTCTTTCCAACCCTCAAGCTTTGAATGTATTCTCCCTAATATCCAAGCAAACATCTCCTTTTTAGATCTGCCCCACTCGGAAGGAATACCTAAATATTTTCCATACCGATGCAACACCGGCATTCTAAATATTCCTGCTAAGTTTTCCTGTAAGCTCAACGGACAATTTTTACTAAAAAAGAGGCCTAATTTGTTCCGATTTATAACCTGTCTCGTTGCCATATAGTATTGATTGAGAATATTAGCAAGATTCTGACATTCCATCAAAGTGCCTTAGAGAAAGAAAACCGAATCATCAGAGAAAAAAAGATGTGACAATGTCGGACATGACCTGTTTAGCTTTATACCTGTGAGATGGCCGATGGTAATTGCTTGGTTAATGAGGGTGGATAGAAGATTCGCCATTAAAATGAAGATATAAAGGGAAAGAGGGTCGCATTGTCGAATTCCTCATGATGGTCAAAAATATGAAAGCTGTTCTCCATTAAACTGAACACTTAAAGAGGTTGTAGTGATGCATTGCATGACCAGCTGAACCCATCTCGGATGAAATCCCAATCGCAATAGATAATCCTTTAGAAAATCCCATTCGACTTTGTCATAAGCCTTTTGCATGTCTGTCTTGAGGAGTACATTGAAATGTCGCTTCCTTTCCCTTATTCTAAATTAATGAAGAGCCTCCTAGCCGATGAAGACATTATCATGTATTTGTCTCCCGCTCACAAATGCAACCTGCTCTTATGAAATAAGCTCACAAAGCCAGGGTTTCAGGCGATTGGCCAAGATCTTGGATATAATCTTGTATGCATAGTTACAGAGGTTGATGGGTCTAAACTGAGCCAGATTTTCAGGGTGACTGGTTTTGGGTATTAGAGCGATGATCGTCTTGTTGAGGTCATTAGGCAACACCCCCGAACTAAAGAAGTCTCTTACTAAGTTAATCAAATCATCTTGAATGATATCCCAATGGCTTTGGTAAAATAGCCCATTTAAACCGTCTGGACCCGGTGCTTTCGTTTTCCCCAGCTGAAAAGCTGCTTGTTTCACCTCAAAGGTAGTGACTGAACTCATTAAATGATCATTCATATCAGCTGATACAATCTGTGGACACTGATCCAAAATTGGAGCATAGTTACGTGGGCCGCCTGTTGTATATAACTATGAAAAATAGGCATATGTTAGCTCCTTCAAAGCCTGATTGTCCCTCACCCAGTTGTGATTCTCGTCTTGTAACATACTTATCATGTTTCACTGCCGTCTTTGAATCGTAGTTGCATGAAAAAATTTTGTGTTATTATCTCCCCATCGCAACCAATTAATTCTAGATCGCATAGCCCAGTACTTTTCTTCTTGCTGCCATATATTTCTGATCGCATCCCGAATCTGAGAAGCTTCCTCTGTTTCAGTGCCAGAATTATATGGTTGATTCATAATGATTTGAAACTGTTGTTGTAAGGTTTGCACCTTCAGGTGGTGGCCGTTAGAAAATTTTGAACAGCTCAAAACATGTAAAGCTTGAGAAACCAGTCCGAATTTATGGTAAAGGTCTGAATTGCTCACCTTAACTGAGTTCCACGCTTTGTAGATGACCTCTCGGCACTCATGATCTTGGAGCCAATAAGCTTCAAAGAGGAAAGGCCTGCCACTCTTTTTAGATCTATCTGAATTGGACAAAAGAAGCGGGCAATGATCTGATCCTAGGGCCGGCAAAGCAAACACCTTCGTCGCAAGTTATTGAAGTCGCCAATCTATAGTACACAGAACACGGTCTAGTCGTTCCTTAACTAATTCATCACCGGCTCAATTATTCATCCAGGTAAAGGCACAGTCCTTACTCTCTAATTCCATCAAAGCACAATCATCGATGACAGTCCGAAAAGAGTTTAAACGATACCAGTCTGACTGGCGCTTACCTACCTTTTCCCAAGGATAGAGGATCTCATTGAAGTCCCTAATGCAAAGCCAAGGTAGAGTATTTGCGGTGCTGATCCTTCTAAGTTCCTCCCAAAATAACTAGCGATTGTGGTAAGATGATGGAGCATGAAGACAGGTCAACCGCGCCAGCCTATCATCCATGGAATCACGACAGAGCATATCAAAAAGGTACTCCGAACACTGTTCGATCTTTAAAGATATAGTTTCATTCCAAAAAACTGCTAAACCCCCTGCTAGACCTGCCGGGTTTTACACAAAAGAGCTGCTAAAATGTAATCTGCATTGCAATCTATGTAGCACTGGTTCATGATTCTTGGTTTCCATTAAAAACAGTAAGTCGGGCTTTTCCTTGACCGTCAAGGCCTTTAGTGTTTGAACTGTCAAGGGATTGTCCAAATCCTGACAGTTCCAACAAATTAACTTCATTTGTGCGGCGGTGGCTGTTTAAGGCCAGCCACCATTGCCCATTGGTTCGCCTCATTCGCTGCTAGAACTGGTGTATCCATCAAAGGAGAATCATCAAAGTCACTAAATGCTGAGTATTTCATATCATATGGCGAATACCTTTTCGGTTTTTTAGCTGAGCCCAACTTTAAAAGAGGCATAGTTCCTTTTTGCTTTTTCGTTTGCTATTGTCCTATGGATGGGTTGATGATGGCCTTCTGTTTCGAACTCGCAGGGATCATAGCTATTGTTAGACTTTGCTCAATTTGCATCAACTGCTGTGGGATGTGCTGATCAGTTGCTACTTTGTCAGAGGTGGTTGAAGCTGTTGGTAAGCGCAAGGTGACAACTAAATCTTGCTGAGGCGACATTGGCACAGTTGGCATCAAAGCTGGAGGCGTCTCGGGACTTGTTTCTTCATTCTGTTCAGCACTTTCTGGGGGCTCATAGAACACTTTCCAGTAAGGACTATGCTCTCCAACCTCCGCTCTTAGCCATTGACCATAAGCCATTTTATCTTTACCATCTATTTTCGCCTCTTCAAAAGGATATACTTGACAATATGTGGCATAATGGCCTATCTTCCTGCATGAATAGCATAAATGAGACAGTCGTTCATATCGAAAATCAATCCATAGTGTTCTCCCATCAAGGCGAATCAGCTTGCCAGACTATAGGGTTTCGACCAGGTCGACTTCTACTCTTACCCTGCCAGCTTTTAATGTGGATTCGTCCTGAAAATTTACTTTAATCTCTATAACTTCACCCACTTGTTTCAAAGCTTTTCCAATCACTTGCTCTGTACTCCATTCCAAAGGCAGTCCGAAGACTTGAACCCAGAAAGCGCAATGGCTAAAGTCATAGAGATGTAAAGGTGTGTTAGGAATCCATGGTTTGAAGATTACTAACTGACCTGAAAAAAAGCCATGGGCCACCTTCCAATATCCGCAGTTTCTCAATCTCTAATTGAAATTTTGTTGTATATAGGCCGCATACAGGCCGCCCTCTCGCTGGGAAATGTCGACCTGGTCCGTCCGCCAAACACGCTTCAAGGTACTCTGGAAGGCTTGAAAGTTCATAGCTAATTTATATAATACTTTACCCACTAGTAGCAAACAACATTCCTCTACTTGTTCTGGTTGGGGTTCCTCGTCCCATATTTCTATTTCCTGTGCAGGGCATAGCTATCCCAAGCGTTTGCACAATTCAGCCATACGCAAAGAGTCATCTCGATTATCCAAAGCCATAGGCCGCAACACAATCAGTACAAATTTCAGCAGAGCCTTATCAACATGGAGATGGACAGAGAGTATACGCCACGACACAATCAGTACAAACTTCAGCCAAGCATCGATGAATCTTTAAAAGTGAAAGACCGAGATAAAGAAGACCAGGTTGGAAAAAGAGACATGCTACCCATATACTATTGCAGAATATTCGACCAGAAACAAACAGTTTTTCAGATGGAAAAGAGTCACCACTAAGGTGAATTATTTCATAGATTAGGCAATAAACCCTCCCGAATCCAAGGAATTGAGAAACATCTAAGGTGAATATTGAAATAGAATTGGCAATCAGCCGTCCAAATTCAAGAACTTAAGATAGTTATGCCAAACTTGGTTACCGACTCAGATGCGAAAGCCATCCGGGAGAAGTGGCTAATTGGAGACGCCATCGACGAAGGCTTCATTGGGTCAAGAGCGAACCAAGAAAACTGAAAAGATAAAATGGATTAGAGGTAGATTAGGGTTGTGATGGAGCAGTAAACTACCATCAGTGGGTATACAAAGCTCTGCATGTCGAGAGGTTTTTGGGTATGAGCCATGAATTGACTAATCTGGTTGGACAGGTGGTTTTTTCCCGTTAGCTGTTTATTTTTCTTTTTATCTAGACTGTTTCTACTTTCTTCTCTCTGTTTTCTCTACTCGTCATTTCATTTTATATCTCTCTAACATTATCTCTCTTGATTGCAGTGGATTGAGGAGCCAACACTTCTTATCACTCGCTATGAATATGCAAACTTATTCCACACTCTTACTGATTGGTGCAATGCATATGTTGCCGCACAAAGTTGCTAATGGTCAACGGCAAATTTCCTCCAATATACAACAAAGTCTCAAATGAGAGTACTAGATAGCAATTCTAGTATTTCTCCAAGATTTCTCTAGAAAACAATTGAAAAATATGGCTATAGTTTTTAGAGAGAAGTCTCGAAAATGATCACACTCTTTTCTTTTGAAAAAAGACATGTATATATGAAACATTCTTAAAAAGTAAACAACTCTTTTTGAAATGTTGCAAAGCAAACAAATGTGTCCTTTCGAAAATTGCCCAGATGAACAAAGGCGTCTATTCGTAAGAAGTTAAAAAACGAACAAATGTAACCCTTCGAGAAAAGTTGCAAACTGAACGAGTATATTTTTCAAAGGTTATCTTGAAAAGACACAAACAAAAATTCGAAATAAAAAATTATTATTATTTAATAAATAAAATTTCGAAATTATTATTTATTAATTTTTTAATTTCCAAAAATTATCAATAATTAAACAAAATTTGAATTGATTAAAGTTAATAAGATAACCGTATGAAATAAAAAATAAAAATAAAATAACAAAGGGATTAGTGCTAATTAAGCCGCGGGCACACAAGCGGGCTAAGTGCGCCAAATAATCGCGCACCCGCACGTGGGTATGGTGGGGTCTAGCCCACACCCAATCATTCATTTAGATACACAAAGGAAACCCACACTTATTAATTGGTCTACTTCCTCTCACTTTTCCTATATGAGACAAGGAAAATGCACTTAATTTGTTTTTTATAAACAAACTTCCAACATGTATTATGTGGATAAGGTGTGTATAATAAATCCAATTTAGCTTTAGCCGATTCGACTCGATTTTATTACCTTGTCCGATTTGACATCTCGTAAGGTGTTGAAAACATCATCAAATGTGATGTGTTGGATTTTGGATTATATAATATGATCCTTAGTTAAGGCAGCTAGATTTCAAATGGCTATCAACACGAAATTAGGTCGCTCCTGTCGTAATTCACGTTGTCGAGTCGGTGAAGAAAGAGGAGGGAGGAGGATGACATGCGGCAGATGATGCTTCGATGTCACTGCTGTTTAACGTGTTCGACTTTAACCACTGGGGGTTCGCCCCAGTGGCCACCCTTCCAACATGGAAGGGGGAGGTGAGGGGTTCAAATCCCCACCTTCTCAGGGGGGATGGGGTGGGGACGCGTAAGTTTCAAGAGTGGGTTTCAACTCCCACGCCCTGTAAAAAGCGGAAGCAAAAGTACGAGAGAGAGTATAGAACGGGAATAGAGTAGGATTGACAAAAAAAAAAAAAAAACGTGTTCAACTTTGGATCAAATAAGCAGCATTAAAAAGGGGACTAAAAGGTCAACGAATAAATAGGGGGCTTAGGAGTCGCGAAGATGATCGCACGCGTAACGGCAACGTGACGTCCTTGATCAGTTGACCGGATATGGACAGGATGAATGGAGGAATTGAATCCCTAAGAACCAAAAAACAAAAAAAGTGTGCTTAGGCTCCAATTTTTTTTCGTGAAGAACGAATAATTTAAAAAATACTTTTCCTCATATAATCGTTTATATTGTTTATGAAATTGAATAAATAAAAAATATTTTCATTATTTAAGAAATACTTAGACATTAATTGCTATTGATAACGAAAAGTTTTTTTTATCAATTAATTATTTGAAGGGATATAATTAGAAAAGCATTTTACAAATTATTCATTTTTCACGAAACAAACATAACCTTAAAAATGTCCAATTAACGTATCTTTTTATAAAGAAAAAGTTTCATGTTTATGGATCGGAAAATCGTAAAAACGTACGGACAGAGTGGGGCAAGCCTATCGCAGGTCCGCCCTGCCAAAATCCGCATCCCATTTCCCACAATTTTCCTGGCTAATTGTCTCTCGTAAAGAAAAACCACCCCAGTTGGGTTGAAGCCTCTCATCCCATGCCTATCCGTAGACATATCTTGAGGAGCCAAATTTGTATGATTTAATTATTTATTTGTTTATACATATCAGTAAAATTTTCACTTACCTTTTTAAAAAAATCTGTTTAATAAGTTCAATTTTGCTCAACTCAACTTATTTGTCAAAAATTTGATGTAGTTCTAGAATTGGAGCCCAAGATCTAATCTAGTTCTAGAATTGCGTGATAAAATATTACGCCGATCTCGAGTACGTAAAGAATCACTAATTTTGTCTACTCAAGACCGTCCCTCTAAAATTTGCAAATCGAAAGATGATATTTTAAATTTCAAAGGATTACAGTAAATTTGTATATGATTATGCATATTATTATTTGTATATCGAACTGAGTTTCAGATATTTTGCACTAAAAAGAAGTCTAAACTTTTGATTGGATTTCAGAAAGTAGCAAATAAGGCGTTTATGGACTGACTCATGTTCTGTTTTCCTCCACAAAATTTGCGGGGCGCATGCTTCAGCTTTAGTGTACACGGAAAACCTGAAATTTTTTCAAAATATTAAAATGTTGAAATGCAGGATATATGTAAATTTTCAAAGTTTTTCCGAAAGTTATATTAATTTCTGTTATACTCTTTTTTTAATTTTTTTTGTCAGTGTTATGCTCAAAATGATGAAAGTAAGGAAAAAAAATCTCAAAACCATTGCATTTATATTAGTTCAGTTCTAAATCTTTCGATTGTATTAAACTAATTGAGTTCTTTTCAGCCAATATTGACCATAACCATTGACGTGAATGTTAGTCTTCTTGCGTGACACAATTGACACTAATGTAAACAATTTTTACAATAAAAAATGAATTTTAATTAATTTTTCTTTTTTTTTCTTTCATTTTGGTTGCTAAGGGTTGTTGCTCTTGCCTAGGACTTGGGCTAGGGTTGTGACCTTCGTAGATGGCTGACGAGGGCTCGTCGACCATCCCGGCCAAAATGAAAGGAAAAAATTAAAGAATATTTATAAAAAATTAAAATATTATTAAAAATTAGAGGTGGCCGTCAGTAATTTATAACTCAAATTGACAAGATAGACTCAATTGGCATGAAAATGTTTATAATTAAATCGATCAAATTTAAATGTTTATAACTAAATTAACATTCATAAAATAGGTCCAAAACTTTTTGGTACTTTCTTCTACTCAATATCTAAAAAGTGACGGGTAAAAGTTATGGTTAGAAAAATGCTAAACTGTGAACAATTCACTACACCAATTAATAACCTAACCAAACCGGCGAGCTATTCCAATTGGTCAACTTCAAGTTTCAGTTTGATTAAGGGCACGCGTGATAAAATTTTCGTTTCTCTATTTCTTTATTTTTCTATTCCTCATAATACGTTTGGAACAGAAATCCGTTTGATAATACAATTTTATTTTTCTATTTCTAGAACAGATTTCAATTCTAGAAATAGATTTGGAGTAGAAATTAATAGCTAAATTTGTTAGCTTTTATATTTATGGAATAAAAATGAGAAATGAAGACTATTTTTATCATTCACTCTCGTTATCGCTTGTTGCTCATAGGATGCGGGCTAGGGTGTGCAACCGAACCGGGTATACCCGATTCCCAGACCGGCCCACTCGTAAAACAAGGTCGGGAACCGATTCCCGTTGAAACCGATTCGGGAACAGGTTCCGAGTGATTACCAACCCGGAAACCGATTCCTGAATCGGTTTTGGAACGGGTTTCCAGACCGGTTTTGTAAGTAGTGGTCCAAAACCTTTTTTTTTTCTTCCGATTTCTATTCTTATTCCCGCAATCACAAGACGTTTTTCCTCTTGGCTCTCTCAAACATGCATGGCACTCCTTCTTTGTCATTCATCTTCCTCACTTGCTTCCCTCTCTCATTGACTCCCTCTCGCATTGTCTGATGGACGGACGATGTTCGTCACTGCCAAATTGTTGTGTATCACATGGATTGGCTCGCCTAATTTCGCTTTTGTAGGAGGAGTTATTGTTGCATAAATGAGTAACTTCATGTAGTAGTTGTGGGAATAAGACAAATATTAGACCCACGTTTGTTGCTAATTTTTTGCCTTATGATTTTATCTATTATAATTAACCCTGTGGATCCTTAATTTTTCGTTTAATCAAAAAGTTCATGTATTTATTTATTACAAATGCTTAATGTTTCAATATAAATTAGAAAGATTACGTTATTTTCTCACGTATTGATATAAAATTCGAAGTCGTATAGGATATCGAGAGATTGCAAAACAGGTTCCAGTGAAAACATGGTTGACCTTGGAACCGGATTGGAAATGGGTCGAGTACAAGGTCTAATACAAGCATGGTCAGGTATAGGGTCCAGAAAAGGGGAATTGGTTATAACAAGGTCAGGTACAAGGTTCAGGTCTAGATCCTACCCACCCTGAACCCGATCACCCTTAATGCAGGCCACCTATCGCTAGTTGTTGGCCGCCCACTGTTGGACGCCGGTTGCCAATCACCCACCACCAGATGGATGCCATACGCCGATCAACAGTCACTAGTCGCTGCCCTCTTAGAAATAGGAAATTTTATTTTGTTATCAAACAAATTTCTATTCTAGAAACAGAAATTTTGAATTGTTATCAAACACGTACTTAAAAACTTATTTTGTAAATAGAAATTAAAATATCAATTTTTGGCCATAAATTGATTTCTACTTTAGAAATTTTATAAATTGCTATGAAATCTTGTGTTTTTCTTAATGTTCGACAATATATATTTAAAATTTCTAGCAATTCAAAACTAGTCGAGATAATTTTCTAAACACCGCTATAAAGTGTTGTATTGTTGAACTTTGAAGCAGCGGGGTTGTTTTCGAACACATTATATAAGCCGCAACATTTATTTAAAGCTGCAAAGAAAGCATTTGGTGGGTGGTATAAATAAATGGGAGAAAAAGACCGCCAGATATTTCGGTCCCCAAAATTTTATTTTTTTCGAAAAATGAAAAATTTAATGTCACGCCCCGCCGCTAACGATCCGGAAATATGGAACATCCCACGAATACCACAAGAGGGGAGAACACATGTACAATATGGAATCGGCAGGCCCCACCGGCCACTCTGTACGCGACTAGCGCATCATCGACGACATCCGCTCGTCATGGATCGAATCCCGACGTAGCAACTCGAACCGACGGTCCAGATCGAGAGCCCTCGCCCCACAACATCACGTCCACGATATGCTGACGTCACTCCTTGCATGGCATTAAAATCCACAGAAATTAATACACGGCGAGAGATCGAACTCGGGCACGGTGGGGCCCGCTCGGCCAGCCGAACGCTTCTCTTTGACCTTCCCCGTTTCAGGAAGAAGAGCACCTGTCACTGTGCCAATCCCTCCCTCCCTTTCTCTCTCTCTCTCTCTCTCTCTCTCTCTCTCTCCCTCCCTCCTTTTCGATTCCTTCCTATAAATACGCTCGAGTGCCTCCAGCTTTTTCTTCACCAAAAGCAAAAATTCGATCACGAGCACAAGCACAAGCACAGGCGCGAATACAGAGCACTTGCACCGAAGGGTCGAGCCGAATCAAGAGGAGAAGAAGATGACGGAGAGAGAAGCCGCTTGCGAGATCAGCGAGGCGCGGTTGGTGGCCAGGAAGTTCCTGGCCAGGCCTCAACACGAGGGCGTCGGGGCCATCGTCAGGAGAAGCATTGGCCGGTAAGGGAGAGACGGGGATTGATCCTTCTCGATCTTGGTTTTCTTTCGTCTTCGTAACGCGAATCCGAACGGTTTGGCTAAAAGGGTGTCTTGCGTTTCCAGGTTTGAGCTGAGATATTTCGACCCTTTCCTTGTCTTGGATGAATTTTCAGGTGGGGTGTCTCTGTTTTCTATCTGTTCTTTTGTTCATCTGATGACGCTCAATCTTTATGGTAATCAATGCTGGACAAGAATTCCAAATTCTTTACTTTTCTAATTCCTTCCGGTTTTGTGGTCTGCAGTGACTGCTCCTGCTGGATTTCCAGACCATCCGCACAGAGGTTCGTGTTTCTTGGGCTTCTCGAATCATGGATTTGCGAGTTGGTGAATGCTTGAAAAGAAAACGGAGCAATGTGAGCGGATTATCAGTGTAGACATATTATTACATGGACTCTGTTTTGATTCTTTTGCTTTCTCTGAACAGGATTCGAGACCGTCACCTACATGTTACAGGTACGAAAGTTTTGTTCAATTTCGACGACTCTCGACTCTCCTATAAGTCCAATGAATCTATTCTGAGTTGGAAAAAAGCATGAAAAGTCCATTTAAAAACCGATAAAAGTGAGATTTGAATCACGTTTGTTAGAAGGGAGTGAGCAAAACTAGAAAAGTCTTCGATGAAGTTGTTTTCATATTGGGTTCCTGCTTATCTCATGGAGGAGAATCAGCCAATAAGAATGACTTCATGGCTTACGGGCGTGGCCGGCAAGCAACCACTTAAGGTGAGCATGCAGAAGGCCACGCCTCACAGACGCAAGGCAACAGCTTTTTTCTTGTCCAAGGTTTGACCGACCATCTGCACTTAAAACCCAAATGCAGCCGCGGGAAGTGTTAAAACGACCAAAAAACTAGTTTGCATCTATTTGTTTTGTCCTTTGCCCAGCATGTGTTTTGTACTTCGTGTTTCATGCTGGGGAATTGCCCAATCTCCACCACTCATCATCTGGAGTACCTACATGGGCCATTAGTGTGGGAATTCGGATCCCATTGTAATTGATGACAATGATGAGATGCATCATTTCTCCTACTAGTGGTCACCCATATGGATCCGATCATAAAAGAAATTTCTCTTTTCAAATAATAATTTATTTTAACTTATGAAAACTAATTTTTGACTGTTATACTTAAAAAGTGAAAAGTACCGGTAATAGTGACGTTGATGTACCAGGGATCCGTGACACATGAAGATTTTGAAGGGCACAAAGGGACGATAGGACCCGGTGATCTACAATGGATGACCGCAGGGAGGGGGATTGTCCATTCCGAGATGCCTGCAAGTCAAGGAACTCAAAAAGGGTTACAGCTCTGGGTCAACCTCTCCTCCAAACACAAAATGTGAGTTCAGTCTAGGTCTGCAGCAGCAATTTTCTCCTCCACTACTCTTAATGCTGGTCTGCCAAGTAGGAAAAATCTTGTCTAGATAGCTATAAGCTCTTCAATCATCAAGCGTCGCCTTTACTGCTGATGTGGTTAACACAGGTAGTCATCATTAACAGTAGAATGATTCCCACCTCTGGTTTTTCTAATGGCAGGACTGAACCGAAGTACCAAGAAATATCAGGCAAAGACATTGCAGAAGCTGCAGAAGATGGGATCAAAGTGAAAGTCATAGCAGGAGAGGCTTTAGGAGCCAAATCCCCTGTCTACACAAGAACACCTACCATGTACTTGGACTTCACCCTCAAGCCAGGGGCTCACCTGCAGCAGCCGATACCCGCCTCGTGGAACGCCTTCGTCTACACCCTCGAGGGCGATGGCGTCTTCGGGATCTCGAAATCCTCGCCCGTGACTGCCCACCACCTCCTCCTCCTCGGCCATGGAGACGGGGTCGAGGTGTGGAACAACTCTGCCAAGCCCTTGAGGTTCATCTTGGTCGGAGGCGAGCCGTTGGGCGAGCCCGTGGCGCAGCTCGGGCCGTTCGTGATGAACACTCAAGAAGAGATCGACATGACGATATATGATTTCGAGAATTGTGTCAATGGGTTCGAGAAGGCAAGGCATTGGAGGAGATCGGACTTTTAGCTAATTTACCATCGTACCAAGAATCGAGAATCAATTGGAGCCTTTTCTTTGGAGGCATAGAGAAAAAAAAAATCAAGTTCCTTCTTAAGATTGTACATTGATTCGTTGTGGTGATTCATTTGCGATTTGTAGAAAATTTGTATCCTTAGCAACGATTTATTATATTTTAATCTTGGAATAGAGATGCCTCATTGATCTTTGCTTGTACGAAGACTCTTTATCATCAATTTAATGAGATTCCTTTAATTTTCATAAATAAAATCTAGAAATACTATTCATACAAAATAGTAACAGTCATGCACGAAACGACTTACAATTATATTTATTCATAAAAAAAAAAAAAAGAAGCTTATGATCACAGATACTAATCACATTTTGGATAATTCAAGTGATTTCCTCCGGATTCGAAAGCACATTTTTTAATCCTTAGCAGGAAAATAAAACGAAACTTCGAAAGACAGAAAGCAAAAATTCCTTAGATCGAGAAAGAGAAAAAGAACACTCGCGAGGAACACCCGGGAGGAACACGCAATGAAGGAATCGCTTTAACCAAAGACACGACACGACGACGACCAAGCTTTCTAGTCAACCCAACAGAACTCGCGCCTCCCTTTCGACTCTCCGTCGCCGCCATTTCCATCGAATTCACGTAAGCTCGACATAGAGAGAGGGAGAGGGAGAAGGAGAAGGAGAAGCCATGAATGGAAGAAGCTACAATCTGCTGAAAGTGGTGGTCGCCCTCTTCTTCCTCAACACCCTCTCCCTCTACCTCTACTTCCGCCCTTCTTCCCCGACGCCGCAGCTCGACGCCGCTTCTTCGTCGCGGATCCGCAAGGACGATCCCGCCCTCTTCTTCCCCGACCTCACCGAGCTGCAGCAGCAGCAGCAACAGCGCCGCCGCGACGGCGGCTTCGATTCTCTGAAGCGATGGCCGATCCTCCCGTCATACCTCCCCTGGTCCCTGAACCCTAGCGTCCGGCCCCACTCCTGCGAGGCCTTCTTCGGCAACGGTTTCACCCGCCGTCTCGACCTCCTCTCCGTCGTCGACGGCGGCGGCGGGGGAGGGGGATGGTTCCGGTGCTTCCGCAGCGAGACGCTCGAGAGCTCCGTCTGCGAGGGAGGGCAGCTGAGGATGTCGCCGGAGAGGATCGGGATGGCGGCGGGAGGGGAGAGGGTAGAGGACGTGATGGGGCGGAGGGAGGAGGAGGAGATGCCGGTGTTCGAGGACGGCGCGTTCCAGATCGCCGAGGGAGGGGGCGGCGGGGAGCTGGGGTTTAGGAGAGGGAAGAGTCTCGTGAGCGACGAGTTCTTGGATAATTATGTGAACCGGGGTAGGCAGCATCCGATTCGTAATTTGATCGGGTCGATTCGTGTCGTCAAACCGGGAGAGTTGCAGTGCGATCAGGTTATGCTTTCGATCGATCCGTTTGTACCGGTTTCTGTTCTAGTCGTGTCGGTGGACGTGTTGGTTAGAATCCAATTTATTCAGGAATTTACTGGTGGTTATGGGAATTTGGCATTGCACATTTATACAATTATATGGCAGAGTAGGATGTGATCATGATCAATGGTTATGGAGCTCCAAAATTATGTCATTTGTCGGGGGAGCGCAATAGGATTGCTATGCATTTTCAGATATGTAGTTGATTGAATGCTATTACAGTTAGGGGACCAGTGATAATGAAAAGCTGAGTAACTAACGAGTGATTAGTTTATCTCCTAAATTCTGGGAATGATGGCAACCACATAGAATGGAAAGATCTAGATTCAAGGTAAATTCAGTTGGACAGGTGGTTTTTTGTTGTAGCTCTTTCCTTTCGTAATCGATAATGGCCTAGCAGAACCAACGGTTATTGCAAAGCTGGAAATTCTGGCCAAATTGAAATTGCTCACGGCTGATTATGTATTCCCTAGATTCTGGGAAAGATGAGAACAAAATTTTTTAGGATCTATAGTCTAGACTAATCTGGTTGGACAGGTGGTTTTTTCCCGTTAGCTGTTTATTTTTCTTCTTATCTGGACTGTTTCTACTTTCTTCTCTTTGTTTTCTCTGCTCTTCATTTCATTTTATATCTCTCTAACATTATCTCTCTTGATTGCAGTGGATCGAGGAGCCAACACTTCTTATCACCCGCTATGAATATGCAAACTTATTCCACACGATTACTGATTGGTATAATGCATATGTTTCCTCTAGGGTCACTGAATTGCCGTTTCGACCTCACGTCATCTTTGTAGATGGCCATTGCACGGTATGAGAAGGATGGTTTGGTCTTCTAATTCATTATTCAGTGCTTATGATTTCTGCATGTGTAAAATAGTCTTGAGGGGGTATGAAATCATTTGTTCTCTTCCCATTTATGGCTTAATGGGTGCATACTACACGTTTTTAGGTGGTACCGCAGTTTTTAGATAAAGTGGAAATTGGATCTACATGTTGGCATCATTCTTGGCATGACTAATTGGGGTTTGGCTGTAAGAATTAGCCTGAAACACAGAATATCAGTTTCAGTATAAGTGGAAAGGACCTTTGTTAACTTTGTTTAGGAATTGTAGCAGGATGAGAGTAAAGGATTTTAGGCTCGTGTTTCTTTTACAATTGGTTTTTGATATAGGATATAGATTGAACGAAGTTACCAGAACTATCTTTGGTCAAATATCTGTAATAGCCTTTTGAATTCAGAGAGAATAGTTAGTTATCAAAGAAACTCAATCTTTCTCACCGTCATTAATGTTTAATGGTAAATTTAACACTTGTATCCCCTTTTGAGGAGTATGCTTGATATGCATTTTGTGCAAATTCTTTGATAGTTTGGACTTTTGGTAAAATGGGTGTTTCACAAGGTCTAGTGCTTCTCTCCTGATTTCATTTCATATCCCTCTTAGTTAGGTCATTGTGCTCCTATTTTCAGTGATTGTGCTTATCCTCATCAATGTGGCTATATCCGCCTACTGGATAAAGTGTAGCTGATATTGAGGGTGTTGAGAACTTTACTTATAAAACTGTGGGTATTGTTCCTAACACTTTAGCTTTTGACAAGAACTTGTGTAGCACGTAAAAGAGCAGAAGCAGGAACTATCTTGATTTGGTCCCATGCCTTAACAAACCTATAGGAGTCTGCCGTGAGGATTTGGAAGCCTTGAGGTTTCCTTAATGATAATTGACTAGAAAAGGTTTTCTGACAGGCTAATTTCAAGTGTTATTTCTGAAAATTGCCGTGACTCCTTGAGAATATTCAACACATTGATAATATAACAATGGATTTTATTTCACCTACATGTGCTAGCGTATTATCTAGATCATATAATTTTTGCTAAATGATGAGATTCTCATATCTTTTTCCCAGATGTTTTCTTTTTTACCAATTTGCCAAAACATTTGTTTATGATCACAGAACACATTGGTGGTAAATGGTAAAGGGCCTAGCTATATGGATCCTTTCTTTACCATTTCAAAGCAAGTTTATGTTGTAAATGTTTTCTGGGGCTCAATTAAGCATGCTTAGGCTCTTAATGGCAAGCTTGCATGCATCTCTTCTGCACAGAACAATAAGCATCACGACTTGACAAGGAAATGTCAATTTGTTTTCGTTCAGGTTCCCCAAGCATCGTGCATTGTTCTCCTCTTCATTCAATCTTGCACCGTGAATATTTCTCCTCGTCCTAATTTATCCCCAACTAAGATTTCCAATAGCAAACCTTTCCCTGTGAACATTATATTTCCTTTTCCCCTCCACCTGATCTGTTCTCTCATTCTCTCATTTCATCCTCTTCTGGTGCATCTATGCCTTTTCTTCTCCTTGTCTCAGTTGTCTGGGCACCTGTAAGAATTCTACTCTAGTGTGGATATGTATCTTATTAGAATAATTAATCATGAAGACTCTGTACTTACCATTCACTGGATAAATCTGACGCCTATTCATAGTACTGACCTGTCAATTCAACTTTATCTCTACATAGCACTTTGATTTCGGAACTGCGCCTCTGCAATGACATGCATTCACAGTTACTAGTTGCAGAGTGTCTTCTAGGTGTTCTCTTTTACCAATATTAGCATGAATTTTAGGGAAAAAAGATATCAACCTCAAATTTCCTTTTTAGGCGTTGTGTTTTGTATATTCAATGGCAGTTTTTGGTTTGATATCTTCTGTTAAGGCCTCTTTCTAGCTTCTTCGGAGCTTCTTCATTAAGTGTAGTCATGTATAGCAACATCGTTAAGTAATTCCGTAGCTTTGCGTCTCCATAACTGTATTTCCACTGAGTTTGTTCTACATTCAGAATTACATGGTATTAACATGCTTTACTATTTCTCACTATATGTAACTTCTATTTCTCCAACAAATATTTTCAGTCACCCATGGAAGAAACATGGAAGGCACTGTTTTCAAGTGTTGCATATGCTAAAAGTTTTCACGGGTCAGTTTGCTTCCGCCATGCCATTATGTCGCCTTTGGGATATGAGAATGCAATGTTCAAGGGACTCAGTCAGCCTATAAACTGCGAGGGGACATCTGCACAAGATTTATGGCGGAACCCCGATGACAGTAAGACTGCTCGTCTTTCTGAGTTTGGAGAAATGATTAGATCAGCTTTCGGTTTCTCAGTGAACAGACATCATCCTGAAAAGATTGTCTCTGGTCATAATGTGCTGTTTGTTCGTCGTGAAGACTATTTAGCCCACCCTCGACACAGTGGCAAACCTGAGTCTAGGCTTAGCAATGAGCAAGAAGTCTTTGATGCTTTGAAGAGCTGGGCCTCCAGCCATTTAAAATGCAAAGTAAATCTTGTGAATGGTTTATTTGCACACATGCCCATGAAGGATCAAGTCCAAGCCATTCAAGATGCCTCAGTTATTATTGGAGCTCATGGCGCAGGTCTAACTCACGTAGTTTCAGCAACGCCAAAAACAGTAATTCTTGAGATTATTAGCAGCCAATATAGGCGTCCTCATTTTGAACTAATTTCAAAGTGGAAGGGCTTAAAGTACCATGCCATCAATCTCATAGGATCACGTGCTGACCCGCCCGTGGTCATTAATGAGCTTAGTAGCATATTGAAAAGCCTAGGATGCTGAAATTTCAAGGTTGTTGATGAGAGTAAAAGGATCTCAACTTGGAGGGGAAGAGTGCTTCCCCATGCGAGGCTGTTGCTGTTGTTCATAGAAGAGGTACATTGTTCTCATACGGAAAAAGTTGTTACAGTAATTTAACTTTACCATCTTTTTATCTGATTCTTAAAGCAATGAGGGTGATCGAAGTTGCTCAAAGGCGGGTGGGGCTTCCCCCCGGTTTAGATACTGAAATTACTGGTATTGAGTTTAGTTGACCATCGAATGAAAGGGAGAGGATGGATAGTTGTAGCGAAAAGGAAATGTTATTTTAACTTTATTCTTTCAGATAGATAATTCTCGTGTTCCTTGGACTTGTTGACTAGGCTCTTCTTTGGAATTCACGTACGTTCTTGAGCAGGCTTCATACACTTTTTCTTTTCTTTTTTTTGGGGTCTGAGGCTTCATACACTGCTTGAGCAGGGATTATATAGTCAGATGAATTGTCTGAATCAAGTTCTTTCGCTTTTCATTTTTGTTCATGAGGATATGGTTGCGCAGTTCCAGAGTCGACAGTTCTATTGCCGAGTTGGAAGGAATTTGGTTTTTACATGAGAAATGCACAACTGCAATCGTTATGATAGATGCCCTATGCACTGTCTGGTGCTGATTCATATAGATTAGATTCTGCGATTTTTCTCTTCTTACTTCGCTCGCCTGATGCTGAGCATCCTCAACATTTCTGTAAATTTTTGCACCAATCCCATGAAACGGTGAAAAGAGATTAAGTGGAGAAGTCGACTTCCAAAATTGTTTCAAGTCTGACACGAGCGAGCAACGATTTACTAGGAAAGTTTCACATCCATTACTGAAAGAAAGAAGCAAATACTGCCATTGGCCAACGAGCAGGGGAAGCAGTGGGTTGATTCCTTGGGTCGGGTAAAAAAATGCACCCAAATACTAAAATACTCAAATACTCATTTAGCCTGTTTTGATCTATGAAACATGCAATGCAAACATATCGACCTGACCAACCCAAGTTACCATTTTTTTTTTTGTCATCAACTCATATTACTAATTTACTAAGATACTTCGATATTTAATTGAATTTAAGAAAACTCGTGGATGGTTAAATGGTTAAAGCACCGTGCTCATAACTGGCTCTATATCAATGAAATCTGATCATCCACGCATAATGAATGAGATCAAATAAGTACTAGAACATGAAGAGTGAACTTGACTTTAAGTTAGTTAAATCCATTTATATGTTTAAATCCATTCATGACTATTGTTGAATATAATTAATTCATAACAATTTAGCTCATCGTATATAGATTAACAAATAAGCCTATAATACGGTTAAATAATAATTCTAGAACCCATTATGACCCTTCTATTCCTAGAGCATAAATTGCGGTGGTTGAAAAGTCACTCGAAGCAGACTTCGATCAGAAAAGCCACAGGCAAACCTTAACTCTACTGTTCACACTAACAACATGCGTGAAAGAGTTGACCAGAGTCATAATTTAGATGCATAAGATCCAAACCACCACTGATTAGAAAAGAAAGATGACTTGATCAAGACAAATACACTAATAACTGTTTCATGTCAAGGGAATAAAAAGATGAAAACCTCAATTTGATGCAAACACTTAAAATATAAACTAAAACTAACATTCGGGGGAATAAAAAGACATGGAAGATTTAGGTCCTCTGTATTGCAGAAACAAAAATTTATGCAGCAGCTCCCTTGCCCTTCTTCCTCTGAATCTTCTTCATGTAGAATTCCAGCTCCTTACCCTCCAAGATATATCTGCCCAGAAGAAAAGAACATGATACCTAGCAATTTCAAGTAAAATGATCTAAACAAAGTCCTAAAAAAGATCCAATCATAAATCTATCCACACAGCAAGGACTACCATCACTCCAAAGAAAGTGAAACTTGCCTCCAATCTTCATAAGGAATAAAAAGAAGGCACTAAGGACACTTACCCATCAGCACGGCCGCACTGACCCGGTCGGGATGAGATGGACGCTAACAAACGGCCACTGCTGAATTGCTCCTCAATATGTTGATCAAGCTTGCGTTCAGTTTGGCGTTTCTCAAGCTTTCTCAACACGTGGCTGCTCTTCTTCACCTCCTCAACAGGAGCTTCAGCCTCCTACAACCCAGTAAATAGGGAAAAAAAGTTTATAAAAGGGAAGAAGCGCTACCAGAAGGCAATGGCATCATTAAATTTATAGTTTACTTCCTATGCTAAAATAACAAAATGGCAACAAGCAGAAGTCTTTTAAGCATTCAAACACAAGTTTTTGTCTAACACATCCATGTATTTTTCTGGCTGTCCTAACTGTCAAATTTCAAAAATGCTATTATAGTCCATGAATGCAAGGAATTTAACCCTACAACCTACTTCACTCATAGTTTACATACTAAATGTCGTTGTGCATGCATCTTTCAAAGATTAATTTTACAAACAACAATATGAAGTAAACATAGGAAATCCAAAAAATTCAGGAAAAGCTCTAACAATTCTTTTAGCAACTTGTTAGTGCCAACACCCTCTTTCATGGAAATCATTAAGAACCCAAATTGCAGCGTTTCTAGTCTTGAAAAAAGAACAAGCCCCTTCAATTGAAGAAAAAATTGAGACTGGCCAAGTCATCAAACCTTTGTACAACAAACAGCAACCATTATAACAATTTAACAAGAAACTCTATAACATAGAGGCAAGTTTAAATTCCTCACCTCTCCTTCTTTCTTGGCAGAAGCTTGGTTTTTCTTCTTGCGGCCAATATCAACACCATAGTGCTGGAGATACCACTGCTTGAATGGTGCTGCATCAACCTGGACTATTGCACTCTTCACCAGAGTCTGGGTACGGACCAGCTCATTGTTGGACGCGTTGTACACCACATCAAGAATCCTAGTCTTCCTGGTCACTGCCTCACTTCCCCATGAGTAATTTCCAGTGTCGAGCCTCAGAGCACGCCACTTCACATTGCCACCCCTAACTCTAACCCTCCTCACAGTCTTGTTGCTCGACAGCTTAGTGTTGGCAGGTTGCCTTCCAAGCTCATACCTACAGGCAAAAGCCGTTTTTTAAAAAGTTAATTACATCTAATATTGGACCAATCTGGATTGGAGAGTATTTTGAATCCCAATTAACATTCAATCAATTCGAGCAATGAAACAACTTTTGAAGGGGCGACAAAAGCAAATTAAGAACTAATATCCATCCTTACTTATCAACCAAATCCCGCTTAACAAGACTCAAAATAATAGAATCAGTTCCGACACCTTCATCTAAATGACCTCCACCGAACAGAATGAAATCAAAATTCTCTCAATTTCCACACAATCTCACCAAAGGATCCAAATCTAGCCATTTAATCAAAACCGTGGCTACTCCGCAGATAATGGGGATCCAGAGGGAAGCTTAGCTAAAAGCAGGGAAAATCAAACCGACCCATCAATCACACACAGCAGAGCATTTCCTACCCGGTCCCAATAACAGATACTATACAGTGCATCAAACTGCATCTTCCTAATTCCGTCCCCACATAAGGTTAACCGCATCATCCTTCACATAATCTAAAAACCAAAACCCCGCCGAACATAATCAACAGCATCCAAGTAGAACAAGCACGGATCTTCGCACACGAAAATTTGTCGCAGGAAAAGCTGAAACGACGGAAAGAAGATCCTTACTTTCTCTTCTTCCTCCACGCCTTCTTCTTGCCACCGGTGGCGCGCCTCTTGTGCATCGAATCACGAGAGATACCTGCCAAAGAAACACCGAATCACCCATCATGCACGGAAGGAGACAGGAAACCCCGCGGTGCGCGAGGATCCCGCAGAGGAGGAGATAAGAGTTACCCATGATTGCAGGTCGCGAGCCCTAGGGCCTCTGTCCTCGCACAGTCCCGAACGCCTGCGGAGAAGCTAGGGTTTCTGCGAGCAGGGGCTGGAAGAGAAAGACCAGTCGGCTGAGGCGGGCTTCGCTTTTACACCAAAACCCTAGCTCCCGAAGTTACGATAGTGCCCTCGGTCGCGCTGCTCGCCCGCGCGGGCAGAGATGTCATTTGAATCCAGGCCCGCTTCGTCTTGGGCTGGCGATGATGGGCCGCTTTCCACGGGCCTTCTTAGGCTCGTGTAAGCCCAACGTGATGAAATGAGACTTGATGGGCCGACGTCGAATGAAAAGTAAAGATAAGCCCATGCTGATGGGCCGGTTAGCCCAATAATTAGGCTTATTAAAAAGGAAAGAGCGGAAAAAAGAAAGAACAATAATTAGCTTGATAAATGCACGCAATAAGCCACGTACCCAATTTGCATTCCAAAATATTGGCAAGTGGACACATCATATATGTCATGTGACTAAGGATTTCTACGTGGATTAAGCATTTCTAAAATTTGTTGACTGGGCATATATGTATATGCTATGGCGTGCTTTTGAGTGCTTGCATTGCTTTTGAGGGATTGGTTGTAAGCAAGAAAGCCTTCAGTTGCGCCTTCCAAACCGGGCGTGAGGGTCTCCCCTCATTCGGCTCTCTCTCTCTCTATATATATAATGTATATCAAGTGTGATAAAACGATAGGATGGACGACGGAGGACGAGAGAATGAATTGGAGAGAGAAAGAAGAGTTGGCGACCAGAAAAAAAGAAAAAAAGAGAGGAATGAGATTCGTCACATGCACGTTTTGTAAGTCTTGACAAGTCATATTAACTTTGTTTTGTAGCATGGCTTCAGTAGAATCTGCTGTTTGGTTTTTAACCCTAGATAAGTGGTGCTTATCTTTCTTCTTTTTTTTTTAAATTAAAAAATTATATTTCGAAGGTAATAAGGATTATACATATTATATGTGCAAGATAATTTGGTTAAAAGAAAAGTAGTTTTAATCATAACACTTCGTTGTATATTCATCACATGCACGATTTGTAAGTCTTCAACAAGTCGTATTAACTTTGTTTGTAGCACGGCTCGAGTAGAATATGTTGTTTGGTTTTTCAACCTTATGTGAATGGTGCTTATCTTTTTTTAAACAAATTATAAAATTATATTTCGAAGGTAATAAGGATTAGATATATTAAATGCACAAGATGATTTCGTTAAAAGAAAAGTAGTGTTAATAGCATACTTTGTTGTATATTCATCACACGCACGCTTTATAAGTCTTGACAAGTCATATTCTATGAAGCACGGACACGTTCAGAGGGCCTCCATGTTGTGTTGGATACCCCAACACGTGTCGGACACGCTCGGACATGATTGGACATGTGGTCAACACGTGTCAGAGTTTCCGACATGTGGTTAACTCTTTCTGACACAATCTGACGCGTGTGTTCGGAGGTTTGTGGGCAGGTCTGCAGGTGCGAAGGGAAGAAGGTGATGGAGGGTGGAGGCAAGGGTGAGGGAGCAAAGGTGACGCCACGAGTGACGGCGAGGGAGGGTAGAGGAAGAGCAAAGACCAAGACCATCAAGAAGGTTGCGACCGCTGACTGCAATGCTGAGATGGAGAACCGCAATGCCGCGATGGAGAACCGCAATGCCGCGATGGAGAACCGCAATGCCGCGATGGAGGGCTGGACGCGAGGCTACGATGGCAAAGGGGGGAACAGAGGCGAGACAACGGCGAGCAATTATGATGAGGCGCCCGAAAGAGAGCAAAGATCAAGAGGTAGAGACCGATCAAGGGAGAGGAGAAGGCGATTGCTAGGATTTTTGGGTTGTTACTTTACTGAGGTTGCTTTTTCAATTTTAGGAAGAATGGCAAGGAGAGGAGACAACGGCTTCTGGGGAAGAAATGAAAGCCCCAAAAAAATATCGAATGTTAAATGACTTTATTAATAAATGGTTAAGGCTAAAAAAATAAATAAATAGGTGGGTTAAAAAGTTATTTCGAAAAATGAAAGCACTAGATGTTAAATAATGATAAATTTTGATCATCATAGAAAAATATAAATTTATTTTGACTCTAATCTCTCGTTAGTTATTTATTTTATCGATAACTTTTGTTAAAGTTAAAAAATGTCTTTCCAATTTTTTATGAATAAATTTATTAATGTTATTAGGATAGATTTATTTATTTATTTATGAATTTGAATAAAATAATTTAAATATAATAATTTATCATGTATATATAAAAATATTCATTTAATATACAACGTGTCTCAACGTATCGGAATTCTCTTTTTTTGAGAAATGACGCATCAGCATGTCATATTATGTTGTGTCGGTGCTACTTAGGTCATATTAACTTTGTTTTGTAGCGCAACTCAAGTAGAATCTGTTGTTTGGTTTTTCAACCCTAGGTGAGTGGTGCTTATATTTTTTTTTTTTAAAAATTATAAAATTATATTTTGAAAGTAATAAGGATTAGATATATTATATGCACCAGATGATTTGGTTAAAAGAAAAGTAGTGTTAATCGCATCGCATACTTCGTTATATATTCGTTGCACGCACGCTTTGTAAGTTTGACAAATCATATTAACTTTGTAGCATGGCTCAAGTAGAATCCTTTGTTTGGTTTTTCAACCCTAGGTGAGTGGTGCTTATCCTTTTTTTTTTTTTTTTTAAATTATAAAATTATATTTCAAAAGTAATAAGCATTAAATATTCTATAGGCACAAGATGATTTGGTTAAAAGAAAAGTAGTGTTAATCGCATACTTTGTTATATATTCGTCACACACACGCTTTGTAATCTTGACAAGCTAAACTAACTTTGTTTTTTAGTGTAGCTCAAGTAGAATATGTTGTTTGGTTTTTCAACCCTAGGTGAGTGGTGTTCATATTTAAAAAAAAAAATTATAAAATTATATTTCGAAAGTAATAAGGATTAGATATATTATATGCACAAGATTATTTAGTTAAAAGAAAAATAGTGTTAATCATATACTTCATTGTATGAAAGCTGGATCGGATACTTGTTACCTTTTTGTTTATTTGAATGACGAAATAGCCATTAAAATAATTTAAGTTGACAATTTGTGAATGTTTGAGAAATGTTGTGAAAAGAATTGCAAAAGTTTATAAGTACTGGTTGACGAAATGAATTCAAGCTGATAAATTGAATTGCCAAAGGATAGAAGTTTATTTTGTGAAACGTCTCGTGGTTTATGAGATAGATTTTGGATTTGATATGCGAGTCATTTAGAGGACGGTATTAGAGGATGGTTTTAGTGGTTCGATGCTCATTGTCGCTACGTTCAAAACCTACCGAGGGGTTGTGCGTATGCATATTTGTCTTTAGGACGTCCTTCTAGGCCGACCTACCGAGGGGTTGTGCGTATGCATATTTGTTTTTAGGATGTCCTTCTAGGCCGAACCACCGACTGATACACGTGGAGACTTAAAAAAGTACAGCACCCACCATCATTCATTTATTATTAAATTCTCGTTCTGGAAACATTCCGGCCATAGCCGCCATCATTTGTTTTTAGGCGATGCTCACAGGTTCATGATCGGCATGAGGAGACTATAGAGTAGTTGGCGACGGTCCAGCTCCTCTTGAATGGTCGGCATCAGCTTTCTCTCTCCATCCGAAGTACCCGAACTGCGAATATGCGCACTCATTATTGTATTCTCCAACCTTAGTTAAGGCCATCGTCTTCTATAGATAGAAAGGACATAAAATAAACAGATTCCGAGCTTCTTTTCCCCCCTTTAAATTACTAGGATCAACGTATAGCGGACGCGATATCGAAGGAAAGACGGGAAAAAAAACACTCAGCGGTTCCATGAAATTGCGCTTGGTGTGGAACTTGGAGATTGGGTGAGAGCATAGGATGTTGGAGCGGTCGCTGCTGGCGTGTTAGCTGAGTTTACTCATATGTAAAGGAAACCCAATGAGTTACAAGCCCAAAAAGGGCTTGAGCCCATATAATAAGTAATATTGAGAAATAAGGTTTCTTACTATCTTTAGAGTGGTAGCCGCAAAAAAACGTAGTAATAAGAGAAAAAGAGAAAGCAGAAAATTTAGGGGTTAGAGAAATATCTTATTTACATCAAGCTGCTATTGGAGGTCGATTCGTTGTCCGATTGAGCTGAAATTTTGTCAGCATGTTCGTGACACAATTTTCTCAAATCTAAACGGTTTGATTTTCGTTTGAAGTTCTATACATCAAGTTTTTCGTGGATTGATCAAAACCTGCGTCTTTGGTCAGATTTATCATTGATCTCTTGTGAAATTCATGTGTATTGCCAAAAAATATGTTCTTGAGGTCTTTGCTGCTATGTACCTCTAATATTTGCTAGAGAAGAATATTATTCACCCAATTTTGTTGATAGTGAATATTTTCGGGTAGACTCTGGTCCTGTGGTTTTTGATCTCCTCACATCGAGGAGGTTTTCCACGTAAAAATTGTCTTGTGTTCGCATGCTTGCTATTTATTTTACTCTACTATATCGATTCCTATTAGGTTTACACGAGATGGGAGATTATTTTATTCCGCCATGTTAATTTGATATTGTTCGAATTGTTACCGTTCTCCCATCATGGCGATGCGCTGGATCTCGGGCTAGAGGTCCTCATAGGTCACCACAGGGACCTTGGCCTTGAACAAGCCGTGGTCCACGGCCTCGCCGAGCCCGAACCGGTTCAGATACTCCAAACCGCATGCCTACCAAAGGGGTCCTACTTTTTGTGAGACCACTAAGGATGCGTTTGGTAACTATTCTATTCCTCGGGATAATTTCCACTCAAATATGATTTTCTTTGATTTTGTTTCTATGAACAATTTCTAAGCATTTGAAGGTGTTTCATAACTATCCAAAAATTTTATTTCCGAAATAGAAATGCGTTTAGTAGGAGTCTTAATTTTTTTTTTTATTTCTTTTGATTTTTTTAATACTTCTATTATATTTTTCTCTTTTTTCTTTTTCATTTTCTCTTCTTCCTCCTCCTTCTTTGTGGCTGGCCGCTGGCTATTGTTGACAGTGGCGGTAGTGACCAGTGACTAGTTGGGGGAAGAAGAAAAGAAAAGAAGAGAGAAGCAAAAAAGAAGAAAAATAGGCTTGGGCTTGATTTTGGAATTGTTTCCTTAAACAAAGAAGTAACTTTTTTCTAGTTCTTGATTTTGTTCCAAATCTATTCTTAATAACAAAAAAATGGATTTTTGTTCCGGAGAATAAGAAATTTACTAAACGGATTTCTGTTCAAAATCTATTCTTGGGAACAAAATAATAAAATCAGTTACTATATGATCAGTTGTCAAATGCACCATAAATTAACTCGTTCGAGATATTATTCGTCTTGGCTTGTGCAATACCAAGCCCCATGGTTTTGCCTTTGTCATAAAGGTGAGCATTTTCACAAGAGGTCACTCGAGTAGTGCTCTTACTTGAGTATGCTTAACATTGGAGTTCTATCGTTAAAAGATGTTGTTACGTCAAAAGACATCTCTTGTGAGAAAAATCCAATTTCACACATATATCTCGAGAATGCTTTCCTACCGTTCGGTGTGCAATTTAGTTCATTTCTGTTCCGTTCACCATCTTAGAGGCTCGTCAGGAGCTGCTCTTTGTTGAGACCCTCTACGCCCGGTGAACACTCCTTGCCTTCATCAAACTAGGTTGTCACATGTAGCGTAGTGGTCATGTTGTGTTATTGTAGTCAAATGACAAACATTCGTTAGGCTGAGACAGAGGTCACATCCCATATCTCGTTTTAGATCTAATAGACTATAAGAGGCTTTATAAAGGGCGTCTCATCCGATGGCCATAATAAATCCATAGTCCACAATCAACTAATCCAATGCAAAATTATAAAATATATATTTATGGTATCTATGTCGTGTTGGAATCAGAGATTGGTTTTACTAACAAATTGCGTTCAATGTAGTTCATATATATATATATATATATTCATGATTGAACTTTACTTAGAGATGTATCTACGTCGTGTTGGAATCAGAGATTGGTTTCAGTGACAGATCTTGTTCAGAGTGGTTCACACCATTGCTGCCCAAAAGCTCAGCTAAAGTGCATAGAGACAGTGCCTCCTCATGAACCAAGAAGGGGACTCGACATGGGCAAAGGACATCTTAAAGCTTCATTTGGGCCAACGTCCTTGACTATAAGCTTGTTCACATTTGAAATGGGCTTGCCCCATATTCTAGAAGGGCAGGCGCGACAAGCGCCAACCAGAAAAAAAAAAAAAAAAAAAAGGGGGGGCCTCCCTCGGATTTCAAGAAAAAAAGTCGACAATTAACTTTTTGTCATTTGAACGGAGAGCACCCAACTTGGCACATCACCGTAACAGCGACAACCTAAACAAAGAAAAAAACAGATGCTTTTTCCACAGTGGATTGCAAGCAGAAAGTCAAGCAAATCGCTTAAAAAACCGCGCAGAATCACGGGCATCATTTCATCTTCTAGTAGGCTCTTAATGCCAAAACCCTCGCGAGTCAAGCCATGTTGGACAGAGTCCAAGATGAGGCCACTTGCCAGTGACTCTCTTATCTTACAACGCAGGACCATTGCGCTGCCCTCCTTCTAGAGAGCAATCTCTTGCAGACTAATCTAACGTCTGCCGAAATGGTTTTTTTATTCCTAGCAAGGGAACAGAGTGATCTGTAATTTGTCTGTTACTACATTTTTAATGTCCCCGTATTGGGAAGAACGTGATGTTTTGTGGGTAGGACGTATTAAATGTCAAAGATGCCCGTTGGATTGATTTTTCTTTAAGGAAAAAGAGGGGTTTTCCATGCTTTATGACAGCTTGTCCTATCCGCTTTTTTATCGCCTACCGATGTTTTCTTAAATTGATTTCAATAAGAGTCGGAATTTGCCAACCCTCTTTATTAAGCCGCCCAAGACAAAGGAGGAACAGTTGCACTAAACCATACCCTAAACCATACCCTTTTATCTTTACCAATTATTACATGGTCATGTTAGTCTCGTCATGGCCTAACGATACCTTAAAAAAAGGAAATAGTAAATTTTGAACAAAGCCGGTCTCTTTCAACCAGAAAAAGATATAACGAGTCTCTCGATAGAGTTCTTTTTTATTTGGCTAATCATTCCTTGTTAAGAGCATCAAAGCCGGCAACGGCAAATGAACCAATGAGACTCGGTAAACATGTCATCTCATGCATAGTCTTCAATGCGCCAATTGCGGCAAATGTTAGCTCACGTTAGTAAAAGCGATACCTTGTTAAAGTAGCCATGAGAATTTCGCCAACGGCGACTCTTCCATCACATGTTCTTTTATGTTTTCCGATGGTTTATTTTTTATTTTTATTTTTATGAAAAAGAAAAAGGTTAGAAAAGGGTTAAAAGGGAGGGAGAGCACGAGTCCCATCAATCCCTTTCAATCACCAAAAAGTCAAGAACAGGGTAAAGAAATAATAAAAGGAAAAAAAAGAAAAGACCAAACAAGGAAAAAAAGGCCCCATCGTTTCCTGCTCTATCATGGGAATCAAAGCCCTTTAGCCAAATGTCCCCCTTGAGAAATGAGAAAGGGCAAGAAAATCATGACTACTTGCTCATAGGGCGGCCCCCATCGTGCCACCTCCCCCTCAAAAGTCTAAATTGGATGGATTCTAAAGTTTTCAAAGCGCAATTAAAGAGGCCGAAAGATCGATCCAACCCCCCCTTCTCCTCCCTCACGAATTGAAGAGAGCGCAGGCACAGGCACGAGACGGGGGGAGTTAGAGAAGGACCCACCATTTGATTAGGCACTAATTCTGCCTCCGGAATTGAACCTTTTTTTAAAGTTTGAATCATGGAGCGACAGCGCCTTGTGGAGAAAAGGAAAGAGGACAAATAAATTAGATGGGGGAAAAGGGCACTCATTAGTCCCCATCGGAAAAGGGAAGTGCTTTTCAAATCTCTAGTGGGGTTTGTTTTGCTAACTAAAGCGAGGGATCTCTCATGTGTCGTGCCCGCCCGAACGGGTCGTTTGATTGATCCAGCGTATGCAATTTCACTGTGCCTTTTCCTCGAAGCATGATTGTAGAAAGAGAGAGAGGGAAGGAGATAATGCCACGAATGTGAGGTTGGGAGCCACACAGACGTTTTGTCCTTTTGGAGAACTTATAATACATGGACCGTGCTCTCATCATTCGACCCTGTTGCTCTTCTTTCTCTCTGATTGCGGTGCTGGACATTTGCAGCAGTGATAAAGAAATAATTCCCCTGCATCGGCCCCTGCATCGGCCATGTTATGCTCTGCAAACCCGCTGGTACGATCGCTCGCTTGATGAAAGACCCTCCACAGTTTCCCTCTTACAATAAAGCTGAGAGGTCTACATCCACCCGATAGTGAGTGGTCGCATGATTGGTGAAACGTAGGTGCTTGGCCCATGTCCGGGTATTCCGGCATCGGGCGTAATGTCAGTCGTTCGTCTCGTGTGGGTTTTGTATCCCGGTCGCTCCAGAGCAGGTGAACTTAAGTTCCAAGCGAGCTTTCATGGAGTTTGTATGGTAAGAAGAAGAGATCTAGGGCATCAAGGATGTTCGGACTCGTGAGATGATGCAGTTGCAGGTGGACAGTCCCCCTGCTGCATCGGATCCGTGGAAAGCCAGACGGAGTTGTCGTCAAATCTAGAGAGATAGCGGCTTTACTTGGGCAGTCCCATGGGGGGTAACGGTCAAAATGTTGCACGTCCATGATTGAGAAGCATTGGTCGCATGTTTCGCTTTTTTTTTTTCTAAGATAATACGTGATCCTTTACACTGGTCACATGATGTTGCTAGGTGATGATGATGATAATTGGTAGGCCACGTCCCGAGTTTTAAGTACCCACCAAAAATGGGTTCGAATTTTCAAAGTTGACATGAATTTAGATGACCTCGAACAAAGATCAAAAGTCTTGAAAACACCGACAAATGATACATTAGCCAAATAAACTAAACTTTCAAGGGAAAAAAAAGATAAATGAAAGGAGTCGCGGTTCTTATCAATGTCGTGTTATTATTTTGTGGAGTCATACTATTCAATTTAATTTACACACAACATCGATGGAACGTACTTATTTTGCAACACGATTGTTGAATTATGCATTGTACTTTTTTTTTGGGTAAGAGAAAAATTGCACGTTTACTTATCTATATTTTTGTCAACGTTAGACAGTCTAGTTCATGTTTACGTGTATAACACGACACCTTTAGATAAATTTGATTTTATCTTGTAGTGAGTCAAGTAATGAACTCGATGCATGACTTTTTATTCTTGACGAGATTTACCAATCATTTTTCTTTTTATAGGTGTGGTGAGGTCATATCTCAAATAGATTTTCATTTTTAACTACCTTGCAATCCTACGTCAATTACCTCATTATTATTAGTAGTATTCATAATTTGACTTCTAATTAATAAGGCGGTTTGCAAACAATTACTTTTTCTATGAAAGATTACACACACTACTTTTTGCTAGAGGCGCAAACGTTTCTATCAACTTGGGCCGAGATCATCTCTTGCAGTTCAAAACCCGGTGATACCACTAATGAACTAAGGGTGATTGGTACCCCTTTCCTATTTTCTGGAACCGAGGACCGGATTGGACTGGTCACTCGGTGATCGGTCCAGTCCTGTCTCATGAAATCTATCACTTAGCAAAAAATAAAAAAATACTAGAGTTATTATTATTTTTAGGAAATCAAAAATATACTTTTTTTTAAAAAGAGTCTGTCCGATTAGGTCCTGTTCCTCCTCAGAACCGAGAGCTGGATCAATCTCTTTAGGAACCGGATCCAATCGGCTGGTCCGGCTCGGTTCGATCTGAATGGTTCCAATTTGGACGGTTTGACGTCCTCACTCTCATAAACAATGAACGACCCGGCCTGAATCACGAGTCATGGCAACACGACACGACCCTGAGTCGGGCAAAGTGAGTCGACCCGGGGCGAAATCTCTGTCCCCACCTCGCGCCACGGACGCCCCACTCATCTCGCACCCCATTCGTCGCCCTCCGGAACCGACGCGTGGGACGGTGTAAAATCGCCCCCGGCGGACTCGCGAGGTCACTGCCCGTCCAATAAATCCGCTCGATATCATTTCTTTAACCCAAGATTTTGATTAAATTTAGTCTATTATTAACCATTTCTATATATATATATTTTAGCTCTTTTGTCTGTTGGTATTTCTATATAAATTAATATATATACTACCGCCCACTACTACTATCCACACGTACTCCAAGCGTCCCGACAATCTTCAACCTCTTTGGCCTTCTGAATTCTTCCTTCAACAGCAGCAACAGTGTCGTTTACTTGCAGGAAGGGAGCTCGTACGTAAGATAGTTCACTGGGTTTGGTTCAGGGGAAGCTCGACCCTCGATTCAAGAACTGGGTCTGGACGGATCTTGGGGATTGGTCGGGGACTTCGGAGCTCGAGGCAAGTGGAGACTTTTTTTTTTACCCATTTCGGTTCTTGCTCTGGAAACTGTTCTGTTGCTCCTTTTTTATGTTTTCGAGTGAGTTCCCGTTGGTCTGATAGGATTTCCGGCAGAATTTGGGTGGGTCTGTCTGCTCGCTGTTCCGGGACAAAATCTTGCGTGCGCGGTGCTTTTGATTGGCTTTCCCCTGTTTTACCACTTCGGATTCTTTCTTGATTGCGCTGTGGGTGTCGATAAAGTCGGTTGCTTTATCGGTATCTGTTCCTGCCTCTGTGTACCTTTGGATACTTTGGAGTCGGGGGTTTCTTGGGTTCGCTCTAAATAATTGAGGGTAGGGCTTGTACTGCACCCGGATTGCGATTGTCCGTGGACTTAGGGTTTAGTGGAATTCTTGATTTCACCGATCCCGAGGATGTAGTAGCTGCGTGAACTCTTTTGTCTTCTAGCTTCGTGTCGTGCTTATTTCAGCTCGGAGACCGTTTCGGTCAGAGGGTTGAACTTGATTGCGGGGTTGGTGCTTGGTTTGGAGTTTCTGGGATTTGGGGCCAGTTACAGGGCAATTCTTAAGTGCGCTGATTTCAAGTTTGATTTTTTTGTTTTGTTTGCCAGAGGAACGGTTCTAGCTTTCGGTCTCAAGTTTCTTTCTCCAAGTCAGCGTTGAAGTAGTGCTTCGTCAGGTAATCTTGTGCTTGTCCCATTGGAGCTCATCGCAATCCGTCTCTTTTTTCTGCTTGATTTCTGGGCTTTTGACCTCTTTGAGTTGAGTCTTACTAGGGCAAGTGGTGGGTTATGTTTTGAGTCAGGAATTATCGGTACGGTTGCCTGATGTTTGGCGTTAATTTCGTGCTTGGCCCGCAGGTTTCGTTGCTCGGTCTAGTATGGACTCGCCTCAGTCTGTTGTTTCGGCATATAAGAGCTCTGTTGTTGAGGTCGAGAAACAGCAGCCGGACTTCTTTGTCCTGAACTCTGGCTGTTTCTCCAAGGGCCTTGATGCCAACAGGAAGGAAGCTGCTGGTGGTAACTTGGAGAGCTTCGTCGGCTCCCTCGAGGTTTTCGTGCATCGGGCGAGGGACATCCATAACATCTGCATATACCATAAGCAAGATGTTTATGCTAAGGTTTGCTTGACCAGCGATCCTGAGCTTGCTGTGTCTACCAAAACCATTAATGGCGGTGGCCAAAATCCAGTCTTCAACGATAATCTTCGGCTCAATGTACGGACATTGGAGTGTTCCCTCAAGTGTGAAATTTGGATGCTGAGCAGGGTGAAGAATTATCTGGAGGATCAGTTGCTGGGTTTTGCTCTGGTGCCATTGTCCGAAGTCATCCTCAAGAATGGCCAGTTGGATAAGGAGTTCTCTCTCTCTTCAACTGATCTCTTTCATTCCCCTGCAGGGTTCGTTCATTTGTCACTCTCTTATACCGGGGCTTCACCTGAAGTGATGGCTATTCCGGCTCCGCCCACTGTTTTGTCCACTGAGGCACCTGTCCAAGAATCAGAAGTAGCCGAATCGGACCCATGTGAGCTCGATAAGATCGAGTTTCCAGACCCAAAGATTGTCAATGAGAATCAAATGATGGTTTCCGAGTACTTTGGCATCCCATGTGACAGCTTGGACTCTCAGAACTCTGAGAGCTTGGTTGTTTCGGATGAGAATGAGCTGAGTTCAGAATTGGGCGTTCGTGCGGTAGAAAGCATCTCGACAGCTACAGTTCAGTCGGTCCTGCATCCAGTCCGTGATTCGCCCCCAAGCAGCGTCTCAACTAATGGGGTATCTTCTCCTTCAGCTCCTGCGAGCTCCCAGTCCTCAGATGCCCCAGTAGCTTCAAAGTATCCAAGTCAGGAAGAAATTTCGAAGCCTTCAAAAGAGCAGCATGTTTCAACCCCAAAAGATCAGAGCGTGCACAGCGATGATCGTGACAGTGCTTCCTCCGGTGGTGGATCGAGCGATTCTTCAGCAAAACCTCTTATCACAGTAAACATGGAACCGGAGCAGAAAGTGGTGCAGCAGGATTTTGTGGACATGTACATGAAAAGCATGCAGCAGTTTACTGAGTCCCTGGCTAAGATGAAGCTTCCTATGGACATTGAGAGTGAGGAAAACAGCCCAGCAAGTTCGACGACTCCTGATCAGAATCTGCCGTCATCAAAGAGCAATGGTTCCCGCGTGTTCTATGGGAGTAGAGCCTTCTTCTGAGCTATTGTTCCAGTAAAAGCTGAGATGGAGTGACACAGGTGACAGACTTTAGAGTGAGGACTGATGCTGATAGTGAACTGGAATAACTCATGATTTAGTGTGGCATTTCCCTTTGTATGTCAAGATGATTTAGGATGGAGATCATGACATGTACTTTTAGCAAACTACTTTGATGTTGTCAACGATGTCCATGTATAAGAATCTTTTCTCGTTAACTTACCTGTCTACTTCCACTAGCTAATTATCACCTAACTGCTGTCCCTTTTGACTTTATCCAAAAACGGGTGTGATCAAGAGACATGTTGCTTCTTCATTATAGTGTCGAAGGGGATATTGTGTTGAAAGTATCATGATATTCATCGTGATAATGTGTGAGTCTAATCATCCACAATAAGTGGCGCACCTATATCTGTGGGGCACTCATCTCTCTTGCAATCGAATTGCAGTTAGCAGAGAAATTTCAGGTCACTTAATGTTTTAATGGTTCGATCGATGGTCTTAACCGAAAGCCTTTTACAAGTCTGAACTGCACCGATGCGTTAATCTATTATAAGTAATATAATCGGGTACATGAATCACATAGACAAGTACAACGCTCTTTTTGGACATCTTGGCTTCATCAGATCGGTACTTCCATTATTTCACTTGCTCTGGTGTACATATGCCTCCGACAGACCCACGCAATCTGCCCGTCATCTCTGTATCGGATCCTATACAGTCCAAACTTCTCTGCGATATCTTTCCCAGTTGCACACCTGCGGTCCCTCAGGAAATCCACCACCCACTGTTGTGCTGCTCGTAGATCTTGCTGAATGTCCCTCGAACGGTCAGTGGCTCTACTTCTAGATCTTGCAGCAGCTCCAAGTCCAACAGCTCCTGCGGCAACTGCTCCTGTTGCCCCGCACATGAGGGAAGAATCGGCTAGATGAGCGACTTCCCTGCTCAAGTCGGGGATCATCTCTCCCATCCCAGCAGCTAGATGGGCTCCGATCTTAAGTGCAAACGTGATTAATTTCATGAATTTTGTCATGTACGGAGCCAAGCATTGTACTGCCCTGTTATCGATGTGCATCATTTCACATCCCATCTGATCTTCAACCACATGCATTTCCCTGCGGTATTCACATAGCATGTGTAGCCGAAGTGCTGTCATGCCTGATATCATATTGGTGACCAACCTCCTTGAGTAGTTCTCTGTTCTGACAAAATAGAACATGTTGGGCACTTTCCTTTCTTCGACTAGGACATTATAGTTGACTAGATAGTTTACTTTGTGGTGAAGCTGAAGGAGGAGTCTGTGCTCATAGTATCTGAGCCCTTGGATCTCTTGTTTCAGATCTCTGATTTCCTGCTCAATGATCTTCAGTCTCTGCAGAACTACTTCAACTCCCTTGGCAATACCACCAAATGTCGGCTCAACTCTACAGTCCTGTTCCTCAGTTGTCGATATGGAGCTTTCCGGTCCATCTGGGTTGTTTTCATTTGGAACTTGCAGTTCATTTGCAAGGTTGTAAAGGTCGTGATACCTACGGTGCAGCACCTCACGGAAGTCATCATCTGATAAGAGGTCCCGTGCAAAATCAAAGCCAGCTCCAAGCACAGGTCTTCCAGACTCTGAGACTGGACACCATGTGTGCTGATAATCGTACATGCTCTCTGCAGGAACTGAGAGGAGTGCTTGCTTCAATTGTTGCAGAGAGACAAACTGAGATTTCCGGTATCTAGGAGGTGTTAGACTTCGCACGCATTCTGGACGCATGATGTTTTCGGTCAAGTTGACACCATGGCAGAAGCTTTGTATAGCCGGAATAATGAGCTGCTGTATGAGTCGGAGTGTTTCTGTCAGATTCTTAGTGGAGCATGCCAGCACGTCAATGTAATATCCTAGTTGTCCTCCAAGTTCCACCCTGATATACATGCCATTGATGTTTATGATGATGAGGTACTTCTCAAGACTGTAAGTTGCTCCATGTTGGTTCTTCAGTGCCATAATCTTGTTGTGGAGGTGTACCTGAGTTCACGGAAGCAGAAATTATTATGAGTCTGAAACAAGGAAATAGTTTTGTATTCTTAGTAGTAAGTTCTTCTCTTTCCTTTTTGGCCAGCATGACATTCTCATTAACGCTTCCTGTATACGTTGGTGTTAGTTGTGATTATACGACTGACTCAGGTTCTGGGAAGTTTGGACTTTTGAGTGGGGTGTGAGCCAATCAAGCATATTTGGGCCTAATCAGTTCGATTCATCTCTATCGTGTTGATCAGGACCATGGGTGTTTTGAGATCTATATACTAGTAATTAGGTTCTAACCACAACCTACAGTAGTAATGATTTGCTCACATCACCCTCCAAAAACTGTGGTGAAACCTAATTGATGTTTCCCCTGAGACTAGGGAGGGGAAGAGAAGATCAAAGATAAAAGTTACCTGTAAACGGGGGAAGAAGCCTGGCGTAAGAAACATGTGACTTGAATCATCACACTCGAGATGCCGTCCTGCATATAGGCAGTCGGGTGTGCTTAATAGCCACCTCTGTGGCTTTCCTCTGCCTTCTTCAAGGATCGAGGGGATAAGCAGCGGAGAATTTGGATCTGACGGGTCTTGTTCATAACATAGCTCTAATTTCAGCATCATGCTTATAAGGTCACTTGCGTCCAAGTTCTCAAATACTTTTGAACCCATTCCAGGAATGTGGCTCTGTAGGCTTCCTCTGAGAATCTTCTCCAGTTCTTTTCTGCCAATGAAGCCGTTACTGTCTGATGACCCGTGCCTTCTGACTTCTAATCTCACCAGTTGGCCAAGCACTTCACTGCAAAACCACTCACAATCTAATATCAGGAATCCCAAATCATTAAAGTAGATAACTTCGCCTATGTCGTGAAGGCATGAAGCCACAGTACGCCTCCGGGTCTCCACCTTCTCTTTGTTATCATGCCTTGAACGAACTCTTAAACATGGAACCTTAATTTGACACAGCTCACTGAACTCCTTCCACTTCATAGCGGGTCTTCCATAGTGTTCTGCTCTCCAGTCTGACAGAATTTGCACCATGTCATTGCAGAGCTGGTACACCCTAGGGACTCTTTCGAGGATTGTCTTACTAGTCCTTCGAAGGTGATGGGTCAGGTTACTAACAGATGCAGAGGATCTTGCATCGACTGTGAATACAGTAGGGTAAAAGTCTACATACCCCTGGAACTTATCTCTTACCCTCTGAATTGAGTTCCCTATGTGCTGCACATTTTCAGATGCCTGATTGATTTTGTCATAATGAGTGAGAACTACTGTCACATAGGGCAGCATGCATTGCTGTGCTGCTCTGCCGGAATTGGAAACTATGAATCTAAGCCAGTATTGGATGTCTTCCTCCACCTCTGCTGGTGTCTTTGGTTCTCTGTTGTTTGATTTTCTGAACAAACTCGAGATAATTAAGAAGAACGATGCGCTTCCCTGCCCTGGAAACATGAGGTCATGGAGGGAATAGAACTCATGCTGACCCGCAAGGTTCCATATCGAAATCTTTGTCTCTTCATCCTTGAAAGTCTTGATCTTCATTCCAGCTGGTCTGACCGCTTGCTCAACTGGATTTACTAGAGTCTTGACCTGATCAATGTAGGGAAGCCGCGAGGAAGAGAAATTTTGTGATATGGAATGACACAGCGTGGTTTTACCTGCCAATTAATTTAATAGAGGCACTTTCCATTACTGAGCATTCACGTAATATAGATGATGCTATTAGATTAAGCTCTCACGACATCAATGATTCAAGTGCAATTTGGATTTGGAACATTACCTGCACATTCCTGCCCACACAGGAAGACTCTACATGTCCTGGGCATCACAAGTGGCATGTCCTTCATCAAGTCGACTTCTGGTTCAGTCCTCTCGCTCTGGCCCAGTCTTTGGTTTATCCCATTTGTTTTCCCCGAGTTGTGCAGTGGAGTGCCGACTAGATCGATATTCTCGATCCATGGATTGATTTGCAAGGTTTCCATTATTGCCTGCAACACTGGCTCCTCCTTTACGCCTTTGCAACCTTTCAATGACAGGTATCTTAACGTAGCATTTTTTTCTAAGCTTTGAAAGATTTTGATGAAGTCTTCTGGTCTCAAACTCACGTCGTCATATATACCAAGATGTGTCAAACTTTCGTTGGTTGTTAGCATCTGCAAAATGGCTGCCAATCCGTCTCTTCCAATTTTTGTTTTTTCACCACCGAAAGCCACGGACTTTAAGGTTATGTTAGCTTGTATCTGAAGAGCAGAGAACCTACTCAATGGACAAAGTAAATGTTCGATAGCAACACCCCCAAACCAATTGCCATCGAGATACAAGCTATGCAATCTCTGGTTTTTGAAGAGTCCAGCCGCAACATAAACGACTCCTTTGTCCTTGAGGCAAGTTTTTGACAAGTTTACCTCTTGAAGAGTCTGGTTCTGCTCCAGGACCCACCGGAACTCTTTTGCCCACCGTGATTTCAGTCGGACCCCGGTCAGGTCAAGTGCTTTGACTGTCAAATTCATACCTAGAGCACATGCAACCCTGCAAGTTCCTGAGAGATCGAGCCGATATATCCGCAACGTGCTGTTCTCAGGCACAAATTCCACCACCTTGGAACTACTTTCTCCTTTACCTCCACTCCAAATGTGAACTTCCATGGTCCTATTTCTTGCCAATACTGCAGAAATCAAGGGTGTCGCTGTTATGGAGTTCGAGTCGAAAATCGTCAGCAGCTTTAGTGTGGAGTTCACTTCGATCATCTTCGAGAGTTCCTCTGCACCTTTTGAGCCGATCGAGTCTTCCCATATTTGCAACCCTTCCAAACTGTCATTGTACTTGAGAGCGGACGCCAGAAGCCCCGCTCCTACCGCCCTGAGACCAGATTCACAGAAATTTATTTCTCTAATCACTTTATTATCCTTCAGAAATTCGGACAACTGCGCCAAACAATCCACACTGAATCTGTTCCTCCAGAACACAACTTCCTTGATGCTCGAGCTATGCTCGATGAGCCCTCCCAAAGCTTTTACTAGCTGCAGTTCCCAACTGACACCGCGGAACTCGAGGTTTCTCAAGGATGAGTGAGCATTCTTGGATGTTCCTATAGCTGCAAGGAGGTGGGAGAAGTACTGGAGGTTGTCCTTGCTAATGTTCACATTCAAGGAACTTTCCGTTTCCTGAAGACAACTAGACTTGGGCTGTGAGAGGTCGAAGGAAATGCTGTGCAAAACGAGGCCTTCAGATGCTATCGCTTGCACAACACATTGCAGATCTCCGAGTCCCTCGTCTGACGCCATTGCTATGCGCACTACAGAGGAATCGCTTGTCTGCTCAGGAGATCACCCTCTGGTTTCAACAGCCGAACACTCGAAGGACACTCTCGTGAGTTCTTGAGGTTGATGGCCGGGTACTGTTTAGTGTGGATCCTGCTTTGCTTTCTGGTTTTGTCCATGAACAAGAAAAGGGTTCACCGAGCTTCTTCCTACGCGTTCTCGCTTCACCTGTGCTTTATCCCTTACTTCTCTCTGAAGTTATTCTATTGTGTTAACTGCTGTCGCAAATTCGCAAATTGAAAGGGTTCTTTAAAAATCACTTCTTCTCAACCTACAGAGTCTCTTGGTTTTGGCTCATTTATTTCCTTTAGATCTTGGTACTGTTTCTAGTCATCCATTCAAATTTCTGAACCAATTGTTTAGTGGGTGACTTGCTGATTCAAGAAATGTGGTGGTGGAGTTCTTAGGTGCGCTGCTGTACAAAATGATCAATGCGGCTGGGTCATACTGGCATGATGAACTAAAATATGGACACGTTTCTGGAAATTTTACGACTTTTCTGACCTTTTTGGCCCGTTTACACAGGCTTTACCCGTCCTCCTTTTCGTATGGGCAAAAGCAGAAGGGAATCCTATAAGTGCGTCTCTGGTGGACAACAATGATGCTAATACTCTCTCTCTCTCCCCTCTCTATCTACAAAGATCTATCTTGACAGCAGAAAAACAAAACTTGAATAGTAATGCGGAGGACTTTTATGCTCCCTGGCCCCGATCAACTGGCCCATGTGACGGTCCTTCGTCAGACCCTTAATTTGAGATAGTCCAAGCTAGAGGTGAGCATCGATTTAGGGTTAATCCTGAACTGATCCTGGATTTACCCAACCCTGTCGGTGTTGATCCGGTTTCTAGAGAGATTGGGTTGGTTCCTGATCGTGGGATCCCTAGACTAGCACTATGCAGATTGACCTTCAGTCTTGAAAGTTAGGGTTGATCCAATTAGGGCAAACCCTGAATATATATTATAATATATATTTTTTTATATAGAGAAAATTTTAAGTCAAACGGCTCCTTAGTGAGGAGTCCAAATAATTTTATAATGTTCTTAATAGTTTAGACTTTTAATGTCTTTTATGGCATCTATAAGCATAATATATAAAGGAGGAAAATGTCTCTTTGAAAGTCTTCGTGGCGTCCAAAACGGCGTAAATAACTTCTCACGATATCTTCCTCTAATATTCATTCTCTTTTGTATTTTTTGTTTTCTTAGTCTTCAATTTGCCAAAATCGAAAAAATAACTTTCCCGCTCACCACTCACATCGCTCACCTCTCTTTGCTAAACTCGCTCATCGCTGAACCCATTGATCGGTCAAGTCCTCAGTCGCCTTTTTAGGGAGTACACAAAATGAAACAAAATAATTATCGATTGGTCCCGGGTTAATTTTAGAATCAGACCGAATCCATTGGGTTGGTCCGGTCCTCAATTCTAGGCTCAATAGGGTTGGTCCTCGATCCCAAAATTAATGATCAATATTGTGTGGGTTGGTCCTAGGATTAGGAGATGAACTAGCCCAAACCGGACCATACTCACCTCTAGTCTGAGCTAATCCCACTCGTTGCTTTACGGGTCCTATGTCATCGAATGGCTGAGATTAGGTGGTCCGTAATGGGCCGAATCCAACCGAAAAGATTTCCTAGGTGCCGGGGACCATTCCTGATGTTACCGCAATCTATGGTATTTAATTTGCCTGTTCTGTTTCCTGCGAATTTTGAACAGGGAAAAAGAAAAGGTAAAGAGTACACCGTCTGCGATTTAGTGACCTGTTTTGTTCCTTTTGGAGTCTTGGAGACAGCGAAGGAGATGATCATTCATATTGTAAATTATCTTTAGTAGTTGGCAGGCACTGAGAGAAGCCAATCTCAGCCAGAATTCACGGCGAAGATTTAGATTCTTAAAGAACTTTTTGCCCGAAGTGCAATTTTCAATGTTTCCATGACACCCTTTCCTTCTTTAGAAACATGAACTAAAGCTATCAACAGTACAAAATGTAAAAAGGAGAAGTGTAAATAAATCGTGGCATCTATATCTCCTACCAATGACAAGGTTAAAAAAGAATTGTCCTTGCCGTGGATATCAGTTGTATGCCTTTACCTGATGCCATGCCGTTGTCATCAGATTGCCAAAAACCAGTCATGATCGATCGCCTAGAGGCTAAGACAGGGAGCAGGTTCCGTGTGACACCATTCAAACTAGAGTTTGGTTGGTCTTTGAATCAAAACATATTCATGTCAGGTCTTATCAGGTAGGTACCATATGTGAGGAAGGCGACAGTTCTTAACGCGATTAAACTAGTCTGTTCTGACAAAAAAGAAAATGTGGTCTGCGACTTCATCGAAACGCAAAGTCATACCAACCTAATCAAAACAAACTTGAATTTAGTGAGAGAAGTGAAATTAAAGACGAGTTCCATACCTAAAAAAGGGTAATGACAATTTGATGGGTAGATACTTCGTCCTCTAGTGGGGAGAGAGAGAGAGAGAGAGAGAGAGCGGACAATTTAAATGGAATATGAGTCAATGTTTGACAATGAAACAAGAAAACGAGAGGAACCTGGAATCTTATGCATACCAAGAAAGAAACTTGCAAGGGTGGCCAAAACCATATCCTTTCCTTGGCAGGATTGGTAATGGATAAGTGATCAGAAACCTGAAATCCATTGGCCGACTATGACCCACGACTAACTCTTGTCTTCCCGATTTGCTATCTCGGCCCCTAATTTGGAAAAACCATGCCTATTGAATACAGGATGATTTTGAAAGAAAAAAGACTAAGCTTGAGCATGGTGTTTCTTTAAATGTACGCTGCATACGGCGGACAAACGCAGATGGTGGTGGTACCTAACTCGAAGGCTTCACAAACCACAGAACAAGAAGACTACAATAGCAATAGGAAATTTCTAGGATACAGAGTGTTGCAACAATTATTAACTAGGCAAAAAAAAATTAAAATTCACAAGCAAGGGAAATTGGAATTAGCAGTAAGATGGTAAGAAGAACATGACGAGTCTAAGAGAAGAGTATGGTAATTGGAAAACCAATCTAAGTGTACTCTTTTTCATTAATAGACAGTTTGATAACCAAATTGAGTATTGAGTAGCTTATTTAATGAGGATTGTAGGGGTACCCCTCATTGTTCCACACTAGCAAATCAAACCAGACCTCACATACAATCTATCACAGGGAAAAAATACTCCTGAAGAAAAATTAGAGCAGGCAATTAGCAGCTAATTGCCTGGTATCACAGTGATATTGCCAAAAAACAAAAAACAAAAGAAAGATCCAACTTGGTATTTTTATCCTCTATAACTGGTTTGTCTCCCAAGAGACGCACTGATTTCTAATCCAATCTCCTTGAGTATAACTTCTGCAATTTGATTTACCTCTCAATGAGTTGCTGTTGAAGGGATTTGAGGCCTAATGTAGGGGCAAAAATCATTTATTAGACCTCCAAAAAGATCCCTTATAATAATCTCCCTGGACATGTGAGCTTGAAATTGTACTCCACTTGACTATAAGTTCAACATCCTTGTAAGCTGAGATATGAACATACTGGAGGATGAAACGCAATCTTTGACCTTATCTTCGCCTAAGACTACCCTGTGAATTTGCAAAAAAAGATTCTCCTAAGCAGCAATTCCTGAGGCATGAATTAAAACAAGATAAGCTTTTGTCAAGAAACTAACCAATCAGATTATGACTTTGCAGATAAATAGAATGTTCTTAAAGAAACTGAGGAAAAAAAAGCTTCAGATAGAGAGAGAGAGAGAGAGAGAGACAGAGAGAGTATCGAGCACATTTTATTTGATGCTTTAAAGACAGTAAATTTAGTGGTTAAAAATGATGTTCAAATAGAGGCTCTATCTCTTCAAAATCAATTTACAGTATGAAGAAATGCAAGAATTATCATTGGACAAAAGACCAGTAGAAAGGATCTTAGTCCATGTATTTGTAGGACTTTAGAGTTAGTTATTTTAGTAGATGTTCCAGATTATTACTGTAATTTTACATGAAAACACAGTCTGGCCACTCTTTAATTGTACACTTGCTAGTCATGCAAATCTTGACCTAACGATCTCATGGGCTTAGCGAATAGGGGACGATTCTAAGAAGAAAGCGCTAGTCCTATTGCAGCCACCAGCAGATTAAATAGATATCCAGTGCATCTATGATAGGAGAGCCTAGGTTTAGCAAAAAGAAGAGATCCCATTTTGAGCCACTGTGATGAGACTTACTTTATCTTGTAGCACACGTTCAACCTGAACTGCTTTTGGAATTACAAAGCATGAAAAACACAAATCAAGTCCAGCAATTAGGATATCTTGATGAACATTCTCACATTTAGATCATTGGAGACGATCAGACGCAAAACATAAAACTCATCATGTTTCTAGAAAACCCAAAGAAATGTAAACTTTCAAGGAAGCACTCAAATCACTGACACCTAATAGGCCACATGATTATAATGTGATACTGGATGCTGGGTTTTCTGCCAAAAAGTTTTAGCATTACTTTAGGCTGAACCTAAAAGTTGCTTTTGCACAATTCTTCTCCATTAGCGGAACCTTGGCAAGTGATTCCAGAAACTAATGAAGGTCCACGGTGTTAGTTCAAAAACTGTTACTCTGTGATATAAGCTTCATCCTAGAAGGAACAAGAAAGGTAATCTCAAATGCAGCATGTCCCAGTTGTACATCAGGTTGATTCTACCTTAAACAAATGGGTATTAACTCCTGATAACAAGTAAACCTCATCCAACGTCCAACCAAAATTCACTTACTTCATGTTGTTAATGTGTTGTCTGAGTTCTAGTACTTCATGCCGGTAAGCTGAGTAAGAAAATATTATCCAGAGAAAACTGTACCTCTATTAGGCTGTCTACTAGTGTTGCTGTAACTTCCATAACCTTCCGAACTTTTAGCTGTGACATCTGAAGCCAGATCGGTAATACCAAAACCAAAGGACCCAGAGCCATCTAGCTCAGGATTGGCAGATCTCCAAGTTGAGCCGCTATAATACATGTCTCTATAGCTATCCTCAAAATTGCTGGTCGAGGCAGCAAATGATGATGCTGAGGCCCTACTGTTACCGCTGTTTCTAAAATCTCCTTCTCCTTCCAACCCATAGCTGTCATTTCCATTCCCATAACTGAAATTCCGGCCTTGAGCTGAAAAACAAGAGGGGTCCCAGTCGGCTCCTGCCTGCCCAATTGAAACTCCATAGCTTCCACTTCCACGGCCCAATGGAGTACCCAAATTCATTGGATTAAATGCACTATTTAGGCCACTATTTCCCCATACAGCACGACTTCTGGGACTTAAAACAGAACCACTTATCTGACCATCTGTGTTATTGCCAATGGGATTATCAAACCTGCTTACATTGCCAATGTAGTATGGCCTAAACGTCCGCCCAAATCCTGAGCCATTGCCAAGGTTGGAACCACCACCTAAATTCGGGTTTAAGACAGGGTCCAGATTCATGCTGATTCCATGACCTGAAGCATTAAATGGAGGAAACCCTCCTCGAGCTGTGACAATAGGATTGAACCTATTCAAAGAATACCCTTGAGCATAGCCATTGAGTAGGTCATTGACCCTGTTCACGCCATAGTTATATCCCATCAGAGGGCTCCGCATGGGCCCTGGAGAGAGCTCTTTGGGAACTGCCCTCTTTACCTCGACCATTTTCCCATTTAAATCATGGAAGGTCCGGTACAGAACCCGCTCCACTGCATCCTCCGAATCATAAGTGATGAAACCAAAACCTCTGGGTCTTTGGGTATTGTGGTCATACATGACTACAACATCAATAATATTACCGAACTGATCAAAGTACTTCTTGAAGTCACTCTCTGTGATTGTAGATGGTAAACCACCTACAAAGATTTTTTTGGTACGTCCAGGACTCGGAGATCCATTCATGCTGGCTGAACTCCTATTTAGAAGTTGCTGATCCTCTCTAGGAACAGCTTTCTTTGCTTCAACCTGAGATCAAGAATTTAAAAGCCAAACTACTTGTCAGAATTTCCCTTTCTCTTTGCCCTGCGAACTTGGACTGAACAGACAATGCTGTAAAATTTGGTTTGAACACTGCATATGGGGGAGGAAAAGATGCATGCCCTCTAAATTCACAGACCTGATCTAAGAATTTCAAGTGTATAGGAGCCTGATTAGCAGAATTTTGATCTTATTCCACAATGCACATAGACTCAAGTGCTTCAATCAACTTACCGAGCGACCGTCAATCAAGTGCTTATCCCTGGTCACTCTTTCAGCAACAGCGGGATCCGCAAAGACCACGAAACCGAATCCACGAGCTCGGCCGGTTGCACGATCTCTCATGATCATAGCCTCCACCACCTCACCGTAACTTCCAAAGTATTCTTTAAGGCGTTCTTCATCCGTGTCCCATGAAATCCCACCAACGAAGAGCTTCCCAAGATCTGACTCCATCTTTTCTGATGATCAAGTATTGCATATCACGTCATCAATTGACAATCTCACTCGCAGGATGAGATAATTCAACAAGAGAACATTCATCGTCAACCCTTTACCCCACTAAATTCCATAATTCAGTGCGATGAAGTAGACATCACGTGCACATCATATCTGTTGACAAAATTAGACTGGCAGATTCAAATGCAGAAAATGGCAATCAAACAAAGACTTACCCGAGGAATTCTGAAAGTTTTCAGACAGAATCAGATTGGTTGCTCCAGTTGGGGGTGGGAAGTGGATGGATGGACCTTGAATTCAGTGCTGGAGCATCAGATCTTCATCCGCAATCACAAGAGAACAGAGGATTCCTGATAAAACCAAAGGTGTGGAATTTAAAGATGGAATTCGGATGGATCAGAAACCCAGCAAAACTCAAGAGAGACAGGCTTTATATGAACGTGAAGATTGAGTGGGCAAGAAGATAAATGAGTGAATTTACCATTGTGTGTGGACCCAGATGACAAATTGGGCAAGAAACTAAGATCTAAACAAGATGACACACAGTAATGAAAACAGAGCAAGAGCTCATTTTCTCTCTCTATCTCTCTCTGATGTTCTTCCTTTTATCTTTCTTGGTCATTCCACTCTCTCCTCCTTTGAATATAAAAATGCAATTTTTTGTTTTGCACAGAGAGAGAGAGAGAGAGAGAGAGAGAGAGAGAGAGGGGACAGAGAGAGAGAGAGAGGGAGGGAGCTGGCAATCTTCTGGCGCAAGAACATTCGGAGGATTCTTAAGAGAGATGAGAAATGGCTGACGATGTTTACGTTTATTGCTTATTTTAACATAAAACTGGCGTTTTTTTTTTTTTTTTTTTTTTTTTTTAAATTTTAACATCAAACGACCGAGAAATACAAGGCGGAATAAATTGGATGATGGGATAAAATTAGACAAATTGGGCAAATTCCTCCTCGAAATTTGGAAGAAAAACTGGATTCTACGAAATTCATGTATCTATCTATCCATCCTAGCATCATCAATCTATCCCACGCGGACAGAGTGCATGAGCGCTGGTGAAAAGGACGCACCTATTCCCCCTCCGTGCCTTTTCGTTTTAGCCTAACTTTATCAAGGTGGTGAACTATTTCTGGACTCTCTAACATCTCTTTTTCCTTAATTTATCTCTCTCTTCTGTACGACCCAAAAAACCAACTCTGCACTGACACAATAAACAACTCGGAATTATGTCCGAAAAAGAATTTAGAAAAATCGAGAAGATTGGTGACGGTCCGTTTTAGTGGCGAGCACGTAAAACTCCAGCACAATGATGTTTGCTTTTTCAGTGGTGAACCTGAAAGGAGCAAACATCAGCCCTGTCCTCAATCTGGTACAGCTCAAGATAGGCGACCCACTTCTCATTTTTAGATTCATTTTTTTTTTTCTTTTTGCCACTTCCGCTGTGTGCGCAAAAAAAATGCTTTCCCTGAATTTCGAACGAAAACCCATTTTTAATGTAGCCTGAATTTCTCTAATTTCTATACATTATCGATATTTACATCACTAAATAAATAAAAGGATTGCCCATGTGGAATTTGATTGACTGTATTAGAATGACGATCCCCAATTAATGAGGTGCAATAATAGAACTTGGACTAAATTCCAAATCCCTAGTAGATGCTTTGTTATTACAATAATTGGTGCCGGATTATTGGAATTCAAAAAAAAGATTGGCTGTTACGTGGGCAAGAATCAAGAAAATCATCAACCAACCAATCAAAACATGAATTAACAATTAGTTTGACAATAGTTTTTCTTTTTAAAAAAAATTTGACCTAGGTTATTCGAAATGGGTTGGTAATTAGTCATCGTGGATGAGTTGCACCAGCTACATTGTTGCCAACAGACGGCTACCGGAACCAAACTCCACATAAGAGTGAAAGTTGGCAACGGTGGCATCTAATTAATTAAAATTTTTTGTAGCCGTGGCCTACGTCTCTAGGACGAATAATTGTTAGATTGGAGGGCGACTTTATTTTCATATTTGTTTTATAGCATGGGCCACTTGCAAACCTCGAGAGAAACCAAAGTTGCAGCTTATAAACCGTAGCAATTTCTTCGTCAACGTGGGAGATGGGAACAGCAAAATTGGCATTTGCTAAGTCAAATTTCCTTTTTATTTTTTTATTTTTTGGGCCAACTCAGTTGGTGCAAGAGAACAAACGACCTTGATTTATTAAGGGCTATTTAGCTTTGCTTTCTCCAACAATGAATTGTTAAATTTGTTTGTGAAAATTGACTAGGCGTGGCTTGGATCTATTCTAGGTCGTCTGAGCTACTTCTGAGGTGTCTTTTCACATATTATATTAGGAGAGGACATGCTGATGCGTGTCTTGAGAAAAGAATATGAAACCCTTTTTTTTTTTTTTTTTTTTTGCAGATTTTCATATGAGGATCATTTTTGGTGATTACGCCTAAGAAAAAAAAAGAAAAGAAAAAGAATAAAAGACCTCTTTACATAGGCCAGAACATCAGCCAAAATTCAACTAAAAAGACAACAATTTGATACCAAAGAGCAGATCAAGAAAATTAAGGTGATGAATGTTGGTTAACTGGTTCCTCAAAGAGGTGGATTGTCGTGTTTGACATTATGGGAGGATCGTCAGCTCTTCATTTTTGTTTGAGATGCAAGTTAAAAAAAAACCAGTTATTACGAAAGAAAGAATTGGCAAGTGATGCTGATTGCTGGTGATATATTCAAAAGAGCAACTTGGGATTGAAATTTCTTATTTTTTTTATCTGCATCAACATCCAAGATGATTCCCAGATGTTGACTTCCCAAAATTGGCAGATTATTAATTGACTAAAAGGACATTTGCAGGCTAGAAAAGCTGAGAGCTCCAATGGAATTGGTTTGGCAGTGAAGCATCCGATGAACCAGATTGAGAAACCTCACCTCATCTCCCCGTAGTTGGTCAGACTTCTATTGCAAGGGAACTGGGCCTTGTACCATTATCGCCTTCTCTCCAGGATTTTTAAGATCTGAGAAATCACATCTTCGGTGGTTGGCCCAATAGATATTCCTCATCTCCTTGAGTTGACAATGAGATATATCATATTCAAGAAACCATATTGAAATCCCTCTCTCTCTCTCTCTCTCTCTCTCCCCCTCTCCTTTTCAGTGCTAAAAACAGAGAAATTGCAACTCAGTTTTTGTTCTTGCCGTTCAAATTTTGTCTAATTGGCCATGGCAAGCTTCAAATTTCCTCGAGTTGGGAACTATAGTTTTGCTGTCTGTGGAGGAGCACACAAGTTGACAACCACAGGATAGAGACGTGTTTGTTTGATCTGATTTAGATGTTTTAGGATTGCAAGGGAGTTAGATCATTCTAGGCCTAGCGGAAGGCTGTAGAGAAGGTTGCTTCTTAGACAATGATGTCATTTCTGCTAATGAAACTTCTGAGCACTGACCTCGTACCTATCGGTCACGAGATAAGGCTTTCATATTTTAATTTCTCTGAAACTTTGATTCGTTAATAGGGTACAACCGCATGCAATTTCCTCCATCGTTTCTCGCCATCTTGTCACTGAAATGTTTCTAGATACATTATAGAACTCGATACAATATATCATCGCGTGTCGATTATCGATCTCTAAAATTTGTTTTTTGTGATGCTCTTCTTCAAAGCACATGATCTGGTCAGCATATTTCGGTTGGAAGCATAGTGGTTGGGATTGAAGTTGAAGTTAATCACGTGTCATCTGAAGTGCATACCAAATTGCCAATGAAGCTTCAAAACTTGAGCTGGTTATTTTATCTGATTGAATTGAAGATTTGGGATAATATGAAGAACATAATAGATCAACCAAAAGCAGCAAACTTCTTAATTCGAATCTGTTTTTAACTCGCTTGTCACCTGTGCATAAGAGGCATGCGTACAAACTCAAGTGCACTCACCAATACAGATGGTAAACAGACATGGACTAATTGGACTATAATCTGAAGAAATTTGCCGCACTGAAAACAGCAGATGAAAAGCGTGTCGAGCGGCGAGATCAATTCAGTAATTTGATCCCGGGGTATCCCATGTCTCAGGTATAACAGAATGCAGGAAACAGCAATCTTTATAGTTACCCTCGGCGCACGGCATTGGCGAAGCTGAGACCAGAAGGTTTCGATCCGCATTGATCACCTCCTCTATCTTCTCCATAACTTCTGCGACAGATGGTCTCTTGTCAGGAGCGTCGGCCACGCACCTCAGAGAAATGTTCAGCAATGGAAAAGCCCATTGCTTCGCGGCGGTGCTGACCTCCTTATCAAAGACTTCCCCCGTCCATTCCTCTCTAACCATGGACTTGACCCACTTTGGAAGATTTACTCTGGTTGTCTCGACCGTCTTGCCTGTTAGTAATTCAAGCATAATCACACCAAAGCTATAAACGTCTGCCTGCTCCGAGAAGCATTTTTCCGGCGCCACATAGCCATTAGACGGAAGGATGCAAGCTCCCTTGGGGTCGAAGAACTTCGAAACGCCGTATTCGCTTATGAGCGCCTCCATAGAATCGCCTAACAAAATGTTCGAGAGCTTGAGATTCCCATGAGGAATGATCTCCCTCCCCATAGTCCTCTCATATATGAAACCCAAGCCTCTCGCGATGCCACGGGCTATGTAGAGGCGTAGTTTCCATGGAAAATCCCTCTTACCTGCGATGTAATCTGCATGGAACGCGAAAGATCGAACTATAAACAGAAATGATGCTTTGAGTCCTTAGATCATGTAAAAATAACTAGTGATGTCAGGTCTAGGCATTGAGGTTACAAAATATGAGCACTTGCCTTCACATAGATTTAGCAAGCTTCCATTACTCTGATACTTGTATATCAGAAGCTTGTCTTCGTTGGTTGAGCGGAACCCAACTAGAGGAAGAATGTTAGGATGTCTCATGTTCCCGACTTGCCTCATCGTCTTGCCAAAATCCTCGAATGACACCTGCGGCTTCTTCAATCTCTTGACTGCATAAGTGATGTTGTTCTTCAGCACAACCTTGTAGAGGCTGCTGCAGAACCTCTGGCTCTGGAGGTCTGCTGCCGCCTCAAGGAGGTCATCAAGCTTAAAGGCTTCATGCTCCTCGACGAAAAAGACGAGCTCTGATCGTCCTTCCTCGGGCTTGATTTCTTCGACTGGCGGCTTCGGGGGGAGAACTTTGAGAGGGGAGATGCTTAGCGCCTTCAAGATCTTCTTCTCTTCAGCTAATTTCGCTGCCTTCTTGCCAACAAACCATGTTAGTAGGAAGAAAAACCCGACACCAAATACCAACAGCAAGGACCAGCCCCACTGATCGAACCACACAGAATCATGACCACTGGGTTCTGGGCTCTCAGCGTCGGATAATCTCCTTGATTTAAGGACATAGATCTGTTTATGATGCGAATCCAAACGTTTATGCTCAGTGGGGATGAACTTTGGCCTGTTTGGTGTGGTCACTGAAAAATTATTGTTGGATATGTCAACTGTGCTAAGGAGTTTCAGCTTTCTGAGAGCAACTGGTACTCTTCCACTCAGAAGGTTGCTGCTCAGATTTAAAGTGACCAGACTTGTGCAGTTTTCAATCGAATCCGGAATATTACCACGTATGAGATTATTAGCTAAGCTTGGGTATCGCAAGTTTGGCAGTTCGCATAGAGGCTTGGCGTCTATTGTCCCTTTGAGGCTCAAATGTTCAAGCCTTATTTCGGTGATCCTGCCATCTTCCAAGCCGCATCTTACACCTTTCCAATTGGCCGAACAAGGACACAGCAGGGACACTTCCCGGGCAAATCCGGTGGCATTTTCGGGATCGACTGCTCTGATGAAATCTAAGAAAGATTTGGTTTCCGATAACTCACCTTTCGTGATGGTTATGATCAACAGGAAAGCAGCGACAATCCTTCTCAATTGCCGAGAAAAGAACAAAGATGCAAACCCTCCTGAGCTCTGCATAACTGTGCAACTTCTGTCTTTGGCTCGCTCATCAGAAGCACAACGAATGTGCAGCAAGGAATGGTCTTTGTTCTTGGCAATTTAGGGAGAGACAGAAAGTTATAAGCATATCAGACAGGCATGTGAACATTCTTATGTCTGTCGCTCTGATAAATACGCTCCCCTATTCGCTATTTCCAAAATCTTGTGCTGGCAATGTTCATCTCTTTGAGGGGAACAATGTAACAATATTCGAGCAATTTCGTTAACACCTAAAAGATGCAAGTTATGGCGGGGATGTTCCTATGAGATGCGGCAACTCTGATTCGGACCTATTTGCGTTTGTACTCAGTTTAATATAGGAACCAGATTATTCTGGTGATGATCTTCATGAGCCTCAACAATCATGTACTACTTGTCTCGTTAGGAAGTCACCAGTTTGATTGTTTTAAGGTGAGATGATTTGAGAGATGGCAGCAACCAACATATGAAACAAAACAAAACAAGTCAAATGACAGCTCCCAGGCCATTTCATGTCTGCTAATTCACATTTTGCTTTCTTACCATTTGTTTCTACTAGCTGTCGGATGTTGTTTTGCTAACAGAAGCCTGACAATTTACTGTCGAGGGTGTGGGATCGCGATGCACGAGGCGCGAGGACGGATGGTTCGATTGCAAAACAAGTGTCCAGCGATGTGATGTCTCTTTAACCAGTCAGCTGATGAGTACATGCAGGCGCGGCGAGGTCCATCGCGCATTTAATTCTGATGACTGCATAAAGACAAGGATAAGCACGAGAAACATCAGCAGGTAACTCCCAGCAGGAGGCCTTTTGTTGAGGTTACAGTTACAGTTCACGAAAGCTTTCTGACCTCTATACATCATATCACATGCTCCTTTGTTCCTGTTTGTGTTGTTACCTTCATGGGACATAGTCATATCCTTTATTTTTATGATAAGGTGTGGTAAATTAGTTTGCAAATGTGTATTCTTGGAGGTGTTTACGAGGGAAAGCGCAAACGTAGTGAATTCAAACTAGGAGTCTAGAGTGAAGGGCACAAATATGCTTGCCACTCGAACAATTTGACTCATTTGCCTCTCTTGTTAAACTATATATATATATTATAAAATGTTTTTGCTCATGCGTAACGAAAAATTGATTATTTTGAGGTGTATTAGCGTATAATGTGATAACTAATCATTGGTATATTAACGAGTTACAATCGTACTTGCAATCTCGTGTCAACTCACGCAACATAAAATATCATATTTACAATTTGATAAGTCAAGATAATCACAAACGATATGAAAGGGAGAGTGTGTGCATGCGTGTGTTAATGGGTGTGCGTGTATGACCCGAGCATATCTTGTTGTAATTATGTTCGAATTTTCCTTCGATGATACCCACCTCGCCTCCTGTCGTGTGAATGGATTTTTGTCCGGATCAAAGAGTAGTTTGCTTTTGAATTGAAAGGATATATAAAATCAAATTGCCTGAAAATTGTAAAATTGAGGACGTTAATTTTTCAAAATAAAAAGTATTCAGAAAAAAAGGGAAAAAGTAAAAAAAATTGTAAACTTTGCTCGGGTGACATTTACCCTATATTATTTTTTTATACAAAAACTCAAAACTTTACTCAACATTATTTACCCAATTTTTTTTTTTTGTGACCCAAAAACCCTATATTTATCCAAATTTCTCAAATTTTTTTCATGACACAATTTTTTGGAGTAAATATATTACAAAGGTAAAAATGTAGAGTTTTCTTGGTGTTGTCGAAAAAAAGTTTGGCATTTTTTATGTCACAAAAAATAAGTGAAAAATGATATTTCAACCGCATAAAATGGGACATTACAAATGTTTAATTTATAGAAAAGATATGTATTATAATTGACAAATGGAAGTAAAGGTGATTATAAATTGTGAAATAGACCTACTTACATCTTCGGTAAATAGTCTTCTGCTTTTGAGAACCCGAAAATCAAGATTTTATATGTGCGGACAAAATTAAAGTCAATGCCCCTACTAAAAAGTCCGGAATTCAAGGGTTGAAAGATAGACCATGGGATAAAGGACACAATTGATAAATAGGTCTTATTATATAAGTTTAGGATAAATATGTTAAGTTTGGGGTTTTTATCGGGATAAATGTGTCGTAATTTATTAAAAAAAATAAATAAAAGAAAGAAATTTGTCAAAAGTAATTTTTGTTTTGTTTTTTTTTTCCCGTTTGGGCCATTTTTCAGTTTTCTCTCTCTTTTCCTTCGATTTTCTTCATTGGGTATTGGTAAGGCTCTGGCCTCGTCGCGCTCCGCTCCGTCCTTCGTCGGGAGACCGCCTGCTCTCGCTTCTTCCCGCTTCGTCTCCCTCCCTCTCCTCCTTCCCTCCCTCTCTTTCAATTAGGGTTTCTCTCCTCTGCGATCGTCTCCCCGAAACCATGGCGACGCTGGAGACGATCGCCGAAGCGATCGAGCTCATAGGCTCCAAGAAGGAGAGCCTCAAGAGGGCCTTCGACGACCTCCGGGCCCAGTCCTCCCTCCTCTCTTCCTTCTCCCTCTCCTGGTCCGACGTCGATTCTCACTTCGCCCCCGCCGAGGCCTCCATCGCCCGGAAGTTCGAGCTCCTCGAGTCGCTCGAGTCCGCTCATCGCCAACGACAGCAGCAGCAACCGCCGCAGAAGCCGGAGGAAGAAGCGGCGCCCGATGCTCGGGCCGACCCGCAAGCCCCCGTACCGACCGAATCGGCGGCGATGCCGGCTGAACCGATCACCTCGCCCGGCGGTGCGGAAGGAGGTAACGAACCTCCTCCGTCGTCGTCCGGTCCCCCGAGCCAATGCGCCGTCGAACCGCGGCCCGAGTTGAAGGTACTGTGCTCGAACATGGACGGCTTAGGGTTGAGGAATTACATAGCGGGACACCATGTAGAGCGTGACCAATTACGTGCTGAGCTTTCTGGCGCGTTAGGTTTGGCTCCCGATCCTGGGAAGTTAGTTCTGGATGCGATGGAAGGGTTTTATGGTGATCGCGTTACGGAGCGGGAGTTGATGGTTGTTAGGAGGAACTGCGTGTTTCTTCTGGAAGTGCTGATGAGAGTTCGCCTGAGTTTGAGCGACGAGGTGCGCGGGAGCTCGAAGAAGGTGGCGTTGGATTGGAAGGGGAGGGTGAACCCAGAGGGTCCCCGACATCCGATGCAAGTGTTGGGTTTGCTGGATTTGGTGGCCGCTTATGGATTGATGTCTGAATTCAGTGTGGATGAGCTCGTTGATTACTGTGTCATTATTGCACATTTTGCTCAATCGAGAGACTTGTGTCGGGCCTTGGCGTTGGAAGATAAAGTTCCAGGTGAGCTGGTTCATGTTCTAGTTTTACTTGTGTAGTGGACTTCTTGTTAGTTTGTTATGGTTATACGATATAGCCGTTAACTAATTTTGGGGAGTGATGTTGCGTGCTTTTCATTTATCTTCATAACTTCATCTTCATTTGAGGCATGTACGTGATGTTTTTGCCAAAATATGATCTGGAGATTGATTTTTTAATGTTGATACAAAAATTGTAAGGCAGTGATTGCGACTTTAGAAATCGGGCCGGTAATGTGAAGGTTGGCCTGGCAGCAATTTGTTCTTTTATCGGTTATCTATCATGTGAGCTGTAATGTATGTCCGTGAGCGAATGCACCATAAATGAGCTTGTGTTAGCAATTATGTTTGAGAGATCACAAACAATCATCAGGTAGCACGCGGAATGTTTAAGAAGACGAGATAGAATATTTGTTGTGGAAATAGGAGTCTTGGTTAAAATGACGGTATCATGGCACCTTTTTAGAAATTGAAAAGGACAGCTTCGTCTAATTATTACTAATGTGCTGCTTCAATTTTACATCAAAATTGTGTCGCTGCACGGAATTTAGATTGCATGTGATTTTTCAATTGTGCTAATGTGATCGAGGATGCCTGAAGTGGAACTGTGATAGCCTTGGTTTTCTTTAAGCAGAAGGGGGCTTCAAGTGTCTTTTTTACTCGAATTTTTATAACCCATCCAAATCTGAGAAACACTAGTTAATAAGACGGCAAGGTAGGAAGCAAAATGCGAATATGATACAAGGGAGGAACTTGAGGAGGATTTACTAGAAGAAGAATGAATGAATTCAATAAAAATAATTCATATGGCGAAGCTCCATTCCATTTTGGTGGAAGGAGAAAATGCAACATACTTTCTATGAAGTTGTTTTGGAGTATCGGCAGAATGCAGTTTGATTTGTTTCTTGACTCTGCAGACATTTAGTTCATACAATATTATCTGAGTTAAAGCAATGGCTGATTTATTCTGCAGGGTTATATTGATGAGTACCCTCCGAGTACTTGTTAAGCATACGTTATAAGGAGTGATTTGATTTTTATAGCATGGACTGCACATAACGTGAGATAAGTCAGAACATTGAATGTTGAGAATTTTCCTTGTTTGGTTGTTTAACAAGTGCCTTGATGGAATTCTTTAACAAATTCCTAGTTTGTACAATTCACACTCATACACAGATACATCCATGAGCATGTATTTATCTGATTGTACATGCAGGTTCTTTGTAGCGGCTACTATTTGTTTTGCGTTAAGGAATTTATGTCCTTGCCATAGTGGGCCTCTGGGTAGAGGCACCTTTTCTTTGTTTTTGGGTTTTGTTTCCTTCATATCCACGTGAGATCCTCTTATAAGCGAGCTTCTCAGGGTGAGCTATGTTTCTTTTGGTATCTAATAGACACTAATGCTTTTGTTTTAATGAAATTCTGTAGATCTCATCGAAAAACTTATAAACAAGAGAAAATACACACAGGCAGTCAAATTTATTTTTGACTTTGGGCTGACTGAGAAGTTCCCACCTGTTCCCATTTTGAGAAATTTTGTAAAGGAGTCTAAGAAGCTTGCTAGGAAAGTTTCCAAGGATGGAAACAATTCTCGCAAGTCACAGGTACATTTATTTTCTCATTACTGGAACCCCTTGGATAGTAGCCACTGGCCCTCATATTTACCTAAATAATGCAGAATGCAGCCATGGCCCAGGAAATAATTGCGTTGAAGTCTGTAGTTAAGGTCATGGAAGAGCGCAAACTCGATTCCGAGTTTCAAGCAAGCCTTGAAAGACGTATTCAGCTACTAGAGAAGCTGAAGGCAGACAAAATCCCTGCAGTGGCTACTGCTACTAAGCCTCAGCAGCAGCTGCAAAAGCAAAAGGTAAAGCCACAATTTAGTGGGAAAAAGCGACCAAGGCCTTGTGCACGTGTTGGTTCTATTGCAGCCTCTACGAATATCACCGGTCCCACCTTGGCGGTGGCCACCTTCCAGCAATCTCATCCACAGACGTCTTCTGTAGGACCCGTCTCATACCTGAGCACGTCTGCTGGAATGTATGGTTTGGTGGGAAATAACCCAACAATGGCCCCTTATGCGGGGTCAGCCAATGGGTTATACGGTTTGGCTGGTGCCCCTATGGGTTTCCCAGGTGATCCAAGCCCTGCACGGCCTTATTTGTATCCATCAGAATCACAGATGCCTACTATCCATTATGATAGGTCAACTTCCTATGCTGGGCCGGGTGTCTCTTCTCAATACTTTCCATCCTACTATGCTCGGTAGTTTTTAGGTCTCTCTCTCTCTCTCTCTCTCTCTCTCTCTGTGCACTGTATTTAGCATTTTCCAAATGGGCAGTGCTGGTCGTACAAAAGTATGCCTGACTCTTGTGATTGCTTTTGTTGTGCACAAGTAGATATTCTCTTCACACCGGGGCGTGAATACTGTCATTATTTGATCTCTCAGAGAAGTTTTTAGCGACGACTGATTTAAATCAGCTTGTTCTTATTCTTTTTCAGCATTGAGCAAGTAACGCAGAAGAAGTATATAATTGTCTTTCTTTCTATTAGTATTGGGTTCTGCATTTCTTCCCTGGGCTGAACATAATGTGTTACAGGATTGCATCCTTCCAACGTGCATCCTTCTTTTATTAATATCTTGAAATTGAACAATGCCTTTTCGTCCAATCATCACTTTTGGGTCATTATGAGGGATGCCCGCACCATGCCTCTGGTTAATGCAGATTTACAATGGGCAAATCTTTAAAGGTGCTAGTTCATTAAACAGATGTATTCGGTCATCTTCACTGCATGAGGTGCTACTTGCAACTTTACTCAATCCTTAAAACAAGCTTTCTTTTGTGGTTTATGTTTCTATTTTATGGGATTCTGTACCTGCATGATAAATTTATTATTCCTGACTTCAGCATAAAAACAAATGAAACCTGGAGAGTGTTTTGCTCTCTTTGCTTTCATTAGAAGTTCTGCCTGTGTTATGATAGGACTGTCGCTAGTATAAATATTTGCTTGTCTTTTTGTGGTCCCTTTCTGTATGTGTTGTTTGTCAATTTTGTTGGTGTTTGCTTTTCTTCCTTTCCTCGGTAGTTTTTTTCTCTATTGTCTTTTGGTTTTTTTTCCAGAGTGGATACGTATCAAAAAATAAATCCTCTTGCTCAAGATTTCGACAGCTATATCTGCAGTCCAGATTCATGTGGAGAGGTTGAGGTGTTTCTTCTTTAGCTATACTAAATGATCTTTTCCAGTTTGACTTGAGACACTGGGTGTACTAACGTTCTAGTACACAAGATTTATAGGTGGCGCTTTGGATGTTAATGCATGCATAAGGCTCTGCGTGTTTCATTTCATTTCGGCCTCTGCCATGCTTCTGATATTGGACATGAATTTTATTTCAACTGCAGCACTGGAGTGTGGTATTGCTTAGGTTTCGAGAATTTTATCTCTCTTTTTTTCCCCTTATGAAACTGTTCCTGTTCGGTAGTCTTTCTTGCTCTTTATTATGGTGCAAGCTTGCCAGTCGCGGGATGAAGGCGATGTCTTGGCCATGTTATTGTTTCTTCACTGTTCCGTCTTCTGGGAAACACCATTTGTCATCCGACTGCGACTAGTTTGAAAATGCGTGATGTGAATTGACTCGAATTCGATGCTCCGCTGTGTCCTGTTTTCGCTTTAAACGTTTGCAGACACGATCGCAAAAAGCTACTTTGATACAGTCTCACCGGGACAGGGACATCTTTTTCTTTCTTGATGAACTGAATCTGGGCAACTCATGAAAGAAATCATGATTTGCTTCAACTTTACTTGGGGAAAGATAAGAGGAGAATATTGTCCTTTTGATGCATTGTCCACCAATTTATTTATACGCCGAGTTTACTGATTATGACATAATTGACGATTGTTGGCTGGTGCAATTCTGTTTGCCATTCCCGCGATGGCATTGTAATGATGGGGACAGCGACTTTGGATCGCTCCAGTGATAAAAAAGAACCCACGAAAGGAAACAAAACTCATCATTGACAATGCGGCCCGCGTGCGCCCTTCTTTTTCTCGGTCTTTAACGTTGTGCCAATTTTCAAGTTGGCAAAAGCCATCAGATCCATGACTTTTTAGGGGAGGGATAGAAAATGATTTTACGAGCAATTTTGTTCACAATTGAGAAGATGATCAATTAATGCGTAGTGCGAAGTCTCTAGAGATCCGCGAGTCAATATTGCAAGAATTTTTTAGATGTGGTGGGCAAATTGTGAGAGGCGACGGTCATTTTTAAGATGTATTAGTACCCCTACAATGTCGATAGATTCCTAGATCCCATACACAACATTCTTTTCGAGTATATATTTGGCGGTAGTAATAGATTCCTAGATCCCATACACAACATTCTTTTCGAGTATATATTTGACGGTAGTAAAAGTAGGGTCACCCTAAGAGGAGTTCTTAATATAATAATATCGTTTTATAATCTTGTTCATATCTTTTCAAATGTTCTATTGACTCACAAGTCTCTTTTCACAGGGATTTCTTAACTGGAAAAATAAGATCATATTTGAGTAAGTCATAATTTCGTCCTGAGTAGTTTTTATATAGTATCTGGATGAATAAAATTAGCGAAAATCGCCGTATTTCCCGTGCAAAGTCGCACTTCGGGGGATGGCCCTACGGTCACGACGGGTCCAGACGCGACCAAAGACCCATCGTAGTCACGAGCGATGGAGCCCGCCGGGGGAGGCAAGCAAGCAACCGTTGCCTTTCAAGCATTGCTTAACCAATCGCGGAACAGCACCAAATTCTCATTTATTTATTTATCATCAAAATTAATAAATTAAAAAGAAAAATCGCCAAAAAAAAAAAAAAGGTAATAAGACTTACGGGCCCAATCACGATCCACTCGCGACAAATCCAACCTCGACAAGTCAAGCCCTCTCCCTCTCCCTCTCCCTCTCCCCGTTTGACCGAAATACCCCTCCCCCTTCCCCCCTTCCTCTCCTCTGCCCCTCCTCCCCCTCGAAGCGAGGGAGAAGCTTCTCTAGGCCTTTGACTCTCCCCCTCTCTCCTCTCCCCTCTCTCTCTCTCTCTCTCTCTAGAAATCCAACGGATGGGGTCTCCTCCCGCTCCCGATTTCGAACCGCACGAGTTCCAGTTCCGCAGCGCCGCCGATCCGAGCCTCGGCCGCCCCTTCTCGGACGCCGATGCCGGGCCTCTGGCCGGCGGCGGCGGGGGCGGGGGCGGGGGCGGGGGCGGGGGCGCCAGGTACAAGCTCATGTCCCCGGCGAAGCTGCCGATCTCCAGGTCCGCCTGCATCACGATCCCGCCGGGGCTCAGCCCGACCTCCTTCCTCGAGTCCCCGGTCCTCCTCTCCAACGTCAAGGTCATCTCTCGCTTTGCGCTTTTTTTCCTCCCTCCTCCTGTTTTCTGGATCGGATTCGAGCGTGCGGTGCTCCGTGCTTTGGTACTCTCGACGGTTTGATCTGGGGGGAGGGGAATCGGGATTTTGATGTGTAGAATTAGGCGATAGCTGCCGGTTCACCGATGATTAAGCTTGAGTTGGGATATCCCCTCAAGCTCTGCAACTTGTCGGAAACTACGGGTCGTCGAGGATTTCTACTGATTTTTGACTTGAAGGGAAGTGAGAGTACCGGCCAATTTCAGATTCACTTTTGTTGCCACCAGTTACGAGATATCGGGTGGAAAGTAAGAGTCCCGGCCGATTTCAGATTCACTTTTGTTGCCACCAGTTACGAAATATTGGGTGGAAAGTGATGCGCGTATGTTTCTTAGGTTTTGGTTCGAGACATGTAGCATCACAACTGCGTCGCTTGGGAAAGTTTAGGGGACATATGAGGTTGCGTTGTTGTTGATTGACGTTACGATGCTCTTGTCGAAAAATATCAGTGCGCTCTTTCACTGTTTTGGTTTGTTAGTCTTACGAGTGGTTATCTGTGTCCATGATCAGTATTAAATATCTAAAGGTGCGATTTTTATATATGGTCGAGATGGGACATCATATTCTGATGCTGGCTCTTAGTGTGCTCTGTGGTGACTCCTTTATGCTGCCTAATGTCATAATATGGGGTTGAGCTTTTGGAATCTGCCTTTTCATCAAACTGAAAATTTCCTCTTTTATAAATGGCAGTGTGGTTTTTCGCATGGTGAATCTTCCTTTTCATTGGGTGATTGGACGTTTTCCTAAGTCCTTGTTTAACAATGTCAATTTGTCGGCTAGGACCTTTTCCATCAACTGGTGTAGCAAAGAGAATAAATGCATTCTCAGGAGTGAATCAACCTGTTTTTTATTTGGGTAGAGTGGGAAGGAAACCAGAAAGGAAGTGCCTTTCGCGGTGACCCAGACTTTGTTGACATTCATTGAACATCCATTATGAAATGGAATCTGAGCATGATTAAATCAACTTGTGTTGTTGGAGAAGGTTTTCCTGGTAGAGTTATTTGACAATTTAAAAATTGAGATATTGCTGTGAGGATGGTATGTGTATGCTAAATTTGCTTAACTTAGGAAGCATTTCTTTCTTTTCATCAATCAAGCCATGCACAGAGAGTTTGATACTATTGGTGAATAGCAGTTTCTACTCTGTATTTGTCATGTGTTGTACGGTATATTGACATGTAGTGTGGTTTTGTTCTTGGTATGTTTGTGTATGATGTTGTTAGCTTGCAGGCTTGCAGCGATAGTCAAGCTGCAAATCCCGTTTCTTTGAGATGCCTCTTCGATCATAACAACATTAAATTTTACAGTTTCCTAATGTGAACTCGTTCTTTTTATAGGACTACTGGTACAAACTTATCTAATATGTAGCCTCTTACTCTGTTATATCTTCTCATCCTTTGTTTGCAGGTGGAGCCCTCACCAACTACTGGTTCTCTGATTAAGCCTCATATGATGAATGGCTTGATTGGTTCGAATTCAGACACAAGACTTGCCAATTCTGGCTGTCCTGATAGCTTTGATGAAGGCAGATCTGGAATTTTTGAATTCAAACCTCTAGCTACATCAAGCTTGGTAAGACCAAGTTACTCACATTTTCTGGTAGATCAAATTATGTGAAAGTGAATCATTCTACTTTTTTATCTCATTAATCAGGATGTTTGGTTGATGGATGAGACGTGTACACAGAAGAAGCCTAAAATGGTGATTTTGTGATTCCCATTACTTGCTTTACATTATGTGGCGTCCTAGACTTCTATATCAATTTATGATGTTTTTGTGTTCTTATGAAATTACTTAAGGAAGTATGATAGCTGGATGAAGAATCAGTTCATGATGTTATATTGTGAATTTGATTGATAATGTATCTAAGAAATTGCCTTAATGCTTGGAAGTTTGGGATAATTGGCTGATGGTGGTTGCTTCTCAAGGTTCCCACAGAGGCAAAGCACCAAGGAAGTGAACAGGTTGTGAAAGTTTCAGGTCAACGTCAGTCTCAACCATTTGCATCACTGTCTTCAGTTCAGAGTGATTTGGCTGTCTCATCGAAGGAATTGTGTCTATCAGTACCTGCTCAAGCGGTTAGCTCAGGGGCTAGTCCACTTGCTGAAGCTGATCCTGATGGATTGTTAGGTAGGAAAGAGCAGCCCAATAATGTAATGCAGGTGACACAACTGGATAATAAAGGGAATGGCCCTTCAGTCATGACTGAGAGGCTCTCTGACGATGGATATAACTGGAGAAAATATGGACAGAAGCATGTTAAGGGCTGTGAATTTCCACGCAGCTATTACAAATGTACCTATCCTAATTGTGAGGTGAAAAAGCTTTTCGAACGTGCTCCTGATGGACATATTACAGAGATTATCTACAAAGGAACTCATGATCACCCTAAACCACAACCAAGCCGGCGCTTTACTGCAGGAGCGACCATGCCAATCCAAGAAGAAAGATCTGATAGGTTTTCATTTCTACCTGCAGGTATGGGATCTATTCTATTGATTTTAGTTTATGCTGATGTATTAGGAAAATGATATTATTGAACATTGCCATACAGTGGAGAGCACATCAACCGTATATGGCGAGACATCTTATAATGTTGAGACTGATGGTACTCCTGAACTATCTCCTGTTGCTGAGAATGAGGAAACTATTGAGGGAGCAGCTTCACTATCAAATAGGATCCAAAATGAAGTTGATGATGGTGATGATGATGATCCATTCTTAAAGAGAAGGTTTGGGGGTTTAACTATAAGAGAAACTGAGTGCATTTAAGTTTTTTTCATGAACTCTTTGTTTTAATTGAAACCTTTATTAATATGTATATAGGAGGTTGGATATTGGCGGGGAAGATGTCACTCCGGTGGTTAAGCCAATAAGAGAACCACGGGTTGTCGTTCAAACTCTTAGTGAGGTTGATATACTGGACGATGGCTATCGCTGGCGCAAATACGGGCAGAAAGTAGTCAGAGGCAATCCCAATCCAAGGTACTCTTTGGCTGCAATGGTTGACTTGCAAAGTGTTCTACTGTTCTGCCTTTGACCTCTGTTATTTGCACTGAGTTAACTTAGCTCATGGAGCTTCTCTGCAACGGAACTCATTGACTATTGATGCTTTGTTGCTGAGTTTTATACCTGGGCCAGAAATACTCGTAGCTACTATTTGTGTTTTATAATGCAAACTTACTTTACATGATTTGTTCAATAAAGGAACTTCTGACAAATGTTTCCTGCCAGCATTTGCTTAAGCGTGAGTTGTGCTATGCTGTGGAAATATGTATAAATACTAAAAGGGGACCGGATAGATTTTTATATCCAGAATGTGCTTACTAGATCAGATACAAGTGATTGTTTTTATGTTGTAATGCCAACAAAATAATCATGAGCATATGTGGAGAAGCTGTTTATTCATGTAACTAATGGGATGGAGGGGCTGACTAGCTGATTGAAGAGCAAATGTTTTGCAAAAACTGCGGTCACATGATTAAATGTCTCAAAAACTTGTCTGAAATTTGTGTATGATCAATAATCATTTGGCAATAAATGATAGTGCAAATGCTTAGTTATTAAGTTTGCAAACCTGTATTTTCAGATTTGTCAGTTAGGATTACTCCTAAAGTTTCAAATACACATCAAGAGTAATTCATTGTAAGCGAGCTTGCCAGTTGAGAAACCTTCCAACTTAAATCAATGTAGTACATATGTAAGGACTAACTTCCTCATACTTTCTCTATTAGCAATTCCCCCAAAAAAATAAAATTATCTTGTAGATAAGGTAAGCTGCACAGAGTGGTAGATGTGTTTAATCAGGGTCATCTATTGCGTCTGCATTCCTTTTTAGTGTTTAGTTGCCAGAAAATTTTTGAGCTTGGCTTCACCTATTTCAGTTATCTTGAATTGACAGTTTAGTTTCATAATATCATTGCAGACCTATCTTCATAAGCTTCAAAACCTGATTTCAGTGTTCCATTCAGCATATTGAGACACGAAAAGAAACATTAATATCCCAGTGTACATATACTGAATTTTATCATTCTAAACTGCAAAAGGTCAAGAGGTTCACCTTTGTGTGAGTAAGTAGTAATTACTTTACGCTTTTAATTAGGTGTTGCAAGTTGCTACTGGCAAACAATATTGCTACCTCTTCCTTGTCATAATAAGAGTGATCAACTGAGATGCGACCAGCTACCTAGCTCACTAACATTGAAAGATATTGCTGACTATGGTTATCATGATTTTATTTCGAGAGAGGATATGATAAGGAGAGCTGCATTAGAATTTGATGGCTTTGAATTGCCTTCTATCCTTAAATGTCATGCTGGTTTTGTGCAGGAGTTACTACAAGTGCACAAATGCTGGATGCCCTGTGAGGAAGCATGTGGAGAGGGCCTCTCATGATCCAAAAGCTGTCATTACTACTTATGAGGGAAAACACAATCATGATGTTCCCACTGCAAAATCTAGCAGCCATGACACTGCAGCTGCCTCTGCTCTAAGTGGACTGCCAAGAACAAGATCAGAAGGCGAAACAGTGAGCCTAGATCTTGGTGTGGGAAGAAGCTCGGCATCAGAAATGGCATCAGCTGAGAAGCAGCAGATCCTCCGGCCAAACCCCGTCCAAAGTCGAATCCACTATGCCAGTTCCACTTTAGATGCAGTTCAAGCTACTCCAATTACAGCATATCATGGTTTTTTAAATGGGGGCATTAATCAGTTTGGATATAGAGAAAATCTGACTGAGGGACATAGCAAGTCCACAGAATTTCTGCAGAACATGGGAAGAATACTGACTGGTCCATGACTGAGCCTTTTTATTTCCGTTACTAGCTGTATAAGATGCTCAGAGTTCTCTTGTGACAGCAAAGATAAAAGTAAAGGTACAGAATCGAAACTAATCAAGCGGGTAATGTTGATTATGGCTGCCAAATTAAGAGCTAGCATCCATTGACTTCTTCAAGATACAATGTTTTATGTAAAAATATGTGCATTACAGGTTTACTACTTTGACTTCAATTGTACAGTAAGTCAAGGGTCTCAGCAAGAATATCCATGTGGAAGTTGATTACCAAAAGTATGCACTGGTTTGTAAGTTGCCTTTACTGTTGAGGTTTTCGTTATTAATGTAACTTGTTTGAGATTGAAATGTGCACTGAAGGCGATACTAACATAGTTGCAAATCCTTAATAGAAGAAATCACTCTGATTAGTTGTGTACTGGCCAATATACGTATTGCTTCACTGAACCTTTTGTTATGGAGTTTCCGGGTAAGTGGCTCTCTGCATTTCTTAAAGAACGCCTTCGATCCACATCTTCATTGCAGAACGCAGTTCGCATACGCCCTTTACTGTTGAAACGTCTGTTCGTTCGTTTGTTCTTTGTTCTTCATCCGGTGAAAGTAAAAAGAGTAGTCATTACCCCAGAAATAAGAGTAGCGCAATCCACCTTTGTTCAAGTGTCACGGTCTCAAGGTTCCCATGATCGAGGGAGGTGCTTGATCGAAGAAGACCGTCCAAAGTCGTTTAATGTTTTCAGAACATTCTTAGGGACGGCCAAGGCGGTAATTGTGTTGATTTCTAGAGCATTCTCAATTTAAATGTGAGAAGTTGTTAAGAGGGGAGATGCAATCTCATCTATTAGATCTAGAATTGATCAATGGATGTAATGAGAAGCTCTTATATAAATACAGTGCATTGCCCCAACAATACAAAGCATTCTCTCTTAGAGCTCCTCTTTCTAAAACTCTCTTTCTTTACGATTTGGGTGAGGGAACGATCGATCTTGTGTTGAGCACAAGTATGACTCATTTTTCTTCCATTCCCTAGGAATCTAATGAGAAAGTTTAATATGAACTTCTTGACACTAAAAAATTATTGATAGTTTGCACAAGTGGTGAATAGGCTCCTCGAGAGATGAATTCCTGCAAATATGGTCATAATTATCCGGTTGGCATTATAACATAGCATGGTGAAAACAATTATCCTAGTCTAGTAAGCACATTTTTTATTTAAAGGTCTATCCACTCCCCTTTTAGTAGTGTACATATTTCCACGGAACTTTTTGACCATCGATGCTTTTGTGCTGAGTTTTATACTTGGGCTAGAAATACTGAAATGCTTTGACTACTTATTGAGTTTTATACTTGGGCCAGAAATACACGTGTATGAAAGTAGACATCTGAGCACATCTAAAAGGCTTCCATACATGTGCCGCTATTCAATATAATGAATAGCATGCATTGATTCAGGTGATGCAGCTATAATTATAATGCAAACTTACTTGACTTGTCCAACAAAGGAACTTCTGACAAATGTTTCTAAGCATTTGTGTCGTGCTGTGAAAATATGTACATACTAAAAGGGGACTGGATAGACCTTTATATCAAGAATGCGCTTACTAGACTGGGATACAATCTATAGACCGGGATACAAGTGATTGTCTTCACCATGCTATGTTGTAATGCTGGTTGGATAATCATGAGCATATTTGGAGAAGCTATTTTTGCGATCTTGGATTTTAGTGTACTTGTCCGGAATGTGGATTCGAAGTGTACCTATCCTGATCGTAATCGAATTCTGAAGGCCTACCCTTACTATGGAGCCATTATTATGAACATTCATCAGATAATGGAGACACTTTGTCGATGACATATCCAACCGATCTACAACGACATGAGGCATGATTAGAAGAGAAACAACACAAAAAAGAATTTATGCAAATTGTCACCTTCTAAGATTTTTAATCTATCAATCAAGTCAACCAGTAAGCCTAATTCCCTGGAGGCTTTCTTGTAAATTGCGACTTCACATCCTTTCAAATTCAAGAACCTGGTCATGAACCTGGTCATATGGAACTTGGTTCCATAAAATGAATATTAACCAGAAAATTGAAATTTAAGGGAACCATGGTTTTAACCGAATAATCATTTTCACTGAAAGGAGATAGTGATAAAAAGGAAAAAAAAAAAAAAACAAGACCTAGCAATCAGTAATGCGCTGATTGAGAGAGCTCACCCTCTGCCACCTTCACCATCTCCACTCTCGATCATCGTCTTGCCAAAAAGCTGGCGGCTTTTCGGTAATTGACCCTTGCTCTCTCTCTATTTCTCAGTTCTTTCATGGTAAAATGGTGCCATCGATGGGAAATTAAAGTTGTCGGCTTTTAAGTTGTGCAATGCTTACACATTTCCAATGCCGAACCCCTTTGTTGAGCTTTGTCTTTTTTGGGATTTGAATTATTTAAAAAAAAAGAAAAAAAACACAATGTAAAGCTCAGTCCTTTTTGTTTATAATTTGGATGCAATTCGACGGCATTGGAAGTTATCGTTCTCGTGTCTCGATTTTCCATGCTTCGTGTTTGTAACATGGGATTTAAGTAGTTCGTGTTTTTGTACAGTTGAGTTCGCTAGGCGTGCTCGCGAGTAAAGAAGGCGCGCAATGTATCGAGTCATTCGGGGTCGCTTTCCGGCGGATGACAAAACGCTCGAGTCATCCTCGATCTCCTCCGCGCAGGAATCCTCCACCTCCAGCTTTGTGGTCCCCTTCTCCGCGGACGAAGCGGCTGCGGAGATCTCAGAGTGATCAGGACTCTGAGAAATTGACTAGGCAAGAGCACGACAGGAATGGCGGCCGCGAGAGACATGACAAAGGTGGGCGCCGCGAAAGGAGCTTTGATGGGGGAAGTTGGGGGCCATAGAAGAGAGAAAAGGTCTGAGCGATGATGCCAATGGCGAAGTCCTCTGGATCAAGACATGCGCGGTGGACCAGGCGTCGATCTCTCTCACCTCGGCTGGCTGCAGATGCCAGAGGATGTGACGAGGTGTCCGGCGATATCCATATCCTATGAATTTTTTCCTGTGGATGCAATGGCTTTGTGTGTAATTTCTGTTATTTTCCTGTGATAGAGAATGAATTTGTCATAATAATTCCATTGCACAAAAAAAAAAAAAAACTTAAATATTTGTACCTTCTGGTAAAGTACGTTTAATGTCGTAGCTTTTATTAGTGCTCTCATTTTTTTTCCCTATTCACTCTATGCCTAAAGAAGGATTTGGCCTCTGATAAGCTTCTGACCTTGTGGTGGTTACAAGGAAAACTAATAATGTAGAATGCCTAGCAGGCTTTATGGCTGTGGAATGAACATAGCTTTATTTATCCTAAATTTCCAAAAGGCAAACCCATCTATTAAAGGCTGCAGGTGGACATTTGCCGTCTAATCAGTGTTTTGCAGAGAATTGTGTATTGAGAACTCGTAATTGCACTCGACTTATGTCCCATTGTCTCACTAGCTACCCTACATTTTGGTCATTGTCACCATGCAAAGAAGGATAATTGTAGTGGTCTTTCCTCAGAAAGTGAATCCGTTTACAGTTGCCTCTATCCTCTGATTTGATGTTCCACAGATCCTGAGATTGCAGTTCCTTTTCGTCTTTCAGGTGTCAAATGAAAGATAAGCTGCTGTCAAACATTCTGATTTTCAGCTGTTTGTTAGTGATGACTTACCATAAGATTTCGCTCTAATGTTTAATTCTTATCGATCTACTAGACACATATGAAGGATTCACGCATCATCCTTCTTATGGAAGCAGCAGTTTGATGTGTGTGCTCCAGTGCACACTTCTATTTATTCTATAGTTTTTTCCTCTGGGCATGTGTAGAAAGATGAGTCATGTGCAGAAGAGATAAGTTGATGACTGAAAAGATAATTGTTTTGCCTATCGGTTTTATCATCACATATCTTCAATAAGCCAACATATCATCCTTTAGTCTCAGAAACATTAAGTAAAGATCATGAACTATTTTTAAGTGTGTTTTCCCCTTCAAAAAAGTGTGATGGTTTGCTTTTTTTCAGAATAATCAAAGCTCTTTTAGGTAGGTTAATTTTGATCACACCCATTAGATGCACTATGAGGACTATGAGCTGCAGTTCTGTGCAGATTATTTTCTAAGATTAATACTGCTAATAAATGTAAATGCTAAGTCCATAATTATTGCAGAACATGATATACTATTTCTTGTAGTTTAGACTTATATATTTGTATATCCATAACTTTAAGCTGGGAAGTGGAAACTCCTTATTTGTGGTTTTCGGGGGAGCTTTTAGATACTCAAGCACACAACAGCGAAATCTTCATTCATTGAGAAATCTGATAGATCATTTTCTTGTTACTTTTTTATGTGGATATGTACTTGAAGATTCATTCATGCGTCAAAGGTTTTATCCTTGGACTTCAAAATTGTTATTTTAACTCATGATGTTTTTGCTGTTAATGTTGATAGCGTGTCTTTGTATTGCAGGGATCATGAAATTGATTCAGTGGCAAAGATGGAGGCTGCTAAGAAGGCCTTGGAGGAAAAGCAAAAGTTCATATTATTTATTTTCCAGGTCTTCTAGCATGATTTATTTTATAAATAACTTTTGAATCTTGAGGGTTTATAAAAAGTAATAGTATAACGTGACAATTCTACTTCTGTTCTTGTTGTCTGAAGTCTATTGCCATTTGTTCTTTAAAGTTGCTTGATTTGGCGCTCTGGTATACATGTATATGATTTTAGTCTCATATTCTTATTTGCAGGAAAAACCTTCATTTGAGCTATCTGGAAAGCTCGCTGCTGATTCAAAGTGAGAGGTGAGATTCATTTCAAGGTTTATTTCACCTCATGGTTTATTGTCTCCCTTTCTTGGTTTTGATGGGCCTCATTAAATTTCAAATGCACAGATGGGAGATAACTCTGTTAAAGTTTGTTATCCCCTCATAGATCATACATGTTGTGGTACATTTGCTTTTCCCTTAATATAAATTCACGTAACATTTTTTGCATTTCTGAAGCTGCATAACGACAAGATGGTGCTCAGAAGGTCCCTTTGGTTGCATGTGTCTAAATGATTGTCTTCCTTATGCATTGTATACGTACTCTTGTTGTAATTAGTGAGAATGTGCATTGACAATCTGTCAATGTGGAGTTTGTTCCAATTGACATTCATGGTGCAGGCTTCATTAAAATTTTTTCAGATGCTTTGCAGAGTGCCACTACTTTTTATACTCTTCCAATTTTGAAGGTTGAGGTCATCTTTGCAGGCTTGACACTACTTTTTAATGAACTGCCCAAGGCTCGTAAACCTGATATGAGATGGAGACTTTATGTTTTCAAGACTGGGAAAGTGCTTAATGGTAATCTTCTAGACATTCTTATGATATTGGCTTTGTTCTGGCTTTTCAAGACTCTGTATTTTATTTTATACATTGGTGGAAACTAGCTGTTTTCTTTATATTGACTTTTCAGTACACTGATGGTCTATGTGCTTATTTGGCCATCTGGTGCTCTTTTAGTTCGCAATTGGCTTTTAATCTCTATATGAAGTAAAAGCAAATTCTTTTTTGCCACTAAAAGAGCTGTTTTGCATCTCTGTGACATTTATAGTTGAATTGGAAATGTGATATCACCAATCATCCCATCTTTATTGTGGTATTCCTTCTTTAGTTATTTCTTCTGATTTTTGGTTGAAAATGCAATATGTAATCTTTGCATTAGTTTTCCTATCCTTTATTCAGTAAGCCGATTTCTTTAAAGCCCTTTAACCACACTGAAACACGTACCCCAAGTAAAAAAGAACCCCAAAATGAAATGCTTATCATATGTGTCTTAATGCTGTATGAAAGGTTTCTAGTTTTTTCTATTGAATGGACAACAGTTCTTTGCTACTAAAAAGCTGTCTTCCATCTCTGTGACATTTATAGCTGTATTGAATGGACATGTGATGTCACCAGTCATTCCATCTTTATTGCGGTATTCCTTCTTTAGTTATTTCTTCTGATCTTCAGTTAAAATATACAGGCTTTTGTTCTTATATGCATTCAGTGACCTGATTTCTTTAAGACCTTTAACCACACTAAACACACACAAACACACACACACACCAATTAAAAAGAACCACACTATGAACGCTCGGTGATATGTTTCTCAATGCTGTATGAAAGGTATTCAGTCTTCTATAATGTGTTTGGATCAGCCATAGGTGCATCGTTGAACAAAAATGAGAATTCAGGGGATGCCTTGAATATTAGTTCGATGGTAGTGAAGTCAACATTATGTTGCATCTTTATGCTGCTTCTCATTATGCCATTGGTGTGGTCTAAGATTATCAATAGATTTGATCTTTGCAAGAATATTTACTTTCTAAAATATAATTGGGGAAACTGCTCTGTGCTTGTCATTGTAGACTGTGGACTGATGATGTGGGGGGTTCGCTATTCATAGAGACTCGATCTATGCATCCAGAGCAAGCTTACTGTCAAAGTTCTGCTGGGCTAGTGTCAACCCTTTGAGCGAACTCTCTTCTAGCTTCCAGCTTCCAGCTGGAAAGTACAACTCCTCATTGACAAGAAGTATTTTTTTCCTTGACGACCATGTCATCTGTCTGTAATGTCTTTCAGCTTTTCATTTGCAGCTTTTTTTTTCCTTATGTTATTGGCCGTTATTGGCCATTATTTTAATACATTGCATGTTTTTTGTCATTAGGTTGCAAAATTTGTTTTCCCTGACGATAGAGCAATTTTCTCTGTACTTTTCACAGTTCCTTTGCTGGTCACTTGCAAGTGATGCTACTAGTGTCTGCTAATTTTAATGCTACTTGTGAACAACTGGCCTATCGTCCGATTGAAATTGATGACCAATCACAATATAAAGATTTACTGAAATATTTGGGTTGTTCTTCTGTCACACATCCATAAAGTAATTTATCAATTTGGAATAAACCAAACTTTGATTTATTGCTGAATGTATTGGCGTTACCATGGTCTGCTTACATGAATGTACTGGAACAGAGCCTCTTTACATTCACCGTCGAAGCTGCAACCTTGTCGGAGATATCACGGATATTCCCACAGACCACCCATTTTGTAGCAAGCAACATGCTGTCATTCAATTTAGGTATAGTCTACCGAATAATATTAGAAATATAAGGATTTTATATGTCAGAAATATTATTTATATTCTATATGTCATGGTCGAGTTGAAATATAAGGATTTTATAAGTCAGAAATATTATTTATATTCTATATGTCATGGTCGAGTTTGGAGTATAGAATAATGCTTATTCCATTTTTTTCTCAGGCAAATAGAGAAGGAGCAACCTGATGGCAGATAATCAAAGCACACAAGGTTAGACTAGGATAGTATTATTCATAATTGCTTGTAGTAATGTAAAATTACTATTATTTGAATCATGAACTAATTTTTTCCTTTCTTTGCACATTGCAGGCCTCATTTGATGGATCTTGGAAGCACAAATAAGACGTTTCTAAATGTTGGCAACTTGGCAGAAATTAATACCTTTTTTAATTATTGTTAGGATCATCGTGGCCTCTAAGGTGATTCATATTCTTTTCTAGTTATGTTCTCATTACAAGGATTATGCATTTGCAGGTGAATCCCGTTGAATTTTAATGATATTATGAATTATTTGGAAAGGACACCATTTAGTTCAGTAACAGCAAGTAGGTCATCGATCAATGCCCGACTATTATGTGGCTTGTATTGTGTGAGTTACCTCGTCAAATCTGCACATATTGCCATCCTTTGTCCATGTAGTTGAAGCAGCTATTGTGGTCTTTTGGCTGTTTTATCCGGCGACCGGCTGGAGTAAGATGGAGGAGAAGGAAAAAAGAAAAAAGAAAAAAAGAAAAAGAAAAATTCAAAAATTCAAAAATATTAAAATATTATTAAAATTTATTCACGTCAACGCCGATCAAGCCACGTCAACCGGCCGGCGTCTAGTTAGCAAAATCTGGCCAAAATTGGCCGGAAAAGACTAAATTGGCACAACGTAAAAAGGTTTAGGACTAAATTAGCACAAATGCAAAAGATTTAAGATTTTTTTTAACACTTTTCCCTAGTATTATATGTAATCTTTTGCATAAGAGATTACAGAAAAACTCTCCACCATGGACATTAGCTCACACTAATATTAATAAATAAATCAAAATCCATGTTAAAGAAATACCTTGCCTCCATCTTGCTGATCCTTATGCTTTTAGAATAGTAGAAATAGATGCTTCAGATATAGATTATGGAGATATTCTAAAACAAGTAAAAAATAATAAAGAACAAATAGTGCAATTTGTTTCTAAACATTGGAACCAAACTCAACAAAATTACTCTATAATTAAAAAAGAAATATTACCCATTGTTTTGGCAATTTATAAATTCCAAGGCAATCTTTTAATTCAAATTTTTTTATTACATATTGATTGTAAATTGGCAAAGAAATATTACAAAAGGATGTATTAAATATTGTTTCAAAACAAATTTTTGCTCGATGGCAAGCCATATTATCTGTCTTTGATTTTGATATTGAATTTATTAATGGATCATCAAATTATTTGCTTGATTTTCTGACAAGAGAATTTTTACCGAACAAACAATGCCAAAATCCAAAAAAGACAAAGGCAAAACCATTGCCGAAACCTTATAATCATAACCCTAATCACCAACAATAAACTAGCTCCAAACTTGGTTAGATATAATGAAAGCTCAACAATCATCTAAAATCCAACAATCACCAGCATCATCACAATCATCTCAGCAGTTGCAGATATGGTTAGACATAATCAAAGTCCAACAAACATTATTACTACAATCAATATCTCCTGATTTTTACCCCATATCTGTCTTTTTTTTTTTTTTTTTTTTTTTTTTTTTGTCGGTCCTACTCTAATCTTATTCTAACACTTACTCTCAGACTTTAGTCTTACCTCCTTGCAGGGCATGGGAGTCGAAACCCACTCTTAAAATGAAATCGTCTCCATCCCAATCCCCCCTGAGAAGGTGGGGATTTGAACCCCCCACCTCCCCTTTCCAAGTAGGAAGGGTGGCCACTGGAGCGAACCCCAGTAGTTTATCTTTCTTTATTACTCTCCCAAACAAAACTAGAAATTACTTCATCACAACCATGCCTCAAAATTAGATCACAAATTCAAAAATCACTGTCATTATCTACTCCAATAAGAACTTGGGTAGACATTGCTAAAAGAATCCATAAAAACAAATTGAGATCATTTTAAACCCATCACCATTAGCCTCTCACGATCCAAAATAATCACAATCACTTAAAAGGATAAATAGTGAAATTGTCATAAAACCATCTCATTCCTCTGTGATAGCAAAGCCTTCTACCTCTGTTATTTTTGTAACAACATCATAATCTTTAGGTAAATCACAATTCATCACCAAAAGCCAGTATCAAGACCTCATGATAGTTGAAAAGATTTCCACTATGACAATCCAAAAGTTTATGCAAAACATGTTTTTCTAGAAAATTGACATTACCCACCAACTGATCTGTTAAAACCCCAAGCTTATTATGAACAAATCCTTATTGAAACCAAATTTGTCACATTTAAACATTTTGCATCATCTGAAAATCCAAATAACATCATTCATTTAACAGCTACAATCCTCCAAGTCATATATCTAGAAATGTGGAAATCCAATTGTCATACCCAATTACGATTTAATGCCAGATTAACCATCAAATTGCCATATTTTCCAACCTTCACTTATTGTGATTACCAAAAAGCCTAGTGGAATGTTTTTTTCCGTCAAAATGATGATGATCGTTACACTTGACTTTTTTATTATTATTTCAAAATAGATTTTAACATCGAACAATTACCTTTCTGGTTCCAAAAATGACAGTCACTTTGGCCTAATCATTGAAATATTACCTCCACAATTTAAAACCAACTTAAAAATCTTTCGCACCCATTTCAAATCAACCAATCATGAATCACATTTTTTAGGTCTTATGCATTTTTTCATCAATTTATGAGTTTCTTGGGTAACTGCTTGGGAATTTTATCATCACCAACTTTTTTCATCCTTCACTCCCCCTCCAACTACTTAGAAGATTCAAGACTAAGTGATTGGACAATTTCAAATTCATAGAAATTTTTTTCGAGGAAGCAGTTTTGAACTGGTTAAATCGACAAAATTACAAACCTCTTGATCACAAAATTACTGAATTTTTGCAGGAAAAAATCACTGACCCAAGCTCATTTGGCTGCCATACAGTCACCATAAGAATATGGCTTTACATTGGTAAAACTCATGGCATAATTCCCAATCACCAAGCCACCTCTAAAATCTCCAAGTTCCTCTAATGATGATCATTCCCATCATAGTGGCAATACCAATGAAGATGATTGCTACATAATCAACTTGTCAAATGATGATGGAGAAGAGTAAAGGAAATTACCGATCACCAATTACCAAGAGAAATAAAAGACAAAAAAGACAAAAAGAGTTTTTCAAAGAATAACATCATTTTCCTTTTTGAAGAAAAGAATTTGAAGATGTTGCTGTAGAATGGGATTGGAGATGCTGCTATAAAATTCGTCCAAAACCAAAAAAGAAAAAAGAAAAAATTGTCGAAGCCTTGGTTATAAAAGGGAGTGCGGAAGAAGAAGGGGGCATGGTTTGTCTTGCCTTTCTGCATCCTAAAAGCCTCCTTTGATTACATCATTTCACTTTCATATAAACATTTCTTCGATCACTTTTAATCAAACCTGATTACTTGTAAACATATCATTGATCACTTGTATCAGCTATCTATAAGTTTTCTTATCACCCAATAATATAACAATCAAGTTTTGGTTGGCATTATCACTTCATATTATTATTCTTCTTTTACTTTTGTTTTAAGTGAGATCTCTATTCGCAAGCGGACTACCGCCCTTGTGGAATGTCACATTTTGTCACATTTTCTTTTATTACGCATATCAGTGGGATCTCTGCTCGAGTGCTAATTACCACCCCTATATGAGATCACACTGTTATTACTGTTTATGCATATTAATGGGTTCTCTGCTCAAGTGCGGACTATCGTTCTTGCGTGAGATTACATTGTTATTACGTTTTATATCATTTTATGATTGAAATAATAATTAGCTTAATCTTCATTATATTTTGTTTCTTCACGTAATTCGTTTCTTATTTACTATTATTATCACTCTTGAATTATTATACTTCATATTAAATAATTTCACATCTATATATTTATGTATGTATTGCCTCGCTGAACCTTTTGTTATGGAGTTTTCAGGTAAGTGGCTCTTTGCATTTCTTACGGAACGCTGTCGATCCACACCTTCATTGCAGAACGTAGTCTGGCATATGCCCTTCACTGTAGAAACATCTGTTTGTTTGTTCTTTGCTCTTCTTCCGGTGAAAGTAAAAAGGGCAGTCGTTACCCAAAAAAATCAGAGCAGGGCAATCCACGTTTTGCTTATACAGTAAGTACTCAAGCATAACCTATTTTCCTTTTCATTCCCCAGGATTCTAATGGGAAAGTTTCACCGTGGACGTCATAATGAATCTCTTAATAAACTTTTTCGTCGTTAAAAATATTTTGACACTTTGCCATGTAAGGGGAAGAATGTCATTACATCCATGGCCAAGTATGTCATACATTCACCACTGAATGGTTGATGATTTGATTGCACAACTATCTGTAAGCAAATATTTCAGCACTTCAAAGGCAATGTGTAAAAAATTCTTTATACCGATAATGGGCCTAACAAAAATCCTCTCCTATATGTCCTGCAAATGGCCAAAACTCCCATGCCATTTCATTTTTATTGAAGTAAGAAAAAGGCACTGATGTAGGAAGTTTAGTTTTGAGTCAAAACTTTGGATTAAAACGAGTTCATCTTTCAATATGCTATCCACTTTATTTTTCTCATCCTTTTAAAGATAATAGTTGTATTGTTTCACATGGTGCTGTCTAATAGCGACTGCGAATAAAATCTTTCTATAAGTAGTGAACTTCAGATACCAATATCACTGCGTTTACAAATGAATAGAAGTAAATAAATTGAGGAAGAGTAGTTATTAAAAAGGAGATAACAATTAGCAAACTAGTTGCCAGTACTTTATTTTTGACCGCTGAAGGAGACCCACTTACTAAATGACAAAAAAGACGGAATATAACATAATTATAAAACAAAACACTTAAATAAGAAAGTTTTAGAGTAGGCTGTTAAATTTATATAAACTACTATAATAGTAACGTGCATAATTCGTCAAACTTCTTGTTATTTGTCAATGATGACAAATTTTACTCAACATTCATTCTTTTTCCACAAAAAAAAAAAAGAAAAAAACCTTTGTAATGTCTCTTATGGCGACATAAACACTTATTCTCAGTGAACAGACTGAAGAAAAAGAAAAACTTCCTCAACCTTCGGTATGGTACTTCTATGTATTCTCTGCTGCTGCTTCAACCCAAGAACAGGGCTAATCTTTTCGTTGCTTCCTATGTACTCCATGAGCCAGTAAACTACGAGGCTATGTACAAGAGAATCTTTCATGTGCGTCTAATCAGTATCCTATGGCTTGTCCTGTCCAGATGCAGGATGAATCTTAAATCAGTGTCGAGATGCTGTTTGCAATATGAGCAGCGAACGGGCTCTCTGGGAGATGAAGTCCTTGACTGCAAATGAATCAACACCATGAAAAGAAGACCATGAACCAGAAAAAAGAATAAACGGTGATGATTTGATCACAATGGTGACTGCAACTTGATTAATCCACAGTGACAGGGACTTAGATGCGTATTGAGTGGTGTTGTGATAAAACCAGGATCGTGGATTCGAAGTGTACCTGTCCTGATCGTAATTGTAATTGGTTTCTGAAGGCCTACTTTTGTCGCCTACTATGGAGCCATTATTCAGAACATCCATCAAATAATGGAGACACTCTGTCGATGAAATGTCCAACCGATCTACAAGAACACGAGCCATGAATAGAAGAGAAACATAATAACACAAAAGGAATTTAGTCTAATTGTCACCTTCTGAGATTTTAAACCTATCCATCAAGTCGACGATGTAAGGCTGATTCCCTGGAGTTTTTCTTGCTAATTGCAACTTCGCCAGACGCATCCTTTCAAATTCAAGAACCTGGTCATTGTCTTCCATAATCTGGTTCTGGAGGAATTTCAAGCCTCTACATCCTCTTGGCACTATGAGACGGATAAATAATTAGATTACAAACACTGCTCCATGGAGAGACCCAATATACGCATTGCAGAGGTCCAGGAGGAGGATAAACAATTACTACTGCTTACTTGAGTGAAGCCTGGAATCCATGGCAGAGTAATGTGACATGTGATGAAATGGAGACTCATAACCTTCATGGTATTTCCTGCACGAACGCATAAGAACAAGGTTGGTGAACATGCAAATGTTGAAAGTACAACCACATGAATATTCGCTTTTATCAAGTTAAGTTTATATGTGGAATGGCCAAAATAAGGTCATCAAAATATAAAGTGGGCTTAAATCCATACATGAACTTCCCTTGTGCTCGAAACACAGAAAACTTGTGTTCATTTACCTGTCAATGAGCTTTGACTTTTCTTTGTATGGTTTTACAAGAACACGAGCCCCACAAACAAAATGAGGATTTCCTTTTGCCAAAATCATTTGCACGGTATCTGAATTGACAAATGTTACGAATCCAAACATTCGCTTGTGCTGGCAGGGAATCCTCACGTCTTCAACTGGCCCAAAAGTGCTACCCAAGAAGGCATGGGAGGAAAAGAAAATCATGAAAATTGCGAAGACATTATGCTTAGAAAGAGCATTCGAGTCTTGTAGAAAATCAAATTACTTGAAGTAGTTGGAAACGTCTTCTTCAGTAAACGAGCTCTCAGCAGGAAATGTTAGATATATCTGCCGTGATTTACTGTGGACTAGACCAGGGTCGCCTTTCTCATTCCGAGATTCCATAAACTTGGCTGCATCTTCAGCTAAAATTACCGCATGCTGCCCATGAGGTCTGCAACTCAATCCCAAAGTGCATCACAGTGTGCACAGAGAGACATATTCCATAAGAACAAAATTAACCAACTAGCAAACCCATTACAGGTAAGAAATTAGGCAACGCATGCAGCGTAAACAGAACAAAGAAATGCACCTGTCAATCAGGCAAATACTGCCCAGTCTGGAAAGAAGTCTGGTCAAACTATGACCAGCTTTACCGTGCCTCTGGCTCTCAGTAAGATACCCTTCTGCCTGAAGAACTTTGCCGTACTTCTCGTAGTATATCATAGGCAAAGAAGCAATTGAAAGAGGATTCCCTCTCCTTGATTTCAGTATCTCAATAATTTCCAGCTCTAACTTCTCGAGTGACCCTGATAAGAAAACTTGGTCCTCATCGTTTGCCCTTGAAGTGAAGAAGCCGTCCAGAAAAACTTGCTCGTGTAAATACCTACAGTTGTTCCCGTGCTTGCAATAGCCCTTGTTGAAGTAGTGGCAAGTCTTAACTGGGAATTCAGGCATGCTCATATGATGATGATGGCTTGGTCTTGCGCTAAAATTGCCTAATGCAGTATCTGCAAAGTAGCATTCATTCGAGAACTCTGTGAGCCCTAGGTTGAGTTGCTCCGTTGGTTCGTCGAAACCCAGGAAGCGTGCCTCGTTTGGGACTTCAGAGATCGAGTCTGGATACCCCAACGGCATATAATCTGATTGATGCTTGGTTACCACCTGTCGACCCCAGTAAGGAGATGGAACCCTGAAGGCTGATGGTACATGCTGAAAAGCCACGGGATTTAGAGGCAAGAAATGCATCGGCTGCTCAGACGGCACTTGGTTCATGGATGGTGATATGGGGGGAGATGATGTAAGCGCCAACTGTTGGAGTTCGGTTTTAGCTTTGTGTATGATATCCTGAATTAACTTGTCAGGGCCCAAAGCTAACCTGATCATCTCTTTGTCGCACTGGTCTTGTATGAGGAGATAGCCTATGATCTTCCTCACATTCTCCGGCTCTAGCTTCTGGACCCTATCGAAAACAATCCTAGTAGACTCCTGAAAATCCATCTTGCATCGACACCTTATATCAATTTACTGCCAAACGGAGAAATAAAAAATGTGTCATGTCATATTAGGTAATTTTAAAACTACAGAAAAGTAGAAACTAAATGTTCATAAAGATTACTCACATAAAATGCAGTGCATAAAATCAGGCTACATGGCATGGCAGCAGAGAAGTACTTAACCAAAAAATCTAATAGGTTAAGGAAAGAAGCAATATTAGCATATCAAAAGTCAGCATGCAGCCTCAAGAAGAAGATGGTTGCAGATCTAGCCAATCATGGACCAAATTTGTTGGGGGATTTGGATAGAAGTGAAAAGGGTATTTTACACTCTAGATGAAGGAATCCCGTAAAGATGAGAATATAAGACTCATCACACCAGAAAAGCTTAAAAAGATCATTTCATTGAAGCCAAGCTCAGTGCCAATGTAATCGACACATTTATTCCCCAGCCAAAAGAAGGAAAAAAAGATGCAACCCTAGAAAGGACACAATAGATTGCCAGAGCACCAGCAGACTCCAAAATGGGGCTCTTTCCAAATCTGGGATAAAACTACATAGTACTATCCAGAATGTTAAGTCACATATATAGAAAGAACAGCTATCTCTCCAAAACATTCAATTAAACAATCATATAGTATCTTCTTTTGCCAAATCTCACACACAGTGCCTCTGACTGTAGGCAGCGTGCCGATAAATACAGACATCAAGAGAAGAATAGAAACACAGAGAAAGTAAAGGAGCAGAGGAGAGTAATAAACACTTGACAGACACCCCCAAAAGTTTGAAATCCAACATTTTCTGTTCCCTGAAAGAACCCAAATACAATCACTTTCAAAGCTAAATGGACTAATAAAAATGAATTTCCAGAGAAACCCAGAAAAGGTATGAAGTTAAAAAGAAAATCCCAAATATACGGGTCGTCATGAAGTTTATTCCTAACAAAGAGAGAAGCATGTTTAGCCATTTCAGTAAGCAATCACAAGAAGCCACAGCAGAGAAACATTCAGCAAAAATAAGTCGTGAGGTTGGTGCGAATGAGTAGCAGAAAGGGAATACAGATCCATAAAACGTACCATATCATTTCTTTTCAGAATCAGGAGACAAAGGAAGAGGAGAAGCATCTCCAAGAACTCCATGTTTAACTCTCTCTGTCTCGGCCTCTCCCTCATAGCTTTATCTGGGAAAAGGACATCATCTTAATCCAACCTGACACAGAGATTAAAGAACACATACTGACACTGTCTTCAGTGACGGGGGAAAAAGTAATAAAGAAACCTTTTTGGCTGTATTAATATATGAAACAACTCTGCAATATGGGCTTTTGATGGATGAAAGCAATAAATATCAGCATGACTTACTAGCAACTTGACACACTCTGACACGATATATATACCCAGCTTCTAGACCACCTTCAAAAAAGAGAAAAGAAAGAATTACAGCTAAATCACAGGAAACGAACTAAGCTACTTTTCAGCAACATTTTTCGTACTCGAACCAAACAACCTCAACTGAATGTTTTACTCGATTACCCTTCTCAAGTCTTAGAATTAAAGAAATGATTTAGTATGAGATTATTAAAAAAAATTAAAAATTTCGAAAATGTGCTAGAACTGGAGTTTGAAGGACACATGTCCACCAAATGCATCTTTTAGGTGGCACATGCATGGATCAATTTTCTGGCTTCTGTGAACATGGACCGTTGGATCCTTCTTAGAGATTCAAAGAGAGGCACACAAAACACATATCTCAAGGCCTTATATGACCTTATCGAGAACATGCCCCTTGGGAGCATGCAGACAAAAATAACTATTCATTTAATCTATACATCGGACAACAAAAACGTTGTACGTCATTATAATTTTCAATTTGCAACTTTCTCTTTCTGATATGCAAGAAAATTACAAATGAAAAGATACGTAACTTTGAAGTTTAAATCATTTTGCTGCATTTGATGATGTTATTTTGACCGCCTCCCCATTTGCCGTCTTGGGTAAGAAGTCCCCATTGGCAAATTGGCATCGCTTCATTTTTTTTCCCTTGCCCTGTGCAGGTGGGTCCGCTCAATAATAAATTTTGAAGAACTACAACAAAGATTTTCATGGAAAATAAAGCTAAAAACAAATGAAATTAAAAAAGAAGAAGAAAAAAAATAGTGAAGTGCAGCAAGTGAGAGTCAGGTATTTTGATGACAGAATTGGTCAAGACCTCAACCAAACCCATCTTTTTCGCTGATTTTTTTCACTGCTAAAAGTCAGCTCAGGACTTGCAAACCAAAGTGAGAGTGCGCTGATAATTTGAAGATGTAATTGTGGGGTCATTTGGGGAAATGTCTAGTGGCTATACTAATGAAGAAGCTGACCGGTTCATTCGCCGAAAAAGGCGTTTTCTCACTACTCGCCGGTCAACAAGTAAGGGAAGACCTCTTTATTGAGTCATTTGATGGCATTTTAGTTGATTTATACATAACATTTTTTGATTTGAATGAGAGAGAGAAGCGGTCTTCTGTTTTTAGTTATCATAACACCTTTGCAATGAATTAAAAAGCAAGAAAAAGCAAAAAGAAGAAGAAGAAGTCATCATCTATATTGATTGAATCTTAACCATTTTCTTTATCAGTGATTCTTGACCGTTACACGACATTTTTTTTTTTTTTTGTCAGTCCTACGCTAATCCTACTCTAACACTCACTCTCGACTTTCGCCGCGCTCCTTGCAGGGCGTGGAGCCGAAACCCACTCCTGAAATGAAATCTTCCCCACCCCCAATCCCTCCTGAGAAGGTGGGGATTTGAACCCCCAACCTCCCCATTCCAAGATGGAAGGGTGGCCACTGGGGCGGACCCCCAGTGGTTAGTTACACGACATTCACAGGGAATGAAATGTGAGGTATGTGTGATGAGGTATACTAAAGGTCAAAACCCAAGCATATAAGCTCTTATACAACAATAAATCAAGATTCTGAGTGATCTAATAATGAATAAAGATCTTGCTATTGGAGATAAATTTAGTGTGGGAATGATTTTTATAGCCCGATATTGGCTTTAATGATTGATTAAGGACATGCATGACAGTGATGGGTAATGTTACTATTGCACACATTTCTTTTTAAGAGTGTTGCTCAGCTTTCTAAGTTGCCTCAATAGATCTTTGTCAAATTCCTGGGGACCCTAATTCAATTGACTTGATAATGATTGCTATCACCTGCCGTGAAGATGATAAACATATTAATTTATCACAAGTGGTCCTTATGGGCCTGTAGTAAAAAGTTTGTGTGGATGGTCTCAATCATTATTTTAAATCACTTCAATAAGAAGAAATCTCATGCTTCTTTAGATTAATTTTATTTATTTATTTATTATATATGTTAAACTTGGATGCTTTTGAAAGTGTTGGATAGTGTTTTTGTATATATACATACATATATATATACATGTATATATACATGTACATATGTACATATACATACATCTGAAAGAATTGATGTTTGTTGAGATTGCACAGCTCATTTATCTGGGATGTCACTGTCTTCAAATCTTATCTTATAATCTATAAATACCCAAAGGACTAGGAAAAATATAGCTGTTGGTGGGCCATAACCCTATCCACTGATTTGTATCTATAGTCGTTCCCCTTGTTTTGCTGATTTGGTCTATATGACTAGGACAGTAATTAAGGTTGCCGTAATATAAGCAAGCTGGAACGTTTCTTCTTCTTTCTTCTCTTCAATCTGTTTTACTGTTATTGGATCAATTATTGGAGAATCCGAGATGATTGAGTTCAACCATCTGCGTGCGTCGTTTCAGGCACAAAGATAAGACAAGCTTTCCCTATTTTGAAATATTGCAAGTCAACAAAATATCTAGAGGTTTCAGAGAGAGACAACATGTCAACGTATGACAAACTCAACCAAAGGGACGCATGAAAAGGAAAGGAGGGAGAAGAAAATAAACGACGAAGTAATAATGGGTCAGGCTGGGGCGCATATTTCTTTAACATCATTAAATGCATATGGGTTTTTTCCTGCAGATTTTGATGCTGCAGAGACAAGAACTAAGTAAAATATCCAATCAAGAGAGAATAGATTTCTTCAAAAAAAAGAAAAGAAAAATATGAGGATTTGGTGCTTGATTCCCATGATTAACTCCACGCAATTAGGAGTTATTTAATGCCCAAAAATAGGTTACTTCAACGGAGGAATGATTGCATGCCATTTGTTATGGGTGGGAACCATGCAAAGATTGGTTAAAGTATCTTTACTAAAGTCATTGTATCCAACTGGAGTCCATCTTTAGCGAGAATTTAGGAACCTGAACAGTGATTATTTAGTTTCTTCACATGTTCTCACCTAAAATCATTGCTGTCTTTCGAGGCAACATATGGTGCCAGCTGAAGATCAACCCCCAAAAGGGGAGTAAAAACTCGAAAAAGGTCAGAAGAGAAAGCAAAGGACCAGGTGTAGTCGACGAGAAGGCATTTATATTGTCAACCTGTCATACAGTTTACTCATAATTAATTCCATGCCACAAGGACACGCAATGCATGCATTGTAATCTTCTTTCGAGTCCTTTGACTTTGTTATACCTTATCCGATGGAGCGCAAGCTGAGTCAAACATTCAAATTATAAGCTATGAAAGTATTAATTCTTTTTTTTTTTCACTTCCCAAGCTCATTTTATTTTTCAGTTGATAATAACAATAATATTCGGAGAGATTGAGACAAAATAGGATGAGAGATGCGACAATTCATTATAAGGTCCTCGATGCTACATTGTCTATGACATTCGGAAAGAGCAATTTTTGTTTTGCAGGGAGATATTTCGTCAACTTCGACCACAAAACCTAAAGCTCGTTATTGAAGAGCACGTGCTGTATTTATCTCTAGCGCTGCAAGTTGAGGCACATTATTGCCATGCATGTGGTGGCAGTCAACATGTTTCGATATGTCTTTGTCTCGTATACTGATCAATGTGCGAAGGTTGATGCTCCTACCGCCAAAATGTTATCACTACTTATTCCAACACATATCTTCCGATATACAAAAAAAATCTACCTTGATGCCACAATTCCCGTTCACTAGTTAGGCCCAGTGTTACATTGTGGTTTTGGACCTTCTCGGCCAGTTATGGGCCATCTGGAATGAATGCAGGACCAACCGTCTACTGGGCCCAGTATTCTTGTACTAGTTTATTTGTGTTATTCATTTAGTTTAAGCTCAAAGACCTGCTCTGCTCTCAAAAATGTGTTTTCCCAAGGCACACGAGGGATCTGCACCAGTTCACTAGTGAATTCCAAGCAGACCATTAACAAACACCCCACTCACGTATGGGGCAATCTCTTGCAGCCTTACCGGAGACGGCACTCTCCTTTATTTTTTTTTCGTCGAATTATTTCGAATTTGAACATACTTTGAATATATCTCCGAACATTTTTCTGTTCAACTTTGACCTATGTTTACTATCAGAGATGATGTACAGCAGCTTACAGTTCACAACCTACTATTCACCTGCAACTTCAAAGATTTTAGTGTTGATTCTTCAGGATATTTTTCCTCGGCAGATTAAGTTATTAGCTACTTTGGCTGAATGGGTTAATTCTTCACATCTAATTCTGCGTGGATAAAAGAAAGCTACGCACACCAAGGGAAAAGTATCTGGAAGGTTAATGACACTTGCTATTTTTCTGTTTTTTGCTTCATTTTTTAAAGTCGTGTGCTTGATAGATCCCATTATTTATCTTCTCAATTAGATAGATATAGTTGCAACAAGAAACAACAAGAGAATACAATAAAACAAGCCTCTATAAGGAAAATGATATTCAAATTGGTTTCAAGACATCTTTATTCAGTGAATCTATGTTGCGAAGTTCAAAAAGATAACTCCTTCAACAATTTCATTGTCCATGAAATCTGATAACCTTCCGCTTTGGCCTCTCCATCCACTCAGCTGCTCTTCTCTCTAGCATTCTCACACCTCGCACAAGCCATTTGGGCCTTCCCACTTCAAATGCAATGTATGCTATGGAAATCCCAATGACGATTCCAGATGCATAACCTATTCATATTGTTTTTTGTTTGAACCAACTCTCATGCCCTTTGTAGTTGAAAGTAGATGAGGGCGATGGTTGAGGAGGTTGAGCATTGCTAGAGCATGCTTTTAGCAATGGAGTTCCACGTTAGCCTGGATTCCCACTAAATGAGTCATTTGAAAATGTGCTCAATTGCTTGTCTTGAGGTATGCGTCCAATGAGTTGGTTCTTCGAGAGGTTCAAGCGTCCAAGGAATGCCAAATCTCCCCACTAAGATTGTTTGAAGATAGATCGAGCCATTCAAGACCAGTCAAATTCCCTAGAGTAAGAGGGAAGGAACCTGTAAGGTAGTTGTGTGAAAGGTTGAGTCCTATGAGAGAGTGAAGATGTCCAAACACATCAGGAATATATCCTTGGAAAGAATTGTGCGACAAATCGATGGTTGTCAAGATGGCCAAGATTTTCACTAGCTCAATCTCCAGCCCTTTCATGATTAGGGTCACGGAATTTTCATATGATGACATTTGCAAAGTCCATGTCATATACAATAATTTGTCCCCATTTTTCCCATCCATCATGGCTTTAAGGTTCATCAATAGGTTGGTTGGCAAAGGACCGTGAAAGTTGTTATTCGATAGGTCCAAAATGTGTAAACCAGAAAAGTGGTGAGCTCCCTTAGGAATATTCAACAAATCCTTAAAATTGTTTGATCTCAAATTGAGAACTTTCAGTTCTGGGAGTTTTCCCAACCAACTCGGGAATGTATCCTCAATCTGATTGTTACTGAGATCCAGGACTTCAAGATGTTTACATTCGAGGGACTGGGGCAATATGCCTTCAAACCAATTTCGACTCAAGTCAAGAGTTGCTAAGTTACTTCTCGAAGAACATGATTGAGGAATTGTGCCCTCAAGGTGATTTTTTCGTAAGTTCAAAACCAATAGATCGACGCTAAAATTTGTTAAACACTGAGGCAAGCTACCTATTAAGCCATTGTTTGACAAGTCGATGACCTCTAGCTCGGTAGCATTGCATATCAAAGGAGTTATCTTTCCCGTTATATCATTCTTTGTAATGTCATAGTAAAATGTGCTGGGAGATGGAAGTGGAATTGGCCCTCCAATCATGTTGTTGGACAAATCTATTATACCCAACAAGTTGTTAAAGAAAATCTTTGTGGGCAATTGTCTTGTAAAATAATTGTTGCTCAAGTATAGGACCAAGAGATTGATCATATTGCTAAAACATGGTGGTAGATTCGCAAAGAGACTATTGTTCGACAAAGATAATGTTTGTAGTGAACTCAACTGGCAAATCAAAGGAGAGATCTCACCAGTAAAACCATTGCTTGAGGCATCAAAGTAAAAGTGAAAGGCATAGGAATCGGGAGTGGCCCTTGGAATTTATTTCTACTCAAGTATAGGTGCGAGAGATTGGTCATACTACTAAGACATGGTGGTGTATTACTAGAGAGACTATTGCTAGACAAAATTAATGTATTGAGTGATTTCAATTGGTAAATCAACAGGGAAAACTCACCAGTGAAACCATTGAAGGTGGCTAAAAAGTAAGAAGTAGATGGTGGAGGGATTGGGAGTGGCCCTTGGAATTTATTTAAGCCTAGGCCTAGGTGTGAGAGATTGGTCATACTACCAAGACATGGTGGTATATTACTTGAGAGATTATTGGCAGACAAACTTAAAAAATGGAGTGATTTCAATTGGCAAATTGACAAGGGAATCTCACCGGTGAAACCATTGTAGGAGGCTAAAAAGTAAGAAGTAGAAGATGGAGGGATTGGGAGTGGCCCTTGGAATTTATTTCTGCTCAACATTAGGTATGAGAGATTGGTCATACCACCAAAACATTGTGGCATATTCCCAGAGAGACTATTGTTAGACAAACTTAAAAAATGGAGTGAACTTAACTGGCAAATCGAAGGGGAGATCTCACCGGCGAAAAGATTGTTGGAGGCATCAAAGTAAGAAGTAGAAGGTGGAGGGATTGGGAGTGGCCCTTGTATTAAGTTGTTTTGAAGTTCAACATGCAACAATTGCTTTTGGTGCAATTGTTGTGTGCCTCCCTCAAGAAGGATATGAGAAAGATCTCAAAGTTTCAATGCATCACTTATGCCCCAAAAACACATTGGGATCTTCCCACTAATCCTATTACTAGACAATCGCAACACTTCGAGCTTTGGGAGAATGAGGGAAATATTGGAATGGAGGGTGCCATGAAGCCAACTACAACTAAGATCGAGACTGATGATGTTACTGGTGACATTGGAGCAAGTGACACTGTTCCATAAGCAGCAGTCCACAACCTTGTTCCATGAGTTTGTCTTTGGATAAGATGGCATTTGGTAAAAATCACAAAAGACCAATGCTTACTATCAATCATGAAGGAATTTTTCAAAAGGAGCAAGGCATCCCGCTGGTTAGGAGGGCAAAGGGGCGAGGCAAAAGCATGGGAGGAATGTAAGAAAATGAGGAAACAGAGGAGGCCGAGGATTTGATGCCACTCCATTTTGCAAATCAGCATGTAAGTGAGTTTATTGATGATGGAAAATGCTTCAGCTTATATAGCCTTCTTACTTGTATGCTGGTGGGCCCACGACATGTGTAAGCCATTCTAAAAGCTCTGTTGGTCAGCATACGAGTAATTTCATGCAATGTTATAGTTCTGAATCATTGCACATGGAGCAATGGTAATTAATTTGAAATGAATGTTTGATATGCAAGATCAATATGTTGCGTTCAACATTGCAATCTTTCAGATTTTTTCTTTTTTGAAATTTGACAATCTAGAACTACAAGATTAAATTAGCCACAAGGAAATTGAATTGAATCTGCGCTGTTCTAAATATAAAGAAAGGCTACCTAATCAACCATCCATAACAATTTGAAAGCCTCCAATAATTTCGTCATATATAAGAGCAAATAAAAGGCTAGGAAATTCAAGTCAAGTCTCCTCCATAATATATTGGCAAGTGGTCCATGCATTCGTTGTTCTTCGTGGTTATTGGATGTTGTACAGTGTGTAAGTTCCATTGCCATCAGCACAGATATATATGATGATTGGACTTACGGAATCCTTCAAGCACTCGATTAATTATAATTTGTATTAAGCGTGATAGTCCTCTCATTCTATATGGATGTTTCCACACATCCAATAAAAATTGCTTTTTTATATAGATTATTATGTCCATAACAGTTACCCAACTCAATCAAATTTCTCTTTCTCAAGTTAGGTTCTTTCTTTATCATCCCTCCAATCTTTTGACCAGTCATTTTTCTTTTCATTTATCAGGGCAAACATGAGCAGAATATGAAAGTTAATCTGATATAAGTGACGGTTTATACATTAAGATAATCAAGATCAATTGAGGATTAGCATTTCTAGAATCCTCACGTCATTGATTATTTTGGTTTCGTGTAGTCCAGATAGACATTTTTGTCATTGGCTTTGCCTTGAAGTTTTAAAAATCTTCCGATGCATGTTATTCTGAATAAAAATGTCTGGCATTTGTAGTCTTGGGATGTATTGCATTTGTGTTTGTGCGACTAAGAGCTTCATTTTGTTCACTCATTGTGATGGGAGAGTGTGCCTTTTTTATTATATAGGTATATCTTAGTCCCTTGATGATATAAACACATGTTTCGAACTATTCACCAAATAATAAGGATCACAGTTTATTGGATGAAAAATTGGTCATGCCTTTTCATTTGTAATTTTTAATGTAATTTAAAATCACTAAAATATTAGCTTGCGAAAGATCAATCTCATGAGAGTTTCTGTTATGCTTTTAGTTACTCTAAAATGTTTGTTTCGAGGGAAAAATACCGCATGCAAGCAGAAGCAAGATTTATCTCAGCTTCATCTTTCGCTATACATAATAAATAATTGTTTTGTGTGTAAGATCAAAGTGTCGAGTGTACATGATGTAAACCAAGTACCTTTCATTGATATAATCCTTCAATCTCTCGTTACAAAAAGTGTTGAAACATTAAATTAAATTTTAAAAGATCATAACTGAATACACGGGAAACTGGCGAAGTGGATGCTCATGAGTCGAAGAAAAAATGGCATATAATATACAAATTTCAAGAACTCGAACCCTATTCAATATAACAAGCCACGCAACGAAATCAAATTTCGGCAGTTTTGGATTAAACCAGATATACTATGCCAAACCATCTTTTGCTTCTTCTCTCGTACCAATTCCACCAACCCAAGTATCAGCTGCGTAAACTGGCTAGAAGAACTTGTGAAAACAACTCTATCCTCAGAAGAACTGCAAGGAGGGATTGTCCCACAAAGGCTGCATGAATCACGAGTTGAGATAATACTAAAGAAAGACTTATCCTTTGTTTTGTTTTTTTGATACCTAGGAACCGTCGAACAGTGGGCAGCCGGCGACGTAAACTTGGAGCGGCGCTGGCACCGGATCCACCACAGCAACGCCGCACTTAAGTCCACTAATGAATGCGCCAGTATGCTAACCATGGGGTTTGAACTCTCGCCCTACCGTGAAGAGGGTTTGAACGCATACCAACGCAGCTATCGAATGGGGTGGTAAACCCATTGTTTCTTTCCTCCTTCGATGAAGTCTAATCTTGCTTTATTTTAAGATGGCTGGCAAAGAGAAATAAAGAAAGACCTGAATGAATTTGAGACGGACCTGCACAATCCTTTTATATTCACGACAAAGTGATTTTCACGTTCGTGCCGTTCAAAACACTTTCTTCCCTCATCTACGGCAGGTCTCTTGATTAGTATTATGACGACAGGGGGTCTAAAAAGAATAGTCTGATACCGAGGGAGCGTTTGATATACGAAGGTTCGAGATAAAGCAAGGAAAACTTCTAGAAAGGCTGATTTTATTTGTGATGCTTCCAGAAAGCATACGAAAACACTGCACTGCTTTCTATTCCAAAAGTGAGGTCCGCAGTTACGTACAATTCGTTCGAGCCAAAAGTCCTTGTGGAAAGACTTGGGTAATTGCTCGGGAGACCGAGAATTTGATGCCACCCCATTTTGCACTTCGGCATGTGAGTAAGTTCGTGTTTGGGGGGATGCGGATTCATCAACTTAGATAGACTTCCAGCACAGGTTGTCGTCGGGAAAAGTGCCAAAAAAGTCTTAAACCTTTTGTCTTTATGCCGATTTAATCCTAAACTTTTTTTTGGTGCTGATTTAGTCCTAAACCTTTTTACGTTGTGCCAATTCAGTCATTTCCGGCCAATTTTGGCCGGATTTTGCTGACTGGACGCCGGCCGGCTGATGTGGCCTGATTGGTGCTGACGTGGACAATTTTAAATAATATTTTAATATTTTTTTTTATTTTATTTATATTTTTATTTTTATTATTTTTCTTTTTTTCTTCTCCTCTTCCTCCAGCCGGTCGTCGAACCTCGGCGACTGGCCAGAGGCGATGGTCGGCGAGGTCGAGGTCGACCTCACCGTCCACCTCGCTAGTGGCCTCGAGGGTCGAGCCTCGCCCATGACTAGCGAGGGCGAGCCCCACCAGCTCGGCGTGAGGAGGCATGTCACTTTTGGGAGACAGTGGTGGTGGTAGTGAAGCGGACTGAGGTGAGAGTGGGGAATGTGATGGAGGAGTTCGTTGTGGTGATGCATGGGGGGTTTAGCTAGCCTTGTGCTGAGTTGGCGGGGCTCGCCCTCACTGGCCATGGGTGAGGCTCGATCCTCGCCAAATCCGGCGAGGGCAAGCCTCTCCGCCCATGTCTTGAGGGCAGCCTTGCGTCGGGCGGGCGAGGCTCGACCCTCGCCAGATCTGGCAAGGGCGAGCCTTGCTGCCCAGCGTGAGGCCGCCCTAGCGACCATTGGTGAGGTGGCTAGCGAGGTCGACCTCGACCTTGTCGGCCGTCTCCTCTAGCCGATTGCTGAGGTCTGGTGACCGGCTGGAGGAAGAAGAGGAGAAGAAAAAAAGAAATAAAAAGAAAAAAGAAAAAAGAAAAAAGAAAAAAGAAAAAAGAAAAAAATTCAGAAAAATTAAATATTATTAAAAATTATCCACGTTAGCACTGATCAGGCCACGTTAGCCGGCCGGCATCCAGTCAACAAAGTCAGGCCAAAATTGGCCGGAAAGGACTGAATTTACATAACGTAAAAATGTTTAGGACTAAATCGGCACCAAAAAAAGGTTTAGGACTACATCGGCACAAAGACAAAAGGTTTATGAATTTTTTGGCACTTTTCCCGATCGTCATCTCTGAAAAGTCTGTTGGTCGGCTCACATAGTGTTCGAACTTCTTCTCCCATCGTCTCCCATAAGGCCACCTCAACTTGCTTTCCAGGTTGGGAGTTAAATCAAGATTGATCTCGTTTTATTTTAGAGTAAGAAAGTAATTTTTTAATATAATCTTTCATTAGTAACACCAGTACTTTTTCTATACAATACGTAACCTTGAATTACTCAAGGTAATTTTCGACAAAACTATGTTTTAAAATGTATTGGGTTGATTTAGTAGACTAAGTCTCTGTTTGTTTTGCGAAAAATGGATGATTTAATGATCACTTATATAGCTTGAAATAATTAGTCAATGAAGAATATTTTTATTATCTATTATAATTTATTTTTACATATTTTTATAAATGATAAAAATATTTTTTGTTCATTCATATTTGTATGCTATATAAACGTATGTTTTTAGGAAAATATTTTTCGAATTATTCTTTTTTGTGCAACAATCGGGTGCCTAATAAGTCTATTCAATATTTGTTCCAAGTCTTTGCAGAAGTTAATGGTGGTTAGGGACGGAGAACGACTTGAAGGGAGTGGGAGAATTTAACTTCAAAGCGCAATGACGAGTCATGCATAATCGATCTTTTGTTCGAAGTCGGGATAAAATTCAGGATATGATATGATTTATCCTATCCTACGTTTGGTGCTCGCTCGGGATGGGATAAAGTCGGATATAAGGGGGATATAGACAGGATAAAATTATCCCATGGGGAGGTGGGATAAAGGTGGATAGGATTTGTAATATTCATAATAGGAAAGTTATTTTTATTGAATAACAAACTTATTAAATTAACAAAATTGCAATTATATTTCAATATAAATAATATTTGAATTCTAATTTAAGAAATTAAAAATAAAAAAATAAACATTTATTTTTAATTAATCTTATTTTAATTTATATATTCAACTTTAATTCTATCTTATAATAAACATTCAATCTATAAATTAAATATTTATATTTATTATATATTTTAGGTATTTTTGTATTTTTGGTATGTTAGTACAATTTACTAATTGATAAAATTTTATTAAAGAATGATGACAGGGGAAAAAAGAAATAATAATGAAAATAATATAAAAAAAGAGAAAAATAAAATAAAAATAAATTAAGTAATAGTGTTACGAGAGATTTTCACCATCTCTATTTATGAACATTTAAGCCAGGTCCAGTGGGACGCTCGAAACGTCAAGTCTTTTGACTAAACATTCGCCGTAGATACTATCTGTCCATAAACTCATAAGGGCCCATTAGATACTTTCCTCAGCCAGAGAGGTACAAACCTCATCGTGCCAAGACGTCCGTGTTTATTTGATTTCGTCAGGTGTCTTCCTATGTGTTCTGAATTTAAGTGCTAGATTTCCCTGCTAAAACCAGTGGACAAGAATGGGTTTCTGCATGAAAACCTTCTCGAAAGCATTAGTCACAAGTTGGATGCTTAGATGATTTCTAAGACGGTCAACATTGCGGATGCCATTAAAGCGTGTCGAATGAAATAGCCACTAGTTTGCTCCAAACCAAGAGCACCTCCCACAGTAGATTGTACTTTAAGTAGTAGACCATCAAATTCATATCCAACAATTCTATATACGATTCGTCGGAGGAGGAGGAAGAAGGGGCCAGGGGGGAATGGAAAGATAAATGTTTCACGAGGTAGAAATAAGGGATAATACAAACCGAAGAATCCAGAAACAAGACGTAGTTATCATAGATTATAAAATAAGGCATAAATTAAGCATATGTCATCGTAAGGTTCAGAGGTACTTTAAACATCAATCGAGCAGGATGATGTAGCAATGGCGTTGAGGTTGATGTCCACTGCCATCAGAAGACGATTCATACTCAATGGGATCCTCCACGGCTTCATCAGTCTGGGGGCAGAAATATTCTTTTGTTAGTCGCTCGCAAAGTGGGTCCAAAGGACCCAAAATCAGTTGAGAAAGGGAGTGGGAGAGGCGTTTTTCTGTAGTCGGCGAGCAACTGATGCCCAAGGACCTTTCTCGTACTCATACCCAATATCATTGTGTACCGCATGACTATTCACGAGAAATCTATATACAGATTGCGGTGCATTTTGAGAGAGCTTAGAAAAACTTGAACCGTGGCCAATTCGCTTGTTGACACCTACGCCCATCTTATTTCTGTCCAATATTTGTGCTTCCAAAAGACCAGCCCTCACGGATTTCACAAGGTTCTAGATATAGCTAGCCCCTCATTTATTTCTCTCCCCCAAGAACAATTTAAAGGGATTAGAGACTTCTTTGATCAAATTAAAGAGAGAATGTAAACAATCTAAAGAAATTAGAGACTCCTCCGGCCAACCTAACCTAATCAAATTAAACATAAAGGAATTCAATCAGTTCAAATATGCAATCAGAAATATAAAGTCCATGAAAAGTATTCCCGAAGAATAGCGATCAATTTAAAAGGTAAAAAGAGGACTTGAAAGTGCAAATAGAAGTACCGAATGAGGTAAAATAGAAAAGACAACAAAAAGGAAACGTAAAAAGCATTTAACATGCTCTCTTAAACTATCCCAACCAATAAAGTAGAACTTCCAAATCAAATTCTACTTTTACTAGGCTTTAGCATCCTTCCGACAAGGATGTCATGATGAATTTCAATTTTATTGTACGAGAATTCTGCAGCCACTAATCATTTCTTATCTCTATGTCGTGATCATTTTGTGACCACAAAAACTGCTCACTTATAACAGAGGGATTTGCATATCAGCATATGCAAAATTTTGTATACTCAGAATGGCCTGTTTTTAGAAAACCTCCGCCCCAAGAGAGAGAGAGAGAGAGCGAGGACTAGAGGCATTGCTATTTATTCAAAGTTAAGGGAGATTTTTTTTTTTTTTAATTCTTGAACATCGTTGAACAACTAAGGTTTAATAATAACATGACTACTATGCTGCACTTTCAAGCTGTAATGGAATTCACTTATCTTTATCAGTGTGTTGCACGGGCCTAATTGCTAGTTTCTGAGCAGTTATGAGGTATAACACTCACTATAAAAGTTAGGAATAAAATAAGCAACCCATACTGCGGGAGAACCAATCCTTAGAAGGGACCAAGGGAGATGGAAAGGATAAAAGAAGTAAAATTTGTGCGCGACTTACCAAGAAACTTGATGAGGTGTTCAAGTGTAGAACGGGCAAGGGGATGATCCCACTCCAGCGACTCCCACGTCTGCCGATTTATCCGAATCTCTTGAAGAGAAGGGGGAGGAGAAGGGAGCCCATTGTCAAGCACAGGTAGCTGCAGAGGAATCCCCTTCACTTTTGGACAATTGTGAATAGATATCAACTGGAGGGAATTGCATCTCGTGGTCCCATTGCATATGCTCTTCAGCTCCGGAAGATTACATAGACCAAGGTTCATTAACTTTGGGAAGGAAAAGTGCGTCATTTTGGCAACAGTGCCCATTATCACTTCTATGTCCTTGCAGTCTTTGACTAATATCTCTTGGAGGAAAGGGAGGTGGAGCACCATGTCTTGGGTCAGCAGCGCCCTCTTCATGTTGTTGCAACAATTTACTTCAAGATATGTAAGGCAACAAGTGGCTCCGCTTGGCAATGGGCCACGTATTATCTCCTCTAAGTTCTCACAACTCTTCGTTATAATCTCCTTCAGATTTGGAAGGAGAGTGGTCAGCCACTCCCATTCCATCACTCTCTTCATTTCATGACACTCAGACAATTCCAATGATTGCACACTTTCTGGAAGCAGAGCGCAGCCATCACCACTTGTTCCATCTATACTCGCAGCGATATGGTCGCAACTATCAATGAGTAAAGACCTCTTAGTCTTCCTCCCACACCAAAGGCTGAAATTTTCTGGTGCACCCATCACAAGCCTATACTGTTGGGAACTATTTCGCTCAAGAGACCCCACGCATGCATTGAATGTTTCCACATTGGAAACAAAACAATGAAGTTCCTCCACCTTCGGTAATTTTACCTCTTCTCCTGCCCTTAGCTTTTTAATCGCAAGATATTGCAAGTTCACCAGCTTCCCCAACACTCCCTCCGGTAATGTCTCTATCTCTGTGCCATCTAGGGAGAGGTACCTCAGGTTTGCCAACATCTCCATGCCCTCTGGCACTTCTTCAAGACTTTCGCATCCTTTGAGGTCCAACTTTCTTAGGGATCCCAACTTTCCAACATAAGGAATAAAGCGTAATGCGAAACAACTTTGCACTAACAATGCTTCCAAGCTCTCCAACTGGGAGATGGAGTCTGGTAATTTCGTGATTCCAGTGCGGCCCAGATCTAGAACCGTCAGCCCCTTTAGATGTCTGAAGAAAGATTCATGGATGTCTCCCAAGGTCAAATTGTTATACAAAGACAGCCTCGTCAGTTTAGGGCAATTTGGTGATATGTTGTATGGCATTTCTTCTATTTTGTTGCCTTGTAAAAAGACTTTCTCTAGACAATCAGTCCAGAATACTTCCTTCGGTATTTCTTTCAACCCCATATAGGCCTTAACCATGTGAGTTGTGCTCTGCACTACATGCAATGCCATGTCCCTTGTCAACGGGTGTAGATACCAATGCCCTTTTTCAGGATCCAACAGGCGGGCCCCTTCTATTTTATCCAATATATCGTTACCCCGATCATACAGTCCTTGCCTGGTGGCAATTCCACCTAACAAACCTTCTTCTATAAAAGACTCTATCAAATACTCTCTGTCAGCTTCTAAAAAGAGATTTTCAAAACAAAGCATTGAATGCAGGAAACACTGTTGCACTTGTTCATTGCCCAAGTTCAAGTAACTGAGCTGCAGACTCTTGAACACGTCAAGCTCCATCCTAGACTCTTCTAAATTTCCCAACATGTCTCTCCAGTCACGCTCTTTCTCTACCCCTCTCATGCGAGTTGCAATCTCAATGATCCCAAGTGGCAGACCACAACACCTATCAAGAAGAGACCTTGCAATTTGTTCAACTTCCCGAGGGAGTTCTCTTGCAAAGCAAAGCGTCTTTAAAAATAACCTCCAAGAATCTTCCATATCGAGAAGCTCTATCTTAATTTGCTTTTGACAAAGCATCATATGACACACATCTGGTGATCGAGTTGTCACTATCAACTTTAGTTTGCCCGTTTCAACCGGAATACCCACATCCTTAACTTCAAAGGGCTTCCAAAGGCCATCTAAAATTAGGATGCATCCCTTCTTTGCATTCAGATGTCCATACAATAGGCCCGCCCTTCTCTTCACGTCCTTTTCATTTGAAAGATTGTCTAGTCCAACCGCATTGGCAATCTCTTCTTGTAGCGCATAAACACTAAAATCCTGAGGTACAGCGATCCAGAATACATATGACGGAAGATAACCAAGGAGATGAATATAGACATGCCTCAAAATGGCCGTCTTGCCCACTCCACCCATACCATAAACACCGACTATGAAAAACTCATTCCGCAATATAGTGAAAAACATCTCCTTCACCTTCCGTTGAGTTTCTTTGCCAAATAATTCTTCTATTGTCACCAAGGGAGATGTTTTGCTAAATCTAACAAGTGCCTTCGCCTCTGGCCGAAATCTTCCTGGAACCAGAAGAATCTGTTCAACTTCTTTGCTCAACCCTTCCACCTCTGCTACTTTCTCCGGTGGAAAAGATATTCCTTCTCTAATTGCCCGCACTACACTCCAATATTGTTCTTCTATCCTCATCCACTTCGACTTTAGCTTGTTCATGTCCGCTTGGCGACTGCCGATGAGTTCTTCCAGCTTTCTTTTGAGAGATGTCATATCCGCGTTGGCGAGCCTACGGGTACCTCGTTGACTCTTAGCCGGTGCAACATGCGTTCTCGCACCTAAACTCAATTATAAGTGAAAATTCACTATTAAGTACTTCTGAGATATATTTTATAGATATGTTACACATACAGATATAAAAAATTGTAACTTTGTATTCACTTTTTCAAACAAAAATATTATATACAACATTCCATATGATAATTGATATGTTATGTAGGCATTCACGTCACAATAGTAAAACACTGGCAACCCCACATAAAGGCCTCTACATTGGGAAAAAAAGTGACTTAAAATTAAAATTCATAGGAATTATCTTTGACAAATAATTTAATCATATATACGCCAATGCTCATGTAGGAGATCAGAGGAGACAGAGTGCCATGGCTTTTCAATATTTGAATGCCAGACTTCAAAACATTTGTCTTTTTCATTTTCAAAGATCCAGTGATTATCAATGACCGACTCTAAAACTCCTCTTTTCCTTTTAATTCCTGACTATTCTGTTTCTCCATAACTATTAGAAATCTGAGCATCCTGCCTATATCCCTTTTCTTAGGTGAAGATTAGAAGACAAATAAAGCAGCCTGCACAAGCTTCAACGTATGGCAAATTTAGAGATGCATGCATGCCATGTGAAACCTCCATATTCCGTTCTCCCTCTTTGGCATTCAGTGGGCACAGTTTTCAAACTGTGCTCTTCAGATTGAAAACTATATTTTGCTTCTGTCTTAAAAACGGATGCTCTTTATGTAGGTGATCTAAGGGGATAGAGAGAGCCATTGCTTTTCAGAATTTAAATGTCACACTTAAGAGCACTGTTCTGTCCATTTTCAAAGATCTATTAATTATCAATGACCGACTCTTAAGCATCCTGCACGAGCTTTGACAAAAAGGGAATTGGGAGATGCACATACCTTGGGGAACCTCTGTATTGGATTCTTCCTCTTCCGCATTCAGTGGGCGTGGCATGTTAGACAAATCCTCTGCATTGGGTTATTCAGTGGGCATGGCATGTCAGACAAATCAGGAAGAGACTGATTAGAAAAAACTCGTGTCAGGCAATGGAAGAAAGGCTGATAAACCTGCACCAGAGCTCAGGCACGGCACGGCAGCAATTGAAGTCTCTCTCGAAGCATCTTCGTTGCTCGCAGTCACAGGCAGATGCAAACCCTCTTCAACATTGCCTCGTCCGTTGCTATATTCCACCACTCTTTCTCCCCGTAACGCTTGCAGGGCTTCTGATCTCACCCGGGCATCGACGACCTTGCAGCCATCAACTCTGGCAAAGTGGGCCACGATCTCGCCTCCGGCATACTCATACCCACAGAGCTTACACTTCCACTTTTTATTAGGCAGAAACTCAACAAGCTCCCATAATTTAAATGTCGCACTCGGCATTTCGCCGGTAACCCACAGAAGAGTGAACAGATATGTTTCAAGTGACTGGGTACCAACAAGCAAGACCCTGGGAACTTCTTCTTTTGAAAAGACAGGAAACAATGCTAAAATTTTGCTCTTCAGATTATAAACTATTGTTCTGTCGTTTGCTTCTTATACACAAGCCCGGCTTAGTTTTTCTGTGAATGATTCGGATGCAGGAAATTGTTCTACCAACTCAAAATTTCAGCCTATATGAACATATATGTGAAATCATAGATTCATAATGAAAAAATGGGACGCGGAATTGGAGATTTGTAAGGATAAAAGATTTGGTGAAGTGAGCATGAAAAGTGAAATTAAGAGTCAAGCTCACCAAAACCCAATGTAATTGTCCAATTTGATTATTTGGAAGTTTCCAAACTCCTAACATCACATAATTTGCTGCTACATCTAAGATTCTCTCTCAACATTATTTCATGGCCCCGGCTAATATACACCCTCAAGTTCTTCAATTTGCTTGATTTCTATTAATGCCAATCAATTGTAACAATGGACGGTAAACTATCCAGTTTACCCGCATCTAGTATGGCTTGGCTTGACCAAAGGCTTTCAACCCCAGTTGGAGTTGAGAACGATTGAAGTGGAAGCCATCGGTCAAGTCAATTATGAAACTTAGCGTTGATAAACCAATAAAAATCTTCGCTCTTTGCTCAACGGGAACATTAATTATCTTATTTGATAGAGAACGCCTTCCGGGGAAAAAGCTCCAGAAACAAGACCAGACATGATTATTGCTTATTTTCTGTTCCATATTTGGCCGATTAAACAATTTAAGCGTCTTATTTTTCTTACAGATATAGAAGATCTGGAAATTTAAGTTGAAAAATCCTATAATAGAGCGTCACGAGTTGCAACAGAAAATTCAGGCAGGCATGCAATTGCATAACGAGGGCAAAAGACAACGTACAATGAGGAGGACTGAAGTTCCGGTCCAGTTGCTAATCTCTGGCGTCGATATGTTCCTTCAGCCCCTGATCACACGCCCTCGACTCCGGTTACAGCAAAATTTCCATGGTCCGGCTTCAACTGCCCGCTCGAGTTCTTCTCCCTTGATCTCGATCTCGTTCACATGGAAATTTAAAGAGGTGGGATACGGCGAGAGGAAATAAGGACGAGGGAAGATGAGAGGAGGAAGAAATTACAGTGGCTACGTTTAGTCGTCCGGATTTCTAATAGCTATAGAAAACCCTAGAAACCGAGAGTGCCCCTCGCGTGCTCGGCACATCTACACCGTTCGTTTTCAAACGAGCACAGACCATCGTTGGATTATGTAAATCACACCCCCCTCCCCCCAAAAAAAAGAGCACCAAACACACAAAAAAAAAAAAAAAGAGAAAAATTTTATTTTCTTTAAAAGTTTTCCGAAAATTGATTCCATAAAAAAACCATCTGGTGTTCCCAAATCATTGACCAGAATTACTAATCCTCGAAAGGATGAAATTTGCATTTAAATTTACTTCTTCGTTTTTTCTATATGAAAAATTACTCGAGATGCATTAAAAAAAATAATAATAATTATCTCATGATTGCTTGATTTGCATCTATTATAGGGAAGTACAATTATCACGACCCTCGCCATAGGCAAAATGCTAAATGTTCTCATGACATGAGTTAACATATGGCCGTAGGAACACGAACGATTTCTCTTGCAAGATGATGCTTATGCTTGGCTACAGTTCACCCGAGCCTTATCAATCGCAAATCGTTTCCCCAGTCAATCATGAACGTAAGATTTTATTCATAAGTGGCCACTAACTCATAATGGGCCGATTTAAGGAAAATTAAATTGCAACAGGTTATTTCATTTCCTCAAACCAAAATTTTCAAGTGGGCACTTGGAAATAGGGAATATGTGTTGTCACACCCCAAATCCTAGTAGGAACGACACGACCGTTCTTCTATCCGAAAGATGTAACCTCAAACTATACCCAAAAGTCCACATATTTAGCACTCTCCTACTATTGCAACTAACTGAAGAACTAGAAAAGATTAGGAAAGAGAAGGGCGAGCAACCACACTCAATGAGTAGTATAAATCTTCTAAACAAATCAACATCCACATTACACATTTAAAACTCAAAGACATGACTCATTTATGTTAATCCAAAATATAATAACTTGTAAGAATAAAATGAGTAATATTTTTCTTCAACCTTGCAATATCGATAGCAGAATTTTTCATTGATCCATAATATCAAAACAAGTCTCACTTGTTCAATTTAATAATCAAACTCATCATATTTCATGTCAATGGTCCATTTCATTTCCAAACTCGTACCACATCATATCTCAAGACCCTAAAGGTGGCTCCCACAAGATCGCTCCATAGGATCACATCACATGTAGCACTTAAGCCTTGATCAACACGTACCAATAGTACAAAGCTCTAGAAATGACTTTCACAAAGCTACGTTATTGTGTAGCACTTTGCCATTGACTGACACATATCAAAGGCTAAATTCACCTTGTTCTCCTGCTCCATCTGGAGGTGGTTCCCTTGTTGTCTTGCTGGAAGCCGTGGAGGTAGAGGCGGAGGTGGTAGAGGAGGTGGAGCTGGAGGTGCTGGAAGTGGCATTATCCAAGTAAAACTGCATACTAATATTTTTCCTCGGGAGTGAGCTTTTGACAAGTTGAGAACACACGATTTCTCTCGCCCTTAACACCCAAGCACATGCAGAAATAGTCGTCACGTGAAGTGCCACCGCTGTGGCCAGTCCTCACAAACATCATCACACACGAAGCAACAGAAGAACTATCTCAGTGATGACAGATACACAATATTGAACACCACCCAACATGCATTCCAGCAAGAGGGAGTCAAGTGCTATATAGAGACCGGGAGTATGAAAATCTCCCTCCCCGTCCGGTGAATATGAACGTATCCAGAAGCCAAGATTTGGTCATGATTCTTGCTCTAGAGGAGGAGTGAGTTAAGGCCCAAATTTAACCAAATTTTTCGTGATTTTTTTTTTCCCTCCAAGGGAATAATGCGCAATTATGAATGGAAAGACAACACCACAATACAAACACTCTCACTCGCCCTCTCTCTCCAAATTCGAACAGACTCTACCCGCCTTCGTAACCGATGGTGGATTTTAAAGTCAAAGTTCTTTCCTTTTTCCTTTGTCTCTTGTATATTTTTCGACCCGAAGAAGACGAAGCAAGCAAGAAAGACAGATGGAGGATCAAATTCTTGCCCATGGGTGCCTCCCAAATTCACTGTTCTCTCTCGACAATGCGGTGAGGGTGTGATTTACGAGATTTTAGAGAGGCGTGACAGTAACAATCAATGACAACAGTAAGACAAGAATGTGTAAAAGGAGGCTTTTGTTTCCCTTGAGATCAAGTTTGTGCCGGGTAGTGAATTCCTGGCTACCGGCATTATGAGACTCGACCCTTCCTCCTCTTTATTACAAGGAGGCTCTCTCTCTAAAAAAGAACAAAAAAAAATATATATTTATGTTGTACAAACTTGATATCGAACCAAACGGTAATTACTTAAAAATTTGCAAATTTTATGAAGTCTGCGGAATTTTCTTCTGCTGCTTTTGAGGGGTTTGATATTGGTTTTGGTACGTAGGGGGAAGCTGCTGCTGGAGCGTTGAATTTTTTTCTTGATTTGTGTTTCTGGTTAAAGTCTTAACTTACGAGGGTTAGAGAAGTTGAGGATGAATCTTAGTCACGATTTCCATTCTTAGTTCTTCTTGCACACACTGCAGAGTGTCGAAAAGTCAAACCGACGTAGCTTTTTGATAGGGCGAGGAAGGGAAGGGTGGGGAGTTTTATCTGCTTCGGATTGCTGTATCCCAGCCCCAAAGTACGCCAGGCTAGCTTGGCATGAGCAGCGCAATGTAGCCCAATAAAATTTGTCATTTCTTTCTCCATCTACTGCGAGTCCAGCTCCATCAATTAAAAAACAACGCCATTCCTGTTTCAAATTCTCTAGGTTCCTGGGGTCCATCGAACTTTCCCACTATTATGGCCACTTCAGCCAGGCCTAAATCATCGAGCTTCAATAAACAATTTCTTCTCTTCCTCCTCCACCATCATTCCTGCCCCAGAGCTTCAGGAAATTAGAAACCCTTCCTGTCAAAGACCCTCCCAAGTTGAGCATAGGATTGAGGCTTTTTCTCATTATTGAATTTAAGCATTTATATTGTCAAGCAAAATCAAATCAAATTTTCGATGGAAAATATTTTCAGTTTCATTTTCAATTTGAGGTAAATACTAAAAAATATTGTCATTTTTTTTAGAAAACATTTTCCAAAAATGTCATGTTTTCCACCAAATAAACGGTGCCTTACTTTGTTATATTTTTCTTTAAAATAAACAAATTCAAAAATTCTTTCAACTTCAAACTTTGGCCCTAATGAAGACCATCCATACATCTATATGTATAAAAAAAAAAAAGACTGGACATGATAGCTTTCCTGACTATCTCGGATGTCTAAATTTGATGAATTTCCATGTTTACATAAACGGACATGATCAACCCATATGACATGTGAGGACCAGGAGAAGACCGCCCCTCCCCTCATCCTTCGCCAAGGGCAATGTAGTGGAGATCCTCCGTCCTAGCCTCCACGGTGCGCTCTACTCTGCCATCGTGCCTCGGTCGCCGGTCAAGGCCAAGAAGCTCATCCTCGTCAAGTACTTGACCTTGACAAGTGACGGTGGAGGCTGAAAGGGCTAGTAGAAGCACCTAGAGGGGGTGAATAGGTGTAAAAATAGATTCTACAAAATACTATGAAAACCTTTACTTTTAACCTGAGTCTGAATAACAACAGACTTTTAAAACTGAGTCTGAAAGGCAGCAGACTTTGAATGAGAACAGACTTTAGCAGTTAAATAGAGTTATGAACAAAATAAAGAGATTCAGGGAAGAGAATAAGAATACAAGGTTTATAGTGGTTTGGCTAAGACCAAGCTTATGTTCACTCTCCCGCACTGACAGCCCACCGGCTAGATTTCACTAAGAACCAAAAGAGATATTACAGTTTTACGTCCTTGATTCCACAGTGTAGAGACTCTACTACACTTCCTCAAGGTCTCACAAGTATTTATCTCTCTTTTGAATACAGTATAAGCTTAGCAAATGAAATAACAAAGAACCAGGAGCTTCAAACTTTAGAATTCTTCTATCACGCACACACTTGAATAACTAGAGCGTCTTCCTTATATACTCCTCCAAGCCTTCATAACCGTTGGCACCTTCCAAAGGAGTTCTTCCAATCATCCATTGGACAGAATCAATTAGGAAGATCTCGAGTTAATTAAGGAATATGATGATAGCTCACCAATCCTACTCGCCCATACAATCAGGATCTAGGTTTCCATAAGTAGAACCTTCCAAGTACACTTCGTCAATCAACGGATCTAAATTACTCGAATACAAATAATAGATTTCGAGATGCTATCTCCAATCGTGAGATATTCTTCAACCATATGAATCAAATCCTTAAGGATAAACCCACATCTAGATAAGTCTTCTTCAACGGATAAAACTTTTCTTCGTCGGTCTGAAAACTGTCAATGGGGGTAGACTTAAATCTTGAGTCTGGAGGTCTTCAGACTTTGATGATAGAGTCCGCAAGTCTTCAGACTAGACTGATGGAAACGTTTTGTCAACTTCGAAACAAATAGGGAAGTTTTCTCCAACAATCTTCCCATTTTTGATGGTGACAAAACTTTCCTGCAGATTTTGATACTTTTAACCTGCAAGACAATACTTTAAGTAAACAAGGATATCTTATAAAAGATAGGTAGATTAGGATAAAGATAGTAGAATTGATTATGCAATTCTGCATCCAAAGAAAACAAGTTAGTCCTGTAAAACCAACTATCTTTACCAAAATCATAGCTTAAGATACTGCAAGCATTAAAACTAACCAAACACAAACCAAACTAGTCCATCCAAACAAAAGATAAGTCAAAAAGTATCAAACCAAATCATAATCAAATCTACACCGACTTCTCCCTCTTTTTGTCAACAACAAAAAGTGGAGCATAAAAAGAAAATTGGATAAAATTAAGATTCTTTGGGAATGCGAATGAGCTGAAAATCTCCCATAGACTTGACAGTCTCCTCCAGCTTTTTCAGATCCTCCTTCAGTTGCGCTAAATCCTCACCCTTTGCGGTAGCTTGAACTTGAAGATTAAGGGCTTGAACTTGATCGTGCAAATAAATTGAGGTGGCTTAATGAGCATTCTGCATATTCTAAAATTCACATTCCAATGCATAGATCTGACCTTTGATGTCCAGAAGAAGTTCAACCATTCTTCTAAAGTTTGTTGAGTTATCAATTTGAGTACTTGCTTCAGCATGATCAGTTTGTGGAGTGTTACCGGAAGATGGAACTTCAGCACAAACATCTAGACTTGGAGATGAAGCCTCATTACATTCTTTAGGAAAATGAGAGGCATACACATCCTCTGGATCGGCAGGAGAATGACTAACATCATCACTGGTAAAAGCAAGTGAAGGTGTACCTCTTTTATCAGCAACTCCCCCTATTTTAGTGCCTTCAAGTAGAGAGAAGTACTCTTCTGTATCATCTTCAATGTCACGATGTGCTCTTACCTCTTTCTCTGCTAGGGAACCACCATGACTTTCTCCTTTTGTTGGTTCTCCTCTTTGCTCACCTTTTTCTATTCTTCTTTCTTCTTTTTCTTTCCTCATCATTTCCCTCTCTTCACTCCTCCGCTCTATCTCTTCTTTGTCTTGATTCTCTCGATCCTCTGTCTCTGGAACAGGACGCTGTAAGTTCTTTAAGGCAAGAGCAGAAATGGTAATGTCATCCTCATCTTCTTCATCTTGCAAGATGAGTGCTCTTCTCTTCTTGGATGGAGCTGACATGGGCTCATTGCCTTTCCTTTTTGCAGCCACAGGGTCTTGTCGAGTCTTGACAGGAGTCTTCACCTTAAATCTCTCTAAAGCCTTACTTAGCTCTTTCAGACGCATCTTTGAAACCATCTTCAGTCCTATCACCATTGGATCAATGGTTCGAACACACAGAGTTTTGGGAGGCTGAATATTAAGATGTCTGAACAAACATGTGATGGTTTTATTAGTGATGGGCTTAAGGCCCGTCCGCCCATGTTGGGCCTAAAAGCCCGGCCCACAAAATTGGGGTCCATGGATGAAGAAATATGATGAAGAGACACGTTTCTTCTTGGAGGGAACGTATATAAGGGGAAATAAAGAGGGAGGAACGTACCTTTTGGCATAACGTACGTTCCTCCTCTCTCTCTCCCTCAAACACTTTCCAAAGGAAAGAACAGTGCGCAAGAGGCGACACCCATCTTTCCTTCAAGGCAAACTGACGTCATCGGATCGAACATGGCCAAATTCTCTTCCCCTTTTTGGCGTCGGTGTCTAATCTGTGGCTAATAAGGTACGCTCGAATCCGTGGTGTGCTTTACGATCGGTGATACGTGATTTTTCCCGGGCTTGTCTTCCGCGTTCGTTTTAGGGGTTCGATTTAGTGTCGAATCCGTTTTTGGGGATCCGTTAATCCCAACATTGGTATCAGAGCCTTAGTTCACGTTTTTCCCGACCTGATTGATGTTTTTGATTGATTTTTCGCGAAAGTAATTCGGCTGTACGGATCGGGGCGAGAAATCTCGACACCCGAGCACTGTTCGCCCTTTTTTCCGAGTTTTCGTAAGTCGAAATCGAATTCTGATAACATAAGGAGAAAGGGGTCGTCGAGATGAGTCTAGCGACATGTCGCACGCGCCGGAAGCGCTGGTTCGCCCAGCGCGTGCGGCACATGCGCCGGTTGGCGAACCGGCACGTGCACGCCACCGGCCGGTGAACCGGCACGCGCCGGTCGACGGACCAATGCGTGCTAACGTCAGCATGACGTCACCCAACGGTCGGTAACCGTTGGGATGACGTCATCGATGACGTCATCGATGACGTCAGCGCTGACGTCGTTTGGTCGGGCGGTCACCGGTCGATGACCCGGCCGGCGACCCGACCCGACCCGACCCGCGGACACCTGGCAAGCGCGCGGCACGTGTCGGCTGACGTCTGCGTGATGTCAGCCCGCGCACGCGCGCGGCACGTGCGGTCGGTTCATTTGACCGGCGCGACCGGTCCGACCGGCCCGTCCGGTCCGACCGGTCCGTCCGATCCAACGACCGACGACCTGACCGTTGACCGACAACCGTTGACCCGTTGACCGTTGACCCAAAAAAAAAAAAAAAATGTGTTTCTTTTTCAATTATGTCTATGTGGATTATATGTAATCCATTTTTTGTTCTGCATTTGTTGCAGGAACAATGCCTCCCCGTAAGCCGCGCGCATCTGTGCGCACAATCTCAGATGAACAAAAAAAAATGCTTTCAAGGTTGATAGCCGATTTGAATGGTTATCGATGGGAGAATGACGACATAATTGATCATGTCATAGAGGTTAACAACAAAATTCAAGAAGTCATTTGGAACGGTTATCCCATGCTAGATATTTAGATGGTGCGATTCTTTATGAACACTCTTCCATCAGAATGACAAGGAGTGTTGAATCGTCTATAGAAAGTCAAAGGATTTACTAGATATAAGGAGCTAGTAATGGAATTTGTGGATGAATATCATCGGGTTGGAGCCACAAAGACTGCGACCCAAGGAATGACTTCGATTAGGCCATGAATGAATGTGCGTAGGAGAAATCTTAAGGGATATCCATCTGTTTTTCCGTGGTTGTCGAGAATGCCTGAAAATTTTACAGAGAAAAAGCAAAAGAAATTGAACTAAGTAGCAGCTTTCCCTATTAGTAGTATGATGCCTTGGTTTTAGATGTTTATGGCTGGTCTTTATTAAATGTGCTTTGTGGACATCTTATGTAATGTTTACTACATGATTGTTGTTGTTGTAGCAACCTACATGTTAGCCATATTATGTGAAAGCATTATTATTATATTGTATGTCAATTATCTGTTGCTTTCGTGATTCTTGGTTCTTTGTGGGTAGTTAGCTGTGGGTAGTTATAGAAATTTTTGTACCTTCATAAAATTGATTTTGCATATGACAATCATATTAATGATAGTTTTAAGTTAGGATTTTTGGAGGATGATTGGAAACATAGTGACCTTTTGATTTTGAAATCTTACTTAAAATTATTAATTAATATGATGGGTTTGTGCAAAATAGATGCATAAGTGATAGGCATTAATATTTCATGCATATGTGTCTGATATGTTCAGATCGATGGATTCAGCAAATAAGAACATAATTGCTGATTTGAATAAAGAGGACAAATTGAACGGCGAGAATTGTGAAATATTGAATATGTGAATTCAATATGTGCAGGAAAAGCAAGAAGCACTAAAAGCTCTTGACCATGTTATGGAAGATCTTGAGGATGCGTGCGCCACCTTGAGCTAGCGATCTATGCCTCAAGGCATTTGAGCGAGATACGATATTTGCTATGTTGCTTTAAGCTCAGAAGGGGTTTCAAGCTCTAAGCGCAAGCGCATTGATTCGTTCAATATGTGGGAAAGCAAGGGATCAAGTCCTTCTTGCAAGAAACCAAAAATTAACCAACAAAAGAGAGGAAAACGTCCTCATGTGAAGAATATCTCAAAGGTGAAATGTTACAACTGTGACCAGAAGGGTCACTATGCCCGCGATTGTCGCGAGCCAAAGAAGGTACACACCCTTTGTACTATTGGGAACTTTGCATATGTGTCAAGTTATGTATTCTTGACTGAATCTAATCCTCTGTGGACTGTGGATTCAGGAGCGACAGACCATGTAGCGAAGGATAGAGAATCCTTTGTGGAATTCCGACGAGTACTAATTGGAACTAAATGGATCTATGTGGGAAACAACTCCAAAGCTGAAGTGAAAGGAATTGGCACATACCAACTGAATATGCGTGGTGGACGCACTTTGTTCCTACAAGATGTGTTGTATGCTCCGGAGATTCATCGGAATTTAATGTCTGTTTTTAGTGTTGGTTAAATTAGGTTTTAATATGAACTTCCATAATAGAGGTGTAGATTTGTATTTGATACAAACTACTAGGGTTGTGGTTATTTTCTGGATGGTTTCATTGTATTAGATATTGACTATGTTAATACAAATGTTTATTATTCCCTTCTCACATCTCCTAATTCATATAATAATGATGTGAATGTATGGCATGCTAGACTTGGTTACATTGGCCAACAGCGTATGAATAGACTAGCCAAAGAGGGCTTGTTGGGTAACATTGAAAAAGTCGATTTGCCCATATGTAAGCATTGCTTATAAGGGAAAACGACAAGGAAACTATTTGAAAAAGGTAAAAGAGCTGAATTTCCTCTGCATTTAATCCATTCTGATGTCTGTGGTCCAATAAATGTGAGAGGAAGGCATGTGGCTGTTTATTTCATTACTTTTATAGATGATTATACTCGATTCGGATATGTCCATTTGATTTCTCATAAATCTGAAGCAATAAGTTGTTTCAAAAAGGTTTATGAACCTGGTAGAGAATCAATTAGACAAGAAAATAAAAGCATTGAGATCCGATCGAGGTCGAGAATATTTATCTGATGAGTTCAGAAAATTATGTGATGAAAAAGGAATAGAAAGACAATTGTCTATTCCATATACTCCTCAACAAAATGGTGTTGCGGAGAGAAGAAACAGAACCCTACTGGAAATGGTTAGGTCCATGATGGCACATGCTAACTTACCTATTACCTTTTGGAGTGATGCGTTGTTAACTGTTGCCTATATACTTAACCGTGTGCCTTCCAAATCAGTTACTTCCACTCCATATGAGTTATGGACAGGTAGGAAAGCGGACTTAAGTTTTCTTAAGCCATGGGGTTGTGCTGCCTATACTCATGAACCCTCTCATAAGTTTGGGAAATTGGGTCCTAGAGGAAAGAAGAGTATTTTCATAAGATACTCTGAACACTCGAAAGGGTATGTGTTCATAGGTGAGCAGGAAAGTGGGAGTATAACTGAATTTGAATTACGGGATGTCACATTCTTAGAGAATGAATTTCCTAAGAAGGGCAAAATAGGTGAAGAATACTCCCTATTTGAAACCTTGGACCAAGATAATGATATTAATGGAGTTCGTCCAAGTGGGAGTAATATGAGAAGTGATGAATTGAATTCAACTCATTCTCAATTGCAACCACATAATGAGAAGACATCATTATTATCTAATCCAAGTGGGAGCATAATGGGGAATGATGTGCAAAGTGTACAATCTCCTATACGGCGAACAAGTCGCCAAAGTATTCATCGTCGACGTTTTGACATTGAAGGGCAAACTTTTATGGTTGCTCCACAAGATGAGTATGAGCCAATAAATATTAATGAGGCTCTGAATTGCCCTAGTAAGGAAAAATGGATTCGTGCAATGGAAGAGGAAATGGAGTCAATGAAATCAAACCAAGTCTGGGAACTGGTTGATCTTCCAAAAGGACGCAGAGCTATTGGGAACAAGTGGGTTCTCAAAATAAAGCGAAAGGCTGATGGCTCGATAAAAAGGCATATGGCTCGCCTTGTGGCGAATGGGTATAATCAACAGGAATGAATTGATTATGAAGATACGTTTTCTCTTGTAGTGAGATTTATCTCGATTCGCATTATTCTGGCAATAGTAGCTAGTATGGATCTTGAGTTACATCAGATGGACATAAAGACTGCTTTCCTCAATGGATAATTAGAGGAAGAAATATACATGGAACAACCTACTGGTTTCATAGTGAAAGGCCAAGAAAAAGGTATGTCGACTTTTGAGATGATATACGGCCTTAAGCGATCATCGAGACAATGGTATATACGTTTTCATAATGCCATAATGGCATATGATTTTACAATGATTGATGATGATCATTGTGTATATATCAAAAGATCCAAAGATCAATTTGTGATCATATCATTATATGTTGATGATATACTAATTGCCGGAAGCAATAAGGAGTTTGTTAATACTGTCAAGAGTTGGTTGTCTTCCAACTTTGAGATGAAGGATATGGGTGAGGCTGCATACATTCTTGGAGTTAAGATTTCAAGAGATTGTTGTCTCTTTCGCAAGAAACATATATAAATAAAGTTCTTGAACAATTTCGTATGCAAGATTGTAAACCCATTGATACTTCTATTGCAAAAGGTGAAGGATTGAGCCATAGACTGTGTCTAAAGACTCCACAAGAGAAGGAACAAATGAAACATGTTCCTTATGCTAGTGCTGTTGGGAGCTTGATGTACGCTATGATGTGTACAAGACCTGACATATGTTTTGCAGTTGGAATGGTGAGTAGATACCAATCCAATCTAGGTTCAGCACATTGGAAAGCCGTTAAGAGAATACTGAGGTATCTAAAGGGAACTGCTGATTATACGATGAGTTATCAAGGAAAGGATCTGCGACTCGAAGGCTATTCTGAAACTGATTAGGGAGGAGATTTAGACGAAAGAAAATCTACCTCTAGGTTTGTTTTCTTATTGAATAATGGCACTATATGTTGGAGCAGTAAGAAACAAACGCGTATAGCCTTGTCCACGATGAAAGCTGAGTTCGTGAGATTATCAGCAGTAATATAAGAATGAGTTTGGCTTAAGAGATTTTTGGATCATTTAGGTGTTATTGAGAAAGTTGCAAATCCATTATTAGTCAATTGTGATAGCCAAGCAGCTATAGCGTACACCAAAGATCCAAAATATCATAGCAAGACCAAACATATAGATACCAAGTATAACTTTGTCAAAGATATGGTTGCACGAAAGGATGTGAACTTACAGTACATATCTACGCATAGAATGGTAGCAGATCCTATGACAAAGCCAATACCTAGAGATGTGTTTTGTGGTCATGTAAAATCTCTAGGATTGCGTAGAGTCTGATGTACTGAATATTCTAATTTCCCTGAGTTGTTCACATTTAATGAATTTGTGTTTTCATCATTAATGCCTATGAATCTTTGTTTGATCTTTATGCATCTTAATACTCAGTGCATTATTTTAAGTTAAGGAAGTATGTCGGACAGATAAAAGATTAGCCCACTCACACGGGTAATCGCCTCTATTTAATGTGTGATAAATAGAAATGAGACTGTTTTTAAGCTTATTATCTAGGTGATAATCGAGAGTTCAAGCTTAAAATACGTATGTCGCCTTAACTGAGTGTTAAGATGAGGACATAATACTTACGATGTCCGAAAGTAAAATAACCCATATATTTTACTTTATCTGTCTAAGATGCCAGATGTAAGTTTTGATGAATTTTGTGAATGAGTAGGTACGTGAACTCAAGTTAGACATTGAGTATGTCTGAGCTATCATCTGTATGGTATTGAAAAATGTAGACATACGTTCCATGGGAAAGGAGTTAATGTTGTAATACGTATTTCATACTACGTATGCATAAAACGACCAATAAGAGTGGCAAAAGTTTGATCTCAACTTTTATGACGTGTGAGACTCTTTAGGAATAGAGTTCCTCAATTTTAGTGCCCTCATGACTCTTACTTATTTTCAAGATTTCTATTTAGTATTTGCCATCTTAGAATGTTGCCAATGGTCATGAGTTGATTCGATCTAATGAGACATTTCTAGAAAAGCAAGCTGAACTGAAATTGAGAGTTTGAAGGAAAGAGGAAGATCGGATTTTGGAGAATCACATTATACTTTTGTATTCACTGGTCGACCAATTATGACTGTCTTTGGGATAATCATAATTGTGAATACAATATATATATATATATATATATATATATATATATATATCATTGTTTAAATAAGATCAAGAGAGATATAAATGTGATCGATCGATCTAGGGTACTGCATACTAAATCTACTCAGAGTGTGACGCCCAATATGAGTTGCTATATATTCCTAACAGATGTATAGCAACAATCTCTCAAAATATGCTGGTCGCACGAATTATTCACCGGTATGAATGTTGAAGAGAGGTAAAGAGAATCCTGTTCGGCCCACCATGTGCGAGTGGGAGATGATGGTTTTATTAGTGATGGGCTTAAGGCCCGTCCACCCATGTTGGGCCTAAAAGCCCGGCCCACAAAATTGGGGCCCATGGATGAAGAAATATGATGAAGAGACACGTTTCTTCTTGGAGGGAACGTATATAAGGGGAAATAAAGAGGGAGGAACGTACCTTTTTGGCATAACGTACGTTCCTCCTCTCTCTCTCCCTCAAACACTTTCCAAAGGAAAGAACAGTGTGCAAGAGGCGATACCCATCTTCCCTTCAAGGCAAACTGACGTCATCGGATCGAACAGGGCCAAATTCTCTTCCCCTTTTGGCGTCGGTGTCTAATTTGTGGCTAACAAGGTACGCTCGAATCCGTGGTGTGCTTTACGATCGGTGATACGTGATTTTTCCTCGGCTTGTCTTCCGCGTTCGTTTTAGGCGTTCGATTTAGTGTCGAATCCGTTTTTGGGGATCCGTTAATCCCAACAACATGTAACAAGAGTAGAATAAGGGAGTTGTCCCTTGTCCTTTACCATTGACCTATACATGTGGAACATGATAGTATGAGGAAGAGAGAACTTGTAACTAGAGTTGATGGCGTACATTAGCTTTGCTTCAGAATTGCAGACGTCAGTCTTTGATGTGGATTTGGGTCTGAGACAATTAATCACAATCTTATGGAGCAAGACATTAGAGGCACTCATTCTCGAATAGGAGATCCGGCCTTCTGCAATTCTATCTTGAACAAGCTTCATAGTGGCATGACTAATAGACACGCTGATTGTTTGGAAAATCCCTCTCTCCACTCCAATCACATCAGCCAGAGTGTCCATATCTACGACATAATCCTGGTCTTTAACACTGAAGGAAAATCTATTCGCATCTAAAAAGCTTAGATTAGAATAGAAATACGCAGTAAGTTCAGGATAAGTTACTATTGTCTCAGAACAAAAACGGTCAAGTTGGAGTAAAGTAAACTTTTCCCGCAACTTTACGTTCAATGAATCGAGAAAGTCAAAATCCACACTCCTTGGGTTCATCACCCCTCGCTTCAGCAGTTTAGAATACACTTGCTTGCGTTCTACAGATCGAAACAGATCTACTTTACTTCCTCGACTGTTCACAGCAACACCCATTCTAGGTGTAAAATGAGTGAACATCTTTTCATCGTCATCTTTTCCCTCAGGTTGATTAACTCCTCTAAAACGTGGATAACTTGGAAAATTCGCAAAAGCCCTTTATGCTGAACCAGCAGGAGCGATTCCCAAACATTCCATCGTTCTTAAAAAAACGGTTTCATTTTGGTATCCTTTTTCTCTCAAAAATTCATTAATAAACGTCATTGCAAAACCACATTCCTTCAAGGCAATATAGAGCTTGAAAGTAAAAGCAGGTTTAAGAGTCCTTACGGGTTCGACATCCTCAATAATTACTTCCTCTGCCTGATGTTGCTGAGCCTCTTGTTGTCTAGCTTGAGAAGAATGACACGGTTGAGAATGTTGTTGTTGACTTTGCTGCTGCATTGTGGAATCTTCTTCCTCAGTTAAATCGAAGTGCGTAGGACCCTCACACATATGCTGTAGTCCCCTGCTTGCAATCCTTGAGGACTTTCTTTGGGAAGACATTATCACGGCCTTTGAGAGATTTTTCGAACTCGATTCGTGAGAAAGATGAAAACTTTAAGGATTAAACTAGAGGGAAAAAGTAAGAAAGTGAAGATTTGAGCTTTAGGGTTCGTGAGTAAAAATGAAGAAGAAGTACTATATATAAAGGAGACGAAATGAGGTATATGAACCGCCAGAAAAGGAAAAATAAAAAAACGCCTTTTCAAAAAATGAATAACTGCCTTTTTGAAAATAGACAACTCTCTTTTCAAAATTTATAACTTCCTTTTTGAAAAAGAATAATTGCTTATAACTAGGAAAGATAACATCAATCAATTTGCGATTAATAAGCAATCATACATTTTCGAGTTTTTTTATTCAAAAGTTAAATTGCTAGAATCGAAATAACTTACAGACGTAACCTTTAGTCTTCTTAGTCTGAGCATCTTCAGACTTTATCCCTAAATCTGAGCTTCTTCAGACTCTAAAATGTTAAGTCTGGAGCGAATAGACTCAAATAAGCTTTTGTTTAGGGGTTTTGTGGATATGTCCGCCAACTGATTCTTTGAGTCAATAAATTGGATAAAGACTTCTCCACTTTGAACATGATCTCTAATAAAATGGTATCGAATCTCTATGTGCTTTGCTCTTGAATGAAGAATAGGATTCTTTGTGAGATTAATTGCACTGGTGTTGTCACATTTGATTTCCGTACTTGAGTCTTTGATTCCAAAGTCTCTTAGTTGTTGTTTTATCCATAAGATTTGAGAGCAACAACTTCCAAAAGCCACATACTCTGCTTCTGCTGTTGAAAGAGCTACAGTATTTTGCTTTCTAGAAAACCAAGATACTGTTCTGTTACCAAGCAGTTGACAAGTGCCAGAAGTGCTTTTCCTATCAACTCTGCAACTTGCTAGATCTACGTCTGAATATCCAAGGAGAGTAAAGTCTCATTCTTTGGGATACCAAAAACCTAACTTAAAGGTTGTTGCAACGTATTTGATGATGCGTTTCGCAACACTTAGATAAGATTCTTTAGGATCTGATTGAAATCTGGCACAAATACAAACACTAAACAAAATGTCAGGTCTAGAAGCAGTAAGATAAAGAAGTGACCTAATGATACTCTTGTACAGCTTCTGGTTAACTTTCTTTCCTCCTTCATCTTTGTCCAGCTTCGAAGAACTTGACATTGGTATATCAGTCTTTTTGCAATTCTTCAAACCAAACTTTTTTGCAAGTTCTTTAGCATATTTTTCTTAGTGAATGAAAATTCCTTTCTTCACTTGTTTTACTTGTAGTCCGAGAAAGAAGGATAGTTCACCTATCATGCTCATCTCGAATTCATCCTGCATAGACTTAGAAAACTTCTTGCACAGGTTTTTGTTAGATGAACCAAATATAATATCATCAACGTAAATTTGAACAAGTAAAAAGTTTTTAACTTCATTTTGAATAAACAAGGTAGTATCTACTTTTCCTTTAACAAAGCCATTTTGAATTAAAAATTTACTTAACTTATTATACCAAGCTCGAGGTGCTTGTTTTAATCCATATAGAGACTTTTTTTCAGTTTGAATACAGAGTCAGGTTTCCTTGAGTCTTCAAAACTAGGAGGTTGTTCCACATAGACTTCTTCTTGGATGAATCTATTTAAAAACGCACTTTTGACGTCCATTTGGAATAACCTGAAATCCTTATAACAAGCAAAAGCAAGTAATAATCTAATTGCTTCTAACCTTGCTACAGGAGCGTAAGTCTCATCATAGTCTATCCCTTCTTCTTGCGTGTATCCTTTGGCCACGAGTCTTGCTTTGTTTCTTATCACTTTTCCTTTTTCGTTTATCTTGTTCCAGAAAACCCATTTAGCTCCAATAATAGATTTACCTTTTGGTTTAGGAGTTAATTCACAAACATCGTTAATGCTGAACTGCTTGAGTTCTTCTTGCATTGCTTCACTCTAGCTTTCATCAGTTAAAGTTTATGCGATGCTTTTGGGTTCGATTTCAGAAATAAGTGTCACAGCACTAGACTCTTCTTGCTTTTTGGATCTGGTATGAATTCCTTCATTAATGTTGCCAATGATGAGCTCTTTGGGATGACTAGACTTATGCTTCTAATTGTTGACCAGTCTGATAGAGTGTTGATCTTCTTCTTCAGTTGAGTCTTCAACATCCGTTCGTTGTATTTCTTCTGGAGTCTGAGCTGCTTCAGGGGAAGTAGACTTTGTAAAGTTTGAAGCAAATTCAGATTCTTCGGTCTGAGTCTAAATCGTTTGATTTTGCAGATGTTCTTGAAATTTGACATTCATTGATTCTTCCACAGACTGAGTCTTCTTGTTGAATACTCAATAGGCTTTGCTAGTGGTTGAATATCCAAGGAAAATACATTTGTCTAATTTTTCTTCAAACTTACCAATTTGATCATTTGCATTTTTCAATATGAAACATTTGCAACAAAAAACATGAAAATAAGAAACAATTGGCTTCTTTTCTTTGAATAACTCATAGGGAGTTTTCTCTAGAATATGCCTTAAGAATACTCTGTTAATAATATAACATGTTGTAGAAACTGCTTTAGCCCAAAAATGAGAAGAAATATTATTCTCAATTAAAAGAGTTCTTGCCATTTCTTGTAAAGATTTATTCTTCCTTTCCACAACTCTATTTTGTTCAGGAGTATAAGGAGAGGAGAACACATGTTGAAAATCAGATTGATCATAGAATTTGGCAAAGTCTTGATTTTCAAACTCACCTTCATGGTCTGTCCGTATATTTGAAATGGCATATCCTTTCTCATTCTGCACATTCTTAGCAAATTTTAACAAATGAGAGAAGGCTTCAAACTTACTTGCTAGAAAGTAAACCAAAGTAAATCGTGAGTAATCATCCACTATTACTAGGCAAAATCTTTTTCCACCAATACTCTGAGTTCTAGTTGGACAAAAAAGATCCATATGTAGAAGCTATAATACACGATTAGTGGAAACTTGATTTATAGATTTAAAAGAATTTCTAACCTGTTTTCCCAATACACATGGTGTGCATATGTCAGTTTTTTGGTATTTTAGGTTGGGCAGTCCACGAACAAGCTTTTTGGAAGCGATTTTGGCAATTTGCTTCATGTTGGTATGGCCAAGCTTTCGATGCCAGAGATTCGCTTCATCTTGTATTGATATCAAGCATTGAGGTCTTTCTGGCTTTACATCCAGAAGATAAATATTTCTTTAACTCGATTGATTCCTTCATAGGTAATATGCAACCTGTCCCAGACTTCTTTCGCTATTTCACAAGATGAAATTCTGTTATATTTAGTAGGAGATAAAGCACAATATAAAGAGTAAATAGCCTTTGTATCAAGGGTTTGTCTCTTGGTTATATCTGCTTGTGTCATCTCGCTAGCATCTGCCACTTCCTTTCCTCTTTCTGAAGTTGATACATTTGTAGGAATAACTCCATTTTCTACCACATCCCATTCAAGGGGATCTTTCGATCTTAGGAAAGCTTTCATCTTGTTCTTCCATACATTGTATTCCTTTCCATCAAAGTAAGGAGGTCTGGTGTTGCTTTGATCTTCAATCGGTCCTGGAGCCAAAATACTAGCTATAGATCTTTAACTCAAAAGTAAGAAACACTTCAATTAATGAGTACACGAGCTCTGATACCAATTGAAAGGGCTAATAGAAGCACCTAGAGGGGGGTGAATAGGTGTAAAAACATATTCTGGAAAATACTATGAAAACTTTTACTTTTAATGTGAGTCTGAATAACAACAGACTTTTGAAACTGAGTCTAAAAGGCAGCAGACTTTGAATGAGAACAGACTTTAGCAGTTAAATAGAGCTACGAACAAAATAAAGAGATTTAGGGAAGAGAATAAGAACACAAGGTTTATAGTGGTTCGGCTTAGACCAAGCCTACCTCCACTCTCCCACACTGACAGCCCACCGGCTGGATTTCACTAAGAACCAAAAGAGATATTACAGTCTCACGTTCTTGATTCCATAGTGTAGAGACTCTACTACACTTCCTCAAGGTCTCACAAGTATTTATCTCTCTTTTGAATACAGTATAAGCTCAGCAAATGAAATAATAAAGAACTAGGAGCTTCAGACTTTATAATTCTTCTATCACGCACACACTTGAATAACTAGAGCGTCGTCCTTATATACTCCTTCATGTCTTCATAACCGTTGGCACCTTCCAAAGGAGTTCTTCCAATCATCCGTTGGATAGAATCAATTATGAAGATCTCAAGTTAATTAAGGAATATGATGATAGCCCACAAATCCTACTCACCCATACAATCAGAATCTAGGTTTCCATAAGTAGAACCTTCCAAGTACACTTCGTCAATCAATGGATCTAAATTACTCGAATACGAATAATAGATTTTAAGATGCTATCTCCAGCCGTGAGATCTTCTTTAGCCATTCGAATCAAATCCTTAAAGATAAACCCATATCTGGATAAGTCTTCTTCAACGGATAAAACTTTTCTTTGTTGGTCTGGAAACTGTCAATGAGGGCAGACTTAAATCTTGAGTCTGGAGGCCTTCAGACTTTGATGATAGAGTCTGCAAGTCTTCGAACTAGACTGATAGAAACGTTTTGTCAACTTCGAAACAAATAGGGAAGTTTTCTCCAACAGAGGCCGCGTGGAGCAGCGGCTAAGAGAGTACGTGGACCTGGCCCAGGTGAGGCCTGCCCCGCCGTAGGAGATGCATAAGCGGTTCCAAATGGAGGAGAAGGTGGACGCTTACCTAGAGGACCGGTGGCATTTCGGCGAGATCAAGGAGATTCACGAGAACTCCAAGTATCTAGTCGCGATGGGGGGTGGGAGTGAGGAGGTGGAGTTTGGACGGTGGGAGTTGAGGTGTCATCATGAGCAAAGTGGCAATGGGGTTTGAAGCTCGCCTTTAGCCAGCTATGAAAAGCAAGTAGAGATGTCTCGTGGCTTCTTTTTATGTTCCATTTCTTCTTGTTGTTGGCGTTGCTTAGTCCGTCGATAGACTAATAGTTGAGAATAGTTTATGTCTGTGGTAGGTTCTCTGTTTAGTAATTGATGTCATTCATGAGATAATTGGATCAATTTAAATCAATTGAGTTGCTACTAAAAGATTCGATAGATTTAATTGGGATAAATTTGGATTATTTCTTTTCAATTTAACCCATTTCTCTTTCAATTAAATAAGATTTCTTTACGACTAGGTCCTCCAAGGACCTAATTGCACACAATTTTGGCCAAGTCTGACCAAACCAATCAAAACCGATTTAGATCAGTCTGACCGACCGCCGACCGGAATGATCTTTTTGGCCATGTTTTGGTGGCGGGGGACCACCATGAGTTAGCCATTCTCTTGGCCAACCACCCCCATTCCCCTCTTGCATGAAATTACAAAAAATGCCTCTAGTAAATCACAAAAATGCCATTGAAGTAGGAAATTATGAAAATATCCTTGATTAATCACTAATCCAAAAAATTAATTTGGACCATTCATTGAGATTTTCATCCTTGCCATCCAATATATCATGTGTTTAATTTTCCTCTAATCATAAGAAAACTTAGGATTTTTTTATTTTAGCTTGGGAGATCAAATCCTAGATCTCATCTTCGAACAAGGTATAAGAGGATTTTCCCCCCAAAAATTAGGAGGGCCCATTATCCAGATTTCCTTCCTCTCTCTTCAACTGCTTTCTCTCTCTCTCTCACACACTCGGTCGACGCTCCTGTCGCCCTATTAGCCGTGCGCCAACTTCCCTCTGGCAAACCACCGGCTTGTTGACCTCCCTCATAGCTCCCCCTCGCCGGTCACAATGCCAGCTGTCGCTAATAATTCATTTCATGGACATTATTCAGCAATGTTCGAACAAGCGTTAGGCTCCAATTTGTCTGTTCTCTCATTGCAGCTTCAAGCAACCGCAGCGACCCACCAAACATGACTCTGGCTAAACTTGCTTGGACCAACAAGACCATCTCATATTTCGTCGTCATCAGGAGAACTATTTCAATCTACTCATACCATATTCTAGTTATTGGTGGAGGTATGATTTGACTTGATTGTGTACTCTACAGCCAATTGTACACAGAACAAGGACTTGTCGTCAAGCATTCTCTCGAGAGCATCACTCTTCCAGAATTCCAGGACAGCAGATCGCGTGAGAGCATTTTCTTTTACTTAGAAGATACGATCAATGCAGAAATGTTACAGCAATAGCGAGGAGAATTTTTGTGAGCTACCGACCCTAATCTAAAAGAAATCATGTAGCCGCACTGTTGCCAATAGTCATCGTTTTTGGTTTGGCCACTAATAGAAATTCCTTTGCAGAGAACCTCAGATTAAGGATGTCACTTTCGCAGAGTTATTCGCAAAACTAGGAGACAATCTTTCTCAGGACCAATTAATGAAGGATGCCGCACACAGGATATTGCTGAACGTGAACTAGACACTCAGCAAATCAAATTCACTTTACTTGGTAAAGAAATTGAACGAATAGACAGAGGAATGACAAGGCTCCACTTGGTCATCAAGCAAACGAAACTAAAGAAATTGGCCATTTGACTGATGCAAAATGCAAGAAAAAGAAGAAGGATCAATGCTCTTGGGAAGGGAAGTTTGAGACAGTCATTTTAGGACATTACAGAGCAAATGCAGAAGCTTCTATTTGGCATTATAACCTGTGCCACATCTTTTAACTCTGTCATGGGACTGTAATTTAGTACATTGGCCCAAACAAATGAGCACACACACATACCAAATCTTCTCGTTCATGTACCCCTCCAAGGCTCCAAAGGGTCAAGACGTGACATCGTGCAACTATGTCGCTATGAGCCTCGCCAAGGCATGATTTTGGCAATGGAGTTCCCCATAAGGTTAGTTTCCAACCATTCGAGCTACTTGTGAATGTCCTCCATTGCTTGCCTTGAGATATACAACCGGCCAATTGTTCCTCCGAGAGGTTTAAGGAGACAAGATGAGGTGGACGCGGCTGCTGAGGACTTTCTGAGGGTTCAAATAATCAGAAAATCAAAATGTGGGCCCGAAAACACGAATTCCTGCAACGTTCAATAAATAGGCGATAACTTTTGATAAAAAAAGTTACAGGGCCATAATACCATTTAGAAAACCTCGTTCCGAACGTTATGTTGCCTAGACCAAGAACCTGTGTGTCGGTGTTTCTGCCCTCAAAATTCACCGTTTTCATGAGTTTGAGGCCAGTTTTCTTGTATTTGGTCTATTTTATGCATTCTTTCGGTCCATTTATTTATTTTCCAAATTTCTTTGCTGCTTAGTTTTTTTCTCCTTTTTTTTCACTTAGGATTTTGAAAGTACTTGTTTGATCTTTGGGAATTATCATTTAGCCTTCATCGTTACATAAGACAGTTAGGTTGTCTTGTATAGGAGATGCAATTTCAGGTCCTTTGGGTCTGATGACTTGGTCTTGGACTCTTTATCTATCAGGGCGACGACTGACAATCGATGGTCAACAACTATCGACGAAACGTGAAGAGTGGATTTTGAATTTCATATTCTGCTACATAGAACTGATGGAGGTAATTTTACACGATCGATTCAACATGGATCACCAAGTACACCAAGGAAAACAGCAAATTTTCCGGTCCAATATAACATACAAACGTGAACATGATTTGATGACCAGAAGCTTGCGACTTGGTCATTATGATTCAGAAATTAGATGGATTCAGAGGATTAAAACATACACTAAGATAGATCTAGTTCCAATTAAAAGGATGGAATTAGCCATGCTCTCATTTATTGCTGTCTAGCCCTAGACAGGAAACACTAAGACTGCGTTTGGTAATGCTCCTGGGAATAAGTGTTTCTATTCTTTTGTTCCCTGTAACAGAAATGGAATAGAAATGCGTCTGGTAATTTTTTAATTCCCAGGAGCAATTGGTTCCCGGCAATAAATTTGAAACTGAAACAAAAAAACAAAAAACAAAATTGTTTCTTGTTCCCAAGAACAACTCAAGAAACAAGTTTTTCTTCCCTTTTTTTTTTCTTTCTTTTTTTCTTCATTTCTTCTTCCCCAGCTAGTCGCCGGCTTTGGCAATGGTCCGCGACCGGCCAGACGAGGCAAGGCATCCTCACTAGAAACTCGCCGGCCCCCAGCGAGGTCGCCTCAAGTTCGCCAACCATCAACGATGCCCCCTCGAGCCTCACCATGGCTAGGTGAGGCCCCCCACACCTCATCATGGTTGAGTGAGGCTCAGCCTCGCTAGGCTCAACCTCGCCTAAATCTAGCGGGGCGAGCCTCGCCTAACCACCACAAGACCAGGGTCGCTCAGTGGCGTCTCTGACCTTGCGGTGGTCACGCAAGGCCCGGCCTCGCAGATCTAGCATAGCTAAGGCGAGGCTAAGCCTTGGCCGGCCATGGTGAGGCTTGATCTCGCCTAGATTTGCGAGGCCGAGCCTCACCTTGACCTCACCCGACCACCACGAGGTCATTTTCGCCCACCTCGCCTCCCCAAGCCATGGCGAGCCTCAAGGGGATCTTGCCAGTGGCCGGTGAGGCTCCCCCAAGGCTGACAACCGGCTAGAGGAAGGAGAAGAAAAAAGAAAAAAGTAATAAAGTTATTAATAAATTAAAAGAAATTCTAAGTTATAAAAATATTTGGAGTCGTATCAAATGTAATATGTTCTGGGAAAAGAAATTTTATATAATTACCAAATATCTTTAAATACTTAGAAATTGTTTCCGAAAGCAGAAATAGAAAAAAATGTTTATGAAAAGAAATTATTTTTAAGAACAGAAACGTCACCAAACGCAGCCTAAGCCGACACACTCCTTGATGAATTTCTAGGCACCAAATATGATAGAAAATGTCAAAGATTTTTGCGCGATGCCTCACTACACTAAATCTCATATTCCCTTGGCCAATTTATAGTTACTTGAGACTGCCTTCCTTGAATAAGTCGAATTAAACTTCATTATCCTTCAAAACTCCATGAAAATTTTAAATTGAACCGAATCCAGCTCCATCATACCATGTGATCATTTAGTACAGTAATCTAATGTGAGGAAATCTGGCTGAATGTTTAAAATGTGCCATTTGTGAATATGTTTTGCTGTCTATTTTAGAGCAGGGAATGAGCCATTTCAGATTTCATTTTAGTAAGATGCAGCTTGTTCATGTTGTCAAGCCACAAGCTGGCATGCTTGGCCAACCTGAACTAGATAAATTACGTAATCGACCATTGCATCCTCAAGTCTCAATTATCGATTATATATGTTTAAATAGTTATACTAGAGATGTTTACACAATAAAAAGTATCCAGAATATTAGTTTCTAGAGTGATTAAGATTAAGTAACTTTCCGATACTAACTCACGTGAAATAGGTATATTAAAGGTATTGGTTCACTTTTTGTTAAGTCATTATGTCCCCTCCGCAAGAAGCGGGCCTCATTCTAGTTACAATGTTGGATTTTTATGTGTTAATTTGAATTAATTAACGTCAAATGAAAGTCCATTTTACAAGCTGACAAAACCATTAATTTTAATAAGAGCGAGGCACGACTTTTACATTTTAAGTTTTACTTTGTTCAGTTATCACGGTGCATGCACCTTAAAATAGCTCAACTCATAAAGAATTTCTAAGAAAATACGTTGTTGACTTTTGCTAGATGAGAATTACTTTTAAAAAGTTAGTTTAATCCTCCACTTTAGTAGGAAATATTGGACCGATGCTGAATCAAGTTTTTAATTTTCTTCAAGTGATGGTTATATAGATGGTTAGATCAACTCCACTACCTTGCCGCTTACTTGACAATTACATCGACTCTATTACATTGATAGTTACTTGATTGTTTCATCAACTCCTCTAACTTGATGGTTACATCGACTCCACTAGCTTGATGATTGTCTCAACTCTATTACCTTGACGGCTGTGTCAACTTAGTCATGGTATGTTGACCATTTCCATCAATCAGAATTGGGTCTTCTTGTCGACCGACTGCATCTCACCGACTAAATATTCCCAGTATGTGGCGATTTTCCACTAATCATCATTCTAGTAAGCCCTTGTTGATCAATTTCATAAGAGAGTTGGTCAATTTAAAATGTTGGTTACTTACATAAAAAGTTGGTAATTTGTACAAATGATTAAAGTGGGTAAATTCTTATGGTTGTTGGCAACTTACCAACAGCTTAACGAGATAAAAAAGTAACATGTCGATTTTTTAACCAGTCATTCTCAATACTTACCAGCATTCCTTGAATGCAACTACCACTTAGAATTGTCCCATAAAAATTGATTGCTGTTAGTGTTTCTAGGAACGAAAATAAAACCCTATTGCGCTATAAATTCCAAAGCGAATGGACATCCAATGGTAACCTAAATCCCGATCACACACCAAAAGCCGTGCTTGCTTCTGACGGCATTAGATAATAGCTTATTATTCAGCTTTCATCTGAATTTACACAAACCGTTGCAGCGGGGACAACAATAGGGTCGATTTAAGTGCTGTTCCAATAGTTTGCTGAATCAGATCGTTAGTAATAACATACTTACGGGATCTAGATGCAGCAATGAAGATAGTAAGTGTTCAATAGCCATGTTGTGAAAGTCTCTGTTCATTTTAAAATCTTTGCCGATTGACTTGTTCCCGGACAAATTGCAGTCAATTGAAGTTCAATCAAATCTCCAGCTGATGTTAATTAGAACACTTTTCATGCGTGAAGTCAAGCAATTACTCCTGGAGTGGCCCGGACGGGAGAGAAAAGGCAAAGTGTGTTATTTTCCATATTTCTTTAGAGATATGTTTTTCCTTTGTGTCTTATTTTGTCAGCAAATGCATAAATGTCGCAATAGAGCTAAAAGTACACGAAACTTTAGAAAAGGAAGACCTGAGGGCAGAAGTATAATGGCAGAAGCACAAGGGCTTGATATGTCATTATGCATTTGATTTATCAACGATGCCATAAACCTTTATATGTGCACAATCCAAATTACAGGACGGGATCCTCTGTGAAAACTTTCCCATTCGATAACTTTATATGTTTGCGTTCCATCAATAAAATTTATGCATACAGCTAACCAAGGATTTGAAAGTCCTATAGATGAAGAATATTAGATTTGACGTTGCCTATATGGACGAGAATACGTTTAAGTAATAAGAGGGCCAAAATAATAAGCATATGATATGTCCCATGGCAGTTCAGACTTATTCTTCATCTTATAATGCAAAGAATCAGCGGTCCATGTTCTCGTCTTTGATAAAATCTACGAGCATTCCTCCCCGACTTCTTTCTCATTTTCGTTCCTTTTATTTCAATCGATCCCACAAGCTATTCGAGTTTTCAAGATTCAAGAACAATGAATCCGGGAGAGGCTCCAACTATCCACACTCATGACCCATCGATATGTTTCTCCACTCAAACCAGCCTCCATGCTCTGTTTCATTTTCCAAAAGGATGATTACCAGTGGCATATCTCGTGAAATATTTGCACACGTCTCTGGCAATAGATCTACATAATTTAGAATTCCCAAAAAACGAGTCGCTCTTCAACGCATTGAATTGTCTTTTCAGAGGTCTGTTGAGCCAATTCTCTTAGAGGTCAAAAGATCCAAGGGATGTCAAATCCGCTTGCTCTCAATGATTTCTTCTGGTGAACTTGTTTAAAGAGAAGTCTAGCTATTCGAGATCAGTCATATAGCCTGTAAGATTGTTGTCAGACAAGTTTAGCCCTCTGAGTGACTTCAGGTTTCCAATATGATTGCTCAATGCGTTGATACTTGTGAATACAGTCTCCAATAGTGTTTCTTGTCCTTTTATGTGATACTTGTGAATATAGTTCTCCAATTATATCTCTTGTCCTTTTATAGTCACCATGACTATATCTTTGTAACCACAGTGTCACGATCTCCCATTTTGGCGCCCGCGGGTGTGCGGAGACTAATGGCTTACTAAGTTTTAGGTTTAGCATAGACTCTCCCAAACCCACCAATTTACTACTTATGGTTCAAGGTTATTATTTATGATTTGAGTTTTTAATCTACAAGTCAATTTCATTTAAGAGTTGCTACTAATTAATTTAAGGTGGATCAATTAAAAAACTAAATAAAATATTCAGAGAAATATTTAACTCATGCGCAACTAGAAAAATTAAGATTGAGGATTTGATTACACTAATTAATCAATTTATACTCTTTCGATATCTTTTCTTGTTAAACCCTAAGATTTAGATTCTCTTTATTTTTCATGCATTAAAAAAGATACTAAAAAATACATTTTAGGCTTTTCCTAATTTCAGAAATATATAAAGGATTTTTCCTTGAGAAAAATGCTCAAAATCAATTTTAGGCCTTTCCCTGAAAAAGAGATTTTTTTATTATATTTTTTTATTTTTTAATTAAAAATATTTAAAAAAATATAATATAATAATATAATAAACTGGCCCGGGTTGGTCAGATCCGGGCGCCGGCCCGATTAGGGTCTGGGCCGATTGACCCGGGTCTCGCGCGCACCCCCTTCTTGTGCTCCCTCTCTTTTTGTCTTTTTCTTTATTTTGTCCTTTCTCAATCTCCCTCTCTCTCTCTCTCTTTCTCTCTTGCATGCCAACAGACTAAAGAGAGGGCTAGGCCTCACCAAAATCACAGGAAATCCATACAAGCTTGGTTCGGGCATTTTAGCTAACACATGGAGGGCGTTGGCTAAAGGGAAGCTTTAGACTTGCTCGGCACGCGAACTCGGACCAAAATCAACAACGACGGACCATCAAAACTTGACTTCAACATGGGACGATTCATTTACGTCCAATATAAATATGAGAGTCAGCAACCTTCGGCCATAAACGATGGACACAAACGGGTGCCTAACTCGAGCACTTCAGCAAACAATTATTATTCGCAAACCAAGGAGTGAAAAAGGGGGACGACCGAGCCCGAGCTCGAGCAGGGACTCACAGCGATCAACATGCTAAGCCCCGAGACCACAGTACGTAGACAAATGAAGCAGGAAACTTGCACGAACCGGACAATCTCTGCCCGATCCGGCGAGCCCGAAACAGGGCATGGGCACAAAAAAGAATATAAAGAAAAAAAAACGGTCTGCCGAGAGTCCCTCCCCAGCTCGCGGGGTCGGACGGCGGACGAGCTCGAAAGATCGGGCTACGTCTGTCCGCCTTGCGAGCCGGGATCCTTGGAAGCCGATCCCGAATCGGAAAAAACCAAGACCGACCGAGCGGGGACCTACCGTGGCTTCAAAGTGGACAAGGAGCGGCGGCGGATCGTCGGTTTTGGCTCGGAAGTGACGGCCAACGGCGGCCCTCTCAATTGCGTTCTCTCTCTTTCACAGCCGGATCTCTCTCAGATCTCACTTACTCTTTCTCTTCAACTTCCTTGGCCTCCTCCTCAACCGAGTTCGCGAAAGGCCTATTTATAGGCTGGGGGGTCCGGTCGACGGAGGAGCTTCGGCCGCCGGTCCTCCGCGTGCCGACGGGCCCTGCTTCGGCCGAACCGGTGTCCCATTCCCTCTTCTCCGCGAAGGCCTGCTCGGCATTGAAGACGGGCATTGAGGGCGTCCGCCCAGACGTCCCTTCCGTCCGGGTTTCTCGCCGGATTTCGGGCTGCTCCGATCGGCGGTATTAGTGGCGCCTGCAAGATGTCGCCGGCTACTCTACTTTGCCTCGGTGGTAGGCGGCGCGCGTGAGTCGCAGGGACGGAGAAGGAAGGAGGAAGGAGGGAGAAAGGAGAGAGGCACGCGGGCCGGGCTGGGGAAAAGAGAGAGGCCAGACGGGCCTGGCCCGTGCAAAGGAAGGAGTAGAGGGGCCTGGGGTCAGGCCCAGCCCTCTGAGCCCGATTCTGCTTTTTTTTTTTTAAATTATATTTATATGGAAATAAGGTAAACTAATGGAAAATGCAATAAAAAAACTTACTAATGGAAAATGCAATAAAAAAACTTAGTAAAAGCATATAATATTAATACCTAGGTGATGCGAAAGTCATTTGTGGTAAGGCCAAATCGGTCTCTAATTTTCTATGAAATTTAAATCTAAATATTTTTTAAAAAATAGGTGTCCACACATAGCCTCCCATAAACCTGCAGCTTGCCCCATCCTTTATTTTGATTTATCATGGCTGTTAGATTTATAATATATTGTGGTTAAACAGGTTGATAATGTACAATTCAGAAAATGGAGGAGTTGCTCTAGGACTACCCATGAAGCCATGGAACATGTTAGACCTCAAAACAAGAACTTGTAGCTTGGGAAGGGTTCCCTACCAATCAAGGAACATATCCTCCATTCTATTATTGCTGAGATTCAAAACTTCAAAATTTTCACAATGTAGTAAGGATCATGGCAATGTCCCTTCAAATGGATTCTGATTGAAGTCAAGAGTCCTTAAGTTGCGGTCATCAACAAATTTTCCAGGGATCACACTCTGAATCATGTTCATTTGGAGGCTGAGCACTGAGAGATTTTTGCTAAACCTTAGGCAAGTTGCCCATCAAACTATCGTTGGACAAATTAAGGACTCTGAGCTTAGTGGCATTGTATAACCGTGGTGAAATGTTTCCGCTAATCTTCTTATTTTCAATGGCATAGAATAGAGTCGTGGGTGGTGAAATTGAAAGAGGACCTTCAAATTCATTGTTGGATACCACCCGCAAATTTAACCATTGGAGAAAATATTCTTTGGGTCATTGAACCCCCAAATTATTGTTAGATATGGAAAAACTATAACGTGTGGAGGGAAGAAATGGAGCAGTTTTTTTTTTTTTTTTGGTCAAATGAAATGGAGCAATTGGAGGACCGATTTGGCCATGTAATCCATTGAACTGGAGATCAATGCTCCCTAAAGAGGGTGCTTCTACCAACCACTTCGGAAAAGTATTATTAATTTTGTTGTAACTGATGTTTAAATTAAACTGTTGGGATCGTCTGATCCCCAGAAAACCGGATTCGGCACTTAAACCGAACCCCTAAATCATATGCGGAAGATAAGCCCGGGAATGTCACGTATCACCGATCCTAAAGCACACCACGGATTCGAGCGTACCTTGTTGGCCACAGATTAGACACCGATGCCGCAAAGAGGAAGAGAATTTTGGTCCCGTTCGATCCGATGTCGAAGATTCGCCGTTTTAGGGATGACGGAGTTGCTTCTTCGTCTTGGAGAGAGAGAGAGAGCTTCTTGGGAGAGAAATATAAACGTACTAAATGCGAAAAGGTGCGTTCATTCTCTTTCTCATCCCTTTTATAGGTTCCCTTTTCCACGGGCCTAATTCCCGTGGGCCGGGCCCTTAGGCCCATCGTGGCCGGGCCGACTTAGGCCCATGATTAAATCCTTCATCTCCCACTCGCACATGGTGGTTCAAAAAACCAGCATGGGCGGATAGGCCCAACTTAGGCCCATCAACTGAAAATCTCTCTTTTCCTCTTTCAACATTCATACCGGTGAATAATCCGTGCGACCAGTATACTTTGAGAGCTCGTTGCTATACATCTGTTAGGAATATATGGCAGCTCATATTGGGCATCATTTTCCGAGTAAAGTTAGTATGCAGTACCCTAGATCGATCGATCACATTTATATATCTCTTAATCTCATTTGAACAATGATATATATATTGTATTCACAATTATGATTATCCCAAATACAGTCATAATTGGTCGACCTGTGAATACAAAACCACAATGTGATTCTACAAATCCGATCTTCCTCTTTCCTTCAAACTCTCAATTTCAGTTTAACTTGCTTTTCTAGAAATGTCCTATTAGATCGAATCATCTCATGACCATTGGCAATATTCTAAGATAGCAAACACTAAATAGAAATCTTGAGAATAAGTAAGAGTCATGAGGGCACTAAAAAAAATGAGGAACTCTATTCCTCAAGAGTCTCACACGTCATAAAAGTTGAAATCATAACTTTTGCCACTCTTATAGGTCGTCTCATGCATACGTAGTATGAAATACGTATTACGGTATTAACTCCTTTCCCATGGAGCGTATGTCTACACAATCAATACCGTACAGATGATAGTTCAGACATACCCAATGTCTAACTTGAGTTCACGTATTTACTCATTCACAAAAAATCGTCAGAACTCACATCTGACATCTTAGATAGATAAAGTAAAATGTGTGGGTTATTTTACTTTCGGACATCGTAAGCATTATGTCCTCATCTTAACACTCAGTTAAGGCGACATATTTATTTTAAGCTTGAGCTCTCGATTATCACCTAGATAATAAGCTTAAAAACAGTCTCATCTCTATCTATCACATAGTAAATAGAGGCGATTACCCGTGTGAGTGGGCTAATCTCTTATCTGTCCGACATACTTTCTCAACATAATATAATGCACTAAGCATTAAGATGCATAAAGATCAAACAAAGACTCATAGGCATTAATAATAAAACAACATTAGTTCATACATGTGAACAACTCAGGGAAAATACAATCCAGTACATTAGACTCTATGCAATCCTAGAGATTTTACATGACCACAAAACACATCTCTAGGTATTGGCTTTGTCATAGGATCTGCTACCATTCTATGCGTAGATATGTACTGCAAGTTCACATCCTTTCGTGCAACCATATCTTTTACAAAGTTATACTTGGTATCTATATGTTTGGTTTTACCATGATATTTTGGATCTTTAGTGTATGCTATAGCTGCTTGGCTATCACAGTTAACCAATAACGGATGTGCAGCTTTCTCAATAACACCTAAATGATCCAAAAATCTCTTAAGCCAAACTCCTTCTTGCACCGCTGCTGATAATGCCATGAACTCAGCTTCCATCGTGGATAAGGCTATACACGTTTGCTTCTTACTGCTCCAACATATGGTGCCAGTATTCAATAAGGAAACAAACCTAGAGGTAGATTTCCTTTCGTCTAAACCTCCTCCCTAATCAATTTCAGAATAGCCTTTGAGTTGCAGATCCTTTCCTTGATAACTCATCGTATAATCAGCAGTTCCCTTTAGATACCTCAGTATTCCCTTAACGGCTTTCCAATGTGCTGGACCTGGATTAGATTGGTATCTACTCACCATTCCAACTGCAAAACATATATCGGGTCTTGTACACTTCATAGCGTACATCAAGCTCCCAATTGCACTAGCATAAGGAACATGTTTCATTTGTTCCTTTTCTTGTGGAGTCCTCGGACACAGTTTATGGCTCAATCCTTCACCTTTTGCAATAGGAGTGTCTATGAATTTACAATCTTACATACGAAATCGTTCAAGAACTTTATTTATATATGTTTCTTGCGAAAGAGACAACGATCTCTTCAAACGATCTCTTGAAATCTTAACTCCAAGAATGTATGCAGCCTCATCCATATCCTTCATCTCAAAGTTGGAAGACAACCAACTCTTGACAGTATGAACAAACTCCATATTGCTTCCGGCAATCAGTATATCATCAACATATAATGATATGATCACTAATTGATCCTTGGATCTTTTGATATATACACAATGATCCTCATCAATCATTGTAAAATCATACGCCATTATGGCATTATGAAAACGTATATACCATTTTCTCGATGACTGCTTAAGGCCGTATATCGATTTCAAAAGTCGACATACCTTTTCTTCTTGGCCTTTCACTATGAAACCAGTTTTGTTCCATGTAGATTTCTTCCTCTAATTCTCCATTGAGGAAAGCAGTCTTTACATCCATCTGATGTAACTCAAGATCCATACTAGATACTATTGCCGAATAATGCAAATCGAGGTAAATCTCACTACGGGGAGAAAACGTATCTTCATAATCAATTCCTTCCGTTGATTATACCCATTCGCAACAAGGCGAGCCTTATGCCTTTCTATCGAGCCATCAGCCTTTCGCTTTATTTTGAGAACCCACTTGTTCCCAATAGCTCTGCGTCCTTTTGGAAGATCAACCAGTTCCCAGACTTGGTTTGATTTCATTGACTCCATTTCCTCTTCCATTGCATGAATCCATTTTTCCTTACTAGGGCAATTCGAGCCTCATTAATATTTCTAGGCTCATCCTCATCTTGTGGAGCAATCATAAAAGTTTTCCCTTCAATGTCAAAACGTCGACGGGGAATACTTTGGCGACTTGTTCGCCGTATGGGAGTTTGTACACTTTGCACATCATTCCCCATTATGCTCCCATGGGATTAGATAATGATGATGTCGTCTCATTATGTGGTTGCAATTGAGAATGAGTTGAATTCAATTCATCACTTCTCATATTACTCCCACTTGGACGAACTCCACCAAGATCATTATCTTGATCCAAGGTTTCAAATAGGGAGTTGTTTTCCCCTATTTCGTCCATTCTTAGGAAATTCATCATCTAAGAATGTGACATTCCGTGATTCAAATTCAGTTATACTCCCACTTTCCTGCTCACCTATGAACACATACCCTTTTGAGTGTTCTGAGTATCTTATGAAAATACTCTTCTTTCCTCTGGGACCCAATTTCCCAAACTTATGAGAGGACTCATGTGTATAGGCAGCACAACCCCATGGCTTAAGAAAACTTAAGTCCGATTTTCTACCTGTCCATAACTCATATGGAGTAGAAGTAACTGATTTGGAAGGCACTTGATTAAGTATATAGGCAGCAGTTAACAACGCATTACTCCAAAAGGTGATAGGTAAGTTAGCATGCGCCATCATGGACCTAACCATTTCCAGTAGGGTTCTGTTTCTTCTCTCTGCAACACCATTTTGTTGAGGAGTATATGAAATAGACAATTGTCTTTCTATTCCTTTTTCATCACATAATTTTCTGAACTCATCAGATAAATATTCTCGACCTCGATCGGATCTCAATACTTTTATTTTCTTGTCTAATTGATTCTCTACTAGGTTCATAAACCTTTTGAAACAACTTATTGCTTCAAATTTGTGAGAAATCAAATAGACATATCCGAATCGAGTATAATCATCTATAAAAGTGATGAAATAAATAGCCCCATGCCTTCCTCTCACATTCATTGGACCACAGACATCAGAATGGATTAAATGCAGAGGGAATTAAGCTCTTTTACTTTTTCCAAATGATTTCCTTGTTGTTTTCCCTTCCAGGCAATGCTTACATATGGGCAAATCGACTTTTTCAATGTTGCCTAACAAGCCCTCTTTGGCTAGTCTATTCATACGTTGTTGGCCAATGTGACCAAGTCTAGCATGCCATACATTCACATCATTATCATATGTATTGGGAGATGTGAGAAGGGAATGTGAGAATGGAATAACAAACATTTGCATTAACATAATCAATATCCAATACAATGAAACCATCCAGAAAATAACCATGACCATAGTAGTTTGTATCCAAATACAAATCTACACCTCTATTATGGAAGTTCACATTAAAACCTAATTTAACCAACACTAAAACAGACACTAAATTCCGACAAATCTCCGGAGCATACAACACATCATGAAGGAACAAAGTGCGTCCATCACGCATATTCAATTGGCATGTGCCAATTCCTTTCACTTCAGCTCTGAAGTTGTTTCCGACATAGATCTACTTAGTTCCAGTAGGTACTCGTCGGAATTCCACGAAGGATCCTCTATCCTTCGCCACATGGTCTGTCGCTCCTGAATCCACAGTCCACAGAGGATTAGATTTAGTCAAGAATACAGAACTTGACACATATGCAAAGTTCCCAATTGTACCAAAGGTGTGTACCTTCTTTGGCTCATGACAATTGCGGGCATAGTGACCCTTCTGGTCACAGTTGTAACACTTCACCCTTGAGATATTCTTCACATGAAGACGTTTTCCTCTATTTTGTTGGTTAATTTTTTGTTTCTTGCAAGAAGGACTTGATCCCTTGCATTTCCACATATTGAACGAATCAATGCGCTTGCGCTTAGAGCATGAAGCCCCTTATGAGCTTAAAGCAACATAGAAAATATCTGTTTCTTGCTCTAATGACTTGAGGCGATGATCAGCTAGCTCAAGGTGGCACACAACATCCTCTAGATCTTCCATAACATGGTCAAGAGCTATTAGTGCCTTTTGCTTTTCCAGCACATATTGAATTTTCATTTGCCAAATTTCATAGTTGTCACCATTAAGCTTTTCACCTTTGTTCAGCTCGGCAACTATGCTCTTTGTGGCTGAAGTCATTGATCTGAACACATCAGACATACATGCACGAGTTATTAATGCCTATCACTTATGCATCTATTTTTGCACAAAACCCATCATATTAATTAATAATTTTAAGTAAGGTTTTAGAATCAAAAGGTCACTATGTTTCCAATCATCCTCCAAAAATCCTAACTTAAAACTATCATTAATATGATTGTCATATGTAAAATCAATTCTATGAAGCTACAAAAACTTCTATTACTACCCACTGACTAACTACCCACAAGAACCAAAGAATCACGAGAAAAGCAGCGAGATAATTGACATACAATATAATAATAATGCTTTCACACAATATTGCTAACAAATAGGTTGTTATATCAACAACAATCAGGTAGTTAACTTTACATAAGATGTTCACCAAGAACATTAAATAAAGACAAGCCATAACATCTATAAACGAGGCATCATACAACTAATAGGGAAAGCAGCTACATGGTCCAATTTCTTTTTCTTTTTCTCTGTAAAATTTTCTGGCATTTTTGACAACCACGGAAAAACAGACGGATATCCCTTAGGATTTCTCCTACGCACATTCGCCCCGGCCCAATCGAAGTCATTCCTTGGGTCGCAGTCTTTGTGGCTCCTACCCGATGATATTCATCTACGAATGTCATTACTAGCTCCTTATAGCTAGTAAATCCTTTGACCTCCCGTAGGCGATTCAACACTCCTTGCCATCCTTGTGGAAGAGTGTTCATAAAGAATCGCATCATCTGAATATCTCGCATGGGATAACCGTTCCAAATGACTTCCTGAATTTTGTTGTTGACCTCTATAACATGATCAATTATGTCGTCACTCTCCCACCGATAACCATTCAAATCGGCTATCAACCTTGTAAGCCTTTCCTTTTGTTCATCTGATATTGTGCGCACAGATGCGTGCGGCTTACGGGGAGGCATTGTACCCGCAACAAATGCAGAACAAAAAAATGGATTACATATAATCCACATAAACATAATTGAAAAAAAGAAACATATTTTTTATTTTATTTTATTTTTTTTCGGGTCAACGATCAACGGCCGGTCAACGGTCAACGGCCGGTCAACGGTCGGTCAACGGTCGCGGTCAACGGTCAGGTCGTCGGACCGGTCGGACCGGTAGGGCGGTTGGACCGGTCGAGCCGGTCGGACCGGTCGCCGGGTCGGACGGACTGACCGCACGTGCCGCGCGCGTGCGTGGGCCGACGTCACGCGAGACGTCGGCCCGCACGTGCCGCGCATGTGCCGGGCGGGTCGGGTCGGGTCGCCGGGGGGTGACCGTCCGGCCAAACGAACCGTGCGACGTCGGCATGATGACCTCACCCGGCGGTTACCGACCGTTGGGTGACGTCATGCGACGTCACCACGCGTCGGTCCGTGGACCGCGCGTGCCGGTTCGCCCGCCCGGCGGTTCGCAGCGCCGGTTCGTCATCGGCGCGCGTGTGCCGCACGCGCTGGACGAACCGCGCGTCTCGGGGCGCAGGCGCGCCCACGCGCAGCCGCCTTCGGCCACACGTGTGGGCGCGTGCAGTGTCCCCCGGCGGCGTGCGACGTGTCGCCGGACTCGTCTCGACGTCGCCTTCCTCCCTATGCATTCAGATTTTGATTTCGACTTACGAAAAGTCAGAAAAAATGGCGAACAACGCTCGGGTGTCGGGATTTGTCGCCCCGATCCGTACGGCCGAAATGCTTTGTGCGAAAAACAATCATAAACAGTAAATTGATCGGGAAAAACGTGAACTAACGCTCTGATACCAATGTTGGGATCGTCTGATCCCCAGAAAACCAGATTCGGCACTTAAACCGAACCCCTAAATGATATGCGGAAGATAAGCCCGGGAATGTCACGTATCACCGATCGTAAAGCACACCACGGATTCGAGCGTACCTTGTTGGCCACAGATTAGACACCGATGCCGCAAAGAGGAAGAGAATTTTGGTCCCGTTCGATCCGATGTCGAAGATTCGCCGTTTTAGGGATGACGGAGTCGCTTCTTCGTCTTGGAGAGAGAGAGAGCTTCTTGGGAGAGAAATATGAACGTACTAAATGCGAAAAGGTGCGTTCATTCTCTTTCTCATCCCTTTTATAGGTTCCCTTTTCCATGGGCCTAATTCCCGTGAGCCGGGCCCTTAGGCCCATCGTGGCCGGGCCGACTTAGGCCCATGATTAAATCCTTCATAAACAATAATGTACAGTTGTCTGAGACCACGGTAATGTCCCTTCAAATTTATTGGCACTCAACTCAAGTCTAGTTTAGAGAGGTTGGTTAATTTCCCAAACATTGTGGTATAGAGCCAGAGAGATTGTTATGAACCAAGTATAGATTATCAAGGGAGTTCAATTAGCCAATGGAAGATGGAGTCTCTCTGCTAAAGCTGTTTTTGGTGGCACAGAAGATGAGTATAAGGAATGGTGGAATTGGAAGCAAACCCTGGAATAAGTTGTCACTACAGTCAACAGCGATCAACTGTTTACAGAGAAATTATTCTATACCTCCCTCAATAAAGTTATAGAAATATCAAGCTACTATAGTACCTTTCACTAAATCCCAAGAGCATCTCGGTATCTGACCACATCTCTTAGCTTTTATGAAGAGTTAAAAAAATAAAATAAAATGGAAACCTGGTCAAGTTGAAGTAAGCCAATGCCAAAGTCTCAAGTTCTTGACGTGTATGAATGCTACTGTTGTAAGCTAGATTTAACTCTACTGTAAGCTTTAGGACTTGCAGATTTTTCAATGTTGAGAAGATCTTGAAGTCTAAATGTACTAGTCGTTTAAGCTTTCCAACGAATGACGGTATGTGTCCAATTAATTTATTGCCTAAAAGATCCGACGTGGTTAATTTTGTTAAGTTCACAAGCTATGAAGAAGTCGATCCTCTACAATATGCAATTATTGAGAAATAGAGTTTTTAGATTCTTTAATTCACCGATTGAATGGCGTATTTTGCCTTACATGCTTTGTATACAAGAGGTTAAGGACTCAAGAGATCCACTCCAATTAGACTTCACAAAAGAAACTGTGATATGATTGAACTTCAAATTGAGATCAAGGAGGTTTGGTGAGTGGAAAATGTTTGGCGGAAGTTCCCCTTGAAATGGCAAATCTATGCAATGAAAAAGGTGAAGGAGGATGATAAATTCAGGAAGGAACTAGGCGAAAGACTAGACAAGCTGTCAAATTATAAACAAGCATTTTGCAATCAATATTTTCTATCTCGATCGTGTGTCTCATACATACCATTTAAGTTTAAAGAAAGATCGAGTAAAACAAGTTTTGAAAGGTAAGAAATTTCAATAAGAACCAGACTGAAAAATTCGAGCAAGAGAAACTCAAGTGCGTCAATTTAGCAAACACAGTGTGGGTACATATCATTCTTAATAGCAAGGTTGGGGCTATGAGGACAGAATGGGGAGTGCCCTAGAGACAGCTGAATGAATGATTGAGGCCGATAACATTACTAGTTCCATTATTACTTGTAGTCGTCTTTGGATCATAGTGTGGGCACATGTCAATCTTAATGGTAAGAGAATTGCAAAATTGAAGTAAGGTATTACTTTGGACAGGATGGCATAGTTGTGCTGTTTTGAAAGGAAGGTATAATAATAACTGCGCAGAATTGAAAAAGCCACCAAAAACCCCAAACTTTGCCACTGTAACGCATTTATCCTAAACTATTTTTTGTGACACTAAAAACCCCAAACTTATACCTATGTGACATATTTATCTCAAAATTTATACCCGCGTGATATATTTACTCCAAAATTTTGGTGTCACATAAAAAAGCTTGGGATTTTTTGTATCACAGAAAAACTTTGGGATAAATATACTATACAGATAAAAGTTTGAAATTTTTTTTGTCACATAAAAAAGTTTGAGGTAAATGTATGGCACAAATATAAATTTTAGATTCTTGATGTAACAGAAAATGGTTTAGGATTAATATGTCATAATGAGCAAAGTTTAAGATTTTTGATAACCTTTACCTTGGCAAAATTGGAAAAGAAAAGACACAAGGTCTAGTAGGATTCCATGTTATTTGCTCCGGCACAATTGCTCAAGGACAGTGGTGCATTCAATTATACGTGCTAAGAAGTCAAAGGTCTAATTGAAATGACATTAGTGGACAAATAAAAGACCAGTCTTCACTTCTAATCCTTCATGGACAAACAGAAGCTACGCACAGGGAAAGATGGAAAGTTATATGTAGAGGTCCTTGGCAGTTGCTTCACTTTTTTATTTTTTTTTTCTGTTAGAGTTGTGTGCTTGGTAGATCTCATAATTCATCTTCTCAATTCAACTAATAGACAATCGCAAACCGGGTCTGGTGAAACTTTTATTCATTGAATCTACGTTGCATTGTTTAAAGAGACGATATGCTTTGCACAATTTAAAGAGATAACTCCTGAAACAATTTCATTGTCCATGGTATTTGATGGCCTTTTGCTTTAGCTTCTTCATCCACTCAACTGCTCTTCTCTCTAGCATTCTCACACCTCAAGTTAGCCATTTGGGCCTTCCTGTTTCAAATGCAATATATGCTATGGAAACCCCAATTACAATTCCAGATGCATAACCTATCCACATTGCTTTTTGTTCAAACCACCTCTCATGCTCTTCGCAGTTTGAAGTTGACGAGGATGATGGCAAAGGAGGTTGAATATCGTCGCCAGGGCATGCTTTTGGCAATGGAGTTCCACATAAGCCTAGATTTCCACTAAACGAGTTGCTTGAAAATGTGCTTAAGTGCTTGTCTTGTGGTATGCGTCCCGTGAGTTGGTTTTTGGAGAGGTTTAAGAGTCCAAGAAATGCCAAATCTCCAAGTACTCTAGGAATTTCCCCACTTAGCTTGTTAAAAGAGAGATCCAACCATCCAAGATTAGACAAGTTCCCTAGAGTTGGTGGGATAAAACCTGTAAGATGGTTATGAGAAAGTTTGAGCCCTATAAGAGAGTGAAGATGTCCGATAACTTCTGGAATATCCCCTTGGAAAGAGTTGTGTGACAAATCAATGATTGTCAAGATGGTCAAGATCTTTGCTAGCTCAATTTCTTGCCCTTTAATGGTCACGGCAATAGAATTTTCATATGGCATCGTTCTTGAATACCATGTCATATACAATGATCTGTCTTGCCCAATTTTGCCATCAATCATGCCTTTTAGGTTCATTATCAAGCTGGCTGGTAAAGGACCAACAAAGTTGTTGTTGGAGAGGTCCAAAATATGTAATTTGGGGAAGAGGTGAGTTCCCTTGGGAATACTCACAGGACCCTTAAAATTGTTGGACTTTAAAGAGAGAACTTTTAGTTCTGGGAGTGTTCCCAACCATCTTGGAAACGTATCCTCTATCCAATTGTCACTGAGATCTAGTACTTGCATATTTGTACATTTGACAAGTGATTGGGGCAACATTCCTTCAAAACGATTTTGACTCAAGTCAAGAGTCACTAAGCTATTTCTCAAATAAAATGATTGAGGAATTGTGCCTTCAAGGTAATTCATTCGCAACTGCAAGACCGATAGATTCATACTAAAACTTGTTAAGCACCATGGCAAGCTACCTATCAAGCTGTTGTTAGAATAGTCGATGATCCTGAGCTCGGTGGCATTGCATAACAAAGAAGGGATCTTTCCCATCATGTTATTACTCGCAGTGGAATAATAATATGTGATGGGAGATGGAAGTGGAATTGGCCCTCCAAACTTGTTGTTGGACAAATCTATCATAGCCAATGAGGTGTTTAAGAAAACCTTTGTGGACCACCGTCCCATAAAATTGTTGTTGGAAATAAACAAAGACTCAAGAGCAGGGAATGAGAGTCCAAACGTGGTGACGTTGATCGTTCCATGAAATTTGTTGGATTGCAAATTCAGAGCCCCTAGTGGTGCTTGCAGCCAATGTGGGAAGATATCATTGAACTCGTTGTAACTGAGATCTAGTACTGATAAGTTCGAGCATTTGACTAGAGAGCGTGGCAATGATCCTTGTAATTTATTCCTGCTCAAGTCTAAATATCGGAGACTGGTTATATTACCAAAACATGGTGGCATATTCCCAGAGAGACTATTATTAGACAAAATTAGAGTCCAGAGTGAACTCAACTGGCAAATCGAAGAGGGCATCTCACCCGTGAAACCATTCTCAGAGGCATCAAAGTAAAAAGTAGAAGGTGGAAGGATTGGGAATTGTTGGAAGGAGTTATTCCCAAGGTCAATATGCGACAATCGCTTCCCGTGCAATTGTTGTATACCTCCCTTCAAAAGGTTACCAGAAAGGTCTAAGTACTCCAATGTATCATGACTTATTACCCAAAACCATCTTGGAATCTCCCCACTAATCCTATTCAAGGAGAGGTCTAAGATTCTTAATTTTTTTGATGAATTCAAGAAAGAGGGAAACTTGGTCAAGTTGATTGACGACAAACCCAACACTTCAAGTTTTGGGAATGTATACTTCCCTCTAGCGTCTATAGAGGTTTCAAGCCCTATAACTCCGCTAAAATCATTCCAACGAAGATCTAGAACTTGACGTTGCTTGAGATTCGCCACTGCTAATGGGATGTATCCTGTGAATTTGCACAATTGAATATTTAAAACTACTAAACTCTTCATGTTACCAATTGAATTGGGCATTTCTCCCGAAAAATTTGTTTGCCCGAGATCCAGGGACACAAGAGGACTGGTCCAATTGGATTTTGGAAGGATCCAAAACAAGTTAACATTGAGACTTATATCAAGAGTAGTAAGGCTTGGTAATTGAAAAACAGTAACCGGAAACACCCCCCTTAAATAACAACGAAAAACGCTTAAATGTGTCAAAGAAGAAGACAAATTTGCAAAAGACATTGGTGAAACCATGGACATGTCTACTTCATCAAGAACAAGCTTTTTCATTGTTGTTAGATTTTGAACAAGCATTGCGAAGACTGAATTTTCCAACTTGAGAGAAGAGGAAGAGAACGGGTTCCATACAAAAAAATAATTTTCAGAGAGATCAAGTGACTCCAGCCTGGAGAGGCGAGATATTTCACTTGGAATGGTACCCGATAAATATGAACCCGAGAGATTCAGATGAGTTAGCTCTGAAAGTGTACTCAGATTGGGCCAAATGCGAGTGCCAAAAAAGTCATTATAAGCAAGGTTGAGACTCCGAAGGTGGCGAAGGACAGAGAGGGAGCTATTGGGATGTAGAGTGCCACGAAGCCAACTGCAACTAAGATCGAGACAGATGACATTACCAATGATACTGTCACAAGTGACACCGTCCCACAAGCAGCAGTCCATGCCTTTGCTCCATGAGTTTGTCTTTGGATAAGATGTGAACCCAACATGTCTGTCACAAAAAAAGCTAGAAGCCTTGCCATCAATCATGAAGGAATCCTTAATTTGGAGCAAAGCATCGCGCTGATCACGAGGGCAAAGAGGTGATGCCCAGGGAAGAGATGAGTTTAGGAAGAAGAGGAAACAAAGGAGGCTGAGGATTTGGTGCCTCCCCATTTTGCAATTTAAAATGCTAGTGAGTTTATTGATGGTGGAGAGTACTTCAACTTATATAATCCTGCACAAGTGTGAAGTGATTGACACAAGTCTTCTAAAGACCTGTTAAAGGACTCACAACGTGTTAGCCACTCTAAAAGCTTTGGTCATCGGCATACAAGTTCAAGTAATTTTAGAGTTCTTACTCATTGGACGTGGAGCAATCATAAAGTATCCGATTAACTTGAAATAAGCGGTGTATATGCAAGATCATGTGTTGTGTTAAACAACGTACCCTTCCCGACTTTATTTCTAATTTTCAAATATAGAATTAAACGATTCAATTAGTCACAAATGGAAATAGAATTTCAAACTGATTTGTTCTACTGACGAAGAAAGGCTGCCTAATTAACAACCCATACCAATGTGAAAGCCTCCAGTAATCTCGTCAAATGGAATAGAAAAGTTATTTGATATTTCAGTCAATATGCACAATATATATATATATATATGTATGTATGTATGTATTGTTTGGATCTCGTCCAAACAGTATAATACAAGGGTATTCGAGATTAATATTTCTCAAAGTAATATTGTATAATTTAATATAAATTGATCAAATATGTTTACATTTGATCAAGCGCTTATGAAATATTTTATAGCTATAATTCGCAGAAATGTAAAAGGAAAGATGCAAGGTCCAGTAGAATTCCCCAATTTTTTATCGAGCCCGATGGCTAGCGGTGCATTCCAGTATAATTGGCAAGAAGTCAAAAGTCTTCTTGAAATAACAGTACCGGTGGGCAGAGTTGGGTGCGGAAAATTCTTAGTGCCATAGAATTTTGGGAAAAAACCACCAAAAACCCCAAACTTTGCCTCGAGTGACAGATTTACCCCAAACTTTATTTTGTGACGTGAAAAACCCCGAACTTTGCAAACTGTGACACATTTACCCCATTAAGGGTATTTTCGTCTTATTCTTTATTTTATTTTTTTTTTTTAAATTTTTTTCTTCTCTCTCTTCCCTCTGCCGGCGTCCGGCGAGGGCTGCCCTCGCCGGCGTCGGGCAGCCCTCGGCTGGGTCGGGCGAGGGTGCCCTCGCCGGCGTCTGGCGAGGGGTGCCCTCACCGGCGTTGGGCGAGGGTCTGGCGAGGGAGGCCCTCGCCCGACGCCGACGAGGGCCGCCCTCGCCTGCGTCGGGCGAGGGGTGCCCTCGCCGGATCGGCGAGGGAGGCCCTCGTCCGACGCCGACGAGGGCCGCCCTCGCTGCGTCGGGGAGGGCTGGGGGGGGCCTCGCCGGCGTCGGGCGGGGTGGCCTCGCCGGCGTCGGGCGAGGGTGCCCTCGCCGGATCCGGGCGAGGGAGGCCCTCGCCCGACGCCGACGAGGACCGCCCTCGCCCGTGCCGGGCGAGGGTGCCCTCGCCGGATCCGGCGAGGGCGGCCCTCGCCCGACGCCGACGAGGGTCGCCCCGCCCTGCGTCGGGCGAGGGGTGCCCTCGCCGGCGTCGGGCGAGGGTGCCCTCGCCAGATCTGGCGAGGGAGGCCCTCGCTCGACGCCGGCAAGGGCCGCCGGACGCCGGCGAGGCTTCCCTCCGCCGCCATGGCGGAGCGAAGAAGAAGAAGAAAAAAAAAAAAAAAAAAAAAAAAAGTTTTTAAAAGTAAAAAGACCAAAATGCCTATATGATTTAGGGTAAATGTGTCACACAAATGAAAGTTCGGGGGTTTTGGTGTCACAAATAAAAGTTTGGGGTAAATGTGTCACAGTTTAGCAAAGTTCGGGTTTTTCACGTCACAAAACAAAGTTTGGGGTAAATCTGTCACTCGAGGCAAAGTTTGGGGTTTTTGGTGGTTTTTTCCCTAGAATTTTCTCCTTGGCTGAATGTTCAAAAAACAGTGAGAGGAGCATTTAATTCTTAATGGGCATTGACCAATGGGCGCATATATTGGACTTCGTTGGTGATATTTTCTTGCAACGTCATATCAAGCACCGAAGAAAAGACGCAAGGTCCAATAGAATTCCCCGATTTTTTATTGAGCCCGATCGTTAGCGGTGCATTTCAATATAATTGCTAAGAAGTCAAAAAGTGTTCTTGAAATGACAGTAATGGTGGGCGGAGTTGGGTGCAAGAAAATTCTCAGTGCCATAGATTTTCTCCTTGGCGGAATGTTCAAAAGACAGTGAGAGAAGTTTTTACGGTATTTAATTCTTAACGGGCATCGACAAATGGGCGCATAAATTGGGCTTCGTTGGTGATATTTTCTTGCAACATCATATCAAGCATCGAAGAAAAGACGCAAGGTCCAGTAGAATTCCCCCATTTTTTTTTATCGAGCCTGATGGTTAGCGGTGCATTTCAATATAATTGCTATGAAGTCAAAAGTCTTCTTGAAATGACAGTACTGGTGGGCAGAGTTGGGTGTGGAAAATTCTTAGTGCCATAGAATTTTCTTCTGGGCTGAATGTCCAAAAGACAGTGCAGAGTTTTTAGGGCATCCGATTCTTACTGGGCATTGACAAATGGGCACATAAATTGGACTTCGTTGGTGATTTTTTTTTTGCAATATCATATCAAGCATCGGATAGGGTTATGCGAAAAGTCTTTCCCAATTTTCTTGAATGGCATAGTCAAGTCTATAATGGCATTTTTTAATTTCAAAAATATGCGTAGCTCTAATAATTACCATTTGGTTAACAAAATTCATGAAAAAGGCAACCATTTACGAATTTCTTCTGGTAAGATAACTTTGAGTTTGCAGATAATGTGAATCTCTATTATCTTTAACTTCAATAAAGTGCTTGTTGAATATTGTACGACTACAAGAGTTCACAACATCTTTCAATAAACCGCCTCACACAACTTTAAAATATTGTAACTTGAAAATGTGTCATCAAATACACTGATTGCAATACTTTCTACAATACTTATAATGCAGCACAACTACAATTATACCAAACCTATTTTAGCTTTAATTAGTTCAATCCAAAATTGAAATGACCCTACCATTTGGCTGAATGTACACAACGTAAATTCACTTGAATACGAAGTTACTAGTCTGTCTATGTAAAGTCAAATACATGTATGTATCCATTAGCATTTGGCAAAGGAATGTAGAACGTTATGTCTGTAACGACGAAAGAATTCAGTAGAGGATGCAGAGACATAGCTTAGGGGAGGCACATAAAGTAAATTCTAGTATCTAACTCTGAGGGGGAGATATGAAAATTTCATACAATGATTTCATTCATCATGATATAAATCCAATAGAAGTTAGACCAAAAACCAAGTGGCCTAGAGGGGCGCCAGTCCCCATTCCTATCACCAAAGATTAGGAGTAGCAGTTATTGAATCACCTCGCATTATAACATCGGAACCTTTATTGGCATTTCCGGATGCTTTCTTTTTCCTTTCACCGCATATTCTAGTCTAGCTTCAAATTTAAGGTAAAATCAAAATGTTCCGAATTGGCAGCCTGCGTAAAGTCCTTGTGGAAAGGCCGGCGTAATTGCTTCGGGAAGCCGAGAATTTGATGCCACTCCATTTGGCACTTTAACATGTGAGTGAGTTTATTGGTGGTGGGGATACGATTTTCACCAACTTAGACTTCCAGCCAAAGTCTTCCCTGATTGGTCTGTTGGTGGGCTCGCACAAACTTCCAACTTCTTCTCCCATCGTCTCCCACAAGACCACTTCAGCACAAAAATATCTGTAATGGTTAATGGGACTTGCTTCGTTCTCCCTCTCTCCCTCCCTCCCTACCTCTAAGTTGTGTGCTACCCACGAGAAGATGGAAAAATATCTATAATGGTTAATGGGACTTGCTTCGTTCTCTCTCTCTAGGTTGTGTGTTTGACACATCTCATTATCCATATTCTCGATTTAACTGATATACAATTGCACCACGAAAAAATACACTATAAAACAAGCCTTCTTGCTCATGTCATTTCAAGGTGATTTGGTGATATCTTTATTCACTGAATCAACATTGTATAGTTTAAAGAGACAATTCCTCAAACAATATCATTGTCAATGAAATTTGATGCCCCTCCTCTTTGGTTTCTCCATCCACTGAGCTGCTCTTTTCTCCAACTTTCTCACACCATGTGCCAGCCATTTGGGTCTTCCTATTACAAATGAAATGTATGATATGGAAATTCCAATTACAATTCCAGATGCATAACCAATCCACATAGCTTTTTGTGTGAACCAACTCTCATCACTTGAGCGATCGAAATTTGAGGAGGACAATGGTGGAGGAGATTGAACATCTCCAGGGCATGCTTTTGACAATGGAAGTCCACATAAGTTTGGATTCCCACTAAACGACTCATTTGAAAATGTGTCCAAGTGTCTGTCTTGAGGAATTCGACCGGTCAATTGATTCTTGGAGAGGTTTAAGTACCCAAGGGATGCCAAATCTCCCAAATTTCTAGGAATTTCCCCACTAAGCTTGTTCGAAGAAAGATCAAGCCATCCAAGGTTAGTCAAGTTCCCTAGGGACAGTGGGATGGAACTTGCAAGGTGATTATGAGAAAGGTTGAGCCCGATGAGAGAGTGAAGATGTCCAATAACTTCTGGGATATCCCCTTGGAAAGAGTTGTTCGACAAGTCAATGATTGTATAGAGAGTTAAGATCTTCGTTAGCTCAATCTTTTGTCCCTTTAAGGTCACAGTCACAGAATTTTCATATGACGCATTTTGAAATGACTGTGTCATATACAATGAGGTGTCAGAGCTAATCTCACTATTTATCATGGCTTCCAAGTTCATTATCATGTTGGCTGGCAAAGAACCACCAAAATTATTGTTGGAGAGGTCCAAAATGTGTAAATTGGAAAAAAGGTGAGCTCCCCACGGAATATCCAAAGAACCCTTAAAATTGTTGGAACTCAAAACAAGAACTTTGAGATCTAGGAGTGTTCCCAACCATTTTGGGAATGCATCCTCTATTTTATTGTTGCTAAGATCTAAAACTTCTAGATATTTACATTTGACAAGGGACCGGGGCAATGTACCTTCAAACCTATTTCTACTCAAGTCAAGAGTCGTTAAACTATTTCTTGAAGAAAATGATTGGGGAATTGTGCCCTCGAGGTGATTCCTTCGCAAATTCAAAACTGACAAATCGGTGCTAAAATTTATTAAGCACCGAGGTAAGCTACTTGTTAAGCTGTTGTTAGACAAGTCAATCACCTTGAGCTTACTGGCATTGCATATCCAAGAAGGGATTTTTCCTATGATCTTATTACTTGCAATGGAATAATATGATGTCATGGGAGATGGAAGTGGAATTGACCCTCCAAAATTGTTGTTAGACAAATCAATTACAACCAATGAGCTGCTCAAGAAAACTCCTATAGGCCACTGTCCAGCAAAATTGTTGTTGGAAATAATTAAAGATTCAAGAGCGGGGAAAAAGAGTTCAAAGGTAGTGACGTTGATCCTACCATGAAATTTGTTGAATTGCAAATCAAGGGCAAATAGGTGCGATCCTTCCAGCCAATGTGGGAAGATATCACTAAACTCGTTGTGACCGAGAACTAGTGAATTTAAGTTAAAGTTATGGACTAGGGAACGCGGTAATGGCCCTTGTAATTTGTTTCTACTCAAGTCTAGAATCGAGAGATAGACTAACTTAGAAAAACATGGTGGCATAATCCCAGAGAGATTATTGTTAGACAAATTTAAAACCTGGAGTGAACTCGATTGACAAATTGAGAAGGGGATCTCACCATTGAAGCCATTGTTGGAAGCATCTAAGTAAGAAGTAGAACTTGAGGGGATTGGGAGTGGTCCTTGGAATGAATTGTTCCGAAGGTCAATATCCAACAATTGCATCTGATGCAATTGTCGTATACTTCCATTCAGAAGGTTATTAGAAAGATCTAAATGTGTCAATGTACTAATTTCCCAAAACCACCCTGGAATTTCCCCACGAATCCTATTGGAAGAGAGGTCTAAGGAATATAATCTTTTAGATGAATTCAAGAAAGAGGGGAATTCGGTCAAGTTGCAAGAAGGCAACACCAACACTTCAAGCTGTGGGAGAAGGAGGGAGCTCTGGGAATTGAGAGTGCCAAAAGGGCACACGCAAGTAAGATTGACACTAATGACATTACCAGCATCATCGCAAGTGACACCGCCCCACAAGCAGTGGTCCACATCCTGGTTCCATGAGCTTGTTGTTGGGTAAAGCATGTCACAAGAGTTTGACACCTTGTTATCAAGTAAGAAGGAATTTGTAAAATGGAGCAAGGCATCACGCTGGTCAGGATGGCAAAGGGAGGATTCAAAGGGAAGGGAGGAATGTAAGAAAAAGAGGAAACATAGGAGGCTGAGAATTTGATGCCACCCCATTTTGCAAATCAGCGAGTGAGTTCATTGGTGGTGGAGAGCTCTTCAATTTATATAACCCTTCTCAAGTATGAAGTAATCAATACAAGTCTTCTATAGACTGGCGTTGGAAAGAACCTATGGAAAGTCCTATGTAATTGCTTGGGAGACCGAGGATTTGGCGCCACCCTGTTTTGCAGTCTAGCATACGAGTGACTTAATTGGTGGCGGGGGGAAGGAATTCAACATGTGTAGACTTCCAGCACGAAAAGTCTTCTCTGAAAAGTCTGTTGGTGGGCTCACTTAGACTTCCAACTTTTCCTCCCATCGTCTCCGGCTAGACGACTTCAACTTGCCTTGGGGGTTGGGAGTCAAATCAAGATCGATCTCGATCTATTTTAAAGTCCTTCAGTGTTTTTGACTTTTCCCCCAAATTAGTGCCCCCACATAAGCGCGTTTGCGAGGGGAGCAACTAGCATCGCCTTGGATCTCATACCCCATTCAGCAGAGTTTTAAGTAGAGATTGTCCCATAACAAACTCTCTCATGCACCAACTTTCCTATGAAATCCCGTCGGCATGAGAAGATGATTCCATGGTCCATACAGCCTTCGAGAAAGCACATTCGAAGAGTAGATGGTTCCTAGATTTAGGAATAGAGGAAGACAAGACACATTTATCATCAATTGAAATCTATCAAATTTTTGCAGCCTATTGAATATAACAAGCCACACAATGCTATCAAATTTTGGCAGGTTTGGATTAAACCAGATAATCCTATGCCAGATCATCTTTTGCTTCATTTTTCGTACCAATTCCTAACCCAAGCATCAGCCCTGCGGAGGTGACAGTCACCTTCCCGGTCAACTCAACCGTATAATTTAAGATCAACCATCACCAAAGATTAGGATTAGCAGTCGTGACATTGCCTCGCATTATAACCTCGAAATCTTTATCATCATTTTTGGGAGCTTTCTTTTTCCTTCCACCAAAGAGTCTAGGCTAGCTTCAATTTCAAAGACGAAATCAAAATGTCTCCAAATTGACCACACAACTTATCAAAGACCTGCATGAAGTCCCTATGGAAAGGCCTCTGTAATTGCTCGGGACGGAGGACTTGGTGCCACCCTATTTTGCAGTCTAGCATACAAGTGAGTTCATTGGTGGGGGGAGAGCACGAAAAGTCTTCTCTCAAAAGTCTGTCGGTGGGCTCACATAGACTGGCAACTTCTCCTCCCATCATCTTCGGCAAGACGAGTTCAACTTGCCTTGCGGGTTGGGAGTTGAATCAAGATCCATCTCGATCTATGTTAAAGTCCTACGATATTTTCGACTTTTTTTTGCCCCTAATTACTGCCAAGACATATGCGTGCTTGCAAGGGGAGCAACTTTGCTTCGCCCTGGATTAAGTACCCCATTTAGCACAACTTTAAGCAAAGATTACCCCATAGGAGTTAGAAGTACCCATTCAAACTCCCGATCTCATGCACGACATTCCTGTTGAATCCCATCAGCTCCAGAAGATGATTCCATAGTCCATACAGCCTTAGAGCAAGCGTATTCGAAGAATAGATAGTTCCTAGATTCAGGAAAAGAGGAACAGAAGACGCACTTATCATCAATTGAAGTCCACTAACTCATTCTTTCAAATGCTTGTAGCCTATTGAATGTAACAAGCCGCATAATGAAATCAAATTTCGGCAGGTTTGGACTGAACCAGATAATCCTATGGCAGACCATCTTTTGCTTCTTTTCTCGCGCCAATTCTTAACCCAAGCATCAACCTGAGTAAACTAACCAGAAAAATTTCTCGGCAAACAACTCTATCCACAGAAGAACTGCAAGGAGAGAGAGTCCCACTAAGGCTGCATGAATCTGGACTAAATAAATCCGACCTTGCAGGATGCCCATGACCAATCCTCTTCATCAATAACAGAGGCAACCAAAGAATTGGGTCCCAAAGCTACATCATATATGACTCATGGAGGTAAAAATCTAGCGAAACACCATGGGCATGCCATGGATCATACCATAAAGAAGTGTCCTACCAATTCAATTATATGGAACAAATGGCTTAAGAACAGATCCTGCCTTAAGTACCTTCCTCCAGTCAATATGTACTGTCACCCTTCAGATCAACATACCAAATAAAGACATAATTAAGCAATGGATTGTTGTTTAATTCAGCAATGAGTTTAATAAATTGTGTTTTTTTTTTTAAAGGAATTTATGATGAAATCATGACATGATCTTTTCAGATGCTTTCCTTTCTCCTGCAATAAAGTCCAGTCTTATTTTATTTAAGACGGTAAAGTCTAGTAAAGCCAGACCCCAAGAAAAGTGGGTCTGGTAAAGGGATGATACTAAAGAAAGACCTGAATGCATTTGAAACGGACCTGCATAATCTCTTGTAATCACAACAAAGAAATCTCCACGTTGGTGCCTTGCATAACACTATCTTCCCTCATCTACGGCTGGTCTCTTGGTTACTAGTACCATCTGTTGGTCCAGCAAGAATGGACTGATACTGAGGGAGCGCTTGATCTAGGATGGTCCCAGTATAAGGAAAGGAAATCTTCCAAAGAGGCTGATTTTACTTGTCATGCTTCCAGAAAAGCATACGTAAACACTGCATTGATTTCCATTGCAAAACAATTGACTTCCACAGTTACATACAATTAGAACGAAAACAAACTAGCAGCTTGTTCCGAGGACATTATTCGGCAATATTTGAACAAAAACACTGCATTGATTTCTCATTGCAGCTTCATATAACTGCAGAAACCCACCAAACATGACTTGGCTAAACTTAATTATAACTAGAAGACCATCTCATATGACAAGGCCAGTTAATCTTTATCGTCATCAAGAGAACTGTTTCAATCTACTTATATCACATTCTAATAATTAGCGTGAGTACTCTGCTGCCAACTACACACTGGACAATGAATTGTCGCCAAGCTTTCTCTTGAGAGAATTGCACTCTTCCAGAATCCCAGAAGAGCAGATTGTGTGAGAGAATTTGCTTTTACTTGAAAGATAAACAAATGATCAATGCCGAAATGCAACAGCAATTGGGAGGATGAATTTTTGTGAGCTACTAACGGTAATGTAAAAGAAACCATATAGCTGCTAAAAGAGGAAATGATAAGATGTGCACAATAATGATGATGGTATCATCTGCGCCGGTTGATAGTTCAATTTTGATTTGGCTACTAAAAGGAAAACTTTTGCAGAGAACCTCATATCAATGCTGCCATTTTGGCAAAGTTGATTGCATAAAGGACAAAATACATCCCAAGTGCCAAAACTTGGCACGAATGCACATTTAAATGTTAAAAGTTTAGAAAGTGATACTTAAATGTCAAAATCGGAAGAAATGGATCACTTAAGTGCCACTTCGGACTGGCTAAAATGCACGAAGTGCAAAACGACGCCGTTTTGATGCTAACTTGTTAAAAAAATTAATATAAAAATTAATTAAAAATTAAATTTATTTAAACATTTAAAATAAAATAAAAATATTAAAAAAACTAAAAATTAAAAAAAAAAAACATTTAAAAATAAAATAAAAATATTTAAAAACATATTTTTAAAAATAAATATTTAAAAATATTTAAAAAAACTAAAAGTTAGAAAAAATTAAAATTATTTAAAAAATTTAAAAATAAAATAAAAATATTAAAAAAACTAAAAATTTAAAACATTAAAAACTAAACTTATTTTAAACATTAAAAAATTTAAAAAAAAGTTAAAAGCGGGGGGGCTTTCGACGACGACGGCAAGGGCTGCCCTTTTTTTTTAATATTTAGTTTTTAAATTTTTAAAATTTAATTTTAAATGTTTTAAATAAGTTTAGTTTTTAAATGTTTTAAATTTTTAGTTTTTTTAATATTTAGTTTTTTTAATATTTTTACTTTTTTTAAAAAAATTATTTTATTTTTAAATGTTTTGAATAAGTTTAGTTTTTAAATTTTTAGTTTTTTTTTTTAAATTTTAAATTTATTTTATTTTTAAATGTTTTAAATAAATTTAATTTTAAATTTAATTTTATTAATTTTTATATTAATTTTTTTAACACGTCAGTACCAAAACAACGTCGTTTCTATATTGTTTAGTCATGTCAACGCAAAACGGCGTCGTTTTGCATTTCGTTCGTCGGAAAATCACCACGTCAACATTTTGGTAGAATTTTGGTCGGAGTGGCACTTAAGTGATTTATTTTGCTCCGATTTTGGCACTTAAATGTCACTTTCCAAACTTTTGGCACTTAAGTATCCCTCCGTATTAAGTTTTGGCACTTTGGGTGTACTTTGTTCTCGCATAAATGAAGACAATCTGTTTCAAGACCAGTGAGTAAAGGATATCGCACATAGAATAATGCTGAACCTTAAGTAGCCTCTCAGCAAATCAGACTCTAGTAAAAGAAGAATGATATACGAACAATAATGGTTGTCGAAGTGGTTTAGTTTTCTGAAATTTGAACATCAATTAAGGAAAGAGCAATATCCAACCCCGCAAACCCACCCAACCCCCCGGGAAAAAGCTAACTCAATAAGGCCCGACCCGAATGGGTCAACCTCGCGAAAGAACTACTCTAGTGGCAAGCTTTGCGCATGAGTCTTTATTTACACAACATAATGGCAAAGAAATTAAATGAACAGGCAGGGGAATGACAAGGTTCCCCTTTGGTCATCAAGCTAAAGAAAAAAAAAAGGAAATCAGTTGTTTGAGTAATGCAAAATGCAAGAAAAAGGCCATGATCAATTATTGGGTTAAACTTGCTTGGAGTAACAAGACCATCTCATATGACAAGGCCAGTCACTTTTCCTCGTCATCTAGATAACTATTTTAATCTCCTCATACCACATTCTAGTCATTAGAGGGAGTATTGTTAGACGCAAATTGCGCAACCCCAAGATCTCCATAACCAGAACAAGAACATGCATAATTGAGTAGAAAGATTAATGCACCTATTTTGGGATTCATCATACATAAAGCGGAAGTAGAAAAGGGATTTCCCACATATCAAGGGGATCCACGCATCAAGTCCTTCTCCTCTATTGCCCTCCGTATCACTGGCTCAATGAGGCGGCCCCCCTCACGTTTAGCGTTAGTTAAACGCCCCTTAGGTGAGGATACATGTGAGAATTATGATTAGAGGAGAGACTTGAGCACTATTTATAGAGTTTCCAGCTAGGCTCCCTCATTACGGGCCAGGCTCAACTTGGCCCACACTAGCCAGCCCATATTAAACTAATTAAGAAACCTTCTATCTCACCTTAGACCAATCCCTGTAAAACGGTAAACGTTAAACGGTAAATTACAATATCAACTAATGTAGTCCACATTAAGAAAACTCTTACATTCTCCCACTTGGACTATATTAATTGAAATCGTACTGTATGTGCGCATATTGGTCTAAAGATAATTCTTAATAGTCAATCCTATCCTATAAAGTCTCAAACATCGAATTATGGCGATAATTGCATGTATACACACAGAGCCTTCCATGGTCACAAGTGTTCTCAACTCTATTGATATGGATTCAATATGGTAGTGTGTCAAATGGATAACATCTCTCATAGAGAGATCTCATTTGTCAGTCACCATTCTCTTACCTTAAGCGTCACAAAAAATTTGTGCCACTAAAGAATGTCCATTCTCTTACCTTAAGCGTCACAAAAAACTTGTGCCACTAGAGAATGTCTTTATGGTTCCATGAACCCACATATGTCTTGTCCTTACGGTTAACCTTTCTTTATGTATAACAAGACATATGACAAGGCTAATAACCGGATGCCCCTAGCCTTCACTCAAGGTTTATACAGTACCTTGAGACTTTATCAATATGTATTCAACATAATAACAACACATTCAAAAATACTTTATTGAATGCAAAAGTTGATACATATCAAACCGTTACTAAATGTAACGAACACAGATGAAACCTTTATCAAAGTAAAGCCAAATTAGCTCCCACTAAACAACAGCATCTCATGATGCTCCTAGGCCCATGCTAGTGACATGTCGCTTAAAATACACATGGGCATAGACCTTTAGTTAGTGGATCTACAACCATATCATCTGTGGAAATATGTTATATTAAAACGTCACATTTCTGTACCGTTTCCTTTTGGTCAAAAGTTTTGATCACCATATATTTAGACCCCTTGAGACCTCTGTAGTAAATAAATAATACTACAGATTTGTTATCTCAATGTAACCATATGAGTCTATCCATAAAGTTAAAACGATTAACTCTTTCATGAGGTTCCGGAGCCTAATAGCCCAAGTAACAGCCTAAAAGAATGTTACTAACACTGCTTTCATAGTAGAAGATAATATAGAACTTTATTTACTGCACTTCCTACTAACATAAATATTTATTCTGTTATTGATGTCATGTCATCATAACAGCTAGCAAAGTTTACATCTAAATACCCTACTAGCTGTAAGAATTGAACATATCCACATATTAACATATAATCTCTTATCCTCTTTAAGTACCTTAAAACCTTCTTAGCAGCAACCTAGTGATCACGTCTTGGATTTGACCAATATCTGCCCAGAAGTCCCGTCACAAAGACGATATTTAGTCTAGTGCAAATTCAAGCATACATTATACTTTTAAGTGCACTGACACAAGGTACATCATTTAATTAGATTTTCTCAATATTTAAATAAGGACAATGTGATAGATTCAGTCCACACCCTTAACAACAAGAGCAATTCTTGGCTTGCAATAATGTATATTGAATATTTCCAATATACAATCAGTAAATGTCCTCCGAGAAAATCTAATATAATATGGCAAAAAACAATCCTTACAGACTTTAGTACAAAAGATATAAGATGTCTCAAGGTCACAACTTGTAAGCAAAATATCATGTACATAGAGTATGAGAAAAAATAAATAAATTTCCTCCCACTGACCTTGCAGTATATTGAATTACTTTGTTCTTAATTGAACAAAATAACAACACTATGAAACTTTAATAATATTGTCTGGAAACTTGCTTAAGACCATGAATTAAGACTTTTCAGTTTATACACAAGTTTACTTAAATCTGCTGCAAAATTCTCCAGTTGCACTTATAGATTTTGTATCTCTTTGACGTAACTCCATATAAAAAATAAACTATCAATGCCATGTTCACTCTGAAAGAATTAGTAAAGAAATAATTATTTATTCACTAACTATCCACCCCTCTTTCAGAGTAAAAATATTATTATCCTTTTTTTATGGCGTTTAATCACATACTTAATTAAGAACAATAAACGACATTTATATAAGTTGCTAAAACAACCATGTAATGGATATTGTAATCATGCTCTCACAAATAGACTCTATAGTCTGATGGTATAACTAAATTGTCTTTCCCTAACAAATCTTCTTAATAAAACTGCAACCACTTCATTCTACACTTGAGAGGTTTAAGAAAATTCATTATAAACTATATCAAGAATAGTACCTTAAACCTCAACAAGTTTAGTCTATGGTACATAAGATTCCATAATTATCTGTATAGGTAAAGACAAAAACACAATAACCCCCATCATACTATTATCTTTAATAGTCTGAGAGCAGCTATCCTCTACAATTACGTCGATCTTAAGAAACTTTAGAGTATGTTATTCCATAATTCTTGTATCTTTTTTAGGGTCATAAGATTAATACCCCTTTAACAATCTGGATAAGATACAAAATAATTCCGAGTTGATCTGAATTGCAATACACTTAAAATTGGATTAGATAATCTCACTTCTGCATGACACCCCTAATTTAATATGATTCAAGTAATCTATGCTCAGTCTATAACTCAAAAGAAGTTTATAAAACAACTTTGATAAGGACACCTTTTGTATGTGAAAAAGTTGTTTTCATAATATTAACCCACAGAAGACCGGATAAATTAGTTTTACTCATTATACTCATCACTATGTTCATTATGATGATTCATGCCTTTTAGCCAAATCTTCTTGTCAAGATTTTCAGGCATAGTAATTAAATTACCACCTCATAATTTATCAAGTATTTGACAAATGACCTTTTAAGCAATTCAGTATTGTCATACTTGCCAAAATACTTACCGCTGCAATTAGGCCTAACAACCTTCAAGACTAATTTTAACCAGTTTATTCTTTATCTCGGTCATTTTATTTAAATAAATAAAAACTTTTGGAAACAACCTTTTAACCATATACGAGATGTATATGATATTAGAACTTAAACATAATCTTTGCAGATATGTCCTAATTTCAATATTATACAAAACATAATTTCAAGCAACTAAGGCTTCCATCATATTATAGCAGTGCATTCCGCAAGCAAACCACTTTTCAAGTATTCCAGAATGGAACGCTTCATGGACAGTAAGCAAATTTTATTGCATTCTCAAGCAACAAATCATATGTCCACAACTTAAAATTTGAAGCAATAAAAACCTCAATAATAGTGGAATTATTAATTACAGAAAATGTGACTAAAATAACAAGCAATATATATAATTAGCATCATGTGAGCATTGTGTAACTTGACATACAAGTACACATCCAGAGAGTTACATGCATAATCATATAATCACCTTTGGGTAGAATACATGACATGCAGTTGTACACTCCCCACATGATAGTGATTATGAGAATATATTCCAATTCTTCGTGAATTCATCACCTTTGGGCATATAAATCACTAGAATCAGTCACTCCTCCACCATACCATCATGTATCCCTCCATGAACTAATACACAATCACCTCCTTTGGGAGTATGACTACACATTAGACCAGGAGACATCACATTCAATATACGAGACCAAAATTTCTCAAACCCAATCAAGCGTGTCACTTTGGCGGTCACTACTCAATTGAATCCTTGAAACTCTCTCATACCAGGGATATAAATTTTACTCCTCACATACACCATATACATATGATTTTAGCTTTAGTGATAGGGACAGAAAATTACCAAAATCACATATTATGCTAATTACATTGCTTTGTTCATTAATAAAATATTTATTGTATATATATATATATATATATATATATATATATATATATAAATGATCTGAAAGATAGACTCCAATGAGATCATGGAACATAGTAACACAAGAAACTTCACATAACATAGAAGAAAACATCTCTTGTGCACCCAAATAACATATTACTATAACAACATAAAGAAGATAGTTGATTCAGAGGATCTATCACAAGTTAACATCAATAGCAATACAAGATACCCTAGATCGACAAGCTTGACAGTTAATCCACTATTGCTCATGAATTTCATAAGGCAAAACATGACTCCAAGGCCAACAGCTAATATATTAGCCAATTTTTTTAAGTAACAAAATTATCATTGTTATCAACTAGTGGCCTAATAAATGAGTCAAACTAGAGAACCAAATATTTAAAATTTAATAGTAGATACTATTGCTCTGCGTAAATGTTGTCATACTTCTTAACCATAAAAAATATTCAACTTGATAGACATTAACAAGTGACCATATGAGTTCATGTACAATATGCAGTAACTTAACTGACATGCATTACCCACATTCAGCAGATGTGTTAATCAATACAATCGGTTTGGTCACAAGTTCTTAAGACATCAATCATTTAAAGATTACCAGTGTGTAAAGGAGTATGCTTAAACAACAAAAATTTTATAATCAATATATAGCTCAATTACTATCCCATAATGGTTGTATCTCATTAAGCCAGCTTCAGTTCACAATAAAGTTTAATTTTTATTAATAAATCACACCATTATGATGTTTATGTGATAACATACCTGTAACCCAACACTTATATTTCCAAAATCACAGAAAATATAAGAAAAATACGCAAAAATATACTAAAAATACACATATGTAGGGTTCCGTATGTATTTTCACATCCATAAAATTATCAAACATGTAATATAAATACACCACAATGTAGAGGATGAAGATACGAGTCCAACGCTGCCGACCACGCGCGAAATATATATATATACACAAATACAAATCTTCACAAACCCCATCATCCTCGTCGCGAACAAATTCGACATTGACTAGCAACTGCGGGCAAACTCGCCACGGTAATAGAACAAAACCGCCAAGAGGAGAAAGTCAATTCTGAAATTAGAGACAAACGACCAAAAGAGTGCGCGCGATGACCGACAGTTCATAATTCAAACGACACGACGTGATGCAAAGAGTGGAGAAGAAAAACGAAGGTAACGCTATAATGTAACTTAAAATTCTAGAACTTTTTCTATGTATAAACCATAGAATTTCAAATTTAAAATTCTCATTCAATTCTCAACAAAATTATTCAAATTATATATGGTTGGAAAGATATCGATATGTAGAACAAAAACCCCATGGTTTCAAGATCAATCAAGCAAAAAATCCACATGAAAAAATAATGATATGGCAGCGTGTGGAGGCGCGTGCGGCCCTCTCCGGCGACGTGTCGCCCACGGATCTATTCGCCTCAACGAGCCCAGTCCGAATTTGTGATTTTATTTTATTTTTATTGAACAAAAAATCTCAAAAATCACAAATTAGGACAAAAAACTTATGTGTTCGAGTTCTAGGGTTATGGAAGCTCTAATACCACATGTTGGACGCAAATTGCGCAACCCCAAGATCTCCATAACCAGAACAAGAACATGCATAATTGAGTAGAAAGATTAACGCACCTATTTTAGGATTCATCATACATAAAGCGGAAGTAGAAAAGGGATTTCCCACATATCAAGGGGATCCACGCATCAAGTCATTCTCCTCTATTGCCCTCCGTATCACTGGCTCAATGAGGCGGCCCCCCTCACGTTTAGCGTTAGTTAAACGCCCCTTAGATGAGAATACATGTGAGAATTAGGGTTAGAGGAGAGACTTGAAAGACTATTTATAGAGTTTCCAGCAGCCCCCTCATTACGGGCCAGCTCAACTCGGCTCACACTAGCCAGCCCATATTAAACTAATTAAGAAATCTTCTATCTCACCTTCGACCAATCCCCGTAAAACGGTAAACGTTAAACGGTAAATTACAATATCAACTAATGTAGTCCACATTAGGAAAACTCTTACAAGTATAATTTGACTTGATTGTGTACTCCGCTACCAGCTGCAAACAGGATTCGTCAAGCGGTCTCTTGAGAGAATCGAACTCTGCCGGAATCCCAGAGCAGCAGATCATGTGAGAGAATTTTCTTTTACTTAAAAGATAGACAAATGATCAATGCAGAAATGCAACGGCAATGGCCAGGAGAAATCATGTGAGCTACTATCCCTAATCTAAAAGAAACCACGCTGCTGCTAAGCAAAGGGAGTGATCAGATGTGCACAATTAAGATAACGGTATCGCCACTAAAGAAGTTCCTTGGCAGAGAACCTCAGATTAAACCTGTAGCTTGCGCGTAGTTGTTCACTCAACTTTGAGACAACTGGTACATGTGAAATAAACACAATGCAGTTTAGTCCTCCTAGGTTGTCTTTTCTCGAATCTGCAATTTCAGGTCCTCTGGTTCTGGTGACTTGGTCTTTGACACTTTATCGGCCATAGATGGTCGAGACCATCAATGAAACACGAGGAGTAGAATTTTGAATTTCATATTCTGCTACATAAAAATAATAGAAATAATTTTGGATGACCGATTCAACATGGATCACCAAATACCGAAAAACGCAGCAGATTTTCTCATCTAACATGACATACAAATGGACCGGACCGGACGTGACCTTGATTCCATGAACAGAAGCATGCGACTTGGTCATTATGAATCAGAAATTGGATAGATTCAGAGAGTTAAAACATAGCCTAAGATAGAGCTAGTTCTAATTAAAATGATGGAAATTACCACGTTCTCATTTATTGCTTGAAATTTCTTGCCTTGGACAGTAAACAATAAGCCAGCACACTCATTGATGAATTTCTGGGCACCAAATACGACGGAAAAGGTCAAAGATTTTTAGCGCGATGCCTCACAAACTAAACTAAATCTCAGATTCCCTTGGCCAAATTATAGTTACTTGATACTGCCTTCCTTGAATAAGTCGAATTAAACTATATTATCCCTCAAAATTCTTGACAATTATAAATTGAACCGAGTCCAGCTCCATCATACCATGTGATCAATTAGTACAGTAATCTAATGTGAGGAAATATGGCTGAATGTTTAAAATGTGTCATTTATAAAGATGTTTTTCCGTCTATTTTAGAGCAAGGAATGAGCCATTTCAACGAATTCCATTGGAGTTTAGTAAGATGCACCATGTTCATGTTGTCAAGCCATAAGCTGGCATGCTTGGTCAACCTTATCTCTGAACTGGATAAATGACGAAATTAACCATTGCCTCCCCAAGTCTCATTTCTCTATTCAATGTGCCTAAATGAGTAAATGGTTATATTGACATGGTATACAAGAGATGTTTGCACAATAAAAAGTTTTTCATGCGTTTCTAAAGACTCCATTTGTTTCGCGAAAAATATGGTATTTTCTGGAAAATGCTTTCTAGGAAGCCATTTTTCAAGAAAATATAATTAATTTCTAGTGTTCGGCCGAAACCTGAAAAAAAGCAAAAAATATTTTCTTTTGCTCGGTAAAGAAAATCCTTTCCTCCATACACTCTTTTTCAATAATTTTTTTATTTTATTTTTTAATGTAATATATATTTTTTTATTTTAAAAACTCAAATTTTAAATTTTTTTTATTTTTTGTTCTTTTCTTTCTTTTTGTCTTCTTCTTCTTCGACCGGTTGTTGGCCAAGATGACGACCAATGACCGGTTGAAGGCAAGCTCAAGCTCACCCTATGCTAGCAAGTTACTCCCCAAATCAACGAGCTTTGCAAGCGAAGAGCCAAATTAGCAAGCTTGGAGCCCCAACTCGGCACCAATCGAGCGAGCAATGAGCCTTGAGCTCGCCCAAGGCCACCAAGCTCGAGGCTTGCCTATAGCCAATCTTCGACGGTCGTTTCAGCCAACAACCGGCCAAGATAGAATAAAAAAATTTAAAAGAAAAAGAAAAAGAAACATAATAAAAATTTGAATTTTTTAAAAAAGATAAAAATGATAAAGAAAGATGGAAAGGTTAACATGGGTGTGAGATAAGAGAAGATGATTGAGCAAAATGTTATCCTCTTTTTTAAAGTTGAAAAACATTTTCCCCTATCTTAAAAGACTTTTTTTCTTCATGAAAAAATGTTTTCCCCAACTAACGCATGTTCCATGAAATGGATATTAGAAAATTTGAAAAATATTTTTCTAGAAGTATTTATTATAAAATGAACGGAGCCTAAGATTAAATAACATTTTATACTAACTCACAATGAAATGAGTATATTAAAGGTATTGGTTCACTTTTTGTCAAGCCATCATGTCCCCGTATATGAAGGGGGCCTCATTCTACTTATGATGCAGGATTTTTATGTGTTAATTTAAAATGTTTAGCATCAAAGGAAAGTCCATTTTACAAGCTGACAAAACCAGATGATCGATTAATTTAAGCGTGTTCGGGATGACTTTTCAATCATACATTTTACTTTGTTCAGCTATCACGGTGCATGCACTTTAAAATGCGTCGACTCATAATAAATTTCAAAGAAAATACGTGTTTCACTTCAAGAATGATATTTGGTATATGAGAATCACTTTTAAAAAGTTAGTTTAATACTCCACTTCAGTAGGAAATATTGGACCAATGCTGAATCATGTTTTTAATTTTCTTCGAGCATATGGATGTCCATAGAATTGATTAGTACTAGTCAATTTGTTTTCTTTCTCAGCGAATATACTTCTGACGACCCTCCGGTCATGTACACATTGTACTCAAGAGTGTTAACTGTGTATTAAATTAGGATTGATACAGATCTTAAGAAGTTAAACCCGGGAGTGCTACAATTGTGTCATATGCAGTTGTCATGATCTCAAGGTTCCCATGACCAAAGGATTGTGCTCAATCGAAGAAGACCATCCAAAATCACATGGGCTTCCAAAACGTTCTTAGGGATGGACGAGACGGTAATTATGCCAAGTTTTAAAGGTTTCTTGGCTTAAATATTGATAGGTGATAGATGGGGAAATGCAATCTCTATCATTATATCAAATATGAATCAACGGTTATAATATGGGATCTTTAGTATAAGAACGGATACCGTCCCGCTAATTATAATCATCCGAACATTTCATAATAGAGTTCATTTCTCTCCCAAAGCTCTTCTCTCTAAAACTCTCTCTACAATTCAAGTGAGCAAGCAAACTTCTCTCGATACAAGTGAGCAAGCGAACTTCTCTCCAAGAGCTCCTGTCTCTAAAACTTAACTTGGTGCTCCAACGATTCAAGGAAGTCTAAGTCGCTATATGGTCTCGATCCCAGATGATTGGCTCGTGACACAATCATGTTAGTTGAAATAAGGAAGAAGATAACAATCACAATCTCTCCGATAACAGTTTACTTAAAAGAGTGTCTCACTTACAAAGTCATCAGTTCTGAAGCTACACATCTACCCACATTCACTATCGAAATGTCCATGTGAAAAGTAGGAAAAAAGAAAAAAAAAAAAGATAAAGATAAAGACTGCCCGTGGACAGCACTAAAAACCGACAAAGCACCTTAATAAAGTCCTCAAACTGAAGCTACAAATTTAGACCATACCCATTGCGAAAAAGTCTGAGGAAACAAGTGGGAAAAAAGAAAATAAATAAATAATAAAAAAATAAAAATAAAAAGATAAAGACTGCCGGTACTGAGAAACTTTGACTTGTTCGATCAACTCTTCAGTTACTAATACTTCCTGCCAATGAAGAGGATCTCCATTTTTCTCTGCCTGCACCAGATTTCGATATCCACCCTCGTATTCTCCTATGTACTCTTCAACTTGTTCATCCTCTCTTTGCGGGCCGGGATAACTTCTTCCAAGTTTGATTTTAGATTTGTCATAACCGGATCTGTTCTTGAACTCAAGCATAAGTGAAAGTTATAATTTTGTGTTCTCTACCTAAATTTCAAAAAAATGCCATAACATACGGCTACCCCTAGGAAGAATAAACTCAGATGAAATCATCGCGTCCAGATTGTCAATGTGAGGACCAAGTTAGAAGACTAAATTCACCTTTCTCCTGCTCCATCTGGAGGTGGTTCCCTTGTTGTCTTGCTGGAAGCCGTGGAGGCAGAGGCGGAGGTGGCAGAGGAGATGGAGCTGGAGGCAGTGGAAGCGGCATTATCCCTAGTAAAACTGCGTACTGATATTTTTCCTCGGGAGGGAGCTTTTGGCAAGTTGAGAACACAAGATTTCTCTCGCCCTCAACATCCCCAAGTGAGTGCGGAAACTGTCATCACGCGAAGCGCCACGGTGCAGTCCTCACAAACACCGTCACGCACGAAGTAGAGACAGAGTTACGAGGACCGCAGAAGAACAACCTCACTGACAAAGATACACGATCTTGGACACCACCCAACACGCATTCCAGCGAGAGGGAGTCGAGTGCTATATAGAAACCCCGGAGTACGAAAAACTTGCTCAAGAGAAATCATCCCTCCCTGTCCGGCGAATATAAACCTACCCAGAAGCCAAGATTGGGACATGATTCTTGTTATGGAGGAGGAGGGAGTTAAAGGCCAAATTTTCCCTGATTCTTTTCCCTCCGAGGGCAATATGCGCAATTATGAAGGTAAAGACAACACTAAAATACAAACACTCTCACTCCCTCTCTCTCGCTACACAAACTTGAACAGATTCTACCCGCCTTCGTAACCGCCGGTGGGTTTTAAAGCCAAAGTTCTTTCCTTTTTCCTTCGTCTCTGTTTCTTTTTTGACCCCGAAGAAGACGAAGCAAGCAAGAAAGACAGATGGAAGATCAAATTCTTGCACACGGGTGCCTCCCAATTTCACTGTTCTCTCGACAATGATGTGAGGGTGTGATTTACGAGATTTTAGAGAGGCACGACAGCAAAAACCAATGACAACAGTAACACAGGAAACCAATGACAACAGTAACACAATAACGTGTACGAAAGGAGGCCCTTTTTTCCCCCTGAGATCAAGACGTGGTTGCGCCAGGGAGTGAATCCCTGCTACCGGCATTATGAGACTCGACCCTCCCTCCTCTTTGTCACGAGGAGACTCTCTCTCTGAAAAATTAAAAAAAAAAAAAATAGAAAAAGGAACAAGTAGAAATATTTATGTTATACAAACTTGATATCAAACCGAACCATGGTAATTACTTAAAAATTTGCAAAATTTATGTAGTCTGCAGAATTTTCTTCTGCTATTTTTGAGGGGTTTGATGTTGGTTTTGGGGCGTAGGGGGAAGCTGCTGCCGGGGCGTTGAGATTGTTTTTTAGATTTATGTTTCTGGTTACAGTCTAACTTGCGAGGGTTAGAGAAGTTGATTGCACACACTGCAGAGAGTGTCGAAAAGTCAAACCCACAAAGCTTTTTGGTAGGGCGACGAAGGGAAGGGGGGAGTTTTATCCACTGCGGATTGCTGTATCCCAGCCCCAAAATACGCCGGGCTAGCTAGGCATAAGCAGCGCAATGTAGCCCAATAAAATTTGTCATTTCCTTCTCCATCTTCTGCGAGTCCAGCTCCATCGATAAAAGAACAACGCCATTCCTGTTTCAGATTCTCTAGGTTCCTGGGGTCCATCGAACGTTCCCACTAATATGACCTCTTCAGCTAGGCCTAAATCATCGAGCTTCCATAAACACTTTCTTCTCTTCCTCCTCCACCATCATTCCTGCCCCAGAGCTTCGGGAAATTAGAGACCCTTCCTGTCAAAGACCCTCCCAAGTTGAGCATAGGATTGAGGCTTTTCTCATTATTGAATTTGAGCATTTATATTGTTAGGCAAAATCAAATCAGATTTTCGATAAAAAATATTTCCAGTTTCATTTTCAACTTTAAGACAAACACTCAAAAATATTGTTATTTTCTTATAAAATGTTTTTCAAGAATGTCATGTTTTCCACAAAATAAACAATGCCTTCCTTTGTTATATTTTTCTTTATGATAAACAAATTCAAAACTTCTTTTAACTTCAAACTTTGGCCCTAATGAAAACCATCCATATATATATATATAATAAAAAGACTAGACAGGATAGCTTTCCTAACTATCTCAAATGTCTAAATTTGATTAATTTCCATGTTTACATAAACGAACATGATCAACTTATATGACATGTGAGGACCCGGAGAAGCGCGCCCCCCCTCTCCTCTGCCAAGGGCAACACCGTGGAGATCCTCCGCCCTGGCCTCCACAGTGCGCTCTACTCCGCCACCATGCTTTGGTCGCCGGCCAAGGCAAGAAGCTCATCTTCGTCGAGTACTTGACCCTGACGGGTGATGGCGGCGGCGGCCTGGAGCAGCGGCTGAGAGAGTACGTGGACCTGGCCTAGCGAGGCCCGCCCCACCGCGTAAGATGCACGAGTTGTTCCAAGTAGAGGAGGAGGTGGACGCTTACCTAGAGGACGGGTGGCATTTCGGCGAGATCAGGGAGATTCACGAGGACTCCAAGTATCTAGTCGCGATGGGGGGTGGGAGTGAGGAGGTGGAGTTTGGACGGTGGGAGTTGAGGCGTCATCGTGAGCGGAGTGGCAATGGGGTTTGAAGCCCGCCTTTCGCCAGCGATGAAAAGCAGGTAGAGATGTCTCATGGCTTCTTTTTATGTTCCATTTCTTCTTGCTGTTGGCGTTGCTTAGTCCGTCGATAGACTGATAGTTGAGAATAGTTTATGTACGTGGTAGGTTCTCTGTTCAAAGAATTGATGTCATTCATGAGATAATTGGATCAATTCAAATCAATTGAGTTGCTACTAAAAGATTCGATAGATTTAATTGGGATAAATTTGGATTATTTCTTTTCAATTTAGCCCATTTGTCTTTCAATTAAATAATATTTCTTTACGACTAGGTCCTCCAAGGACCTAATTGCACACAATTTTGGCCAAGTCTGACCAAACCAATCAAAACCAATTTAGACCGGTCTGACCGACCTCCGATGGGAAATGATCTTTTTGGCCATGTTTCGGTGGCGGGGACCACCATGAGTTAGCCATTCTCTTGGCCAACCACCCCCATCCCCCTCTTGCATGAAATTACAAAAATGCCTCTAGTAAATCACAAAAATGCCATTGAAGTGGAAATTATGAAAATATCCTTGATTAATCACTAATCCAAAAAATTAATTTGGACCATTCATTGAGATTTTCGTCCTTGCCATCCAATATATCATGTGTTTAATTTTCCTCTAATCATAAGAAAACTTAGGATTCTTTTATTTTTGCTTGGGAGATCAAATCCCAAATCTCATCTTCGAACAAGGTATAAGAAAATTTTCCCCCCCAAAAATTAGGAGGGCCCATTATCCAGATTTACTTCCTCTCTCTTCAACTGCTTCTCTCTCTCTCTCTCTCTCTCTCTCTCTCTCTCTCTCTCTCTCATACTCGGTCGAAGCTCCTGACGCCCTATTAGCCGTGCGCCAACTTCCCTCTGGCGAACCACCGGCTTGTTGACCTCCCTCATAGCTCCCCCTCGCCGGTCACAACGCAAGCTGTCGCTAGTAATTCATTTCATGGACATTATTCAGCAATGTTCGAACAAGCGTTAGGCTCCAATTTGTCTGTTCTCTCATTGCAGCTTCAAGCAACCGCAGCGACCCACCAAACATGACTCTGGCTAAACTTGCTTGGACCAAGAGGACCATCTCATATTTCGTCGTCATCAGGAGAACTATTTCAATCTACACATACCATATTCTAGTTATTGGTGGAGGTATGATTTGACTTTGATTGTGCACTCTGCAGCCAATTGTACACAGGACAAGGACTTGCCGTCAGGCAGTCTCTCGAGAGAATCATACTCTTCCAGAATCCCAGAATAGCAGATCGCGTGAGAACATTTTCTTTTACTTACAAGATAAGATCAATGCAGAAATGTTACGGCAATAGCGAGGAGAATTTGTGTGAGCTACCGACCCTAATCTAAAAGAAATCATGTAGCCGCACCGTTGCCAACAGTCATCATTTTTGGTTTGGCCACTAATAGAAATTCCTTTGCAGAGAACCTCAGATTAAGAATGTCACTTTTTCGCAAAGTTATTCGGTAAACTAGGAGACAATCTTTCTCAAGACCAAATAATGAAGGATGCCGCACACAGGATATTGCTGAACGTGAACTAGACACTCAGGTAATCAAATTCGCTTTACTTGGTAAAGAAATTGAACGAACAGACAGAGGAATGACAGGGCTCCACATGGTCATCAAGCAAAAGAAACTAATGAAATCGGCCATTTGAGTGATTTTAAAACGTGAGAAAAAAGAAGTAGGATCAATGCTCTTCGGCGGGGAAGATTTAGGATGCGTTTGTTTGTGTTTTTTTTTTTTGTTAAGGAACAAAAATAAAAAAACTATTTCTATTCCGGGGAACGGTTTTGAACGCGTTTGGTAAACTTATTCGGAATAAAAAAAAAAAAAAAACATGTTTGGTAAATTTATGTTCTTTTTTATTTCTTTTAATTTTTTAATGTTTTTTTTATTTTTCATTTTTTTCTTTCTTTTTCTTTTTTCTTTTTTTCTTGCTTTGGCGGCGGCCTCGCCCAGCCAGCCACCGGCGAGGCACGGCCTCGCCGGGCCACCACCAAGCGACGCCGACCAGCGGTGGCCCGGCGAGGCGAGCCTCGCCGGTGGTTGGGTGAGCTTGGGCTCATTTGGATTTAGGCGAGCTCGGGCTTGCCGGATTGCCTGGCGGTGGCCTAGCGAGGCCGAGCCTCGCCGGTGGCTGGGCGAGCTCGGCCTCGCCGGATCTAAGCGAGGCCGCCGGCCCTCGTCAGCCGGTCGCCGGCCATGGCCGAGGTTGACGACTGGCCAAAGCAAGAAGAAGAAGAAAAGAAGGAAAAAAAAAGAGAGAGAAAAGTTATTCTTTGTTTTTGTTCCAGAAACAAGAAACAACTTTTTTTTGTTTCTTGTTCCTGGAAACAAAAAAACAGAAAATTTGTTCATAAATAGAAACAAAGAACACAAACAAACGGGCCCTTAGACAATGCTTTTTGGGACATTACCGAGCAAATGCAGAGGTTCCTGTTTGGCATTGTAACCTGTGCCATATCTTTTGACTCTGTCATGTGACTGTAATTCAGTACATAGGCGGAAACAAATGAGTTCACACGCACTCCAAATCTTCTCGTTCATGTACTCCAAGGTTTCAAAGGGTCAAGCGTGCAACTAGGCTCACTATGAGCCTCGCCAAGCATTGCTTTTGGCAATGGAGTCCCACATAAGGTTAGATTCCCACTAATCGAGCTGCTTGTGAATGTGCTCCATTGCTTGTCTTGAGATATAAAACCGGCCATTTGTTCCTCCAAGAAATTTAAGAAGACAAGGTGAAGCGAAGGCGGCTGCTGAGGACTTTACCAGCATTTGGATAATGAGAAAACCAAAAGGCAGGCCCAAACACAAAATTCGTGCAACATTTGATAAATAGGGCATAACTATTGATCCAAGAAAGTTACAGGGCCATAACACCAATTAGAAAAGCTCGTTCCAAACGCTTGTCATACCTAGGAACCTGTTTGTTGTCATTTCAGACCTCAAAATTCATTGCTTTCATGAGTTTCAGGCCACTTTTCTTATATTAGGTCTATTTAGTATTTTATGCATTGTTTCAGCCCATTCGTTTATTTTCCAAATTTCTTTGCTGCTTAGGGGTTTTATTTATTAATTTATATATTTTGTTCACTTAGGATTTTGGAAGTACTTTCGTTATCTTTGGGAATTATCATTTAGCCTTCATCATAATATAAGACAGTTTATTCCTCATCGGTTGTCCTGCATAGGAGATGCAATTCAGGTCCTCTAGGTTTGATGACCTGGCCTTGGACTCTTTGTCTACCAAAGCGACGACTGACAATAGATGGTCAACAACGATCGATGAAACATGAAGATTAGATTTTGAATTTCATATTCTGCCACACGGAACTGATCGAAGTAATTTTGCCCGTCTGGTTCAACATGGATCACCAAGTACCAGGAAAAAAACAAAAAAAGAGCAAATTTTCCGGTCCAATATAACATACAAATGGACCGAACATGACCTTGATTCAATAACCAGAGGCTTGCGACTTAATCATCATGAATCAGAAATTGGATAGATTCAGAGGATTATAACATAGACCAAGATAGAGCTAGTCCTGATTAAAAAGATGGAATTAGCCATGTTCTCACTTGTTGCTTAAAAATTTCTGGACAGTAAATGATAAGCCAACGCACTCATTGATGAACATGTAGGCACAAAATGTGAGAGAAAAGGTCAAAGATTGCTAGCGCGATGCCTCACAAAACCAAACCAAATTGCAGATTCCCTTGGCCAATCTATCGTTGCTTGAGACTGCCTTCTTTGAATAAATCGACTTAGATTCTTGAAATTTTAAATTGAACTGAGTCTATCTGCATTGTACCATGTGATTAATTAGTACAATAATCTATAATGTGAGGAAATTTGGCTGAATGTTTATAATGTGTCATTTCTTAAGATATTTTGCTGTCTATTTTAGAGCAGGGACTCGGATATCTCAACGAATTCAATTTGAGTTTAGTCGGATGCAGCGTGTTCGTGCTGTCAAGCCATCAGCCGGCCTGCTAGGTCAACCTTTTCTCAAGAACTAGATAAATTATGTAATCAAGCATTGCCTCCTCAAGTCTCAATTATCTATTAAATATATCTAAGTAATGATAATAATAAGGATGTATATTAGAGATGTTTATGCAATGCAATTTTCTCAGTGTATTAGTTTTTTAGAGTGGTTAAGATTAAGTAACATGCTAATACTAACTCACAAGAAATAAGTATATTAGAGGAATTGGTTCATTTCTTTGTTAAGTTATGCAAGGTGAAATTCGAATTAATTGTATACAGGGTAAATTCAACCATAGATATAACGAGTAAGAAAGTAGTTGTTTCAAATTTAAACGCGTCTACTCACAATAGATATCCAAGAATAATACGTTTTCGTTTAACAAATGATTTTCGACGGATGAATTTTGATCCCAAAATAATTGTTATGGATGGCCAGTCTGTAACTTAGTGAAATAGAGAGCGATGCACTCAGATAATCTGTCTGCATGAGAACTTCAGTTAAACAGCGAGATAATTTTTGCAGAGATGATTAAAGGCTCCATCCACGGAGGATTATCGATGAGAGTTGCCCAGTAAGATGAGTTTGCGTACAAGGGAGGAACTCAACTACAACCACCCGTTCAATTCCAGTCCTGAGACAATGCATAGGATGGGATCCAATCCGAGTGAGGAACGGTGAAACAGTGACGCCAGTGAACCATCTCTTTTTGACAGTCGACAAGGCATTCCCCTCCACCTGTTGTCTGTGGTTCTGGACAAATTAATCGGGCCCAGATTCTCAATGTTCTTTCTTTATCAAAAGACAAGGGAAACTAATAAAAAAAGAAGGTTGTCTCTACTGTTTTTTTCTGAAAAATCAATGATAGGTTCCCGAGTCTTAAAATATCGAGGGTTCTCGTCATGAACAGGGCAAGCGCAAGGAGGGAAACGAACATGAACGAGCATAATTGCACTATTTAGAAGACCCCCCGAGGCATCAGCATGGTCCAGTCCTTGGCACGTACTGCTCTAGCACAAGGACTTTCTCTCTGCTGTCCCCTGATTCTTCTGGAAAGCTCCTTACGTGGAAATCGGCAAGATGACTTATGTTGAAGCGTGTCGAGGTTCGCAGCCATGAATTAATTGATGAAAGCTATGACCATGTAGAAAGGAAACACAATCCGCGAATGGTTAGAAGAGGATCAAGTTCAAGAAATTCAACTTTAATCCCATCACAGACCGAGAGCTGTCACCGCGTTTGAATATATAAACTGACGATAAAAGGCGCAAAAACAGGAAGAAGGGATATGAAACTAGGAGGTAAAAGGAAGATGGTAAATGCCAAACATACTGTTATTACGTGGAATCCATGCCCAACAGAAGCACAACACGATACTGTCTTGCAATCCGTCGTCAATTATCCAAGTGTCCATAAAACCTAAACGCAAGTCCTTATAAAGCGTGGATAAATATGAACTTCATAATCAAGTTCTGCATATGACATGGATGGTTTTACTTTTGTTGCCAGTAACTATCTGCATGCATCGGTAACAAAAAGACTACAGAGTCTGCACAGCAGAGATTAGTTCATAACGATAAATAAGGGGATACAGAGTCCTAAAGATCATCAGGAAACCATCAAGTGTATGTGTGTACGGGTGTGAGAGAGACGGAGGCAGAGACAGGGACAGGGAGAGCAAACACCGAAACTAAGAAAAACAGAGTTCCCAAGATCAGTGAATTTGAGTTTTTTCAGAGGGTAGGTAGGTTTAGGTGCAATGGCGCACCTTCCACTCCACACCAACAACGGGAGAAAACTCTCAAATCTAGAGAGTCGATTCACACATCTGCCCAACCCAATTCTAATAACGGGCTTTCAGGCTGCACTACTCTTTACTAATCCTCTGTTTCTTGTTTTTGTTTTTTCCTTTATTGGAAAAGAAAAAGGTGCCCAAAATCAAGGACGACCAACCCCTAAAAGATTTTTAAAAAAGCGAACACCCGGAACGCCTAACCCGTGCCCATCTTTTTCCTATCTGAGGCTCGGCTTCGGAGACCGGAACTCGTCCCTGTGGCCAAAGCAGAGGGACACGAACTCCTCCTCTCCGCATGGTATCGTCAGCCCCGTCTCGTGGTGGAACCCGAACTGCTCCTCGGCCTGCTGGAGCAGGCTCTGGAAATCCGGGCGGGTCAAGAAGTCGATGGGGACGACGTGGCGGCTCCTGCGCTCCCCGACGTACACGACGAAGTGGCCCTTGGGCACGTCCAGGGGGAGGCCTTCTTGATCGCACGCGTGCTTGATCTTGCCGAAGCTCGAGCACCGCCGCACAATCTGCTTGATCACCCCCGGTTGAGAGAGCTTGCCAGATTTTCCGAGAGCCATTCTTTGTCTCTCTTTTTAACTGATGCGAGAGGTGTGGGAGAAGAATTGAGTGGGTTCGTGGGAGGTTATATATGGTGGGACGAGGGAGAGGCCAGACCCATTAGGAGTCTATAAGAAGGAAAAAATTTAAGTCAGGATTATAATTTTCTTAGAAAGAAAAAAAAAAATCAAACTCCTGCCCCATCTAGGCTACTCGACCCAATTCAAGATTGCCCTCTTTGTAATTCTTTTTTTTTTTTTAATTTAATTTTTTGACAAAAGTATGACATATGTAATTTCGACGGTATATTCGAAAGCAATTTCTTATCACAATTTAAACATACAGTTGGTTAACTTAGTTAAATATATTGGTAGTTGAAAATGTGTTTGTGAATAACCAATAATAACTCGTAATGCAAAGATTCTCGATCCTTTTCTTATTGCTTGTACATGATCTTATGGAACACGATACGGGATTTCGCAAACGAGAGAGAGAGAGAGAGAGAGAGAGGACTGTTTAGAGGCAAAGAAGCGAGCGGAGGCTGTTTTCTGGGTAGGCCCATTGGGTTAGGATCCACTCGTTGCCCTCCCCAAAGGGACAACCTGGTCCCTCTCGTTCGGACTTGGTCTCAGGTCAAACTTTCTTTTGTCTCTACCATAGTCGCAGGTTTTCAATTTTTGGACCAAATACTTCGAAGATACTTCGAAGATACTTCGAATTTAAAAAATGGTTTTGAATCCGAACCGGCTTTTTTCATTTAAACCAGCCCGCTCGAATGATATTTTGCGGGATATCAATATATTGTACTCGCACATCTTTAATCAAGAATTTCCTACGGTTATCCACCAGGAAATTTATCAATAAATGCATCCATAACTTGACTATAACAAATAATATGGTAATTATCTTAGTAGGTAGTTATTTAGATGAGCAAATAAAGCAATTTGCTTATTCACTCCCTATCAAAAAGTTTTCAAATATGAGTTTTCCACTTTTGGTTTAACTTGCTTTTGGAATTGGGAAAAGCACCAAAAAAATTCCAAGCCTACTGTGTTGATAGCAATTCAATATTAAACATTTTAATTTGGCTAATTTATTATAAATCTTTTCACATTAGTATCAAGCTAGTCCATTTAAGCGAGAAATTGCTAATGTGGATTCCGACGGTCTTACGTGACACGACCGCAAGCTAACATGAATCCTTTTATAATTCTTTTCTTTTCTTTTTTTATTATTTCTTTCCTTTTCTTACCTTCATTTTGGCTAGTGAGGGTCATCGATGATCCTCACTAGCCACTAAGTAAGGGCTAGCAAGCCCTTGCCAAGCGTAGTAGAGGGAAAAAGGACCTCGCCCAAATTTGGCGAGGGCTGCGGCCCTCAATGACCAAATTGAAGGAAAAAAATAAAGGAAAAAAAAAGAACAACAAATTATAAGAAAATTCAAAACAATCGAAATATTATTAAAAATATTCATGTTAATGCTAGTCATATTACGTAGGATAGCCGGTGTCTATGTTAGTAATTTTTCAGCCTAAATTAGCTAGGTGGACTAAATTGATATTAGTGTGAAAAATTTATGACAAATTAACCCAATTAAAAGTTTTAGGATTAAATTGGTATGAATGCAATGTGTTTAAGATTTTTGGCACTTTTTTTCAAGTGAATTGTTACATACCTTCTGATAATTAATATACGTCTAAAAAAATTTGAAGAGGTTCCTTTTTTATTTTTTATTTTGTTTCTCTACATATACATTGACCAATTCCTTAACACGAGCTTTTTCTTCTTTCGTATGCGTGTTGCGCGTACATTTATGCTTAGTATAGATGCAACAAAGAAGATATTCATTCATTAGAGGCCCTTTGGTAAACAGCTTTTAAAGCAAAAATTACTTTTAGAAAACATTGTTTAGATGATTGAGAACAAAATCTGTTTCGAAAATAAATAAAATCTTAATTTATTATTTTAAAAGTAGATAATAATTGTTTTCATAATAAAATAGTGTTTCCGTTTATCTCACGATTTCACTCCTTCCTTGAATTTTCTCTTCTTCTTTTTTGTCCTTTAAATATATACAAAATGAATAATGTATTGTCTACTCATTGCACTTTTAATATTTAGATATCATTATTCTCGTCTCTAAGGTTCATGATTTTTTCCCCAAATTATAATCCATATCGAGGAAAATAAATAATTTAAATTCATTATACTAGATTAGATTGATTATGATATCACCGGCAATCAAGTGAAAAAAGTGTCAACACTCCTAGGAGAAGCAATGAGCACTCGATTCGATGGTCCCGAGGTCTTCCATGAGTATCATAGTTTACCAAGGAAAAGTATCACGAAGCAATAAAAGATAAAGAATGAAGTATAACCAATATTTAGATATGACAGACTTTGCTTAACGAAAATAATTTAAAAAAACTTATCGTTGAGCGTTATCAAAAGTTGCTTCTAATTTAAAGGTGTCCAAATTGTCTAAATACAAATCGATTTGTTTTTATTATCTATCAATAAAGACAATAATCAAACGGCCTTTAGTTTGTAGAAGTATATTTGAGTAATGACATGATCCCATGGGGCCATGTCACTCTAGATGGAGTTTTGTATTTCTTTAGAACGAAAACCACAACTGTTTTGCCCCTCGGTGTGAACACGCTCGATTTGCCTAGTGACTTCTAACGTGCATACCTCATTTTCGATTTTGGTCTAACTGAAGAAATCGTCTTCTTCCTTCACGCTGTTCGTTCCGCGTCAATGTTGACCCGATCATTGTAAGATCGTCTCTTCTTAAAGCCTATGATTCATTGGATTCAAAATGTCTAGTTTCACACACTCTTGTTTTACAAGTCAAACTCCAAGCTTGGCTGGACATGCTTAATGACCGACGAGAGAAGTCACATAGCCGGGTGCAACACGGTACACGCAAATTCAATGTGTGCCACGAGCACGTTCAGCAGAAACAAAATATTTCATGTTCACCGAGAGAACAATCGCCCAGCGGATTGGTTTGCCGACATGGGATTTTTGACATCCGATGCTTACTTTATTTACATGCATCGATCGATTAATACGTTATGATTGAGATTTGAGACGCTAATGGGAACGCTGTATCTTTTTAAGTAGAGCCCCAAGAGGGTCCATCGCTTTTGTTTTTCTTTTCCTAAGTTATAGGATGAACTAAGATGACATTTTTTCCATCGACGTGTCTTTTCCCTAGATGACAATAGTAAGCTGCAGGCGACCGATAGTAAAAAAAATCTCCTATACAGCCTTTGCCAACGTCTGCTGATGCGGATTGGATGTAGATATTATTAGGCCATCTTGACTGCTAGTGTGCAAGGAGCATCGAGGTGGGCTATCTTCAATTCGGCTGTCCCTAAATGCACACAATTGTTGCTATACTTTTTTTTTTTCTGTTGATTAAGTTTCTTGCCCTATTAGTAAGTGGTAAGGCATTTGGCTTCTGCTTTGTTTAAATCCATCGAACAGAATTCTACTCATTGCGCAAGAAGAAAAGCTCCTCTCTTTCCGTTGCCACTGTCACAGTTGCATTGCAGACCGATTGCGACAGCATCACGGTGAACCGATTGTAGGCATCAGTCCACACCATTGACTGCCAATAAAACACTCGTTTTCGTGTTTCACACCACGTAAAGAAATCGGGTCTTCATTGGAAAGGGACTCGCATGAATCAAGAGATGGAGAATAGGTGGGGAGGTGGTCCAAGCAATGTCGTTAGTGCAAGGATCACGGAAGAGGACACTGAGCTGGGGAATTTATGAGATGTGAGAATCGCCTTCTGAATTCAGTAAGAGTTGTGACCCTATGATAACGTCGATTATTCAACTTCCTAACAGAACAAAGGACAACGTTCGCATCCTCCATTCGATACTTTGTCTTCATTCTCAGCTTCCTTTATCATTTCAAGTTTAGTTTCAACCCTAATGATCCAATACTTGTCATGTGACTCTATTGCTGATCTAATATACGTGGATTGATCCATCAATTGTTAATTATTAAATCACATAACGTTTAATTTCACGACGTCCTTGTGTTCATTCAAGAGAATGAAACAGATGCGTACAAATGGTCAATAAAGATAATCCACGTAATATCAAAAGTGAAGCGACGAAGGGTCTCGACGAGAGCGGAGATGTGACTGTATGCATTTGCGGGTGGACACGGGATGGGCCATGACTTGTAGTTCTAGTGCAGAAGCAATCCCCATGTTCTGTGCATGAGATCGGCTTTGATGGACCCAGACTAAACCCTAAGTTACACGAATCAAGTGACACACCGTTCCCACCGAAAGGGATTGGCTAGGCTCAATGTGAGGCCAATCTCAGAGAGGAATTTACTTGATTGATAGGGCAAGTATTCCAAGTCATGTGCTTATATCATTCTTTCAATCATGAATGACGGATTCGCATTGCTCTCAGTACATGTTTGATACGCAGGAGTGAGGCAACAAGACGAAAGTAGTGGAAATGAGTAATAAGGAATCAGTATAGGAAGAGAGATAGAAATTACTGCATTTGGGGCCCGATGGGTCCTATTTTTCCAAAGGTTTTAGTTTTATTTGCTATAATATTTAATTATTAAACACCGTTTCCATTAAATATGTTAAGCTTTTAAAATAGTTTGCAGTACTCTCACAAAATTTCACATGATATCGAGTTAGTGCTATCTCTTTCACGTATGTGCGTCCACCCCCATCAGTTAAATTCCACGTGCTACTTATAATTCAAGTTGTGTATGAGAAAGAGTGTTGAAATATTTCTTACATCACTTGATAACAAATCATATATGCTCCTTATATACATGTGGTTTCTCCTCACCCATTAGTTCAAACTTTTGAGTTAAATTTTCTAATATGGCATAGCTGACAATAGTCACGTGAAATCTCACATTATTGTTTCAAATTGTCATACAAAATGGCAAGTTAAATAAATGGCTTACCATAATATGATTTTTCTCCATGTATAAGTTACCAAATTCAATGTTTAGTGTTAATGATCCAAATTGTTTTTCTTGTTAATCAAGCCTCATTTATTTTTATTCATTTACACCTCCCGCATGTTGATGAAAGTGCAGTAATGCAACAATTTTCATTCCCAATTTTCTTTGCCATTCTACCTCATTTTAATCAACCAAGCTCCATTGTCGACAATAAAATAGGCCCATAGTGCTTGTTTGTTTATTCGGAATAAAAATACTGGAATGTGAATGAAAGTTTCAATCCCTTTATTTTTAGACTAGTACTTGTTTGCAAGTGGACATCTCATGAGATACTTAAAATATGGGAAAAGTAGCAAAAAATTTACAAATCTATTACACTTGTATTAATTTAATTTTGAATCTTTCAATTTTACTATTTTTCTTGAACATTTTGACAATTTACCAATGTAATCCATCCAACCAATTTTGTCCAAAAATCGCTGACATAGACACCGACTATCCTATGTGACATAGCAGGCATTGACACAAATTTTTTTTCCAATTTTTAACATTTTTCTCAATTTTTAACATTTTTCTCAATTTTTTTTTTTTTTTTTTTTTTTTTTTTTTTTCTCTTGTCTTTTCTTTCTTTTTCTTCAACTCTAGTCTAGTGCTAGGCACAAGCGAGTCACTTGGTCTAAGTGAGGGCGTTGCGTCCTTTGCCAACCAAGATCGAGGGCCTTCATGCCCTCATTGGTCAGAAGTGAGAGCATTGGGCCCTCGCTCAAATCCAAGCAAGGGCCACAATGCCCTCCTGGCCACAAGCAAAGGGCTCATGGCCCTCGTCAGTGGACGGCGAGGGCATTGTGGCCCTTGCTCAAACCAGGTAAGGGTATTGCAACCCTTGTTGACCAATAGGCGAAGTTGGCAACCCTCTTTTGGATTTGAGGGCATCGTGCCCTTGCTCTCGAGTGGAGGACTTCATCGGCCCACAACTAGCAAAAAAAGAAAGGAAAGAAAACAAAAAAGCAATTAAAGAATCATAAAAATAGGTAAAAATTGTTTACGGTAACATCGGTCATGTCACGGATATGTTTAACATAAATTTCAGCAATTTCCAACCAAAATGTCGTGTCACGAATATGTCTAACATAAATTTCAGCGATTTCCAACCAAAATTAGTTGAATTAACTAATTTGACAAATTGTCAAAATGTTGAAAACTTAATTAGCACAATCAAAAAACCTATAACTGAATTGGCACAAAAGCAATATAAATAGTTTTTTTTTTTTTTGGGGTACTTTTCCACTTTAATTATAACGTTGAGAGAACAAGGCAGCAACAAACGTGTCATCCATGAACTAACATTTGCTTGGCTAACTTGCCCAAGCATCTCCTTAACAGGCCAAGAAAGGCTCTCTACAGTGCAACTGGTGCGTCTCCTCTTCATGGGAAAAGCTTTCTCGAAACGCTGTCTTCAGTACGATTTCGTCACCGAAAGATGATAAGACGCACACCAGAAGACTGGTTGTGGAAAAGTTCGCGCGACCATCAAATATCTCGGCAGTAGATGACTTCCGAAAGCATGAAGGACATAAGCTAATTTGTAAGGCATCAACTTTATTTCTTTCCATATACCCGATATCATGTAAATCTTTGTAGAGCCATACAATCGACTGTTCAGAAAGTCTGAGCAATGAGAAGGACAAATACTCCATGTATGCACAACACAATTCCAACCTTGTAAGGATGCGATATATGATATACTTTGACACCCTTTCTCACATGTAAATTGGAATGGAACTATAGTGGGGACACGTGAAGTTTAATAATAGGGAATGAGATGAGATGAAAAACGACTCCGAAGCGCAGCAAATGGCAACGGGGATAAAAAAAAAGATACATAACCGGGTTCCATCTTAGACCAATCCAAGTTGGTTGAATTGGAGAGACAATAGATAAGCTCGATCGAATTTTTTTGGAGCCACGAGGATTTTACATTACAAGCAGCGGGATCTCTAAGACCTTTTAGGACATAGCAAAAATAAATGATTTCTTTCTCAGTAATTAAAGTGATATCAAACTTTAATGAATAATAATCTTTTCTTTCTTTTTGATGGTCCTCTTTTCGCTTTATCATAGGAGTTCCATACTTTGGTACTGAAATGTCTGATTTTAGCCTCGTATTTTCAGCTTGGAACTTAGCCTTGAAAGGCGAGGCCATCATCCTCACCTCACCACGGTCCAAGGGCATATCAAGATGGAGGCTGCCAAGCGCTCTCCACAAGTGAACCAAGGCTTTACATATGAGGGTTTGAGCCTGGGACCAAGAATTTATTCAAGTCACCTAGGAGTAAGCTGTATATAACTTGGCCAGTTACTGCGATGGTGATTGCTGAACCATTTGCCAAGATTACACTACCAAACAAGCGGGACCTTGCAGAAAGTCTTTGGCTTATTTAAACTCAACTTCAACTTGTCAAATCATTCATAAATGAAGAGTATATATAGCATAAACCATCCACGTACGCCTTATCTTTATATGGACAAAATTATAACTTTACCCCATTTGGTTCAGCTTTCCCAAGGGACTTTGAGCCCTCAAAGCCCCTTGAAAAAAAAAAAATTTGTGTTTGATTCAACATTTGGAGCTCCCCTTCCCCAAATGCTTGCATTTGAAATGCTAAAAGTCCAAAGCAGGTGGGGACCTACTTTGAGCATTCAGCATTTTCAAAATGTTAAATAGGGGTTTAATGATTTTTTTTCTTCCAATATTGTCCTCACTGATAATTGCATTTTCCTCTTTTGCCCTAAATAATTACTATTCATTGTCTTCCTTGGACTTGAAGGGTCGTCGAATCTGCTCAAGCGACCTCGGGCATCGACCCCCCGCACCGCCGTCGCCTGGGTCGCGACCTCAGGCGACACCGGCTAGGTCGCGCAACCCACCGCCTCCCCCCCCACCACGCCACCAGCTCCGGCTACCTCCGATCGTTCCCCTCCGCTTCAGCATCTCCTCTTCCTTTTTCCTTTTCTTTTTTTTTTCTTTTTCTTTTCACCTCAAAACTACTTTGCAAAATACAACAAAATAGAGTATCCAAACACTTTTGCTTTCATCAAATGCACATTCCTCTAAAGATACTTGGGGAAATGCTTTTGCATTTCCCCAAAGTTGAACCAAACGAGCTCGTAATGATCAAATAACGATTTCTCTAGAAGTTTCACAAGAGCGATTTTTTCCTATTTAGTCATGCAAAATTTTATTGGGAGGCTAAATTTCGTACCTGAATAGGCTTGAGATATCACCCAAAGAACAGCCGAAAAAGAAAAACATGGAGCATAGGAAATAATGAACTTGAACTTAAAAAGACATTAAAAAACAACAAATTGAATTTTCGGTAGAACTATTATTGAAGGTTCACGCAACTAATTAGCTTATACCGTTTGAAAACGATCCTTCTGGAAGTTTTAGCCTCTTGCAAAGCAGGTTAACAATATTCGAGAAATTATGTAAAGCACGTAAAAGTCGAGAAAAGGGGAAGCAAATCGATTAGGGTTTCATGTGGCCCTCAGCTACGTTATTCTGTGTTCTCACAGGGCATCAAGATGCGGCATTTGTCGACCCATTAATGAAGGGAGAGACCAAAATTCAGCGACCTATTTCTTCGCAAAGCCTTTAAGACGAATTGAGTACACGATGGTCCAGTTGACAGCACGGCCAAAGGGTACGTACGGACGTACCGCAAACATCGCCCAACCGCATGCATTCATTGCGCAACCTAAACATTGACAAATGCATTGTGATGTCTCGTCCGATTAATTAGTCCATTAGACAACAACCCGAGATTACGGATTTAGGACCAGATGGAAGAGCATAAATTAGGGTACCTAATTTCTTTTTATGTCTAGAAACGATTTAACAGCTAGGGGAAATTTAAGTATAATATTGATATCAAGTATCGAGACTGTAAAAAGACATTACAAAAGAAAGCGAGAAATAGGTTTTTTATAGACTCATAGCTTGGTCCCTGAAATAGACATAGGCCTACATGTCCTTAAAGTTGCGAATGAACATGACCAGATTAGCCACATATTTCCAGGACAACTACTATTCACGTGGAATCTTTTCCAATGTTCCTAGTAACTTACAGATATTCATTTGTTATGTTCAATACTAGCTAGCGTGTAGCTTTTTTGACAATTTTGTTGAGAAAGTGATTTGAGAGAGGAACTTTCTCCGAATTTCTCCTGGGCGCAATTCTTGCTCCACGAGCATGATCTGAAATGAGATATTCGTGTTTATCGTTTAATCTATGTCAAAGTATAAGCGCGTAAAGTGGTTGATGCGCCGTAAATGGATCTTTACATACCGTGCTAGCTAGTGGCTACTATTTCATGAATAAAGGAAAATAACGCCGCAAATGCATCTCCGACGGTCATAGACGCAATTATTGGCCACATGCTCTAGATACTTAGGAAAGTAATGACAACAGCATGGTATGAACATGTAATCGAGTACGTCACCTCAGGTAAATATAAGAATAAAATAAATAACCGTGCTGTTGCTAGACCCAGAACTAGAAGAAGATGGAGAAGGGAGTAATTTTGATTTTTGAGGCCATGGTATTGTTAGACCTAAAAAATAATATGTCCCACGAGGTTATGGTTAATAAATTGATCCCATTGGACTAGGTTTAAGTACATTCAAAACACATTAATCCATAGATATATTAAGGTCCACGTGAGACTCACGAGATCCAACGGTTACTTACTTTATGTTGAGTGCATCTAAAATGGGTCTAGGTGCACATTTTGAACATAAGAAGGCCCAAGGAGGGAAAGAGACAGAGAGAGAGATGAAACAGGAAAACGCATATTGATTTTTTTTTTTTTTTTGGGTTCTAATAAAAGCATATTGAATTTAGCCATGCACGTCAATGACACAACAAATGTTCTCCTTACAAGATAAATGGGCTTACTGGAGATTTGAAATTTGGAGCAGCCCAACTCTAAATAGGTCAAGTGGTTCAGTCACGACCCACAAATTAGGCTTTACTCCCATAAGCCGACCTGAATATTCTTTACTCCTGGATTAATGATCCCTTTGATTGTCTCATGAGATTTCCCCCACTTTGATTCTCATTAGTTACTCCATGCCTTTCTTTTCCACTTTGAATTTTGAACGTGATGAATGAATGCTCTCTAAATCCATCTAAACCCAAGATGTGTGAATCTTATGCCGAGATAGAAAAGCGGAATAATAACTAAGCAGAAAATTAGATCAGTAAGTCTACAATGGAAAACAACATCAAGACCCACGAAAATAGTGGCATCTGCAAGTTGATCTTAGGATGGGGCTCTGAACGAGCTTGCGGGATTGGATATTATGGATTGCACAATCGAGACATGCATGATATTTCAGCAATTGCAATCACTTTCGTCGCTCGTCGAATAATTTCATGGATGACGTATTGCCTGAACCGATCTATCTCCTTACAATCGCCAAAACTGATGATACGATGATAAATACCTCTCTTATACATGTCTTTGACTATGTGTAGATACGTCTGAGTACCAGAACGCACGTGCGGTGGGGTCAGAAAGAGAGTGGCGCTTGACGCTTGTGAAAGTTTGCGGAGCCACAGCATCGATCGTTTTGAAAGTTTTAGCAATGAGACGGGGAGAATAGGGAACGAGATGAAAAAGGAATCAAGAGCAAAGTAAATGATAATTGGATAAGAAGGATACATAAGGAGGTTCCATTTTAGAGTTTCCAATCCAAGTCGGTCGGTTGAATTGGAGAGACCGCAAAATATGCAATAGATAAGCTCGATCGAGCAGTTGGAACCCCGAGGACTTTACGTCGGGATTTGTAAGGCCTTTCAGGACATAGCCAAAAATAAGTTATTTATTTCAAAGTACCGATAGGGTGAAAAGGGGCAACAAGCGTTCATAACCCTTCTGTAGTTTCACTACTGACTTGCAACTTCAAAGATTTCAATGTTGATTCTTCAGGACATATTTTCTCGATAGAGTAATTTACTAAGAACTCCAGATGAATGTATTAAGGCTCGTCTTCACTTCTAATTCTTCATGGAAAAATAAAAGCTTCATTTTTTGGTTTTTTCGGTTCTTTCTCTTAAAAGCTAGGTGTTTGATGGATCATATTTCATCTTCTTAATTCAATTGATGTACAATTGCAACAAGAAACAAGAAGATAAGACATTGGAAATGAGCCTTCATAAGGGAAATGACATTTCATCTGATGACATTCTAATTCAATGAATCTACATCATACCATTTAAAGAGACAGCTCCTCCACAATTTCATTGTCCATGAAATTTGATGACCTTTTGCTTGGGTTTCTCCATTCACTTAGCTACTCTTTTCGCCAACCTAACCACACCTCGTTTGAGCCCATTTGGGGCTTTCCATTTCAAATGCAATTTATGCTATGGAAATACTGATTACAATCCTAGATGCATAATTTATCTACATAGCTTCCTGTTTGACCCAACTCCCATGTCCTTCAAAATTAAAAGTTGATGAGAATGACAGTGGAGGAGGCTGAGCATCGCCAAGCTTTTGGCAATGAACTTCCACATAAGCATGAGTTCCTACTAAGTCTCTTGAATATGTGCTTAAACACTTGTCTTGCAATATGCATCCCCTGAGTTGGTTGTTGTAGAGTTCCAAGTATCCAAGGGATGCCCAGTGTCGCTATAGTCTAGGAATTCCCTTGCTAAGTCTATTTGAAGAAAAATTGGGCCATTAAAGATGAGTCAACTCTCCTAAAGTCAAAGGGATGAAACCCGTAAAATAATTATGAGAAAGGTCGAGTCTATGAGAGTTAAGATGTCCAAAAACTCCAGGAATATCTCCTTGAAAAGAATTGTGCAACAAGTCAACGGCTGTGAAGACAATCAAGATCTTCTTCTTCTCTTTTGGTGAAAGGTAATTAGTATATTGAAAATAATCGAGTGACAAAAGAAAAAGAAAAAGAATACGGCATCAGAACCCACACTCAAAACAACATATCATAATGAGTGGAGGGATGCTGGAAAAGCCACAAACGTGGCAACCCACTACCAACTAAAAAACGCACAACATGAACAACCGGCAAACAAAAACAAAATGTCTTCAGGTAGGGAAGGAAACCATCCTTCGGATTCCGTGAGACTTGCTGCACGGGGGGCAATCAACGCTCCCCATAAAAGATGATCGGGTGAATGCCCCGTCTCCGCTGCAACCTTTTATTCCAGCTATTATCTTCAATATTCCTAACAATGATCGCATTATCTCTGACCACTTTAAAGAGATGATTCTTCATAGTCAGGACAGAAATAGCTTGTTTTCGGAATTACTGTTCATGTTGTTCCAAATAATATGACACAGTGCTTCAAAAGAGAAGCAGGCTATGTACTTATAAAACTCCTTTCCCATAAGCATGGTGATGGTCCAACGGAGATTATCCTCCCACGCCCTATTACGCCAAGGCAGATTGCCTTTGGTCGCCTAAAAGAAGGCAACCTTGACTGTGACACGACACCCAAAAAACAGATGGTCAATAGAGTATGGTACATCGTTGCAGAAGGCACAAGCACCACTATCTATTCTACCATGTGACAATAAAAATGTCTGGGTGGGTAGCCTGCGTTTAGTTATAAGCCAAAGGTTTACTTGATACCGTGGTGTAATTTCGTTGTTCTAGATGAACGTATGCCAAAAGACCTGAGTCCTCTTCTGTCTGAAGGTCTCCCAAGCCATTGCAACAGTGAAGTGTCTTGATGAATTCTCCATCCAACCAAAACAATCCGAATTCTGAGAGAGACTTGGGAGGAGATGATCCCAAGACTCAAGCGCCAACTTGAGCGGTTGCCCAGCATCAGAGAAGAGATCAGCCACTGTTGCTTGCCTAGAAAGCCCTAAACTATAGATGAATGAGTCTGAAAAAAATTAAGTTCAAAGGACCCCTAGGGTGTCAGTTGTCAAACCATAAGGAGGTAGAGAGGCTGTCTCCAATCCTCCAATAAAAGGCATTGAGAACCTCGCTTCCGAGTGAGTAGGATTTTTTTTCCAAGCCTAAGAACAGTAGGTGAGTTTCTTAACAACCCAAAAATTCCTTGATTTTAAGAACATGGAATGGATCCACTTGTACCACAAAGCCTCCTTGTCTGAAAATAGGAGCCAAATATGCTTCAACATAGTAGCCTTGTTGCAATCCCTGAGCCTCCGGATGCCAAGGCCTCCTTCCTCTTTTGGTATGCACACTTCACTCCAGGCAACCTTGGCACCCCATTTCCCTAGTTCTGGGCATTTCCATAGGAATTGCCTAAATACTTTCTCTATCTATTCCAACACGGCTATAGGTATCATAAAAACTCTCACCCAGTAAGCTTGTATAGCATGAAAGACTAACCTGATAAGCTGAAGCAGGTCAACAAAGGAGAGAAAGCGGTGAGTCCAAGTTGTACTCTCACAGTAATGCGATTAATAAGAACACAACAGTCCGCCTTGTTAAGCCTAGCAGTAATGATAGGAACCCCTAGGTATCTTACTGGTAAGTTGCCTTCCTGGAAATCGAGGTGGGTGAGGATCTGAGTTCTTAAAGCAGGCGATCCACCAGCCAAAAAAATTCCGCTTTTGGAGGGGTTTGGGCACAAGCCACTCCATGCCTAGAAGAGCTAGAGGCCCTCTTTAAGGAGACTTACCGATATCAGGTCCGCCTCACTAAATAAGAAAACAGTGTCTACAAAGAAGAGATGCGAGAGATTTGTCGCCTTGCATCGCCAGAAGAATTTAAATTCCGGCCTGGAGGAGGACCTCCTCAGGATTCCAGATAGTACCTCCATAACGAAGGTAAAAAGGTATGGAGAAATAGGATCGCCTTGGCGTAGGCCACGCTCACTTGCAAAGTAGCCATGAAGTTCTCCATTCAAAGCAATGGAAAACATAGGTGTACGCACACATGTCATAATAAGTGTAGTCACAAAGTCAGGAAATCCAACAGCAAGCAAAACTTTCTCAAGGAAACCCCAATCGACTGTATCATAAGCTTTTCTGAAATTAACCTTAATCGCACACTTAGGAAGGTATGGTTGCAGGTGGAAACTAGAAAATAGTTCCTAAGCCATCAGGATATTATCTCTAATCCTTCTGCCCTTCACAAAAGCGCTTTGAGTCGGACTAACAACATTTTCTAGAATAGCCGCAATTCGGTTAGCTAGTACTTTTGTGATACACTTATATATAGTGTTGCAGCAGGCAATGGGTTTGTAATCATCAACAGAAGTCGCATTTGGGACTTTGGGTACAAGCACCAGAATGGTAGCGTTTATCTCCTTCAATAGCTTCCCCGTTACAAAGAAATCCCTCACTGCTGTTATGACCAATTGTCCAACCATCTCCCAGTTCTCCTTGAAGAATTCAACCGTGAAGCCATCCGAACCAGGGGACTTGCCCCTAGGTAGAGAGAAAAGTGTATCCCTGATCTCCATCTCGGTGACTAGACAGGCAAGGAAGCTACCCTAGTCGTCCATAAGAGGATGCTGAATAGTCTCCCGAATCTCCTCAATGGACGACCCTTGTTGCTCCGCTCGCGACGCTAGGAGATCTTGGAAATGCTCCACCAAGCACTGCTAAACCAGGTGCGGTTCAGTAATTTGGTTACCAGAGGAATCCAATACAAAAAGAACTATATTCCAAAGTTGTCTATTTTTTACAAATTGATGGAAGAACTTGGTGTTGCGGTCGCCTTCCTTGAGCCACCTAATTCTAGGTTTATGTCTGAAGAATGACTCCTCACTAGCCCAAAGATCAGTAAAGATACTTCGCTAGACCTTTTCCAACTCCACAAGGCTTGTCGAGAAAATGTCCTTCTGAAGGTCGGCTTGCATGCTTTCTAAGGCTATCATTGCTTCTAAAATCCTAGTAGAAATATTAGAGAATGAATCATTATTAAGCTACTTGAGACGATACTTGAGCACCTTAAGCTTGCGCACAAGCCTAAACATGGGAACCCTTTCCTCTAGGTCCTCCCAAATTTGAGTAACAATTGCATTGAATTGTGGATGCTTCATCCAGAAGTCAAAGAATTTGAACGATTTCCTCTGAAGAATCAGGTTCAACACTTTGACCACCATAGGTGTATGATCCAATATACCCGGTGCTAGAAATGAGGTTTCAGAGTAAGAAAACTCAATGCACTACCTAAAGTTCACAATGACTCTATCAATCTTCCTAGCCTTCCTGAATGGTCTTGAGGAAGTTATCCAAGTGTGCCTGAAACCAACATATCTAAGGTCCTCCAATTTCGATTGTACCAAACACTAACCAAAATCATCAAAGAAAAGGATCCAAGCTTCAGAGCCCCTAACCCTGTCAGTAGGATCTTTTTATAGCATTGAAATCCACCATCATTATCTAGGGTGAATTCTAGAATGCACTACTTCTATATATAATATCCCACCAAAGCTGTCACCGGAGAGTAAAAGAGTGCCCCCCATAAGCAATTGAAACAGCGCAGGTCATTCCCGAGTCCAATACCTTAAGAATCCTATGAACTACCTGAGTAGATATCACTATCATTTCAAAGTTAACCCGCGAGGGGTCCCATCTTACCCAAATCCTACCCTTAGAGGCGAATTCATAATTGGCAAGCCAGCACCAGTCCCTCAGCAGACTCCCAGAAATGGAATTGAAGAAGGTTTGTGGGACCTTTGTTTCCAATAAACCAACCAACCACAAATGATTTGAGTAAACAAGTCTACGGACCTCTGCCTGTCTAATGGGGTCCACAAGGCTCTTAACATTCCAACATCCTATATACATAAACAAATAAAAGACGGACCAAAGATAAAGGGTTACCTAAACTTCACGAGCTTATGCCGAGAACAAGGCGGTCCCGCACTTGATGGTAGTGGAGATGTGGCTGGGGTTAGAACCATCAGCTTGTCCTGAATGGTCTCAACTTTCCTATTAGTCGAGGTGGCCTCCGGCAACAAGCGAGGGGAGAGTTAGTCCTCATCTGCACCACTTGAAAGGTTGCTTGACTCAATAGGGTCGTCACCAGGGCTAGGCGGCACATTTGTGGAGTCTTCCATAAGGCTGATGGAGTCATCCTCAGTGGCAGGAGATGAGGCATCCGATTTTGTAAGGATCTCTAGGCCTTCCAAGTTGAAGTAGAATGCAAACTCCACTACAGAGCGGCAGGCTTCAACTTGTTGGTGTGCCCCTCATCAATGGAGAATGTATGTGAGCCGGAGCCTATCTCCTTAGGAGGGAGAGCCATCTTCTTCTTTCCCTTGACTCGTTTCCAAGCCAAGTCAGCGTCAGTAGGGCAGTCTGCCTCAACCGGCACCTCAACTAGGATAGGTACGGGTTCCCAAGGTGGAGTGGGAGGGGAGGAATTAGCATGTCCCTACGGCGAGGAGACCACCTATTTAGTGGTGGCTGGGGGCATATCACAATTGTGACCAAACATACCACACTTCAAACATTCTATCGGTTTCCATTCAAATTGAAGTCAATAGTGCGCACCACCCCATTCAATTTCACTCTCACCAAAGGAGTCCTCGGTTGGTTGGCTTGGATTTCAACACAAACCCTAGCAAAATAAATCATATGCATTTGCTCAGTGCGTTGATCCACATAGAGGGGTTTGCCACCAGCACTTGCAATGGCGCTTATCACTGGAGGTGACCATAGATTGAAAGGGAGGTTCTTCAATCTAATCCACACCGGGACCGTGGAATGGTTCTCATTCTTTAACTCAAGAAGAGGCTTCCACTATTGTAAGATTAGTGGAACCCTCGCCACCGTACAAGGACCTTCCTCCAATATCTTCCTATGGAAAACCGGATCGAGGATATGGAAGAAAAAGAACCCTCGATTGTTGGCAAAGACCTCCCCAAGCTTCGATCCCCACATGCGCCTTAGAGACTGGTCCGTGAGCTCAAAGGGAAGCCTTCTCCCCACAAAATACCCAACAAGGCATTCATGCCACTTGAGATTCACAGCCTCTAAGACTTCCTCAGCAAGGTCAACCATCAGGCCATCATCATCAAGTGAATGAGGCACATATGACAGTTGGTAACCTTTTGCCGCCAAACGAGCGACGTTAGCCCATAATCGGGCTTAAGGTGGCTTCGATCTACGTTGTTGCTTCAAGTCCAGAGGTCTTCTGGAAGCCGACCTCCCTCTACTACGATCCTTGGACCATCCCACTCGACCTAGGGCCTTAGAGGTGGCTCGGCCTTCCCGCGACGCCTCAACATGGGTTTTTTCTCAAGATCACAGAATGTTGGGCCAATAAATCCGGAGAAACAGGGTTCTTCCCCCTCTTTTTAGCAACCCGACTCGACTGGGCCATATCAACCCTAGCACCTACTTCAATTGAAGTAGAGGCCATACCACACCAATAACACTATACCAACCCTCCAGTCAGCCAGCCAGCCAGCCCAACTACTTCAAGGTCATTACAATTAGGCAGGTCTACTAGTGGACGATTAAGGCTAACCTGTATAACTTAGGACTCTCGACCCCTGGGAATGCCGCAATCCAGATCTATCATGTGGCAAACCAGGAGAGCCGCGCTTAGGATAAAAGCCGGTGGAAAGGCGGAGGGAGTCAGCGGGGGGTGGGGCTGAGAGTGGTGTATGCCAAAGGGTGTCGGCGTCGCCGGTGGGGGCAGTGGGGCGGAGAGCAGCAGAGGTGGAGGCGGAGGGCGGACACCGGAGTGCGTCGGCGTGACCGGTGGGGGTTGAGAATAGCAAAGGCAAAGGCAGAGGGCGGACACCGGAGGGTGGGCGTCGACGGGAGGGTAGAGGCGGAGAGTGTCAGCGTTAGGCGTCGGTGGGGCGGTTGAGGCTAAGAACAGCAGAGACGGAGGCGGAGGGTGGACGTTGGATGTGGAGATGTAACCGGCGAGCGTCAATGGGAGGGTAGAGGCGGAGGGCGTTGACATCGGGCGCCGATGGACAAAGGCGGAGGCAAAGGAGGAGGACGTCTACATAGGCACCGGTGGCAGAGGTGGAGGGCATCGGGAAGGAAGGCGCCGGTGGACAGAGGGCGAAAGTGGCCAGAGAGTAGAGGCGGAGGTGCCGGGCGCCAGTGGGCAGAGACGGGTTGCGTCGGGATGGCAAAGGCAGAGGGAGTCCAGATCTGCGAATCTATGCCGCCAAAGCTGGAAGCGGACGGAAGTCAGATCTGAGCATGGAGGAAGATCCGGCGTCTTCGGGGGACCGGACTCGTTGCCATTGGCGAGCTCAGGAGGCGGTGAGGTCAAATCTGGCTCTAGATTGTCGAGCCACGACCGGAGGCCGAGCGGGGAGGCAGCGGTGACGGCGGAACCAGATTTGGTTCATTGGAGGCTCCGGGCGAAGGTGGGCGAGGTGACGCCCGGCAAAGTCGAAGGCGGAGGGCTCGAGCCTACATGGTCACAACCGGTGGGTCTGTCGGGGAAGTGCCGGCAGAGCAGATTTGGGCCGGGGTCCCCGACACGACCAGGGTCCACCGGCACGGCTAGCGGCCAAGGCTCCGTGGGGGACCAGCGGGGAAGACGAAGTTGATGGCGGCCCAGGGAAGACGTCGACAGAGGCAGGCTTGGCCCAGGTCGGCAACCGCGACTGGCGGCCGCTGACCTCGAGGTTCCGTCGGCAGTCAGCGAAGGAGGGGACCACGCTGTACGGACGGCGTCGTTCCGAGATGGCCTTTTATAGAGCTTTTTTTACTACCGTGGGTTCTTTGTCAGGAAGCCGGCGTGATACTTTACCTTTGGAGTCAACACAGCGGAATGGGATCGGAATTCTTCGTAGTCAAACCGCGTGATCAACCCTAGGTCAAGAAGCCACCTCTGCTGGATACGTCCTCTTTAGAAGTCTTTTTCTTTCATTGCGGTTTCGAGGAAAGTCTCGTTCCCCATTTAGATCCAGACACGGACCAGAAACACCGCAACTTGCCACCCCAAGTTCTCTCTCTCTCTCTCTCTCTCTCTCTCTCTCTCTCGGAAACGACTTCTTGTACTGACAATCAAGATCTTCACTAACCAAATAGACCCGAAAAGTTAACAGCGAAGTTCATATTGTATTCCTACTAATAGATTGGTGGTTTAGCCCGGAAAAAACAACAAATTGATTAAACCAGTAATCAAACAAAGTAATTGTTTGTGTTCTTATGATTTTGAGGGGTTGGAATTGCTGTGCTTTCCTAATCTACTGGAACGATTTATGACACAAAAATTCCGTGTGGACGGGCTCATAGCGGTCTTATATAATTGGGAGAGATGGTAATTGATTTGAAGGCGGCTAGTTGCGTAGTGCGACCAATCCTTGCGCTCCTCTCAATTCTCTTGATCTTTTTTAATAATTCCTCTCTAACTTGTGGGTTACAAAAATGGTGAAAAATATCATAGAGTGCACTAGCCCTATCTTTTTTACAAGTTAGTTATATAATGATGGGGCAACACAAGTGATACCATTTGAAGAAAAAAATACTTATCTTGTTATTTTCTATGCTCAACGCTTCTATGACCCCTCGAGAGATCGATCCATTGCCATATTCATGGAGAGAGATGGGTGCGGCCGGCTGCGGCCAATTATGTGCATGAGAACTTGAATTAACCCGTGAGAAATTTTCTGCAGAGATGATCAAGGGCTCCAATTATGGAGGATTATCAATGAGAGTTGCCCGGTAAGATACGTTTGCGTACGGGGGAAGAACTCAACTAGAAGTTGGAACCACCCGTTCAATTCCAGTCCTGAGATAATACAAACGTGGGTCCAAGTGAGGAACAGTGAAACAGTGACGCAAGTGAACCATCTCTCTTGATAGTTTACAAGACATTCCCTCCACCTGTTGACACTGTTTTTGGACAAACCGATCGGGCCCGCTGTTCATTCTGGAGGCTCTTTCTTTATCAAATGAAAAGGAAAATTAAGAAAAGAAGGGGGTTTTCTCTACTTTTTCTGAGTCCTAAAATATCGAGGTTTCTTGTCATATCGAGGGTTTTCGTTTTGTTGTCCCCTGATTCTCCTGGAAAGCTCCTCACGTAAGTATTGGTAAGATGACTGATTTTGAAGCATGTCAATACGCACATTAATAGATTATATCTATTTAATATTTGAACAAACAAAACAAAACCGCATAAGCAAGAAGAAAGACATTAAAACTAAGTGGTGAAGGAAAAAAATAAATGACAACACATGCTGTTACCTAGAATCCATATCCAGCAGAAACACAAAGTGATGCTGTCCTGCAATACTCACCTTCTAAAACCTAACGTAAGTCCTCATAGATCATTCATGAATACAACTTTATAATCAAATTCTGCACATGCCACATTCATTACAATAAGGACGGTTTTGCTCGTTGCAAGTAACTGCCTACTCCTATCCCCAATAGAGAGCGTTAGATGCATGAAATAAAACGCAGTCTGCGCAGCTAAAAGATTAATTCATACTGGTAGGGCGTATAGGGATTGGTTTTTGCTTCTTTCTTTTCTGGTTAATCCAAATCTTGTTACGATCGCACTTTGACTTTTTCTTTTTTCTTACCCATCAACGCCTGAAACCTCCACAGTGGACAAGTTTCAACTCGCAGATTCACACATAATAACTTTATGACGTCTTTAAAGTTAGATGATACTTTAACAAACATGGCTGATGGTCAGGTGCTATTTGTATACCTAATTGTCGATGTCGGTGTGGATTTGAGGGAGAGAGTAAACACTCAACTAAGGGAAACAGAGTGCCAAAAATCAGTACAATTAGGTTTTCTCACAGGGTAGGTAGCTACAATGGCTCACCTTCCACTCCACACCTACGTGAGGAAATTCTAAAACTAGACCGTTGATTCACATGTCTGCCCAACCGAACACTAATCACGGAAAAAGCATAAACCCAGAACGCCAAGCCAAACCCATGTCCCACCTTTTCTCTATCTGCGACTGGGTTTCGGAGACTGGAACTCTCCCTTGCGGCCAAAGCAAAGAGACACGAACTCTTCTTCTTCACAAGGTATCGTCAAGCCCGCTTCATGGTGGAACCCGAATTGTTCCTCGGCTTGCTGGAGCAGGCTCTGAAATTCGGGTCTGGACAAGAAATCGAGAGGGACGACGTGCCTGCTCCTGCACTCGCCGACGTACACAACGAAGTGGCCTCTGGGCACGTCCAGAGGAAGGCCTTCTTGATCGCAAGCGTGCCTGTTCTTGCCAAAGCTCGAACACCTCTTCACAATCTGCTTGATCACCGCCGTTTGAGAAAGCTTACTTGATTTTCCGAGAGCCATACTTGTTTCTCCTTTCCTTTGCACAATCTGCGGGAGTTCGACGGGAGAGTGTGTGAAAACAAAGATTAGAAGGAGGTGCGTGAATTAGAGAGGAAGGGCTTTGTGGGGCTATTTATGGTGGGACAAGAGAAAGACGCTGTAGCAATCTATCAATGATTAACGAGAATTTATAGAATTACAACAACAGAAAAAAAAAATACTCAAAATCCTACTCTATTTAATCTAGTTGACCCAATTTAAGATTTCCCCCTTTGAAATTCTACTTCGACAAACAGCTATAGCCGGCATATTATCAATTATGTGTCAGAAAGCAAATTCTCATCACAATTGTAATAACTCTGGTATGAAGATTCTTGATCCTTTTATTATTTATACATAGATTGGAGTAATCTCATTTGACCAATCCACAACGTGAAAATTTTGCTTAAATCCTCAGGCAAAAGAAGCATATAAATTGGCCATGATCTTACGTTAGCCATTTATTCTTGTTATTTATGCCAAACATATTCAAACGACATAAAAAATCTTCCCATGAAGAGGAGAGAGAGGAAAAGGACTGTGGAACCACCAAACAAGCGACCAAGGGCTGTTTTGTGGGTCTAGGCAGGCCCGTCGGGTTAGGAATCCTGTGCTGCCCTTCCGAAGGACATCTCGGTCCCTCTAATATACTGTTGTCTCCACTATTGTCTCAAAGCTTCTAACTAAATGCCAAGTACCATATAGCCTCGGGTCGGGCTGTACCAGCAACAATATTACTTCGAATTAAGCAAAACGGTTTCCCATTCGAACCCAGTTCTTTACATTTTTTTCATTCGAACTGGCCGGCTCGAATGATCTGTTGAAGGACATAAAAGAAAAGGTACAAGGTTACGTGCACATCTTTCATGAGGAATATCCAAAAGTTATCTAGGTGGAAATTTACCAATAAGTACATTAGTACCACGACTCTAAGGATGATACGATAATTTCGGAAGGAGTGAGTCATTTAGGTAAGCAAATAAAGTAATTCAGTGATTTACTCTCTATCACAAAGTTTTGGAATTTAAGTTCCCAATTTTTTTTTTGTTTCACTTGCTAGAAGATGAATTGTTGCATACCTTCTCATAATTAAGATTCGTCTAGAAAAAATTGAAAAGGTTCCCTTTTTTAAAAATTATTTGTTTACAAATATAAATTGATTAATATTTTTTGTCAAGGGCTTTTTCTGCTTTCGTATGCGTGGAGCGCATGCACTTATTCTGGTACAGATATCAAAAAAAAAAAAAAAAAAAAGAAGGAAATATTCATTCATCAGTGGCCATTTAATTATGTCTACATAAACAGTTTCAAAAACAGAACAAAAACCGAAAACCGTTCGGATGGTTGCGGGTTAAATCTGTCATTTCGAAAATAGATATTTTGAAAGAAGAAAATTATTTTTTTATAATAAAATAGTGTTCTTTTCACTCCTTTCTTGAGTTTCCTCCTTTTATCTTATCCTTTAAAATATATACAAAATAAATAATGCATTGCCTACTCATTGCACTTCTTATATCTAATTATTATTATCCTCGTTGAAGTGGTTCATGAATTTTTCCAAAATTATAGTCAATATTGAAGACAATAATTAATTTCAATTCGCTATACTGAAGTAGATTATTATCGTTATTGCTGGCTATTAAGTGAAAATAGTTTACCATAGTTTAGCAGTGAAAAGTATCATGTAGCAATAAAAGATAAAAGAAGAATGTATAACCCCAGTAATTAGAAGTGACAACATCTTTTTTTAACGAAAATTATGTTGATTAAATATTTTTCATCGAGCGTCATCAAACATCGCTTTTAATTGAAAAGCGTTGAAACAATCTAAATACGACTTAAATGATAATTATATATCAGTTAAAACAACAAAAAATGAAATCAAGCGGCCCTTTAATTTTTAGAAGTATATTTGAGTAATAATGGCATGATCACATGTCACTCCAGATGGAAGTTTTGGATTTCTTTAGAAAGAAAACCACACAACTCTTTTTTTTTTCCTTCAGTGTGAACACGTACGAGTTGCTTATAGTGACTTCGAACATGCATATGAAATCGTTTTCTTCTTTCACGATGTTCGTTCCCCGTCAACGTTGATCCCATCGTTGTGACATTGTCTCTTCTTAAAGCTTATGATGCATTGGATGCTGGAAGTTACATAGTCGAGTTCAACCCGTTACTCATGGATACAATGCGCGACATGACCACGGTCGGAAGCAGCAAAATCATTCATGTTCATCGAGAGGACAATGGTACAGCAGTATTGGCTTGCCAATACGGCGTTCTTGATTGTCGATGCGTGCTTTATTTACATGTATCGATCCGACATAAAATGTACGAGACATCTATGCAATTGAATGTCTTCCCTTGATAACAATAAGTAGACTGTAGGCCACAGTAGAGAATGATTCTATAACAACACTTGCTGATGTACATTGATTGTAGACATTTTCAGGCCATCTTGATTGCTAGTGTGCAATGAGCATCAAGTTGGGCTAAACTAGTTTCAGTTTCCCTATATGCACACAATTGGTGCGATTCTTTCTGCAGATTAACTTTCTTGCCATATTAGTAAGTAGTAACGCATTTGGCTTCTTTCATGTTTAAATCCATCTAAGTTGAACATAAGCAAGAAGAAAAGCTCCCCCTCTCTTTGTTGCCACCATCACAGTTGCATTGCAAATCGATTGCAACAGCATCGTGATAAACTGTTAGTAAAAAAAAAATTATCCTAAGAGTCTTAAACTTATTGCGTTTTTGCCAATTTAATCCCAAACTTTTTAATTTCACTAATTAAATCATAAATCTTTTCACATTTTGCCAATTGAATCAATTCAACAAATTCAGGTTGAAATGGAGAAATTTGAAATCATATTTTTTCAAATTTTTCATTATATATATATTGCTCTCTCTCTCTCTCTCTCTCTCTCTCTAACCACTAACCAAGGGCTAGCGACCCCCATCGGCCCCTCTCTCTCTCTAACCACTAACCACTAACCAAGGGCTAGCGACCCCCATCGGCCCCTCAACGAAGCCCTCGTCGGCCATAGGTGAGGGCCTCGCAAGCCCTCGTTCTCTCTCATTGTGGCTAGCAAGGGCCTAGGCAAGGTCTTCATGACCCTCACCTAGTGGCTAGCAATCCTACCAACCCTTTGAACCATAATTAAAATGAAAATTAATAATTAATGATTAATAATTAATAATTAATAAAAAAAATTAAATATAGGTCATATTAATGTTAGTCGTGTTACATAAGACAGTTGATATTGACTAGATTATTACGTCAATAATTTCCGTTTAAAATTGATCAGATTGACTCAATCGACAAACTGTGAAAATATTTTAGAATAAACTGACAAAATTTAAACGCTTATGACTGGATTGATAAAATTATAATAAATTTAGGAGGTGGGTAACAATTTTTCCTGGCCGGCGTGGGTCTACGCCATTGGTTGATAATAGAACACTTGTTTTATTTTGGTCCAGACAGTGTTGTCAGTACAAGGATCACGGAATAGGACACGGAGCAGCGGAATTGATGAGCCACCATCAGAATTCAGAAGAGATGTGAGCCCCCCGTTAAAGGCTATCATTCATTTTCCTACCGAAGAAAGGACGCCGTTCGTATTCTCCATTCAATACCTTGTCTGCATTCTGATCTTCCCCTGTCATTTCAAGTTTAGTTTTAACCCTAGTGACATAACACTCGTCACATGATTCTATTGCTGACCTCATATACTTCCAAAAAATACCTAAATCATGTTAAACTCGCCTATTTTTCTGGTAATTATGTCTTGTTATCATGTAATGCCGAATTATAAGATCATGTGGATATTGACATTTAAATTCGCACCCCTCCTTTTTCATCAATTATTTTACAGTTGAAATATGGTTTTCTATCTGACGGAAAAAATGAAATGTGACTCAGTAGACTGGCCTTTCATCTACGCGTATATATATGGTTGGGGATGTCCAACGTAATATGGGGATTATATCTTATAAATATTTTCACGTGCAATTGGTTTGTATGGACGATAAAATGAGCTTGGGTAACGCTTGCAATTACTCATGCTCCAATTACTCCTCTCTTTTCGTACTTATTCTGATGCATGTATGAACCAGCACTGGAAGTGTACATTGACTCTACTACGGACACGTACGTGTTATCCCGAATACGAAAATGAAGAAGCACCGACGTTGTAATGTACTCCGTACTGTTGTTGGGTCCATGGACCGTTCAAGAGAACGAAACAAATGCATGCAAACGGCCGACGAAGACAATGCACATAAGACTAGAGCCGAAGCGACAAACGGTCTCGGCATGAGCAAAGATGTGGCTGCATGTTTGCGAGTCGACTTGGGATGGGCCATGATGTGTAGGTCTTCTGGAAGAAGCAATCCCCATGTTCTGTGAACGAGATTGGCTTTGACGAACCCGGAGCAAACCCTAATTTACACGAATCAAGTGACGCACCATTCCCGTAGAAAAGGGATTGGGTAACTGGCTATATGGCCAATCTCTGAGGGTTACTTGACCGACAAGGCAAGTTACTTAAATTCATATGCTTCGATCATTCCTTTCATACTAATCTTGACTCGTGTCATTAGAATTACACCAAGAACTGCAATTGACGTTTGGCATAACTCGTTAGTTTATACTCTCAGATAACTCTCCTTCCAGAAGTTTTGGCTTCCTCCGAGCAGATTAACAATATTCTACGAAATTACGTAAGCACGTAAATATCCAGAAAAGGGAAAGCAAAATTGTTTAGGGTTTCGTGTGGCCCTTAGCTACGCCATCTTGTGTTTTCATGGGGCATCAATATGCGGCATTTCTCGACCAAAATCAGTCATCTATATCTTCGCGAAGCCTTTCAGACGAGAATTAAATGCTAGATGTTCTCGTTAACAGCACGGCCAAAGGGTACATACGGCTGTACCACAAACATAGCCCAACCGCGTGCATTCATTGCATAACCTAAACATCGACAAACGCATTTTTGATGTCTCGTCCGATTAGTTAGCCCGCTAGACAGCAACAGGAGATTACGAATTTAGGGCCAGATTGAAGAGCGTAGAAAAGGGTACCTATCTTCTTCTTCTTCTTCTTCTTCTTCTTCTTCTTCATTGAGACTCATCCACCCCGCAGTGGACGCATTAGTTCATGCCCTGCCCCCTCATCCAGGAGAGGAGGGGTTCGAAACTCCACGCCCCATTGCGCGACTAAAGCGGAGTGCCATGGGAGGTAGGTCCCCGCGCTAGTGCTCCCCTGGTTTGCGCCGCCGGCTGCTGGCTGTATAATGGTTCCAGGGTCATAAAAAAGAAAAAGAAAAAAAGATTGAGACTCTAAAAGAAAAGCATTATAAAAGAAATACGAGAAATCGGCTTTTGTATAGACTCATACCTTGGCCCATGAAGTAGACTTAGGCCTTAATGTCCTGAAAGTTATGCATCAATATTGCCAGATTTAGCGAGATATTTTCAGCACAACTATTCACGTGGAATATTTCCTACGTTCCTAGTATTTTAGAGATATTCATTTCCTATATTCGATATTAGCTAGCGTATAGCTTTTTTCCTTGACATTTTTATTCAGAAAGTGATTTGAGAGAGGAACTTTCTCCGAGTTTTCGGCTGTTTTGAAAAAATGATGTACTCGTGTTCATTGTCATCGTTTTCTTTTACATCAATTTTCAAGCGCCTGAAATGGTCTATGCGCCTCGAATAGATCTTTACTTAACTATGCTAAGCCAGGAGCTATTGATTCATGAATAAAGGAAAATTAATACCGCGAATGCATCTCATGGACGCAATGAGCTGCCACATGCTCTAGATGCTCTCTTACGAAAGGAATGACAACAGCATGGCATGAACATGTAACTGAGCATGTCACCTTGGATGAGAAAAAAAAATAATAAAAGATGAAAAATGCTATTGCTAGACCTAGAAGAAGATGGGAGAAGGAAGTGATTTTGATTTTTGATGCCAAGGTTACGAAGATAAAAATGTACAGGCCCATATGCGCGTGCATGGACTTGTGCTGTTATGACTAATTGACTAGGGGTGTCGATGGTTCGGTTTGGTTCAGTTCGATTTTCTTGAAATCCTAAACCAAGCCAATACAAACCGAAAACAAAACCCGTTTCAGTTCGGTTCGATTTTTAGATTTTCCTATTTGTGCCTTGCTTATTAGAGCCGAACTGAATAAATGGTAAGAAAAAAAAAAAAGAGATTTTATATTAGGGGTTTAAGTTTTGTAGAAAATTTTGGATCCACTCGGTTAACCAAACCAAACCAAACCAAAAATGCACGAAATTTCGGTTCAGTTTGGTTCGATTCCGACACTCCTAGCACATTAATCCCATTGGACCCGGTTTAAATGTGGTTCGAGCACACCCTATTCATGAATCAATTAGGGCCCAGGCGAGACTCGCGTTGAGCGTGTATGAAACGGGTTGAGATGCACGTTTTGAACAGAAGGCGGCCATGCACGTCAAGTGAATGATACGATGACTGGGCTCTTCATAAGATAAATGGGCTCGAATGAATTCGGGAGTATATAAGCTTAGCCCAACGCTAAGTAGGCCAAGTCATTCAGTCACCACCAACAAATTGGGCGTCATTCAATTCTTTTTTATTCTCCCTAAAAGCCTGTTTGGTCACTTTATGTTGTCCAAATAAGCCGACCTGAATTGTCCTTTTTCCTGCAATGATGCTTCCTTTGATTGTCTCATGAGATTTGCCACACTTTGATTATCATTAATTAACTTCAGGCTTGTCTCTCTACACATCACTTCTCCTTGGCTGCAACATTTAGCAGAGATTCAGGTACATCCCAAAAAGAACAGAAGAAAAAGAGATGCAACATTTAGCAGAGATTCAGGAACATCCCGAAAGGAACAGAAGAAAAAGAGATGCATCTTTGATGCAAGTGGAAACGACAGTACACCAACCCAAAAATTGTCGAGAGCAGGTAAATATGTTCTAAAACAAATACAGAGGCACTAACCATAGAAAACTCTCTCTTAAGAAATTGGCCGAATGATAGGGAAATGACCATTCTCCAATCTGACATGATAAATGAAGACTCTCTCAATCCATGTAAACCCTAGGAATGGAGAAATAATTGAACAGAAAATGAGATCAATGGGCGTAAAATGGAAAACATCATCGAAACCCACGTTGAAGGAGGGGACTCTGAACAGCTTATGGATCGAGCAATCAAATAATCATGCATAAATTTTCAGCAAGTGCGATCGCGTCATCGCTGATCAGTGAATTCCCAGCTGATCAGTGAATTCCCACAGGTAAAGATATTTTCTTCAACTGATCTATTTTCGCACCGTCGCCAGACTTTGATGATACGATGATATCAGATACCTCTGCGGTACCTCATGTCCTTCGATTGGCGCACACACATCTGAGAGTGAGAACGCACGTGTGGTGGGGTTGGAAAAAAAGAATGGTGCTTGGCAAGAGGTCACTAGCAAGACGTCAATCAGCCACACGTGTGCAAGCTCATTCCCAGCTCCAAATGGTCGGGTGGTGGGAAATTCTATGGACCCATTAGGGTTTCAGCTTTTTTGACAAAATGCATGCACCACGAAACTGTTCCCCTCTTTTGGGCTTTGCCTTATCGCTTAACCCTTTCAATGTTTTCTTCTCTTTGTCAACACTACCAATTATTTAATCATCTCGATATAAAGTAATCAGCCGTATGCTTGAAATTCATGCGGGGAATAATAAGCTTCCGGGAACATTCGTTCCCTGAATGGGTTTAGGTTCAGACATTCTCGGAAGGGCATTTTGTCAACGAAAGCGCACGGACACGTGAGTGATTAGGTAGGACTTTCATTGACAGTGCTTGTAATACGACACGGAGGGAGATTGGTCGGAGGAGGAGAAATTAAATTTCTGTACGACCAGATCATAAACGCAGAGAGAGGGGCGGCCATAGCTTCACAGCTCAAGTGACCTGTACTTTGACAAAAGGCGTTGTGATCCGAGATAAACTGGAGCGGGCTTGATAAGATCCTTACATGTTGAATCAGATTTCAGTATCCCTCGATTCGCATTATGGGATAGCTCTTGATCAGCAAGTTATTGATAGCAAATAGATCTTTTCTCTTGATGAAACGTCGTTGCTTTTGTGCGTTAGAAGTTCCTTGCGTTCATAACGGAGAGATTGAATCGTTTTGTTCAGTCAAGAACGACTGTTGTCCGAACAAGTTAGCACCTCTTTAAAGAAGACAAGAACTCACGGCAGTCGTTAGAACAATTTTTTTCTCCCTGCTACTTTCCTTGAGTCACAACCACCACCGCAGTCGTGGTGGTCGCTTAAGAGCAACGATTATCGTGCAGTGGTCGCCGGTGCGACCGCTGCTTCCCCTACTCCAAGCAAGAACAAATGAGTTATACTTTTAGTTAATTTTTTTTTTTCAAATATCCAACCTATCCAAGTCCCTCTTCAGACGAAATATTACCTATCCAATGTTTTTATCCGGATTGAGCCGATGCAAAGTGCTACCGAGCATTATATAGGACAACTTTTATCGTATTTGAGCTCTCAAAAAATCTTCTGATTCCTTAAACTTTGCAATTTTTTTTTTTAATCTGAAGTCCTCAGTGGCGGCGCCCATAGTAAAAAGTGGAGCAGCTGCCGCCACTCTAAAGTGGAAATCCTGCTAATACATTTTTGGTTACTTGTTTATGTTATAGTCGTGTAAACCCTTTTTCATGATGAGCCTATACACCATTCTCTTAGTCTTTCTGTGTGAAATTAGAATAGTAAAGCCCATCTTATTCAAGAAAAGATTGGCCCACCATATTGAAGCATTGGGTGTTGTATAAAGCAGGGCACTTTCTCTGACCAGAAAATCGAAAAGCAGGGCACTTTCATGTAAATTGTGCGTGTGTACAGAGGAAAAGAAAACGAACCGGATAAGAACGTGAGAAATCAAAAAAAAAAAAAAAAAAACGTTTTAAATTTATTGTATTTAAACCACTAGGGGTTTGCTCCAGTAGCCACCCTTCCATCTTGGAAGGGGAAGGTTAGGGGTTCAAGTCCCCACATTTTCAGAGGGGATTGGGGTAGAGACGATTTCATTTCAATAGTGGGTTTCGACTCCCACGCCATGCAAGGAAGCAGGGCAAAAGTCTGAGAGTGAGTGTTAGAGTAGGAAAATAAGAAGGCAATCGCACCATCGCTATCACAAATGTGATGGAGTTCTATCTACCTTCAAATTTTCTTCGGAAACCGGCTGACTTGTGTATCCGGTTTCCATGCAATTTTTTTTTAGTTTAAACACTATTGATCCTAAAAATCCCACTTCATAATTTTTCCAAAGTGGCAAAGTTTAAATGGAAAAAAAAATACATAGTTGGACGAAAAAAAGGTTCAGAATACCAAGAGAAAAGAAAGAAGACGAAATAAGCAATCAAACTTGAATGTGTTGAAGGCATACATTTTTTTTTTTTTTTTTACATATGATATTGGAATTGTGTTGGAGGCATCAGGATAACGTAAATAGATTTCATAAAATTTTAATGAACCCAAGTTGGGCACCATATATGTCATTGATTTTTTACCAACTAGTATGATGCATTTTAGAGACGTGGAAATAAAATAAATATAAAAAATCAAATCTTACGAATCTTGATGTTAGGATATGACCAAATACATAACATTATAAAATATATTTTCCTTTATTTTTGGAAATTCTATATAGATTTATCATGTCTGATCGTAATCAAGTACACGTAATGTCATAAAATGCAATCTTATATAGTTTTGCAATTGAATTATCTAGCTTTAGTTAATTCGATAATTAACGAGCATATTCTCATATAAAAAAAAATACAAGCATATTCTTAACATGCATTCTAAAAACTTGATTTGACTGACACGTTCTACATTATGTATTAAATTATAATTATAATCAGCAATTTTTTATTAGATCTGATCTATTCAATTACCTAACTTTATTTAACACTCAATTCCATTTTCGCATTCTTATAACCACAAAACTATTAGAAACAAAATCCTATTGGCCACATCTGGTGGTCGCCGGTCACTAGTAGTCGACACTGCCGGCTGCCGATGCTACGGCCGGTCAAATCATAACCTACAATGATTGTATTATTCTATGAACTTTGTAACGCTCCGGCTTTTCATATCAATTAAGCGCCAAAGTTTTGTAAAATCAGAATGAAAGATTGGTTCCGGACAAGAAAAAGTCCTCGGAAAAAGATGAGATGGAAACCAAGAGAAAGTGTGCCGTCCAAATGAAAAAAAAAAAAAAAGAAAAAGGAAATATTTCTAATTTTTCTTTTCGAACAACCGCGGCAATCCATCGACCAACCTTCTTCACATGTTATTTACACAGATCCAGTGGCCGGTTCCTTTTAAATGAAAGTGGCGATTGGAATTGCAATGTCATTTTCAATCAGCATCGCTATATTAGCAGTGCTCCTTTCCTTTTATCTGCTTTTGTTCCTGAACTTTTCATTTGACGATATTAAGGTGCTGAAGAGTGCCCGCTCTGGCTAAGGACAAAGTTGATGATGGCTATCGTAAGTATTCCTCATATATGTCAAGTATAGTCGCCCCTAGTCTACTTTCATCTTATAGCTAACAGCATTGGGATTGGACATTCTAACACAATATCAGAACACAGTTCGAAACATCACTTTCAAACTCATTGCCCGTGGTGGGTTTACATAATTTGGCCGTGATCATGTGAGTAGGAGAAATTGGCTTACACGCAACCGAGAGTGTTAAATATAATCCCAAATTGCTTAAATACGTTATTATAACATATCCTACGTACATACTCTTTTTTAAAAGCTCTTTATCCTTTTCAATCATGGGTATAATCAATGCTACGTTACAAATAGGCCATCATTATCACCATATTAGTTTATGTACGCTTCGCACATAAACATAATTACATCCAAGTATCGATTGGCTTTCTGTGCCCATAGTCCAGACACCTTGACATAACCCGGAGAGCCTGGAGTTAAATAGCAGTATTATTGAGAAACTGAGATTACCTTATGATGGAGATGTGACGCAACGTTCAGGGTTGACAGCGTCACTGATGACGCTTTGCAAGCAAACGACATGTCCTCTGCACCAATTTTTTTTTCTGGAATTGCAAAGCATCTTTCAGTCCCCCTTTGTTTCAGCTATAATCAAGATCGAGTACACTAAAAAGAAACTGGGGTATTCTCAAAAGGGAATGGGCAGCGTTGATAACCTAAGAGACTGATTCAAGTGATTGGCCCCAGTTATTTCTAATAATGATCATGTTATTATCATGGTAGCTAGGTGAATCAACTACTCCTTAATTAATTAAAACGTTTGAGTGGGGTCATGGGGTATATAGGCGAATAGCGTCAATAATAGTTCTATAGCCTTCTATCTTTTTCTCTCCATATTATTCTAGTTAGCTCCTTTCACGACACGAATAATGTCTTCCTACTCGAATATCCCTCCCATCGTTTTTAGGGACCAGCGTTCCAGTAAGGCCTGAGGAGGAGGGAATCTAGCGGCCATGGAACAACGAGGAGGCCAATGTCATCATGATGCAAATGATTAGCCTTCATTAGGAGGAGTCAAAAGAAGCAATGCCGCTGCCCTAAGGTGTAAGTCATTTCAAGCCACGAGAAGCACACGAGGAATGATTACAAGGTGAGATTCATAGTTCCTATAGCTAGAGGTAGAGATGGATAATAGGAATAGGAAGTCATGATTAGGAAGATGTTGAAATTGTGTGTACATAAGTTCCCATCGGAGTTGAAGATTAGCCCTGGCGAAAAAAGATGACATAAAGATGTCGAAATCTGCTTTGATTCGCGTCATCCATTGACGATCTTTTACTTTATGTGAATGCACCACGTCCTTAGGATATATATAGAATATTTTGTGGGGGAGATGTTGTCTTTCGGAGTTCACATGTCTCTCTTAAAACTCTGTCGGCCATTAAGTTTTTGAAAGTTTTTGGTGATTTAGTATCCATGTATAATCGATGCATTAGCCGCAGAGATTCCCTAAATTCCAGTGATGGATTTAGACTAATTTGACTGGGGTTCGATCTTAATTCCCAAAATGTGGAGTCTCTCATAACATATATTTTTTTAAGCAAATATCGCACCAACGTGTTTGTTTTATATTACAACCCAAAAGTTGCAACTTCTCACTTTTGAATTGTGAGGGATTACCACCATTTGGTACGAAGGGTCACCCATCTTTTATGAGATCACAAGTTCGATTCACATTGTGAAAAATTCTCTAAATGACTCGCGTTGTATTCCCGACTACGACATATTCCATATAGAGAGACTTTTTGACTATTAACATCTTGGTGGGAGTAATAGTGATAGACTCGTCAAGCTCGGACCTTTGAATCAAGGGTAGAGTCAAGTAATTATAATTTAAACCGAACATTCCTTAGCACATGTGAGATAATTATGATTACTATTAGAGGGGTTGCTAGCGCCGATTGCCCTTCCTCACCTTTTTGCTCATGAAAAAACAAAGAGAGAAATGTTGAGAGATTCATTCCAAATGCCTGTACCCTAATGCGACCTTTTCCCCAGTCATAAAATTCGGCTACCTTTCAGGAGAGGGACTTGCCTGCCGACTGAAAAAGCAAACCATTGAATCCAGATTCAGGAGACCTCAAAAAGGTCAAACAAATTCCAAAAGACCTTATGTCACTGCCCCCTAAATTGCCTACCCTCCACACGAGGATGGACTCTGTCTTTGTACCAATCGAACCCAAAAGTACATACAGACAACCCCCCCGCCAATTCCATTTTAATTTAGGAGCAGTAGTAGTAGGTAGTAATTCCTTCTCCCACCTTCCAAAGGGTCCAAACCCCTTTGAAGATGTGTACATCCTATGGCCACATTGCCATAGTTTAAATCACTTTCATTTTGTATTCTAGCTACATATAACAAAAGCTGGTCAAAAGACTCAAAGTCCCTCTTTTTTAACACCCAATGAATAAATAAAGCTGGGAAGAGATCAAATTAAAAAAGAATTGAGAGAAAAAAGGAGGGTGTGCTTGCAGACAGGTAGATCTAGATGGTGATGTTATTGGTGCTTGCACGACCTTTAAGCCACCAGAAGGCAAGTCGAGATAGACTAAGTAAAAGCAAATGGGGGAGAATAATATAAAGCGTTTATACGGAGCTAGGTGACACAATATAGATTTGCACTGACCCCTCTTTTATTAGCAGAATATTCCACTGAAGGATCCTGCAGCGGAACACGGAACAGCGACCAACAGCACCCCTGAGATAAGTGTGTGGGAAACCTCCTTTGATTGGATAAGAACCGCGGGGGTCTTTGAAAAATAATGCTGATTTTTCTTCATTGATTAATTGAGTAATGAGAAAAGGGAAAGGGAAAGGAAAAGGAAGCTGTGTTGAGTTCATATTTGGTGAAGATCACATCCTTCTCGGCCCCCAAAATCATGGGACGAATGAGATTTTTGAGAAATCTACATATAATAATTTAAGACTCTGAGATAGTTCTAGTAGCCGAATTTATGTCTGTGCACCTTAAGGTATCAAAAACCTGAAGATGTATGATTGTATATTGACATCGATATATTAAGTTGCATCATGAATATACATACCTGTCCATCTCTCATTTCACCACAAACTTTTGAAGTAGATATTGCCTCGTGTAAATTTAGGAGCCTAGAATCAAAGTTGCAACCTTCTCATCTTTAGACGGGATTCATTAAACTCATCCTTTATCATCTTATATAATCAAAGTCAGGCTTGAGCCTATTAGGATGTATATCATATTCTTAAAGATAGCGTTACATTATTACATTGTGACAATAAAATATGTCCAAATTAATCTATTGAAAGAGGATCCACACTAGGCAATTCAATGAAGCAAACCATCTAGGTCAAAAATTGCATATTTAAGTCGCTAGAAAATTCGGGAAAAGAAAGAAGAGAAAAGATGTTCACTTATTTTTTGTGGTCGAAGAGAAACAGAAGAAAGTCGCATAGATTATTCCATATTATTCTCTTAGGGGGTCCATTTAATTTGACTATATGACCGGGTAAAAGGGTTTGGTACACGTTTATCATTATCCAATCCTAAAATAAATGCTGAGAAGCTACCACACGGACCTTCCATAAAATTCCACTCTGGATGAATTGATTCCACTACAGGAGAGACACGTGCAGTTTTGTTTTGAGAATAATGGTTTAAAAAAAGAAAAGAAAAGAAAAGAAATTAACTCTCTTCCTTTTTTCTTGTAAATTTTATGGGAGATGATCTCATCTTGTGGCCTGCCCGCCTGCTTCTTCCCACCAAGATTGCCCCAGCTCAATAGGGCCATTATATATCATCCCTCATTGGATGAATTTTTGCAAGAAGCATATTAAAAAGAAGAAATATACTTATATCTGCAATAATGCTTATTCGGGTATTTTCAAAAATCAATTCGCAACCTTTAAAACATGATCAAGTATTGAATATGACTCGCTTATTTTAACGACGATCACATACAACTTGTCACGTTAACCAATAAAATTGATTATATAAACTAATGTTAGTAAACCAAGCCAACAGTCTAAATCAGATCACGCATACATAACCGAATCATTTCTTCAAGAGATCGCAGTCTGTCATCTTCCAATCCTCGAAAGCGAACTGCTTGATCGAAGATGAGGATCATCGGGCATAAACTAGTTGAAACAAGGAATCGAGCAATGCATGCACAATCATTTGGAGAGCGATGGATCGAACCTATCATCCGATTCTATCGTAGGTTTGAATCATTGTACTGAGTCCGACGCCCATGATGTCGAAAAAGACCCGAGCGGGTGCATGAAGAACTCTGCCCCATTCCCTTCACTTAACTTTGTGCGGTAGGTATTGAAATTTGACAGAAAAAGGCAAAGGGAGTTGGGTGAACGGTCGGTTCTTTCATCTCCGTCGTCGTTTTCATGCAGTTGACCACCGTCTAAGCAATTCCAAGTTGCTAACAAAAGAAATATACAGTTGGATTTCTCCGTTTATTTCTTCTTATTTTTAATACTCTTATTTACGATGATTTTTTCTAACATGACAACAAATTACGGATCAAGAGTTTCCTCAATAATTTCTCTTATATTTGTTTTGTCCGATGCTTTAGCTATCTTGCATTTTCTTCCGACCTCTTGTGGTCCTTTGACGTGGTTACATCCACATCTTATCTTTAACTCTATGAGGTCCACATGCGAGGCAAAAGGAATATAATATCCGGATACAACGGAAGAGTTTCCTGAGATTAAATTTTTTTTGGAAAAGGAAAACAGTCGTGAGACAAATATCCAATTATACACGTAATGCAATGTCTCTTGTTCATCGCATAATCATCTTGAATATGGCAAGAGCAAAGCCTATCAATTCTTGCATTATAGTATCCCACGTGGCTTTTTCAACGGAGGGAAAGGTGTCACCAATAAGATATTGCCCAAAACAAATCAATATGAATGACGCGAAAGGAAGAAACTGAGATGTTTAATATAGTCCATGAGAATTTTTCTATTTTAGAAGAAAACGTTGAGATCAACCTAAAAGATGGGTCATGTTTTACTTCAAGCAGGCTTTTGATTGGTAAGTTATAATCATGGGTTATATTTAGTTGAGTTTTTCATGGAAATGATGTCCATAACTTGTAATTTATTAATTAAAAACATGATTGAATGACATTTCCTCATGATAGAATGGAAGAAAACATGACTCCTTTTTAGGTATATTTCTTTTGACTAGATGACAACTCAAGTTGACATTTATTTGATATAGATCTTTCGTTATGGTGACATCATAAGCCCTCTATCCATCTATAGGAAACTATGTGCGGCACGACAATTTCTCTTATAATCACCTACCACATGAAATTCGAAATGGAATTAATGACATGACAGTCTGTTAATGTGACATGTGATATCATTGTTACTGAGGATATTATCTTGTTCAAAAAGATTAAAAACCAACATTGGCCCAACATTATATCACGATTGATAGACAGACCGTTATTGGACTACAAAGCTTCTTAAAATAAGACAAGTGAAAGATAGTTTGCACAATCTTTCAAGAAAAAATTATCAAAAAATTCTAAACTTATTTCACTCGTGCCAATTCAATCCTAAATATTTAATTTGATCAATTTAATATTAAACCTTTTGACATTTTATTAGTTTAGTCTTATTGGCCAATTTTGGCCTGAAAATGCTATTGTTGACAATTTTTTAAAATCTTTATTATTTCTATTTAGTTTCTTCTTTTCTTTTTTACTTTTTGTCCTAGCCCTAGGTTGGCGAGGTTGCCAACCAATCCTCAAAGGGCACAAGCAAGGGCTGGCGACCCTCGGGGGCGCCATGACCCTCACTAGCCAATGGGCAAGGGTCGTGCCCTTGCACAGACCAAGCGAGGGCCTAGCACCCTTGCCCACACCAAGCGAAGGTTCTTTGGTCCAAGGTTGGAAAATAGAAAAAAAAAAAAAAAGAATAGAAAATTCAAGAAATTTTTTAAAATTTAAAAATTATTCATATTGCACTAATTATGTCGCGTAAGACGGCTACCATTGGCTAAACCATTACATTAGCGATTTTCAGCCAAAATTGATGAAAACTATTAAATTGATAAATCATCAAAAAATTTAAGTTTCAATTGGAACAAGGTTTAAGAGTGAATAGCAAATACTCGAAAAGCTTATGATTAAATTGGCTATATTAAAAAGTTTAAAATTGAATTGATACAAGTGTAATAGGTTTAATACATTTTTGGTAATTTTCCTATCTCTCAATTTAAAAAGTTTTTTTCTTAACATACTTATGAATAGGAGATCTACTATATAGAAAAGAAATAAAGGCACGACACTAATAATTTCGCTAGGTCAGTCAAGTCTAAAAGTGTAGATGCCTAAATCTAAATAAGTTGATTTCATTCTCGAGCACCACTTACTCAAGTGGTCAGTCGATATTTCTTCATCATAAAAAGGCTTAATTAAGGATTTTCATATTTGATATCCGAACCCATCATTCCAATAATTAGTTATTCTGAGAATCTTTGAAAACGATATTGAATCTAGCCCTGAGAGGTTACCAAACCCTAAACATTATATCATCCACATGCACATACCAAAGAAAAACACAAAACAGCTGTAATTCCATCTTATATTTCAAATGGACCGTCTCTATATGAACCGTTCGGATTCTATAATCTAGACTCCCCCCTTAAGGTGGGATGTCGTGCATACCATATATTAATTTATGTTTATATTCAACCCTCAGAAAATCAATATGTATATACATATATATTATCTATAGTATGCACTTGTGAAATATTCCTCTATTTTTCTTCCTTTCATAATGTGAAAGATTTCAAATAATATCTTCACGTGCATGCCACGAGATCCGTCATGGCCATCACGAGCGGCGGTATGGACTTTCCTTTGAATTTTTTAAATTTGAGGAGCCCCGTAGAATATTCCGTCTCATATATTAAATCCATCGTGTCCCTCATTCAAAATAAAGTACACTAGATTGTTAAAAATAAAAATAAAAATCAGAGTAAAATATATACAAATACTCTTTATAATATTTACTACCCGCCCGTTTGGTACAAAGGCTATCCATCTCACGCCTCTTTATTTGCCAAATTTTCAGGGTGTACCGGGGAGTCAACCATGTCTCCAAAATCACACAGAATCTATGATTTCGGGTTGAGCGGTGGTGGTAGATAAGTCTCACACAAACACAAAATAGGTCGACCCGTTTTTCAATCCGTTCAAACACAGATGTTTTATCGAAGTCCGAGCATTTGTCGAATATACCGAAATATTCAAAATGATGAATTATCCTCATGTGATTAGAAATTAACACGACGGAGGTGATTATTTTGTGAATTTTTTTTTTTTTCTCCGATGCTCCATGGACAAAATTATGCGATTGGATTTCCAGGGATATGTGGGTTCACCAATGGCGGGGGGATTTTTTTCTACGGCAAATCACAAATCACCTCACGAGACGAGAAATTGAGGGGAGGGGAAGGAGGAAGATGTGACGTGTCGGGTGGGGTTGATCGATAATTGACAAATCGATATGGATATATAAAAAGGGGACCGAGGAGGCAGAGGACAGTCCTCATTCCCCCTCCCCCCCCCTCCAACTTTTTGGCCCTCTGCTTTTTCCCTCTCCTTTTCCTTTCCCTCCTCCCGACCTTTCGTGCTCCGGTCGTGTGGGCGATTGATTGCTGACTGTTCAACACACCGCAGAACCGCATTCTCGCTCGCGGGTCTCTGTTTTCTCCGTCCGTCCATCCATCCATCCATCCATCTCCCCCGTCTTGATTCTCGCTTCGCTCGTGTCGTGTAAATCCAAGGCGAGACAGGACGAGCGAGGAGAAGAAAGCCCCCTAGTCCCTGCAGTTCGAAGCGGGTTGCGCCCGAGCTCGAGCTTTTTGTCCGCTCATGGAGAACCAGCGCCAGAGCCCCCTGAAATCGAGATTCAGTCGCGTCTGCGTCTTCTGCGGGAGCAGCCCCGGCAAGAGCCCCTCCTATCAGCTCGCTGCCATTCAACTCGGAAAGCAACTGGTACTGTTACCCAGTTTCTGATCTAGAGAGAGAGAGAGAGAGAGAGAGAGGGAATTGTTCGCATGCATGAAAATGGAAAGATGCCTACTTTTTTGGGCTAGACATGTGTAGATAGAAGTTGGACTTGCTTTGCGTCGTATATCTATTGGGGGCATGTCCCGGTTCTGTTCCATAGCTGTATGGGTTTAATTGAGCAGTTCGATTAGATAAAATCCCAGAGCATGCTCGTCAAACCGAGAAGCTATGCAACCATTACTCATCTGCATCGTATGATTCGTGAAGAGTGAGTATTGATCAGGAGGGGTGAGAGCAAAAACAGAGAAACAGGGGAGGAAGCCCTGTTTTCCAGGAGCCCTTGTTTGTCGGAGTTTCCTTTTTCTTGTGGAGCAAGAAGAACGGAATCGAGTGGAGTTGAAAATCTAGGAGTAGGAGGAGGAGAGTGGGACTAAAATAAGAGGAGTGCGCTAGGAAGGGGGGTGGCCATTATTGAAGTAATTATTCCGGGGGGAGCGCTAATTTTTCGATCGAATGGCAGAGAGCGTTTCGCAGGGGGGTGGGGGGGCGTCGCGTTTGAGTCGAGCACGTCACTTCAACCATTTTATATACTTTTTGCAGGTCGAAAGGGACATTGACCTGGTGTATGGTGGAGGAAGCATTGGTTTGATGGGTCTCGTCTCTCAAGTTGTTTACGATGGGGGCCGCCACGTGTTGGGGTAAACCACTTCCCTCTCTCTCTCTCTCCGTCTCTGTCTCTGTCTCTCTCTCTCTCTCTCTCTGTCCCTCTCTGTGTCGCCACTCGAGCCTGAAGCCCTCGCCTGTGTTCTGTGTCTTCTTTGGTTGCAGAGTGATTCCCAAGACGCTGATGCCGAGAGAGGTAACTGCACAGTTTCTTCTGAACGATTTACTTGCATTAACAAGTTGACGACGTCTTTGCATTTACGAGTTTCCGAAGCACTTCTCGCGCCCCCCACATGATCAATCATGCCTCTGTCCTCGTCCTCGTGATCGTGATCTGTCTTAGAATTTATGCCTGAGCACATCAATAATTGAGATTATTTTTTGAGACGCCAAATAGATTGATCGAAATGGTCAAAATTGGGGAGACAAAAGTAGTAATTTAGGAGCTAGTGAGGATCGAGCTAACGAGAACGGCTCGCGTTATGTGTACAGATCACGGGAGAGACAATTGGAGAAGTGAGACCTGTGTCGGGCATGCACCAGAGGAAGGCCGAGATGGCCCGCCAAGCCGATGCATTCATCGCCTTGCCCGGTATCTCCTCTTTAATTTTTGATATGGAATCGGTTTTTCGCATGTGTTAGTGTACGGACTTGAAAGGATGGTCCACTGAATTGACGGGTTCTGCGCAGGTGGTTATGGGACCTTGGAGGAGCTCCTGGAGGTGATCACATGGGCTCAGTTGGGAATCCATGATAAGCCGGTAGCCACGCAAACTCCATTTCTTTAAATTTCGCGTCTTTCTATTGGTGTCTGCCGACCGAATTCCATGTCATCGCTTGGCAAATTACCTAGTTTATGTCATGATAATTAAACAACAAAATGGAAGTCCCCAAGGTGGGACTCCTCATTCAGAAGAACAAGATAGGTACTGGTTCCATGCTAATCACGCCGTGTCCATTTTCTTAGTGTTGAGTGAAGGCCGTTCGCTAAAACGTGGATAGAAAACGATGCGTATTGTCATGTTCGATTTGTCAATCGAGCAAAAGATTAAAAAGAACACGTCCCCCTGATCCTTGTGTGCACCCGCAGGTGGGATTGCTGAACGTGGACGGGTACTACAACTCGCTCCTGTCGTTCATAGACAAGGCCGTGGACGAGGGCTTCGTCACCCCCTCCGCCCGCCACATCATCGTCTCCGCCCCGACAGCGCACGAGCTCCTCACCAAGCTGGAGGTGCGGAATTCTTGACTCTTCCCTCTTATTATCTCACTCGTTCACTAGTTCGTTCGTGATCTGAGGTGTCGATTCGACTTGGCTTCTTGGTTTTGCAGGAGTACGAGCCGAAGCACAGCGGGGTGGCCTCCAAGCTGACCTGGGAGATGGAGCAGCAGCTGGGCTACTGCACCAAGTCAGACATCGCCCGTTGACTCCCCCAAAGAAAAAACATCTTCCCCTCAACACTAAAGTACTCACACAGACACGAAAGCTACCCTTTTCATGGAAGATTAACCACCGTTTGATTTAGGGATTCTCTCGCAAAAAGTTGACACGACTTCGTAGATGATTCGGGCTCCTCGAAAAAAGAAAAAGGACATAAAGGAAGAAGGGTCGTGCAAGCCCCCCCATCGCAGCCTTTTGTTTTTTAGGCCGGGGATATCATCATGGGGGGTTTTGCATTCTTTGTTAATTCTAGATTGTTGAAATTTCGGGTCTACGATTTCTCTCTTGGTTAGAAGAATTTCTGATCTTTGTGGGGGGCAAGGATTGGATCGCCTGTCGGTGAAATCCGATCCTTCTTGTAATCTGTGTACATTCTGATTGTCATTGATTGTCCAAATTTTTCTTCCAAAGTTGAAAAAAAGGGAAAGAGATTGTGATGGGTTTGCTGCAAATTTTAACCTTCTAGATACTTTAAGTTCACCATGGAAGACCACCTCGTGTAGTATCACCACGGAAGACCACCTCGTGTGCACAGAGACGAGCACACCTGTCCTAGAACCGTACGAAAAAGGACCCTGGCCGACTGGCTGGTGCGTATGGAAAGAGACTGTCGAAAGCGAATGGTGGGGGGGAGGGGATGGGGCTGTCTTGCTCTCTCTCTCTCTCTCTCTCTCTCTCGGTATCGTTTCAGTAGCCATCAAACATCGAAAAGAGGAAAAAGAGGAACCTGGCGTCGAGATCTCGAAGGGTCTTTACATGTTTCTTAACCTCTTTTAGGACAGGTCGTTCCTACTTCCGGATAAACATTAGCTCGACCGTGTCACCATTTGCATTATTGGGGTCAAAAAGGAGAAAAGTTATCCCCCTGCTTTTTCTTGCGAGATCTTGGACCAGGTAGGTCTGAGTGAATCGACGCAAAAGTTGGGTTTGATACATTTGTATATAGTGGCATGATATGGTGGCTGGTCCCATAATGGTCATTGGTTCGGAGATATTATTTTATATTCTCGGCGTGCACACGCTCTAGAATCAATCGATAGGCAAAAGAATTTAATCCCAAACCTGAAATTCTAACCTCAGATTTAACCTGACCTGCTTGGGCTGAGAGAAGAGAATGACTTGCCCAAGCTAAAATGTGTTAGAATGGGTCGAAAACTCACTTTTTTACTTATATATAGTGGATTTGATCTATGTATATGATCAAGCTTTTGAGAGGATTCTTGATTCTTACTAAATCTTGTCAATTGACCTTATTTTAACTGATTTAGAAGTTTTTTTTTTCTCATCGAAACTGATTTAGAAGATTGAATGGTTATAAAAGGGATTCATTCTCAACTTTCTTTGTTCACACCACTACCATTCAGTTCCCGGTTAAACATTACCGGATCATGTGAGCTTGATTAGAAAAATGTAAGCAGACAATGGTAAGACCAATACTTTCAGCAATTATTGGAAGTTCGGTTTATTCCAAATCGATAAATCACTTTATGCATGTGTGATAGGAGAACCACCTAAACATCCCTCTTAACCTTCGTAACGTTGTGATTGGTCATCGACCTCAATCTGGCTAGTGGCCAGTTGTTCTCACTTGCAAGTGACCCACAAAAGAGCTGTGCAGGAAGAAAAGGGAAAATTGCTCTATTGTCGGAGAAAACAAAATTTTGCATCCCATAATCACACAACACGCGTGATGTATTACAATAATGGCTAATAACATAAGAAAATAGAAAAGAGAAAAGCAGCAGAAGAAAAAATCAAGGACATCATCGATAGATGATATTGTCGACAAGAAAAAGAGAGCTTCTTTTTAAAGAAGAGTTGAATTTAAAGTTGGCAGCCAAAAGAGAGTTCACTCAAAAGGTAGAAACTAGCTGAGCAGAATTTTGACAATATCTTTGCCTCCACGTGTCACGATCCAAAGAAGTGACTCAATCCAAAGAGTTTCTATATAAAGGATTGTGATCGATCCATGAATAAGCAACCCTCGACTATCTCCCGAGTCTTAAGATTTTCTTAAGTATTCTAAAATACTTTTGGAGCCGGGCAATACAATAATTACATACTTTTGTCATAATGCAAAAAGATAGGTAAATGAGGAGATTTAATATCTACCATTAAATGAAAAGGAAATCTACGGCTACAGCTAGCCTTGTACTTATATATGAAGGGACCTCCTCTCCTCATTTGTATCAACTTCATAAGTGAAATACAACGTAGAACTTCTCTACAATGTGTGAGCCAGTAAAGCTAACTTGAGAAGAAATTCATAAAGCCACACGGGTAAGAAACGCTAGATCAATTGACCCATGACACATGCAATCGAGTCTTTATGAATAGCAAACCACCCACACCATGACAAGCATATAGCAGTGTTCTAGCTATTATCCATTGGAAAAGTAAATATTCTTTCCAAGATCAAATATATTATAAATTTAGACCAAGCCAATGGCATATTGAGAAGTAGCATACTAATCACAGTACACGTAAATTGATCCAAACACATTAGACGCTATGCCTCTAAGAATATAGAGGATGAAAACCTTTCGTACTTGTTCTAATGGGCATCATACCCATCTATTTCCATTGTTCCATCGTTGACGGGTTCTGATAGTTTTAATTGAGATAGAGATCACCTAGTAGCATTAAGCTTAGCAATTTTCTTGTGCTCAGCAGAACATGTTTTAAATATCCATTTATTTTGCAAAAATATAAAAATATTTATAAAAAGGTAAAAAGCATAAATATACATAAAAAAAATGAAAATGAATGAAATGATAAAAAAAAAAGAAAAAGAAAAAAGATGAAATGAAATCGAGCAGGTCGGTATGTCTGGCCCACTGTTTTAATAAATTTTCGGCCCCCCAAAACCCTTCTCCTTCGGCCCATTTTTTTTTTCTTATTGAGCCCATTCCTTTTGTTTTTCTCACCATTAGCCCACCTGAACTTAAAGGAAGAGCAAGGCCCAGCCCATATCATCTCCTCTCTCTCTGACCCACTCACGTCTATGAGCGTGAAGCGTCTGTTTTTCATTAAAGGGGCGTGAGGCATGAAGGAATTGATTTCTAGATGGTTCTCTGGTTCTGGTTCAGAGGGGGAGCAACGTTCAACCATCGGAGAATCTGTTTTTCATTAAAGGGGCTTGTCTGGAGCGAAGAAGAAACTTCATCGATCGTGTTTCCGACCTTCAAGGTTTCCGACCAAGGGTCAAGAGCTGTAGTTCATCATTGGCAGAAGGAGAAGCCTGCTCCACGCCATCGCCGATTGAGGTTTAATTCCACCGAACAAATCAAGTGAGCCCTTGCTTTTTCTCCCTCTGTTTTCTTTGGCCGAGTGGGGTATTTTGACTTGATCTCAAGAAAACAGTGACGAGACGAAGCTGTTTTGTTGTTAATGTTAGTGATCTAGATCTAATATGTATCATCGTTAGGCTAGGAACGGTTTAAAAATCATACCGAAAAAGAAAAAAAAGAAAATACAAGGCTGCTCATTAAGTGCTCGATGAAATGTTCCATAGAATGCTGAAAGTTGATGCGTGTTTCCGACTCACGATCGTTCTATATTTGCTTTCGTAGTTGTTGAACAATGTCTGATATTCGTGTTTTCTTTGCTTTATCATGTGATTTGGTGAAAAACACTGTTCGAGTTGGTCAGCCATGGATCCTCCCTCCTTCCGGTCGGTGATTTCCTTACCAGCGTTGCTTACGGGTCAAGGTCGTTTAAGTCAGGTTTGCTCTTCATTCTAAATGCGCTATTGTTTAGTCGTTAGAAATGTTAGATTTTACAGGCGTCAGCTTCGGTTTGATATTTTTTTCACCGTTGTTTGGCTGTCGCCGGAATGAGGAAGTGCCGGACGCCGTTAGGATTAGATAGCCGGCATTGTGCGGTGGTGTGAGCATATGCGTCAATGGAGAATGGCACGGCTTCAGGTTATACAGGTTCAAAAAAAAAAAAAAAAAAACAGAGAGAGAGAGAGAGAGAAAAAGAGGATATGAAGTCGCAGGCGTAAAAGAGACTCGGGCGTGCAGAGAGGGAAGAGGAAGAAAAAGACTAAAGAGGAGAAGAAAAGAGTGCAGGGGAAAAAGGCCAAAAGAGAGAATAAAAAGAATAAAAAATAAAAAAAGGAAAATCAATACAAAATTCAAAAATATTAAAATATTAAAATATTAAAAATATCGGTTTTAATCCGACTCAGGTCAGATCCGGTAGATGGGTTGGGTCAGTGGGTCGGATAAGGTAAAACGGTCCGCACCCGTTTTAATAATATTTTCTAAAAAATTAAAAACATTAAAAAAATCAAAAAGTCATTAAAAAATTAAAAAATTAAAAATTTTGGAAAGTAAGAAAATTTATAAAAATTAAGAAAATTAAGAAAATTGTTAAATTTTTTTTGGAAAATCCGGAAAATCATTAAAAGATCAGAAAATTATAGAAAAATTGGAAAACCTTTTAAAATATTAAAGCCCAAAATTCGGATAAGCCTTTAGGACTTTACAATGGGTTCTTTGTTTTGGACTATTTTTTTTTTTTTTAATGGACAATTTTAGAATGCTTGTATGCTCTCCTTTACAATTATACTTGGTTGTGCTTTTCAATATATTAGATGTTATTTCCTGCTCTAGAATGGTTAGAATGACACTTTGAATTCTTTGATAGGCTGCTATGACATTAGTTAACATGATCAAGTTAGTTAGCGAAAGGGCTTAGTCTTAGAGCTAATATAATCAATTCCTCGAGTGTATAATCTCTAGTTGCATAAATAATAATATGTCATCTCATATCTTATTAGATTTCCCTTAAATCCCAAAAAGGGTAGTGCCAACTGTTTAGTAAAAATTCGCATAAGCTTAATCGATTTAAATTTTTAAACACCTGACGTCACGCGAGAAATGAACTTAAGAGAGCCTGAGTCATTGGAAGACCGTCAACCCAAAGTTGACAGTGCCCTTAAACCTAACTCTTAGCTCCTATAGGGGGTTAGGTCACAACAAACACTAACTACATTAGTTGGACCTTTCTTCCCTTAACTTATCTCTAACTTCTTTCCCTACTTTTGACGAACCTCAAATAGCATTGTGATTTGTTGAGGCGGCTATTGCAATTCTTCAGGGCCAACAATAGGCTCCAGTAAACCTTTGAAGATCTAAACATGTACTAAAAAAATATATTAAAAAGCAAACAATGATAACAAAACAAATAATTTGAAGATCAAAATAAAAGAAATAAAGAATGAACTTGTATTTAGGTTTCCTAAAAAAAACAGTTGCATTGCAGTCTTGAATGGGTAACTCCAAGATGTTACAATGCATTTGGAAAAAATAATCACATAAAAGACATATTAGTACAAAAGCTATTATTGAAGTTCTTGAATGAAGTCTTACAGCTGTATCATATTCTCTATTAAAAGATATGCTCTGCATCAATTGTCTGTTCAAGAGTTGACTATCCATGTGATATCATCTCTAATTTCCTATTTAAGTCCATCATTTTCTCTTGACAAGTGACATTGACTTCTACCAATCTATTTCTTAGAATTTCCAATCGAAGTTATAAATTTCCTCCTCTCGAGTTGCTGGCAATTTCTTTGCTGGAGGACGGCTAATGGGAGCCCCATAGTTCTTCCATCACGTGTGCTAATAAAGTTTGACTCTCAATGGCGAATAAGAATCCACCATTGCTAGTGCTTCTCTTGATTAATTTACTGGAGCTGGCGAAAGCTGTAGAGGCAATGAAAGCAGAGGTAAAAACAAAGGTAGTGAAGGTTAAGGCTGTGGAAGCAGGAGAGGCGGTAGAAGATTTAATCCAAATGCTTACCGAAAATTATTTCTGATCTGCGCAGGGATGGTTGGGCACTTTATTCCCATGTCTTTGAATTCTAGCCACACTATTTTTGTCCATAATTGTTGTATACTTTAACCAAATCTCACAGTGGGCTACTCTTCACCCTCGGCATGCTGATTATCAATCAATAAAAAGTACAAGGAGAGCACAAAGTCTTTTTTTGCCAAACACTAATTGAACTCAAAGTCTCTTTACAAAAAGTTTTCACCAAACACAATTTATATTCCTTAAAAAAGTTTTGGCTTTCAACATTTGCATTACACCCAAAACTCATTTGCAAAGTTAAACCAAACCCACCCTAAGGCCAACCGAAACACAACGTCAGTGAACAGATGAAGGTGAGGAAAATTAGCATCGCAGGCATGTGACTGAAGACAAACTCAGAGATTTCTAGAACATTACTAACCTGGTCGGATTCTATTTAGGAGAAGCAAAATTTATTGCTTGATAAAGATGGGGTTAAGAATGAGGGAAAATGGGAGGAGAATGTTGAGAATGGAAGTCACTTGGTAAAAAATCCTCTCAAATTCTCAACTGATTGATTATGAAATTGCTCTAGTTCGTCATTGTTGGCTACCGGCGGTCATCAAATTCTCAACTGATCGATTATTCCTATGATATCATCTCCACTTTCTTGTATAAGTTCATCAATTTCTCTTGGCAAGTGACCTTGACTTCTGCCAATCCATTTCTTAGAAATTCCAATTAAAGTTATGATACAGTTGCAAGACTTCATTCAAGAACTTCAATAATAGCTTTTGTACTAATATATCTTTCATGTGATTTTCTTTCCTACATGTATTGTAACATCTCAATGTTAACTATGCAACACTACAATGCACCTTTTTTTGGGGGAAACCTAAATACAAATTCCCTCTTTACTCCTTTATTTTGATCTTCAATTTATGTATTTTGTTATCATTGCTGTCTTTTAAACAATTTTATTTGGTATGTGTTTAGATCTTCAAATGTTTACTGAAGCCTATTGTTGGCTCTGAAGAATTGCAGTAGGAGCTCAACTTATTACAATGCTATTTAAGGTTTGTCAGAAGTAGAGAAAGAACTTAGAGATAAGCTAAGGGAAGAAAGGTTCAACTAATATAGCTAGTGTCTACGTAGATGGCAAGTTTATTGCGTCATGTTCTTATGAGCATAAGGAAATTGCTAAGCTTAATTATGCTAAGTGATCTCTGTCTCAATAAGAACAATCAGAGCCTGTCAACCATGAAATGATGGGGATAGATGGGTTTGATGGCCCATTAGAACAATGTTGTGTATAATGTGTTAAGATCAACCTAGGTGCATTGTGATTAGTACACTACTTTTTAATATGCCATTGGCTTTGGTCTAAGCTTATCAATATATTTGATCTTGAAAAGAATATTTACTTATCTAATTGAAAAAAGACTAGGAAATCTGCTATATGCTTGTCATGATAGAGCTAGTGAAGGGTTTGAGTTTTTTTTTTTTTTAAATAAAAAATATATAAAAAAAATACATCTAGAGCCCAATGCAAAAGTTTTTTCGCCAAATACTATTTGAACTTGAAATTCCTTTATAAAGAGTTTCCACCAAACACAATTTACATTACCCCAAAGAGAGCATTCGCATTACACCCAAAACCCATTTGCAAAGTTAAACTAAATCCACCCTAAGGTCAACCAAACACAGCCTTAGTAAACAGGCAAAAGTGAGGAAAATTGGCATCACAGGCATCAGACTGAAGACAACCTCAGAGATTTCTAGAACATTACTAACTTGGAGATTTTGTTTGGGAGAAGCAGAATTCGTTGGCTGACGGGGATAGGGTTGAGAAGAGGGAAAATGGGAGAAGAAAGGAAAACGAGAGGAGAGTGTTGAGAAGGGAAATCATTGAGTAAAAGATCTTATCAAATTCTCAACCGATTGATTCCAAAATTGTTCCAATTTGTCATTGTTGGCCATGCTAGTCATCGAAATTTTTCCCAGTCAAATGGAGAAGCCAGTGAATTCAATCTAAAATCAAGTACCGTCTCTTTCTTCATTACTATGTTCCTTCTCTATTTTATTAGGAAGTAGTATACCAAATTCAATCGATGAGATTTTGGATAAACCTTGCGAAACTAATGTTGACTTGCAATGAAAAATTTTGAGTTATAGTGTCATTATGCATTTTTGTGTTTGCTTGATTTTGCTAGTTGCTGGAGAAAGTGAACTTCGATGATGGCTGTCATATACCTCGTCTATATTGAGAATTGTAGTCAATTTCCTATTTCATTATGCATATGCGTGTTTGTTTGATTTCACTAGGATAGTGATTGCTAAAAAAATCAAAGTTCAGTGATGGCTACCTATAGTGTTGTTTTAAATAGTAGGAATCGAGATTGTAATAGGCTATTGACGATCGTGTGATGACGGTTGTTATTGGCCGGTAGTAAGGGCATCAAATGGGTGATGTCAACCACCGGCATTGGTAGAAAAAGTCAATGGTCAGAGAAAGGAATTCCGGTAGTTTGAAGGTAGATGAACCTCATGGTGAAGAAGATGAAATAGAAAGGGCGGAAAAAATAATGGACTAGATATAATATAAGATGGGCTTGGGATAGTTTTGGAGTTAGGCTTGGTTTGGAATAAATAGATCATGGCTTAATTTTGTTTGGGCTGAAATTTGAATTGTGTGAAATGAGCTTGACTTAAGAACTCAATCCATGCCTTTTTATTTTTGGAAACTCCTTTTCTTTTTCATTATTATTTTTTTTTGGATTTTCATGGCCCTTTTATTTACATGTTCGTGCTCTTTTATTATTATTCTTATTTGTATTTTTGCTATATTTTTAATTTTTAATTTTTATTTATTTAGCAAAAAAAAAAAATTGATTGCCTTTTATTTATTTCCGGGCTACAGGAGAGAAATGTTCTTATAAGGAAAAAATAAAAAAGAAAAAGGAAAACCTTGAATGATCTCGTCTCTAATTCAATAATTTTTTTTGTTCATGCTCACACTGCTCAATGCCTTGCATCGGAAGCTGCTCGTGGTAGCTTCCACTTTTGCTCCTCTCTGTCATCATCGATCTCGACTATGGTTAGTATGGTCCAGTGGGCCAAGGCGGCATGGGACATCACCAGGAGGGCTACAAAGATAGCTACTAGGGTTGCCAAGTTTTGCTGATGTGGTTCGTTGCTTGTGGGGTCACAAGAGAGAGAATTGTAATGATGCTTTTGCATGCTTTCCTTAGTGAGATAGGTGGTTGGTTATGGTATCTATAGGAGACTTTGTAGGATTTTAGTAGCTATCAGACATCAAGAGAGGAAAAAGAGGAACCAGCTGTTGAGATGAACTTAGGATTTTAATGTGAGCTGACTTGGCTTGAAAGAAGAGAACTGCTTGCCCAAGCTTAAATGTGTTGGAATGGTCGAAAACTCACTTTTTTTTATACTCATATTTAGTGGATTCAAGCTACCCATTGAGAGGTTCTTGGTTCTTATTAAATCTTGTCAGCTAACCTTATACTAGTTAGGTTTCACTGATATGTTATATGTCGCACATCCACAACACACTACACTATACTGCACTACACTCTACAGTGAATATAATTGGCAATTTCTTATTCCCAATGGCCAAGTCTCTTAACGGGGAGAGGGATGTACACGAGGAGAACAGAGAAAGCTGACTCACTTTAGTTTTGAATTGCGAATTTGTGATTACAACATTAGCAGAGATAACAAACACAATCAAACAATAATGCAATTGGTCTCCAAAAACGTGGTGCTCTGTCTATGATTTCCCAAGTAACTGTTCGTGAGTCTTCAAGCCACATCCGTACTGCTGCTGCTGCTACCAGTGTAAGGGCTTCAATCATCGTCTTTGAACTCTCTGTCCACCCAAAATATATATGAATTACATGAGCATCACCAACCTTATAAGGCCAACCAATTTGTAGATTCAGTCCTGATACTAATGGAAAATGCGCATTATGGTTCTGTGAACATTCCATGGCTAATAGAACTTCATATCCTACATCTCCTTCCACACAAGATTTAACTGCTTATTCACAGCATACAGACAGATGTTGATTTGTCACCTAGACCATAGCATGCGATTACTCGTGGTAGGGGAATCAAAACGAGATGCAGCACTATCCAGAAAGTGGTAAAGGATGCCGTAGGCTCAGTCAGCTCGTTTGCACCGGGATGCGCTTGAAAGCATCCCCTTTTTTATCATTTAATATTTGTCGTGGGACACTAATAATTCTCTCTTGTGCGTGTAAGTCACTTAGCAAAAGACAACAACTGTTTGAAGAATTTTGTTAACAAGTGACCTAACACCCAAATAAAGAGTAATTATCATTTCCAACGCACTGTCTCTCTTGTATTATGTGCAATCAGTTCATTGGAAATGAGCATTATTAAGTATGACTAATGAGTGCTTGGAGGAACTCGTTAATAAAATCCTTTTTTGAGCTAGGTTCTGTTTTGTGCTAGAACCGAGTGCAACATCAGCAATGATTAATTGAATGAAGTAATTGAATCATCCATTTGTAGGATGTATGTCATTTTCTTCCAGGATAAACGAGCACCTTAGGACTTGTGCCGATATCTTAGGTCCCGATATAAAGACTGAATCAGTGTACCCACTTCGAGGTTCACAAGGGGGTACAATAATGCAGTATATCCCTGCTGTTGTTGTCTGAATTTCTGTCATGATAAGGCCCGACGGATTCGTTCCCTATTTCAAGTAACTAATGTGGATGACTATAGCTTAAGCTTCGATCTAAAATCAATATCCAAGAGTTTTACTCCATGAGAGAATAAACAGAGATCCAGCCGAGAGAAGCTTACCTGCGATCGAGGTATCTGGGTTGAATCCCAGATCCTTGACATGTGGTGCAAGTCAAAGAGCCAGCACCGTCGCAATTGATGCAGCGCGACACTTCCTTCTCATCCCCTCCAAGTTCCACAGTCACAGTGCCGGTGCCTGTGCAGAATCTGCACCTTTCTGGAGATGGCAACACTTTCTCAGAATACAGAATGAAAGAAAATACGTTACATCGAATTTGGACTTTAACTATATACAATAAACCGTGAGTTGCATCAGTCGGAATTAGATACCCAGCGAATCCACAACACCGACAGCTTCACAGCTAAAGCTTATATTTGGACTCCTTAGAGTTCAATTTCCACTGTCATGTTTGAAATGAGAATCTCTTCATTTTTCAAAGTCAGCAAATACACATACCATCATTATAGTGCTCAATTGATCCTATGAAGCCAAAAAGAGATCACTTTGGAGTTCACCAGGGTTCTAGCTCGAGTGAAGCAAGCGATGTACTTAAGCAGTTAGCGTGGAGTTCAGCTCCAAATTCCCGAGAGCTCATAAAAGCATCTTTTAATGAAGATGGAATTAAGCCCCGCCACCCCAGAAAAAGGAGATTATCCAATAGCACTCATCATGCGGCACAGGCGTTCATTCTGATACAGCTCAATGGGTTCCATTTTAAGGTAATCGACAAGAAAGCAAAATCCTCGCCAAATAGAAAGCACCATCACGTAAGCAGCCCGCTCATGATCCAGCCGATGCAAACTACTTTCTACTTCTTAAGACAGACAAATGATTAAGCACTGACGTGTGTCTGGATCTATTGCACTGGATCGTATGAGGAATGCAAGACTAGTCAATGTTCTGCCATAAAGCAATGCAATTCAACGAGTACAGAACGACCCAAGAATCTTCATCAATTCAAACATGTTAAATAGTAACCTCAAGCATCAGGACACTACCGCTCAAGAATCAACATTATTTCAAAAGGGGGTGTCCGAGATAGCTTACGAGCGCCGGATCCATCGCAAGGAAAGCACGGCTGCGTGTTATCCCTCTTGGCCTGAGAAGAAACACAAATTTTCAGCTCCCGAATGAGCACACGATCAGACAGCTCGAAGAACTCCATAACTTGTTCAAAACACATCGAATCTTAGAGATGCGGAGAAGCCTCACAGCATTATCAATCTGCGACTCGTAGAACACCGGAACGCCGATACCGACGGCCACGCTCACGAGCCCCACCGATATGGCCACAACCTGGACACCCAGAAAAGAATTAAACGCCATTTTTGCAGCGGGAAACGAAAAGCGTGGTGGGAAAAAAGAACCGTGTTCTGGTCGAGATCGACGGCTCTGATGCGCGGGTAAGAAAGGGGCGGGGAGGAGCGTTGGTGGGCTCCGGCGGGCTTGGCGGACAGGGAGGGGGAGCGCTTGAGCGGAGAAGAATGGAGGAACGGAGTCCGGAGACGAGGGAGCGAAGGCGCGAGCGACATTTCTGTATATCAATTCTCAAACGCGAACGCAGAGAAGCGTCGTTTCGCCGCTCTCCAAGAAAGCTGAGGCAGAGCGAAGCTCACCGGCGCCACGAGTTTCGGAATTTCTGGATATGTGGGGCTCCTGTTGGAGACGACTCTATCGCGATTGCCACGTGGCCATTGCACCGGCGCGGAGGAATGGACATCTCTCGCCTGGAACCGGCTTCAGCGGATTCTGGTCCATGGTGACCGTTGATTTTGCTATCGAGTCTAGGTGAGGCCCACAAAATCAACGTTGCGGATCGAAACAGATTCGGTGGGCTCGTGTCTAGGGAAGAGATTTCCGTCTCTTGCACTTAGCGCATCGCGGTCATGTTTGGTGATTGTTCTTAACTATTGTTGAGGAAAGTGACGCAAGCTATCTTGAGTTATCATGAGAAAAGTGCTAATTCTATATTTATAATTCCTATTTTCCTCGTGCTACATCCATTCATATTGTCTAAAATTGTTATATCCAATATTGCTGACACGTCTCTTGGAAAAAAAGTAAGAAAGTGGCCCACCAAAATTAATAAAGTTAGCATTTGTCCTAAATAGATATGTAGCTCGAGCTTGCGCCTGCTCAACAAGAAGAAACATGGAGTGATCATCATTTGTTTATATGAGATCAATGAGGTGTGGCTCCTAATAAGCTTTCATTTTTAGCGGAAGGTGTGGGAATAATGAGCCGACAATGACAAGTACATCATACCTGACATCCCATGCGACACAAGGAAAGGCAAAATCTTGATTTTTTTTTTTTTCCTTTTTAAGAATTTTGACTCAGATGCATCAAATTTACAAGTTACAACCTTGCTAGTGTACTTAAAACAAGCTGATCAATCATCTTAAAAGATCAGTCTACACAATTAATTTTCGAGATGATGGTTGGGCATATAAACACGACTCGCTTATGAGAATATTACATACGGGCCACGGCCTATCACATCATTTAGTACTCTCGATATTCAAGCATTACTCTTGCACCATGGAGTCAACGTAATAAGTAGTGGGCTTGGCCCATCATTGTGACCATTCCTGCGATAATCTAGATCTGGATTGAGCCCAAGTAATCTACATGGCCCAAGCGGACAGTCAATTTTCTGGTTTCCCTTCATTTTGCATTCTTTCCCTCAAACCACAGCCATTAGATTTACTGTGCTCTATAAGCAATAATTGTTCCTTATTTATACAACAGGCCTATGGACCCTGCCTATAAGATCTTTCAGAAATCACAACTCAAGAACACGTCGAGGAGTGGATCATCCAACAAGAGGTCAGAATTAGCGGCTTCCGTATGTTAATTTGGTTGGAAAGTTAATCTAATTTACTGAACTTTGACATTGCCACAGGTATGGATGAGTTGCTTTGGGCTGGTGATTATCAAAGTGCACTGGTCTGAACTTTTTCTGTAAATTTCACAATCGACACTCTCCTTCGGCGAGCCAAAGTCGAAATGAACGGGATCCTAGGCGCAAAGAGTGGCAAAGCGAAAGGGGGAAGCCAATCAGCAATCAGTAATGTGGTCCAGAAAGTTTCTACCAGCCCCCTGTGCAGGAGCTCTATTTCTTGTGCAGCATGATTAGAAGTACTAATCAGGGCACATGATTTCTAGGGCCTCTCCATTTTAACTATACCCAGTTCGCGAACCAAAAAAAAAAAAAAGGCGATTAAACGATCGAGATGTACTCAAAACCGGGTATTAATCCACTAATTGATTGTTAACATCCAGTGGAATTTTCATTCAGAAGGTCATCATAGCAAGCAACTCGTTGCACGGATCAAGGATTTCACTCAGCATCTCCTTCATGCTCCTGTCGTTCTTGCTGCAGTGTCTAAGAGAGACTAGACAGTAGACCCGGGCTGCCTTTTTTTTCTCTTACTTTCTTTCGTCTTTGTGGGGGGACGAAAAGGAAAGACGAAAGCGACGTGCCAACAGACACATATAATTAGGAGCACATGAAGGAATTACACCTGCTGGCGAACTGGCGATCATTGGCATTGTACACTCGTCCCCAGTGAACTGTCCCTTCGAGGAAAGCTACGCGTTTCCCGGAGGATCCGCCACCATGTTCCGCTCGACCGAGCCCGAGAGGATCGATTTTGATTAGGTGGTCCTTGGCCCGAGTTACCTCGGTGCCATTTTGACTCCCAGTAGGTGCTGCATGTACCGGGCTTCCGCTATCGCTAAGCTTGGGTTGAAGTGACAGTCGCCATGAACAGAAGACTTTCTTTACCTACGACAGGACGACTATACTTTGTCTCCCTTTGACGATGCATAAGTGCATGAACTCGTTCCGATGTTTTGTGCATTCTATAATCATTCTAAAAGACAGCACGCCACACGCGCTCGAACCTACAATATAGTAGTCTTCCCACAATGTTTTTGCGCTCGTCCTAATTACTGGTGCTGCTGCAGCTCCTCCTCCTCCTCCTCCTCCTCATCTCTACTGTGCTGATGTTGTGCTCATGCTGGTGCTCATTTGCGCGATACACCACGCCATATAGCATTGCGGGGGCATAGCCTCGTCCTAAAGGAATTTTCATCGTGCCTAAGTTGTGCATTCGATGATCACACAAAACACCAACCACAATAAGGCCGGTGACTAGGCCATGTTTAGAAATCATGGGAATCGGCGGAGGCCGTCGTGTGCCAGAAGTCAACTCTCACCTGAAACCGATCAATCTAGCCATGACCAAGTTGAAGTCGGATCGACCGGGCTCAATCAACCGAAGAAGGCAGGCTAGACCTAAATATGCCTTACATCCTCCTCACAAAAATTTCACAATTTACCACAACTCCCCTCCTCCTCAAACATACCATATAATCTTTCGGCGCTGTTCTTGTTGAGCTTATCCATTCTACTTTTTTACGTTAATTACATTAAATATGCGGATCCCGAGTCCTGTTCCCTCTTTAGTTTCCCCTAGTTTTCTTGCACAAGTGATAAAGTCACCGAAAAAGAAGAAGACCAAATCCCTATCCTTAGATAGGAATAAAGGCCTTTTCCCAAAGTCATGAACACAGTGAACTGTTTTCTTTAAAGCACGATTCCACGCCCAATTATTGTCACGCTAAATCCCTGTAGAAAGGACTCCAGTCGTGATTAGACTCGTCGAAGAATTAGAGAGATTAAACGACACGAAAGTCGCAATTAATTATCTTTGAACAGTAGTGCAATCGACCTAATACTTTGGACTAATGGTGATTGGTGGGGGAAGCACCAAATTGTCTTGACGCACTTGCTTTTCTAAATCCATGATAAAATATGGCAATCGACGCACCAATGTATCTATAAGGAGACGAATCCTGTACGAAGTTAACCTTATATGGGGGCTTATATTCTATGATCGTGATTAAAAGTATATTATTATACATGGTACGACGTAGGGTTAGGACATAAAAAATGGCACTAGTGCCACGAGAACACGGGTCACATGGTCTTTAGGAAAGCAGTTCAACCGAACCGACCTTTTCATGCATTTAAGAATTGCATGTTGTGTCAGTCGAGTGGTTTGCAATTAGGCCTTCTTTTTTACGGTGGGGACGACGCCAACAAGAGCTCGGCATCTTTACGTACGCCTTCTTTTTATTTCTATTCAAATTTATTTCGGGACTAAAAATTGTTCCATAATTAAACCCAGGGTTATTTCCGTGTGCCATCCTTCCATTTTGGAAGGGGGTTGGGGGTTCAAATCCCCACATTCTCAGGAGAAATTAGGGTGGGGGCGATTTCATTTCAGGAATGGATTTCGATTCCTACGCCTTGCTAGAAGGCAAAGCAAAAGTCTGAGAGTGAGTATTAGAGTAGGATTAGCGTAGGACCGACCAAAAGAAAATCTCTACAGCCTAAATTTCGACAAAAAAAAAAAAAAATCTCCACGGCCTAAATTCAATTCAAAAACATGAGAAATTAGCTAAAAACCCAAGTTTAGGCTGAGTATTTATTTATTTTCACTAAAGGCGCGCGCATGATAATCATTCTCCTCCTAATAAGATCGATTTTTCTATTCTCATAAACAAATTTAAAACAAAATTCTATTTGGTAACACAATTTCATTTTTTAATCATGGAACAAAGTTTTAGTCCAAAAATAAATTTGAATAGAAATAAAAAGTATTTTTTTTTTTTACATTTCTATTCTAGAACAAAAATAAGAAATAAAAACTTTTCTCATTACTTGCCCTCGCTACTAATCGGTTGTTCATCTGCCGTTGCCTCCCCCCAAGCCGCTTGAGAGGGATAAATTTTGTGTGGTTATTAATAAATTTTCGTTCTAGAAATAGAAATTTTGTATCGTATCAAACACGTATATTTGCTCGAAATCTTGCCTAGGAAATAGAAATAAAAATGGATTGGGTACGATTCAGATGAAGAGATTGAGGCTAATACAAACTTTCTAACTTCATCCCCCATCTCCTTATATTTGGGAAAATCCGACGTTATGCAACATCATTTACGTCTTCCGTCTTATTAGGGTAAAAAGAGATTGAGAATCCCACAAAGAGAAGAAGGTCCCCGGCTCTGGACAAAAGTGAAAAAAGAAGGAAGGGGTGGTACGATTTGAAATCACGACAAGGGAATGGACCCGTCTGAGGTGCGGTGAAAAGTAGTATTATCAAAAACTTTGTGGGGGGCGGGGGCAACTTACGTGTGTTTTCAACCACCTGTACAAATCTAGTCGTTAGTACCGTCCCATAACGATTACATTTGCTCTTGTCCCCCCCCGTAATGGTCGCTTTTCCGCGCCCTCCCAATTTATCATCCCAAATCACACGAAATCTAAGCATTGATGAACGCAATCATGTCAAAATATTAAGATTATACTTTATGTTATGACCGTTACATTTTGAGCGGGATCCCGCCAATTCTTCCGCAAAGCACCGACATAGCACCATACATGGCAATGACACGACGTTTAATGATGTTTATAATGTGAATGATGATCGTTTTGTTTTTTAGTATAATTTTTTTACTTTATTTCTATTTGCAAACAAAAATATGTATTTAATGGCAACATAAAATTTTCGTTTTCAAAATAAAAATTTATTTGATAATAACACAAAATTTCTCTCTCCTAAGCAGTTGGTGAGCGGCAGCTAGAAGTGATCGGCAACTAGGGGTGTGCAAAATACCCGGAAACCGCCCGGACTACCCGGAATCGGACCGGGACCGCCCGGAACCGGCGGTTCTTGAGGGAAATGGTCCGGTTCCCGGTTCCAATTTATGGGAACCGGTGGGTACCGGTCCGGTTCCCGGTTCCATGGGTGGATCCACCCGCCTGCCCACCCGAACCGGACCGGAACCTTTTTAATATTAAAAAAAAAATTACTAAAAGAAACCCTAAATCTCATCTCACTCCCCTCGTCTTCGGCTCCTAATCCTATCGCCATTTCGTTGTGTTTACTTCTCTCACCGTCCGCATCTCCACTTACTTAAATTTGGTTTTTCTTTTTTTGGCTTACTTTGATGTCACGTAGTCGTTCTATGTTAAAAACCAAAATTGTTTCACGTCAAGATCGGTTGATGGATTCACAGGGAACCGGGACCGGACCAGGTGTCCGGTTCCGGATGGATCCATGCAACAAACAGTGGATCCGGTTCGGTTTTTTTGGGCCGTGTCTTTACGGCGGTTCGGTTCAGGTCGAACCGCCCACCCGGACCATGCACACCCCTACCGACAACTAAGGACGGCAGATGGCAAACGTCGTCCTAACGACGGCAAGTATAGTTCATATTCCTTTTTATTGAGCAAAGAAAAGAAGCAAAAGGTACGTAATTCTTTCAATTAATCCAATCAGCGTACGTATCAAATGTCAAATGACACGTTTACCATAATAGCTGCTCGATTGCCATCCAGGGCGAAGAGGGTGAGGCCAATCACTTAAAAAGAGCAGCAATCGGGTGCGAGCACGGTTTATCCATCCTCACGCCATCCGGCCGTTGCAAAAGGGAGCGTCGATCTCTAGCCGTCAAATCCACTCTACCTCCACCAGTCGGTACCATCTTCATCATTGCTTTTGATCCGTACCGCACATCTTCCATTTCTAAGCCCTCCCCGTCTCCGGGCCCACCACCATTAGCTAGTCCACAACCCGCAACAAATAAAAAAATTAAAAATTAAAAATTGAAACATTATTTAAAAATTAAAATTGGGTTAAGCGTTACGTATTATCTTCTGATGACGTCCCCGAGGGCATTTTCAAAAACTCCTCAGGAAGCGGTGCGGAGTCTCTCTCTCTATCTCTCCCTCTCACCGTCTGCGTAGGGTGCCCCGCCTCGCCGCCGACGCCTCAACGGTTCGCCGGAGCGCCTCCGCGGTGCCGGTACGGACCTCCCTCCGGCGACTCCCCTCGCTTCTCATTGGCGATTTGATCTCGATCTCTGCATACACCTCCGTCGGCGGGGGACTTCGCGAGCCCTCGCTCTCGCTCTCGCTCTCTTCTCGACGTTCGGCGTCTCTCCTTCGCCCTGGTTCGCGCGAGACTGTAATCGAAGGTGCGAAGTGATTTCGGAGCCGGAGTTCCATTTCTCCCGTGCGGTAGTGCGTTCGGGGCGGTACAGTGAGGATAACTTGCTGAGTAGATTTGGGCGAGATGAGTCGTGGCAGGCTTTCATTCTCTCCTGCAATGGCTGTGTCGTGCTTCCGGATTCAGATTAGTCGATCTGGATCGAGGCGTTTGGGATTCTCATTCCTTAGTCGTGTTCTCGAGTTGAGCATTTTTCGGTTGCGTAGGGGACTCCGAATGGTTTTGAGATATTCTGGCCAATTTCTTGCCCTAATCCTTTTGTGTTTCTGTGGCTATTTGTTCGTTTGCTTTCTCGAATCTCGGCATTCTCGGATTTTCTGTGGCTTAAGCTATCCGGATGCCTTGAAACTGAGAGAGCAATGTCTTTGCGGCTGCGGCTTCCTTTTCGCCTGTTAGATTTGGATTCGGCTCGATTGAACTCTTAGGCGCACTGTGGAGAGAAATTTCTCTGTCCTGAAGAGGCCTAAACGTATAGTTTGGCTTGGAAAATCGGGTTCTTCGCAGCCGTACTGGTCGAGAAATTGATATTCATCATGATTATTATGTCTATAGAGACCTGCAAACTTTTTAATCTCAGCTAGGCTCTGTATTTTATGTGATTGAAACTGAGCTATTTTTGGTTTCTCCGCGTGTTAGGTAGGTCTACAACATGATTGGATCCTTTCTTACCAGAGGACTGGTGTATGTATTCGGCTAATCCTCCTTTCTTTCGTTTTCTTGGAAATTTGTGAAGGAACTTTTTGGTTTGATGGTAAAATTATTGACTTTTAGCTCTTGCTCTCGGACAGATTGGTCTTTGGCTATGCCTATCCGGCGTATGAGTGCTACAAGGCCGTTGAAAGGAATAAGCCAGAAATTGACCAGCTCCTCTTTTGGTGCCAATACTGGTATCTGGCCTTTGCTGAAATTGCTGTGTGTCCTCAATGTCTATGGGAAATTTCTCTCGTTGTGATTTTTCTTGCTTATGAGCTGCAGGATTTTAGTAGCTGTCTTGACAGTTTGCGAGAGAATTGGCGATACTTTTGTTTCATGGTAGGAGTACGGCCAGCATTCCGAATGTTTTTTTGTTCTTTGACTGCAGTCGCGGGGTTCTTATACTGGTCTCTGTCTTTTCTTTGTTTCCTATTGAAGGGTTCCTATGTACAGTGAAGCCAAGCTGGCGTTCTTTATATATCTTTGGTATCCTAAAACGAGGGTACGTAACTTTCTTGACATTGGTGGCATGTTGACTCATTTCTATTTAAATTCTTGTTTTTGATTTCTTTCGCCTTTTTCAATTACCAAGCCTGTCTTTGATCACTCAGAGTCAAACTTGGTAGAACCATATGTTCTTATCTTTCATGTGTGTTTTTGACAGGGAACGACCTATGTCTATGATTCGTTCTTCAGACCTTATGTTGCAAAGCATGAGAATGACATTGATCGCAACTTGTTAGAACTGAGGACTCGAGCTGGAGACTTTGCAGTTATGTACTGGCAAAGAGCTGCGAGCTATGGTCAGACGAGAGTTTTTGACATTTTGCAGTTTATAGCTTCTCAGTCAACACCAGCGCCACGCCCTGCCCAGGTATATGTAAATGCCCTACTTTTAATCAAGCAAGTTCTGTGTGCTGCAAAAATATGGACTCGACAGTTTCTTTGGAGATCGGACATCATGATGTCACACTCTCAAGTGTCAGAAAAGATGCTAAGATCTTCTATGTTTATGATGGGAATCAATGATGTGAGATTTCCTTAGCAATATGCCATACTGAAGTTTGATGTAAGAAAATTTCTGATTTTCTTTGGTTAACTACACGAGATTAAGTAGGTGCTTTGATCTTCTAGGCAGCGGTTTAACCAGGCGAGTTTCTTTACTTTCCTAGAAGACCGCGAGAGTCATTTCTTTGTATCCAAATCCTGAACAGGTCACTGATCCATGAGTTGTGGTGTTCTTGTCAAAATACATTCTAAGACTGTTTTAACTTTAAACTTGCGAGATTGAATCAGGAATCATATCAAACTACACAAGATGCTTTTGTTTTAGGCAATAACTGTCTGATATTGTGAGTTACAGCCACCACAGCGAGGTAATAGACCTCGCGCGCCACCTTCTGCTGTGAATCGCCAACCCACTTCTAAAGTTACGGTTGAGAACGAGGAGCCGCCATCCCCCACTTCAAGTACATCATCGATGCAGGAGCAAAGGGACGTGGCGGAAGTGGCAGGTCCTTCGAATGTGCCCAAAGCAGTTCCTGCTCCATCAGTTCCACCAGCTACGAAGACGGCCCCGGTTTCAGAAGATGCCACCCAAGCCACATCTAGCGAAGCTGCAGCTAAACAGATTGAAGTTCAGCCATCTACCTCGAATGAAAATGGCAATCCTTCCCCGAAAGAAACCATGATGGACGAGACAATCCGCCGAACACGCGGCAGATTGAGGAAAGCCCGTTCTGCCCCTACCAAAAAGGAAACGGATTCGGAGACTCCTGATGTTGGCTTGCAAAAGAAGTAGAATTTGGTTGGTTGGTGGTGGACCAGAACTGGTTGTGGAACCGAATGATGTTGATGTAAATTTGTTATGCCGTGGCTCTCATTCTTTACATTGCCTTTGTTTTTGGACATGCCCTCACTCATAAAAGGAAAGGGGACTTTGATGTTTTCAGTGGCGTTGCTGAGACGAGACCAGATCTCTCTCTTTAATTGATATCACGGGCGGTGCAATTTTTGCTGTCGGGCAGTTGCTTCTCGTGACATTGTACATACGAGGTTTATCAATCTTTGCCTTGGCTCTAGCTTCTGGTCCTTACTTCATGCCCGAGAGGATGCTTGGAACGCTGTCGAAATGGGGAAACGAAAATGCTTCGTGATAGCTTATTTTTAAGGGGGCTGGATGGCTTTTATGGTGGTCGTTGACTTGCACGAGTCGCATTCTGACCTTGAAATGATTTTAGGAGTCCAGGTCGTCATCGGAATCACCTAATGAGTGCGTGTACGTCGAACTGGAATTTCTCACTGATTCTCGCACTTGGTTAGAAAATGTGACGGTCTTGCTTTTTCTATTATCCTTTTGAGGTTGGTTGCTGTCTAGGCTGTTGGATTGCGATTGCGGTCGTTGAGCGCTTGCGGAGTCTTTCCATACATTATCCATTTTCCAAGCAGTTTAAGCAAGTGGTCCATCAATTGGATAATGTAACCTTCGCCAATAAAAGGGAAGACTAATCGTAGATGGAAACAACGGCGGACGAACAAAAAGTAGACCGGCAATGAGATAAATCATAAGAGGGTGCGGCAAAATAAAAAGAAAAATTCAGATGAAATTTCATATGCTACTACGACATGAGATATACTTAAATCACTATGCATATAGTTATTAGTGTGATATCTATGGATTAATTGAGGGAGATATTGTCCGTTTTGGGTCATCCCATACCAAAGATCACACATATTGATAGTGTTCGCGCAGGCTTAATTATTGCGATCACATCAAAAAGCATTTCTGTGAGTGTATAATAATTTTCACATATATATCTCAAAAATACTCTTCCCTATTTGATACACAATTCCATTCATTATTACCTATTTGCCATCTTGAAAGTTTGGCTCTGCCGCTTCTTATTTAAACTCTCTAGCCTGACGACCACTCCCGGCCCTCGGCTGATCAGATCATTACAGTTGGGATTTTGAATTTTTGGATTATTAAGGGGCACTTTTAGGCGTAGAACATAACCTTTATTTTTTGGCTGAAAATACAAGCCCAGATTGCATGATCACTGGACTACGGCTCGAATTCCACACACCAATCCCGCCACCAAATTAACAGCTCTCAACATCTCACGTCCTTCTCTACGAAAGCTTATCAAACACATTAAGAGGTTGTCACTAATGTTTGAAGACAGAAAATTTAATTTACTTCCAGTCTCGGACCGACGCCACTTCTTGGTGATGCGAACGTCCCTTCCTCTTGGACAAAATCTCTCCGAGCAGAGGGATCAATGGCTTCTTCTTCTTCTTCGTCTTCTTGTTCCCTATCGAAGGATGTCCCTGCCAAGCTTCGTTGTCGCTCTGTGGAGTTGGCACTTGGTCGGCGGCGAATGTCACATACCTCTTCTCGGCAAAACCCGTCTCCTCGTCGTCGAACCACAGCGCTTCTGCACGCTCGGACTCGGTCGGAGCTTCGACGGGCTTGACGTCTTTGACATCGTCTTCTTCTTCTTCTTCCTCTCCTTCCTCCTCCACCTCTTCCAATTCAGGTATCACGTTGATGGGGTGCCTGTAGGATTGCTGCTTCTTGAGCCGCGCCAGCTCTTGCCTCGTGCGGTCGAGCTCTTGTTGCAGGGAGGACAGGGCGTTGGCCATTCGATCGCCTTCTTCTCTCGCCTGCTCAAGCCTTTGCTTGGCTTCTTCCAGTTCTGCTGTGATCCTCCCAATCCTGGAGGCTCCTCCACCAATCTGGAGGTGTAACCAATAATTTCTTACTACTAATTCAATCTACTCAACCGATTATCCGACAGCAGAGCTGCCCTCTAGTGCTAGTGGAATTATCACACGATCTAGCTATGCATACTTTACAATAATATCCATAAATAAATATATGTGTATATAGCCTTTAATATGTCAGATTCATATAACTTTCTCTTTATCTAGTGGACCCGACTTGGTCGCAAGAGAATAATGATGTTAAGTTAGATCGATTAACAAAGACAGTCCACTTGGAACCATTTTTTTTTTGTTTTTGGTAAGGCACAATTTAGATGCTTGCTTCTGATTGCATCCACTTCTCATTGACAGGAATCAGCTAAACCGAAAGCCAAAGTGACTATTGATCCTCTAATAAAGTTGAAGTTTCAGTATTATTCCATGTCATGCTAGAATAATGAAGTTCATTCGAGGCGGGTACTGTATGAAATGTTGCATCTTGAACAATTAGCTGCAAGGTAATATATTGAAATCACAGGTCAAGGTCAGTTTCATTTCCTGTTATTTAATCCCTTTTCAAAAGAATTCAAAGCACCAAAAAATGTCACCATCGAATCAACACAGCAATCGGTGGCTAGATGTAAAGATTTGTATGACCGACATTGGAGCCAACTTAAAGTAGAAGAAGCACTTATGATGTGTGGTAATTAAGTAGACATGAGACCAGGCAGGAAAGCGACAGTAGTTTGTGAGCAAATCAACTGAATGAGAGATTGCGACATGTTCAACAGCAGCTGCGAACTTACGTCTTTGGGTTTGTTGCCGGCGTAGACCTCCCCAGCCAAGACCCGCTCGCCGAACAGCGAGACCGCCTCCCTCACCGACCGGAAAGGCGGTCTCGTGTCGATCTCCGCCCTCTCTTTGTCTCCTCCAGAGTCCATGAACGCAAGTGTGAATGTGTGTGTGTCTGTGAGAGAGAGAGAGAGAGAGAGAGATGGTGAAAGGTGGCAACAAGGATGAGCTTTTTATTAAGTTTTCAAGAGAGAGAGAGAGAGATGGGAGGGGAAAAGGGGAGAACGGTGGTTGCAGGTTGCGGGAGAGATATTTGGTTCAGGCAAGGGAGGGGGGGAGCAACAAGAATATCAGGGAGAGAGGAGGCTCCTTTTCTTGGCGTCCACTTCACTGGAATTCTGTTAAAAATTTTCTGGAAGGCGAACGGGGGTGGTGGGTCAAACGTCGTCTTCATCTTACGGATCTCTCTGGTGGGCTCTTCATCAGCTCTATGTACGCAACATGCATGTATACACACACACACACACACACACATGTATATATGGAGTATTTTCTTCAGTAGTCGTGGCGATTTGAGTGCCTGATCTTGCGATGCAGAGGGAACCTTACTGCTACTTACCCTCCATTCATTTCATGAAAAATGTGATGTTTCGAGAATTTATTTTTCAAAAAGTCATTTTCCTAAAAAATAATCATATTTTCTTATGTTTTGCTTAAATTTGAAAATAAACTAGAAAATGTTTTCCACCGTTTGAATAAGAAAATCTTTTCTTGCATGCATTCATTTTTACTAATTTTTATCGTTTTATTTTTTTAAATCAAATTTTTAATTAATTATTTATTTTTGCTTCTTCCTTGGCCTTGGCCCATCGTCGACTATGGTGATAGCCAGCAACCGGACATTGGTGAGTTCCAGCCTCGCCCTAGGCCAACGAGTCTCGAGCTGGCCTATGGCCGGTTGCTAGTCGTCGCCATGGTCGACAACTAGTCAAGGCTAAGGAAGAAAAAGAAAATAAAAGAAAAAAATAAAAAGTAAAACCTTGATTAAAAGAAGAAAAAAAACATAAAAAAAGAAGTGAAAATGTGTTTTGTGAAAGAAAGTATTGTGGAAGAAGTTATGAAAAACTTTCTATAAATAGAAAACATTTTCCTTACTTTTGAAAGTGTTTTTTTCCAATAGTGGAAAAAGTTTTTTTTTACTAATTCATTTTCCGTAAAATAAACGCCGAAAAATATTTTCCACGAGGTTATTTCCGTAAAATGAAAGGAGCCTTGATATGAGTACAAGCCCTTTCATTAAGTTTTCCTTGTACTAATGACGAAACACACCTTTGAAGTACTCAAAGTTAATTGACCAAAAAAAAAAAGTGGTCAAAGTTATGATTTTTCTTTTTTCTTTTTTTTATTTGTTTCTCTCTTTGCCCTTTTAGCCATCAAATGGTGACCTGTTCGTATAATGGATTCCGGCAATTACCGATGGTGGAGTCACCACGCTTGCTTTGTAATGGTCGTAGTCGAATCATGGGAGCTGCTTTCCAGACCTAAACTTGGTATAAAGGCTCTAACAGCGTAGGCGTTCGTATGGGCAAAATTCATCTTCATAATTCCGCCGAAATGCTAGCGAGTCTTCCCGGGGGCACATGATTACCGAACAAGAGGGAAGAACGATCCTCAAGCCAGAGCCTTTAAGCTAGAGAGAGAGAGAGAGAGAGATCAAAGCCAAAATGAAAACCCCTTTAGGCGGACAATCTGCAGGCTCTCATGGAGTGAATTGGAAGATCCTCCGGAATTCTTCATTTGCCTAAAGCCCAAACGAGAGCAACGTCTCAACTGAAGCAACTCGACTGTCGTCACTGGATTTCTCATTCTAACTTCACTCGTTCATGTATTGTGAAATTTTGTAAGATTACCGCCAACTGTTCTAAACACTTCAGCTATTTGATGAAAGCATGTGATTTATCATTTATATATTCTTGTTTATATATTGTGAGATTTTGTAAAATCACTGACAACTGTTCTAAAAATTTAAGTTATTAGATGAATTAGTATAATTTATTGTTTAAATATTCTAACACTCTCCTTCAGGCTTAACCTAGTCTTTTGCCTAATACTAATTATGAAAATTTAATTGGAGAGGCAAATTGTGTCTTGGTAAGATTTGAACACAATATCTTTAGCTTAGCTTTAATACCATGAAATGAATCATAATTTACTTGTATTGCTTAACATATAGTACAAATATTTATACAACATATTGCGTAACAAAAAGAAAAAGAAGGGAAAAGATCTATGCAAAATTTCTGGATATACCAAATATTAGAAAAAAGGAACGTAAATCTTTAGCAAATCTTCTGTTAATATGTATGTTTTTATTTTCCTTGAGATACAATGCTCCGTGCTAAATTTCAATCGAGTCTTTAACAAGAATCTAACATAATGCGATAAATTTCTTTTGGCGACAAAATGTGATGCCATAAGTTTCGATGAATATAACAAGGGAGACTCATACATAATGCGGCGTAGCCATTAAGCCCCTAACTGAAAGCTGATTTTGAATCCTCCCCGCCGATACGACGAACATCGTCATCAAAACATACACATGTGAAATATATGAAAATCCGATCGTCGTCGAAATATCTACAAGTGAAATATATCTAAGGTTTTGCAAAAAGGAATGTCCTACCGTTTGACTATTGAAAATTCGAGCTCTCTACTTAAAGACTCCATACAAGCAATTTCAGCATTTGAAGAATCGTTCCTCTTCCTCCGAGTCTTCCTTCAGCAGCTTTAGTACCACTGACAAAGTATCAACATGAGCCAGAGTGCCTGACCTGTACACCGTATGCGGAACAGCAGGGACAAAATGGTTCTATAGGTAGATAAGATTAACTAAAGTTCGCAGAAGCCGTTGAAGTATAAGAGAGAAACTGTAGCTTCTCCCGCGGCCGAACGAGATGAGAACTCGAAACACCGAGAGAGGGATCTTTTCAGGGGTTGAGCCACCTCTTATGCTGTCTAATTCTATTAATCTCACTGGTGAAGCCTCGACTTTTCTCCAATCAATCTGCACTTCTGCGCTTCTTATAAGAGTCGAGTTATGGTGTGTCATTGATTATGCCCCACCTGCATACCGGCGCGTCCTCATTCTTCACCACTACTTCAACTGGTCAATAATGGGCCACTGATCAGAGTCCAACACACATTGTCCATGGGAGCTCGATTTCGATTTGCTTATCTCAAAGTTGAAGAGCATCCAGCAGCTCAATTCAAAGCCGCATACCCCACTTCAAAGGCGCTCGTTGCATAGTAGCTGCAATGGCAATGAGCCACCGGTGTAAAACCGGGCCGTGGTTTCTTGGTATACAGAGTGTGGATGGTGGTCTTGCCTTTTCGTGCCGTGAGGAGGTACTGACGAATTAAGGGAAGGAAGCTGGTGATGAAGATGATTTGGCATGGGAGCGTATTTAGGGCCGAGTACTTCATGCGCGGAAGGTGAAGGGGGAAGGACTGCTTGAGAACGTGGGATCAGGGTAGGACACCCTCGTATTCCACCTTGCCAACCAGGATACTGAGCCATGGTCTTGGAATTGACCATAGCCACAGGCTTGCACTGAGCTGATACTTGGGCTGCCCAAAGCAGCTGTTGATGTTGTTGTTCCTTTGCCGAAAACATTAGCCCGTTAAGCGCAGACGGAGATCCAGAACTGCCGAGGAAGCCAGGTAGCTGCATCTGGCCCTAGAACAAAATTGCAAGCTGATTGTTGACATATTGTGACACAATTATAGACAATGGATGAATGTTCCCAGCAAGAAGCAAACCTGCTGCAATGCTACTGCTGAGAGCTGGTCGCAGTAAGTAGAAAAATAATGATTTTGACCAGTGGAGATATGTCGTTGAGTAAGAGAATCGACAAAAGGAAAACTGAGTTGGGAGCGAGCTTCTGACTTGTCTACTCGTCCAGCACTACCACTGGTATTCCTGGAATTTACCCCACCACCTCCAGCAGACAGAGACAGGAAATCGAAAGTCTGCAGAGACTGATCAGGAATAAGGATGAAGGGGAAGAAGGAGAAAAATGGAAAAGGTTAATGAAAGAAGACATGATGAGCTGACCAGCTTCTCTGATTTGGGGACTATTGAAGGTGGACATGCGACCTGCCTATCTTGAATGTGGTTCGTTGGCAGAAGAGCAACACTTCTAACCTCGTCAATTCTCCTTTGAGTGTACGACTCTATGCCAGAAGCGGAAAAGCCTCCATGAAACCCATTAAGGCTGGTTTGGGCAAATTGTTCCTGCTTCCTGTCTTCATCTTGTTTTATTTTCTTAGGCTGTAGCAGGCTGTCTTTACTCTTTTCTGTTTGTAATAACCGAATGAGATGACATATCTGCACATGAGCTGCACACCTCTTCCAAGGCCTTTTATCAACTGGGGTCGGGAAAACCTGTGACACATGTATCATTCAGTTAATCAGCCAATTACACCTCAGAAGCAAATGAGATCAATGCAGATGACATGTCCTTTTTCACCTTTTGGGTTGACAAGCATGTATTCACTGAGCCTGGCTTCGTAAAACAGGCAGCAGCATCCAACCAGGGAGGAATCTTGACTGGACGAGACCTGTGTGGTGAAAGAGAGAATGAGAATAAAAGAGGAATAGACAAAAGAATGGAAAAGAAGCTGATGGAAAGATATGGATTGGGAACAGCCACTATAGAAAAGGTAAAAGAACTCACCGCAAGAGAATGTTGGCCTCATTAGAAGTTGTAGATGACGTGCACAGCGACCAGGTGGTACCTTTAATCACAGAAGCAACTACTAATTCTCATTACTAAAAGCTCAGTTAAAACTACTAAACAAGATAGTGAGACATTCACAATCCTACATACAATCATTCTTGGAGTTCCTAAACATGTCCCGGTGCTCCAATTGGTTTCCAGTAATTGCTGCCTGAAAATGTAATTTTGTGATTATTTTATTTTCATCAAAAGTCTCTCACTATAGAAAGATCAAACAAGATCATCATGCTCACCAGGGGGTAATTATTTTCTTGCTTTCCCAGAGAGACGGAGGGAGCCATCTCATCAAGCTGCTTAAACCTGAGAGTACAAAGAAGAATTTCAGGATGGAGAGAGAGAGAGAGAGAGAGAGAGAGAGAGCTATTGTTAGCTGGAGTACATCTTACCGATAGGCAAGGTCAAACTCGGTTGCGAAGCTTAAACCACAAGCACTGTGCAATTTCTCACAGCTTTGTTCGCTCTTAGACCATGGAGGTGTTTCTTGCAGTTTAGCTTCAGTAATACTATTGGAACCATCAAGGTGGTCCGCGCTGCCGGGCAAAACAGGTTGTTCAGTCAAATTAGGTTCACTCAAAGACTTGGTCTTTGTGGTTTCTTTAGATGATTTCTCATCATTATCTATAGCAGCCAGGATATCCGAGTCCAACTCTCCTTGTGCAACTGTGGAATTTGGTAATTGGCACATCAGTAAATGCACTAAAAGATAAAATAATCTAAAGACACCGGACAAGATTATTATGGCAAACCTTTTGAAAGTGCTGAACTTTCTGTAACTTCAGGGACAGCTCCACAACGACCATCTTTCAAAGAATCACCGCCGGATGTGTTATCATTAGTGGCATTGTTGGGAGATATACCAGCCAATGCATACAAGGCCTCAGCCACTTCCTCCTCATCTTTTGTGATGGACCCAGAAATAGCAGCTCTTGGGGACCAGCCCGGATTTCTTTCCTTCTGCAAAGTTATCCATTAGAAATGTAATTGGTCCCAAGAATCTATAGTCACAAATAGAGCAAAAGTATGCAAAAGAATCCATAGAACCAGCTTTGAGTGTTAAGAAAAAGTGAATGTTCTATCTGGTCTTTGATTAAGTTCTCCACAAAAGAAAAGGACAAAAAAAGGAAATGCACTAAGTTTACAGCTCACTTTGAACTTCTTTACGCCATTCTTTTTGTGTGATTCGCCTCCACGCACTGAATGGCTCGTCTTCTTCGAATCGGGCAAAGTTGGAGAGAGAGATTCACAATTGCGTTTCTTCATGGCTGCGAATGCAAAGCAAAGTTATATCCACATAACAGATGCCTCAGATATCAATCAAGTAAGATCCTTCCTTCACTTTACTATTCATCTCAAACTTTTGCGTCCCATGGAAAAGAAAAGGTCATCTTCCGGGGTGGGAAAAAGCAAAGTTCAGATAGCGAAGAAAAGACGACAAATCTCAAACGTTACAACATCATTTTTAAGAGCATCAATGCACTTGGAAAGTCGCAGCAAAGGAAATAGTAAATTACTACCGTGACTAGAGAAAGCACGCAAGAATCTTGGCGTCCATTAAAAGAAACAAAAAGGGCAAAAGTGGGAAAGGCCAAAACACTAAAAAAGGTTGAAGCTTTCAATTTTGCTTCAATTCCAATCCATCGAACTAAAGCGCACAAAACACAAAAGTGAGAAACTTCTCACAAGACCCACCTAAAGCAAACCGAATTTAAACTCCAACTGGGGTCGCCAAGCAGTTAATGTGAAGCATAATGGCGCAACCAATCAATCAATACAAACACCAAGATAGGGGCAAAAGAGAATACGGCAAAAAAATCCAACACGAAAGAAGCAAAGACAAACGCTTTTATGGCTCGCAAGCAAAGGGAAAGGAAAGGAAAAGGAGCACACCTGACCGGAGCTTCCGTGGTACAGAGGCCTTGTCGACGGCATTGCAGTCGCCCAACAACTGTACGTCCCGACCACATTTTAAAGACGTCAATCACCACACGATTCGACACGAAATTAATAGCTCGAATTCAAGAAACGAACGCGAGCCGACGGCCCGTTTCAGTTTCGCATGCATTATGTCACAAATTCAGGAGCAGAGGGCGAGAAAATGAGAAGAGAAGAGGAGAGGGTGATGGGAGAGGGGACAAGAACTTTAACAGCAGCAGCTTCAAGATGGACAAGCACCTTTCGAGGAAGCTTCAATTTCTTCGCGGCGCCAGCAAATTCGACCCCATCTCCTTCCCTGGGGGACGCATGAAGGCCCTTCTTCATCTCGCCGTCCACGAAGCGCCCACTCTTCTCGCAAACAGAGCTCAGCTTCTTGAGCTTCTCCCTCTTCGACCTCTCCAAAGCTACAAGGAAAGGAAGAGCACCCCACCACCACCACCAGATAACAAAAACGAGAGCATTATCTTAGCGAGAAACCTCTCATCACCGGACCGGACACGAGTCTACTCAAAACCGAAACGACAAAAACGGCACAAATGGCAGCTCTGTTTCGTCGCGAGAAAAGGACATGTAAATCGCTAGGACCAGAAATCCGGCGGTTCGAAAAAATATGACAACACGCCAAACTTTCAACATAAGCGAAAAGAAAAGAGAAAAAATCCTCGTTATTATCAATTGGAGGGGATTGGAATTTACCAGAGAAGATGTTGTTGTTGTTGTCTTTGGCGCTGGTGCTGCGGTGAGTTCTGAGAGGTTGGTCATCGAAGTGTCGCTTCGCAGGGGAGGACCGACTGGCCTTACGCATCGCGTCGCGAGTCTTGTCCATTTCCGAGTCGACGCGAATGAGACAACGACAGCGCTCTCATTTAATTTTGTTTCCTGCTCTTTTCTTTTTTTTTTTCTTTTTCAACCTTTTCCCCCTGATTTTAGCGAAAGCGGCTTCGTTGGCTCACAGGAAGTTGTCGTTTGTCGTCGCGTCCGAGAAACGAACTCCGAGCCGGAACCAGATCTACCCGCCTCGCTTCTCCTCCTCCTCTTCCGTGGTGCTAACAACTATGCGGCTCTGAAAAGCAGGAGTTTGCAGATCAGTTGGACTGGAGTTTTTCCATAAAGAGTTACATGAAAAGCAGGAAAGGCAGAGAGATGTGAATACAGAGCAAAAGCGCTGGCTTTGGCAGAGAGGGAGAGAGAGAGGCAGAGACGGAGGGAGAGGTAGAGATGGAGGTAGAGATAAGTACTGGAGCAAGAAGCAGCGCGTATTAACTGGAGAGAAATGTTAAAAAGAGGAGGGGAAATTGGTAAAGACGGGGCCAAAAAGAAGCGCAACCCGTTCCTCGTGTTCTGAGAATCTGATTCTCCGTCAAATTAAACAGAGAGAGGTAGAGAGAGAGAGAGAGAGGTAGAGAGAGACAGTAAAAGGCTTCGTTCAGTAGGCATTCGTACACAAAAAGCTTTAAAAAAAGTGGAAAAAAGAAGACGAAGGGATTGCTCTCAAAACACTCGTGAAGAAGTAATCTTGATTCATGCAAAAGTTCCGGAACGTACAGAGGAGGTCGTCCAAAAGACCTTTGGCTCTCTCTCTCTCTCTCTCTCTCTCTCTCTCTCTTCCAAATCAACCCCTTAATTATCACGATTACGAATGTGAGATTTTCCCTTAACCAGTCGCAGTCCACAGGATGGTGCACCAGACCCGAAAACCCACCAAGAATTTATTCGCACCGCAGACAGATTCCAGCCATACAAGAAGAAGCAGAAGAAGCAAAACAAAACATGGCAAGAGCCAAAATCCGAGCTTTGAGGACGAGAACAAAGAATCATGCGGTTTCGGTCCGAACCCAGAATCAAGAAACGCAAGAAGGAACAGAGCAGCGAGTCCCGGACGCGAGACTGAGGAGAAACGGGAACGTCCCTCCGCCTCTTTCCAAGAGCCGAAACTGCAAATTCTCTCTGATTCGCGAGAATCACTTACCCCCAAAACTCTCTCTCTCTCTCTCTCTCTCTCTCTCTCTCTCTCGCACGCCCACCGAAAAACGGTCTCTTGCGATAAATCACACATTCGCATTTACCTATGCAACCACCCCATTTCCATTTTAGCGTCATCCCCCCACCCCCCCTCTCTCCCTCTCCTCCAGAGCTTCCGACCTCGCTCGCTCGCCGCCTCGCCAGAAGCATCAAGATGTCCGACGTGTCCGCCACGTCGGACGATCCTCAAAGGAAGCGCCGCCGTTGCGCCTTGGCCTTTTTCCGCTTCCGCCTTTTCGTCCTCCTCGCCCGGTAACGTGTCCAGTTCGCAGTCCATGCAGGGTCACACCACATACTAACCCCGGGATTTGGCTAGGTCCGGATCCCGTGCGGGCGTGCTTAGCTTTGACAGGACTTCGGTTCCCTAGATGTTTGCCACGTGGATGATCGTGCTCAAGTAGTATCAGCGCTTCCCTTTGCCCCAGTGGAGTTCGTTTGAGAAAATGTGACAAATTATTACGAAGCACAACAGACGCAATGACTCGAAAGGCGTGATCCATCCATCACGAGATCACAAGTTTAATTAATATTGCCTTACTACATATTTTATATGAAGAGACTTCATAATTATTGATAATTTTGAGTACGATTGCGAAAAATAACTCAATAATCTCTTTTTTTTTCTTTTTTCTTTTTTATCATAGGTAGTGCGAGATATTCATCGCTAAAAATAATCATTTCATAACATAATATAAAATGCTTCTAGATTTCTGAACTTCTTAATTGGATCCAAAGCTAGAGCATATACCCTAGGCCAACCTACTCCATTGCTTTTTAGCATGTGAAGTTTTACTACTTTGCGTTGGTCAAATCTAAGATCGATGAATCCTCGCGTGAAGTAGAGCTAGGGCCTACACGTGTTTAGCTGCCATTCTTAAATTTCTTAAAGGAAAGCGGTCGGGCTGGATGAGCCCGAAAGCACCGAAAGCACCGGGCCTAAGAAGGAAATAGCTTCACGCAAATCTACCCATTTCGCCTTTCGGACTGCCCGAGCCGCTCCTCCATCAATTAGGTAAATTTCTATATTAACACATAAGCAAAGTTTCTACGAGTTTCCCGGGCGCGCAAGAGAGAGGAAGAGAGAGATGGTGGCGGCTTTAGAAATGGTACCGGTACAGACGAGCCTGGACGGCCGATGGCAGCGATCAATGCATGGACAAGGAAATAATTTCCACATGCAAATCGGCGCGGGCAGTCTCACGTTTCGTGCGTGACACAGATGGGGGTAGGTACTCTTTTTCGTTTCCCTGCGTGGTTAAACACCAGAAAATGCATGTACCTTCAGTACAACGCTTCAAGACTAGGGTTTAGAAGAATCCTATTTTGCTGCTCCTTAGGAGACAAGGCAAGGGACAATGCTCCTTCGATGTAAAATTTTTAGTACCATCTGTTAAATTATATGAACACTAAATCATGTGTTTGTCTAATAACTTAAATTTTTAGAATAATTAATAGTTGTCCTATAAATCTCAAATGATTGACGCTTAGTTGTTATATATTTGATCGATCTTAATCGATCAAGAATATTCAAGGTCAAAAGGGATCTATAGGGAAAAATTTGAAATTGACAAATTACACTCGAGAATGAGATGCAAGTACTCTGTCCAATTGACTGCTTCTTTTTAACTCTTTTCTTCCTTTTGTAGTACTTTTAATTATATCAAGGATTGAAAACTCTTGGAAGGTGATTGATTTTTGAGGCTTTGTTTCATTGCACGTTTTATAAACATTCACGATGCTAAAGAGCGGTTTGTATTTAATTTCAGTGAACTCGAAATGTATATGTAACATAATTCTTGGACATTTCCCTTGCATGTAAATTATATATTGCGCAACCACTGGGGGTTCGCCCCAGTGGCCACCCTTCCAACATGGAAGGGGGAGGTGAGGTTCAAATCCCCACCTTCTCGGGGGATGGGGTGGGGACGCATAAGTTTCAAGAGTGGGTTTCGACTCTCACGCCCGCAAGAGAGCGGGGCAAAAGTCTGAGAGAGTGTGTAGAATAGGAATAGAGTAGGACTGACAAAAAAAAATTATATATTGTGCATAACAAAATAAATAAATAAATGTGTCTGATGAAATAGGTGAAACCTTTGACCTCTAGAATTCCCGCGGTTAGATAAATGAAAAGGCGCATTGACTAGCATCCAAGCATAGATATATATAATCATGTGATACATTTAAAACTTGCATACTCCAATAGCATCACCTATGGAAACACGATTGATTTATGGATTGAACGTGACAAAAGTCTTTATTATTAAGATAGATCATGCAAAAGTTCGGAGACTTAGCTATACATTAACAAAATACAAACGATTTCGTGGCAAAGCTATATTGAAGTTGAAACCCTCCTAGGGACATCTATGCCTGCCTGTATAGGTAAAACTGTTGGAATAGCAAGGGCAGCCATCGTAGTGGCCGGAAGTTCCCGACGGCACGCAATGGCAACGGTCACTTAGCTTAAAGTGGATGGGTACTTCGGAGTTCTAGTACTGAGGGTGATTTAAAATGCCACCGCGTGTCCATACCTATGGGTGGAGGCGGAGGCGGAGGCGGAGGTGGAGGAGCTGGCGGGTCAGCCGTTTTCAACCGAATCACCTGACAGAAGGAGAATTCGATAGAACATTAATTGAAGCTCCATAGAAGTATATTCAACGAGGACAGATCTTCAAAGATGGTTGAAAAGGTGACATTTAAAGTAAAAAAGGAGCAATAGTCGCGGTATGTTTTTACCATATAATCAGATTCGGCTTGGCGGATTAAAAGGAGAGAGAAGAGCAGCAACGTTGTACAGAACCTCGACAACGCCATTAGCTTCGAGTGGAATGTGGCGTGGTTGAATTCAAGAAATGAGTCATATTTATAGATGAGCAAGGAAGAAAGAGAGGGAGAGAGGGAGAGAGTTAAATTACTTGTTAAATTTTACCCAATAAGTGGAAAGTGATGAGTAGGTAGATGCTGCATATGGAGATTCCCCGTGCTTAACAGTTAAGAAGAAGATAAAACATATTTGTGGTCGAAGAGATTCATGAATTGAGCCTGCTGCAGCGATGGTCCCTATCCCACCAAATCATGGGTTGGTACTTGCCCGTTGGCATCGCCTTTCTTACATTGTTTAACATGTTAATTAAGTCTAATGGTGTGGTGTTTAATTACGAAAAAGGGACTTGGATTGGTGTTAGGTCTTCTTGCTCTAAGTCTGAACTCATAAATATATTTAGTTAGATCCAGTTTCAGTTAAAAGTTTTGAGCCAATGAATTGTGAGTCGGTTATGATATATTTACTACTTCACATCATACATATTCTTCTTTGCATGTGCATAGTTTGTCCAGTGTGGATCAAACATTTCGGCATTTGAAATTTAACCATGGATGTCATCACGTCTGGCTTTGATCTTTTTCGGCATTTGAAAATTGGCCTAACCCATCAGAGACTTATGTAACTCACGTCCTCTCCACTGGATAGTTTACATTATAATAAAGATAAAAAGTTAATAAAGAAAAAGAAAATATTACTCGGGACATTCTTCACAACGATATCTTGTAATTAAATACAAAACCATTTCCTTTTCTAAGCCAAGCAAGAGTTCATCTTATTCGATTTGAGCTCTTGAGGGATTGTATCAATTCTTACATGTAATTGACATATACACATACTTAAACAAATATTAACCATTATGTTCTAAGACCATCCAACTAATACCATTATATGGACCAAGAAGTGTTTTGTATCATTGAAGAATTCATGGTTCGTTCGCGAAATGATTCCTCCGATTTCTCATACGCGAATACCAATGCAAGAAAGAAGAGAATACCGATGTTTTTAATTAACATCTCTGACATTGTATCTAATAATGGGCAGACAAGTCATGGGCTCGAAATTTCAATTTGGACAAGCCTAGGCCAGGCATGGCACTCAATTATAAAGCCTTTTTCAATCCAGCTGTGCCTGAGCTAAGCCGCCCGTCTCGCAAAGAATGGATACCATGAATCTTCAAAATAATTTAGAGGCTAGAGCAACATATTAAGTCTATATTTTATTATAAAATTCTTCATAAGATAGAGTAATGAATTAAACCACTAGAATTTGCCCCATGACCGCCCTTCTCACATGAGAAGGGAGAAATGGGGGATTCAAATCCTCACATTCTCTTGGGGTTGGAGTAGGGACAATTTAATTTTAGGTATGGGTTTCAATTCTTACGACCTGCAATGAAATAAGACAAAAGTCTAAAAGTGAGAATTAAAGTAGGAGTAGAGTAGGATTGACAAAAAAAAAAAAGTGAGCAATGAATTATGTCCATATTTATTATAAAATATGATCCAAAAGTTAAGCTGATGCAAAGATGGACACACATATGCGAAAGAGATGGCATTGACTCTGATACCATATTAGAAAATTTAACCCAAAAGTTTAAGCTAATAGATGGAATGAAATCACATGTATATAACATATAGGACTTGTTATCAAGTGATGTAGAACGATATTCTAACAATATCAATTATGTGATTAGATCTATCTTTGTAATGATCTCATATGAATGTTTTTTCGCAACAATAAAAAAGGAATCACTACCTTCTTCGTGTCTAAATGCAAAAGAAATTATAGAGAAAAAATATGGGCTTGAAATGAAAATGATTTCTTGAAAGATGACCATAGTAGACCTTGTCTTGAATAAAGGCCTAAAATGAGGCTGACCTCCCAAGAGAGAGTCAAGAGTAGACATTTTCAAATAAAGACTTGAGGTGATCAACTTAGTCTCAAGTGAGGGTTCAAAGTTGATTACAAATTCCTCCAACAAATGGTCATATCCAAAGCCATCAGGTTCTATAATAGAAGGACACACTAATCGAGTTTAAAAGGCTTGAATTCAGCTCGGAACATATTTGAGACAAATTCCGCCACTTCAAACCTTATTTAAGCTAAAATTGCATCTTCAAACATTTATTTGAGACAAAGTTAATCACTTCATATTGTTATTTAAGATAAAGTCCACTCTATATTCTCTTTTAAGAAATTGGCCTCACTTTGATTCTTATTTTAGATGAAGTTCACTTTGAGCTATATCTTTTGAGGAATTACCCCCACTTCAGATGCTTATGTGAAATTTTTCATGAATGAGATAGGTTAAACATTGAAAGGACTTTATGCACTCGTTTTCTCTTCACTATTAATCCCATGCAAAAGACTCAACCCTAACAAAAAGATAGAGAACACGTGATGACAAAATCCAGATCCACCGAGATTTTCATTTTCCACCAGGAAAAGAAAAGGCCGACTACCCTTTTCGTCAATCAATTTGATCTAAAGACCACACTTCATTAATTTTCCAAAATACGGAAATCTTCAACTTAGGACTTAAATATTAGACTGTACTGATCAAGCCCAATACGACACTTCTTGAATCGCGGTGACATCATCTTTTGATGTCTCAGCTAAGCTATTAGAGGTCGTCGATTGCCACCACCTTCGCCCGTCGCACCGCAGGCCAAGGCCTCGCTCGGTATCTTCACCTTCCACAGCGCGTTTACTCCCTCCGCGAACACCACCCGCATGCCCATGTGCAGATGCGGCTCGATGTGGCAGTGGAAAGCCCACACCCTCGGTTGTCCGCCACGAACCTCAGCGCGGTCCAACCGCACGGGAATATCACCGCCGTGTTCCTCAGCGGCGGGTTCTCCAGATTCAGCCTCTTGTCGCCGTCCTCTGCCGTGAACTTCCCCTCGCCGTAGCCCAGCACCCAAAAATCGTGCCCGTGCAGGTGCCACACGTGGATCTCGCTCTGGCTTGCCGACAGCATGTTTGCGTTCTGGAGGATGATATCGACCGTGGTGTTGAGCCCTAGCACGTAGACTCCGCTGCCGACGATGGTGGTGGGATTCAGTGGTGGGCTCATCACGTCAAAGTCAGCTGGGAAGCTCTCTGGTGGGCCGGTCTGGTCGAAGGCACTGAGGACGTTGTACTTGATCGCGGAGGTACGGTGTCAGTGGCAGCGAGAGGGAGATGTTGTTGATCGACCACTTGGTCTGGCCATTGAAGATGTTCTGTGTGTTGAGGAGGAGGATCTGGCGGTCGGAGGTCACTGGCGGCCGAGGGGAGCCAGCCGGGGCAAGGATCTAGGTGGAGAAGGCCTTGCTGTGGGTGTAGTCATTCTAGAGAGGGGTGGCCGGGGGCGGCGAGGCGGGGAGCTTCGAGGCGGAGTTGGGGAGGTAGTTGAGGACGGTGAGGACCTGGGGTGTGTAGGGTTCTCTTCCTCTGACGCCGACAGCGATCCGGTAATTTTGGCGGGGGTCCTAGTCGGTGGTTATCAGGACGGAGTAGCTCTCGCCAGAGTAAATGTCGAGGTCGTTGACGTCGAAAGGCTGGACTTAGTTGCCATCGGCTTCCACCACCACCATCTTATAACCTTGTCAAGGACAAAGGAGGATGATTCTCTTTCTGAACGTCCAAATGAAACTTTCATTTTTGGCATTTCTATCTAGAGAAAAGAGAATCCATTTCCTCACAGAAGTATCAATCATCTTTGATGGGAATAACCGGATCCCCGAAAACCGGATTCGACACTAAATCGAATCCCTAAAACGAATGCGGAAGACAAGCCCGGGAAACAATCACGTATCACCGATCGTAAAGTACACCACGGATTCGAGCATACCTTGTTAGCCACAGATTAGACACCGATGCCGAGAAGAGGAAGAGAATCTAGCCCTGTTCGATCCGATGATGCCAATTCGCCGTAAAGGGAAGAAGAAATTGTCCTTTAGCCTTTTCTTCTTTTTGGGAGGAGAGGGAGAGAAAGAACGTACGTACAGAATTAAAAGGTACGTTCTCCCTTTCTCTCATCCCTTTTATACCTTCCTCCAACCATGGGCCTTATTCCTGTGGGCCGGGCTTTTAGGCCCAACATGGGCGGACGGGCCAACTTAGGCCCATCACCATAACTTAACAAAACCATCATCTCCCACTCGCACATGGTGGGCTGAACAGGATCCTCTTTACCTCTCTTCAACATTCATACCGGTGAATAATCCGTGCGACCAGCATACTTTGAGAGCTCGTTGCTATACATCTGTTAGGAATATATAGCAGCTCATAATGGGCATCACTTTCCGAGTAAATTTAGTATGCAGTACCCTAGATCAATCGATCACATTTATATCTCTATTGATCTCTTTTAAACAATGATATATATATATATATATATATATATATATATATATTGTATTCACAATTATGATTATCCCAAAGACAGTCATAATTGGTAGACCAGTGAATACAAAACTACAATGTGATTCTCCAAATCCGATCTTCCTCTTTCCTTCAAACTCTCAATTTCAGTTCAACTTGCTTTTCTAGAAATGTCCCATTAGATCGAATCAACTCATGATCATTGGCAACATTCTAAGATAGCAAACACTAAATAGAAATCTTGAGAATAAGTAAGAGTCATGAGGGTACTAAAATTGAGGAACTCTATTCCTCAAGAGTCTCACACGTCATAAAAGTTGAGATCAAACTTTTGCCACTCTTATAGGTCGTCTCATGCATACGTAGTATGAAATACGTATTACGGTATTATTAACTCCTTTCCCATGGAGCGTATGTCTACACCATCAATACCGAACAGATGATGGTTCAGACATACCCAATGTCTAACTTGAGTTCACGTATTTACTCATTCACAAAATTCATCAGAACTCACATCTGGCATCTTAGACAGATAAAGTAAAATATGTGGGTTATTTTACTTTCGGACATCGTAAGTATTATGTCCTCATATTAACACTCAGTTAAGGCGACATACATATTTTAAGCTTGAGCTCTCGATTATTACTTAGATAATAAGCTTAAAAACGGTCTCATCTCTATTTATCACATAGTAAATAGAGGCGATCACCCGTGTGAGTGGGCTAATCTCTTATCTGTCCGACATACTTTCTCAACATAATATAATGCACTGAACATTAAGATGCATAAAGATCAAATAAAGATTCATAGGCATTAATGATGAAAACACAAATTCATTAAATGTGAACAACTCAGGGAAATTACAATATTCAGTACATCAGACTCTACGCAATCCTAGAGATTTTACATGGCCACAAAACACATCTCTAGGTATTGGCTTTGTCATAGGATCTGCTACCATTCTATGCGTAGATATGTACTGTAAGTTCACATCCTTTCGTGTAACCATATCTTTGACAAAGTTATACTTGGTATCTATATGTTTGGTCTTGCCATTATATTTTGGATCTTTAGTGTACGCTATAGCTGCTTGGCTATCATAGTTAACTAATAAAGGATGTGCAGCTTTCTCAATAACACCTAAATGATCCAAAAATCTCTTAAGCCAAACTCCTTCTTGTACTGCTGCTGATAATGCCACGAACTCAGCTTCCATCGTGGATAAGGCTATACACGTTTGCTTCTTCTTGCTCCATGATATGGCGCCATTGTTCAGTAAGAAAGCAAATCCCTGATGTAGATTTTCTTTCATCTAAATCTCCTCCCCAATCAGCATCTGAATAGCCTTCAAGTCGCAGATCCTTTCCTTTGTAATTCAACTTGAAATCAGCAGTTCCCTTCAGATACCTCAGTATTCTCTTAACGGCTTTCCAATGTGCTAGACCTGGATTGAATTGGTATCTACTCACCATTCCAACTGCAAAACATATGTCGGGTTTTGTACACATCATAGCGTACATCAAGCTCCCAACTGCACTAGCATAAGAAACATGTTTCATTTGTTCATTCTCTTGTGGAGTTCTCGGACACAGTCTATGGCTCAATCCTTCACCTTTCGCAATAGGAGTGACACAAATCTTGCATACGAAATCGTTCAAGAACTTTATTTATATATGTTTCTTGCGAAAGAGACAACGATCTCTTGAAATCTTAACTCCAAGAATGTATGCAGCCTCACCCATATCCTTCATCTCAAAGTTGGAAGACAACCAACTCTTGACAAGTATGAACAAACTCCATATTGCTTCCGGCAATCAGTATATCATCAACATATAATGATATGATCACAAATTGATCGTTGGATCTTTTGATATATACACAATGATCCTCATCAATCATTGTAAAATTATATGCCATTATGGCATTATGAAAACGTATATACCATTGTCTCGATGACTGCTTGAGGCCATATATCGATCTCAAAAGTCGACATACCTTTTCTTCTTGGCCTTTCACTATGAAACCAACAGGTTGTTCCATGTATATTTCTTCCTCTAATTCTCCATTGAGGAAAGCAGTCTTTACATCCATCGATGTAATTCAAGATCCATACTAGCTACTATTGCCGAATAATGCGAATCGAGGTAAATCTCACTACGGGAGAAAACGTATCTTCATAATCAATTCCTTCCTGTTGATTATACCCCTTCGCCACAAGGCGAGCCTTATGCCTTTCTATCGAGCCATCAACCTTTCGCTTTATTTTAAGAACCCACTTATTCCCAATAACTCTGCGTCCTTTTGGAAGATCAATCAGTTCCCAGACTTGATTTGATTTCATTGACTCCATTTCTTCTTCCATTGCATGAATCCATTTTTCCTTACTAGGGCAATTCAGAGCCTCATTAATATTTATTGGCTCATCCTCATCTTGTGGAGTAACCATAAAAGTTTCCCCTTCAATGTCAAAAAGTCGATGGGGAATACTTTGGCGACTTGTTCGCCGTATGGGAGATTGTACACTTTGTACATCATTCCCCATTATGCTCCCACTTGGATTAGACAATGATGATGTCGTCTCATTATGTGGTTGCAATTGAGAATGAGTTGAATTCAATTCATCACTCCTTATATTACTCCCACTTGGACGAACTCCACTAAGATCATTATCTTGATCCAAGGTTTCAAATAGGGAGTAATCTTCCCCTATTTCGCCCTTCTTAGGAAATTCATCCTCTAAGAATGTGACATCCCGTGATTCAAATTCAGTTATATTCCCACTTTCCTGCTCACCTATGAACACATACCCTTTCGAGTGTTCCGAGTATCTTATGAAAATACTCTTCTTTCCTCTGGAACCCAATTTCCCAAACTTGTGAGAGGACTCATGTGTATAGGCAGCACATCCCCATGGCTTAAGAAAACTTAAGTTCGGTTTTCTACCTGTCCATAACTCATATGGAGTGGAAGTAACTGATTTAGAAGGCACTCGATTAAATATATAGGCAGCAGTTAACAACGCATCACTTCAAAAGGTGATAGGTAAGTTAGCATGCGCCATCATGGACCTAACCATTTCCAGTAGGGTTCTATTTCTTCTCTCCGCAACACCATTTTGTTGAGGAGTATATGGAATAGACAACTATCTTTCTATTCCTTTTTCATCACATAATTTTCTGAACTCATCAGATAAATATTGTCGACCTCAATCGGATCTCAATGCTTTTATTTTCTTGTCTAATTGATTCTCTACCAGGTTTATAAACCTTTTGAAACAACTTATTGCTTCAGATTTGTAAGAAATCAAATAGACATATCCGAATCGAGTATAATCATCTATAAAAGTGATGAAATAAACAGCCCCATGCCTTCCTCTCACATTCATTGGACCACAGACATCAGAATGGATTAAATGCAAAGGAAATTCAGCTCTTTTATCTTTTCCAAATGGTTTCCTTGTCGTTTTCCCTTCTAGGCAATGCTTACATATGGGCAAATCGACTTTTTCAATGTTGCCCAACAAGCCCTCTTTGGCTAGTCTATTCATACGCTGTTGGCCAATGTGACCAAGTCTAGCATGCCATACATTCACATCATTATCATATGTATTAGGAGACGTGAGAAGGGAATAACAAACATTTGCATTAACATAATCAATATCTAATACAATTAAACCATCCAGAAAATAACCACAACCATAGTAATTTGTATTCAAAAACAAATCCACACCTCTATTATAGAAGTTCATATTAAAACCTAATTTAACCAACACTAAAACAGACATTAAATTTCGACGAATCTCCGGAGCATACAACACATCATGTAGGAACAAAGTGCGTCCACCACGCATATTCAGTTGGCATGTGCCAATTCCTTTCACTTCAGCTCTAGAGTTGTTTCCCACATAGATCCACTTAGTTCCAGTTAGTACTCGTCGGAATTCCACGAAGGATCCTCTATCCTTCGCTACATGGTCTGTCGCTCCTGAATCCATAGTCCACAAATGATTAGACTCAGTTAAGAATACAGAACTCGACACAAAAGTAAAGTTCTGAAAAATACAAGGGGTGCATACCTTCTTTGGCTCACAACAGTCGTGAGCATAGTGACCCTTCTTGTCACAGTTGTAGCATTTCACCCTTGCAAGCTTTTTCATGCGAGGACGCTTTCCTCTTTCATGTTGGTTAAACTTGGGTTTCTTCCCTGAAGGACCTGCTTCCTTGCATTTCCCTTTATCAAACCAGTTAGGGCGCTCGCGCTTGGATCTTGAAGCTCCATTTGAGCTAGAACTAGCATGATAGAGTTCAGCATCCGGCTTAGCCGCCAACAGGCGGTCCTCTTCTAGCTCAAGATGATGCATTGCATCCTCGAAGGTTTTGATATATTCATTATGAGTCAGGTGCACCTTCATATGCTCCCAACTCTGAGGCAAGGAACGAATCACTGCTTGCACTTGCTGCTCATCTGTCAGGACATGGCCAGCATCTTTTAGCTCATTTATCATGTTTGACATTTTTCTAAGATGTTGTTTCATGGTCTGACCATGAGACTTCTTATAAGAGTCAAACCTAATAGTGAGCTGCCTCGTCCCGGTCACCGAAGTATGACCAAATCTTGCCGCTAATGCTTCCCACATATCTTTGGCATTGTCAAAATGCCTAAACTCTCGCATGACGTCATTTTCCATGCTGCTCAGCAACGTAATGCAAGCAAGAGAGTTCTTTCTTTTCCACGCAGCAAATGCTTCCTTGTCTCTCTTATGATGTGCAGTGCTTCCTTCTTCAGGTTCTACCATGGTGAGGTTAAGAGCCTCAAGTGCTTCTTGCTCTTCCAGAACATACTGGATTTTCATTTGCCAAATTTCATAGTTGTCACCATTGAGCTTTTCACCTTTATTCAGCTCTGCCACTATGCTCTTTGTGGCTGAGGCCATTGATCTGAACACATCAGACATATATGCACGAGTTATTAATGCCTCTTATTTATGCATCCCTTTTGCACAGACCCATCATATTAATGAATGATTTCAAGTAAGGTTTTATAATCAAAAGGTCACTACGTTTCCAATCATCCTCCAAAATTCTAACTTAAAACTATCATTAATATGATTGTCACATGCAAAATCAATTCTATGAAGCTACAAAAACTTTTATAACTACCCACAGCTAACTACCCACAGCAACCAGCAATAACAGAAAGCAACAGATAATTGACATACAAAATAATAATGCTTTCACTTAATACAACTAATAAATAGGTTGCTACATCAACAACAATTAGGTAGTAAACATTACATAAGATGTCCACAAAGCACACTTAACAAAAGAAAACAGCCAATACATCTAACACCAAGCCAGCACACGAACTGGGAAAGATCCTCTTTTGTTCAAATTCTGGATCTTTTCCCTTGTAACAATGCGGTAATATTCTTTTACAAAATCCATTACAATTTTCTTATATGAAGCAGCTCCGTTGACATCCCATATACGATTCAACACATCTTGCCATTCAGGTGGAAGAGTGTTGATGAAAAATCGTACCATCTCTGACTGTGGCATGGGACGACCATTCCATATGACCTGTTGTATCTTCCTGTTGACTTCAAGAACATGATCAATTAAGTCACCATTCTCCCATCGATAATCGTCGGATCGGCCTATCAACTTAGAAAGCCTTTCCTTTTGTTTATTGGTAATTACGCGAATAGGCGTACGTAATTGAAGGGGAGGCATTGTTCCTGCAACAAATGCAGAACAAATAAGGGATTACAAATAATCCACATTGACTCAATTGGAAAAAAAAAAAAAAAGAAACAAATCCTTTTTTTTTTTTTTGGGTCAATGGTCAACGGTCGTCAACGGTCAACGGTCAATGGTCAACGCTTGGTCAACGGTCACGCGAGGTCAATGGTCAATCGGGTCGGTCGCCGGGTCGGGCCGAGCCGGTTGGGTCGGACCGGTCGCCCGGTTGGGCCAGTCAAACGAACCGACCGCACGTGCCGCGCGCGTGCGCGTGCTGACGTCACGTAGACGTCAGCCGGCACGTGCCGCGCGCGTGCCAAGCGTCCGCGAGTCGGGTCGGGTCGCCGGTCGGGTCGCCGGCCGGTGACCGCCCGGCCAACCGACATTGGTGCGCGTCGCCGATGACGTTAGCACGCGTCGGTCCGTGGACCGGCGTGTGCCGGTTCGCCAGCCGGCGTCTCACACGCGCCGGTTTGCCGACCGGCGCGTGTGCCACACGCGCTGGACGAACCAGCGCGTCTGGGCGCGTCGCGCCCACGCGCAGCGCCTTCTGGCCGCGCGTGTGGGCGCGTGCGGCATCTCCCAGCGGCGTGCGACATGTCGCCAAACTCATCTCGACGACCCCTTTCTCCCTATGCCATCAGAATTTGATTTCGACTTACGAAAACACGAAAAAATGGGCGAACAACGCTCGGGTGTCGCGATTTCTCGCCCCGATCCGTACGGCCGAATTGCTTTTTGCGAAAAATCAATAAAAAACATCAAACAAGTCGGGAAAAACGTGAACTAAGGCTCTGATACCAATGATGGGAATAACCGGATCCCCGAAAACCGGATTCGACACTAAATCGAATCCCTAAAACGAATGCGGAAGACAAGCCCGGGAAACAATCACGTATCACCGATCGTAAAGCACACCACGGATTCGAGCGTACCTTGTTAGCCACAGATTAGACACCGATGCCAAGAAGAGGAAGAGAATCTAGCCCTGTTCGATCCGATGACGCCAATTTGCCGTAAAGGGAAGAAGAAATTGTCCTTTAGCCTTTTTCTTCTTTTTGGGAGGAGAGGGAGAGAAAGAACGTACGTACAGAATTAAAAGGTACGTTCTCCCTTTCTCTCATCTCTTTTATACCTTCCTCCAACCACGGGCCTTATTCCTGTGGGCCAGGCTTTTAGGCCCAACATGGGCGGACGGGCCAACTTAGGCCCATCACCATAACTTAACAAAACCATCAATCTTCCTAGATGAATTCCTCATTTTCCCTTTGGAAAGCATTCGCTCTCATGCATAGCTGCTACTCGATGAGAGAGAGAGAGAGAGAGAGAGAGAAAAGAGGAGGTTACCCTAATGGCCAAGTTGAGAGAAGCGAGGGCGGTGGTGCTGGCGAGCCTGAGCCTGTAGGTCTTGTTCGGGAGGACATGGAGAACGTAAGGAGCAGATTGCTCGGCCCCTCCCAATGTACACTGAGCTGCGGACGCGTAGTTGATGTAGCTTGCGGCCAAAGAGCAGTTGTACTGCCCTCTTCCATTAATTAGCAGAGACTGAACTCCCACCCCCCCGCAACAAAATGAAACAAAAATTCCGAGACCTGCCATTGTTAGCTTAAGTAAGTTGGATAGCAGAAGGGGGGGAAAAGAAGCACCAAGCTTGGAACTTTGATCCAACTTTGTCCATAAAAGCTGTAAATGTGATCACATTCGTGGCTTGATCTCAACAGTTAATAGACTCTCAAGAAAAATTCGCCAATGTATGTTTATTCATGTGAATTTGACATTACCTACGACCGATGTCACTAAAGAGATACGTCTCACGCTAAATAAACCGAGGGCATTATGGTGACGGACTTAGAGGGGACCTATGGGATGGGGTCCTAGTAGACTTTTATATTATGTGAGATACTTTAGGACAGTAGTTAAAATTTTGGTCGCACCCTCTTGTACTTGCAATTCCAAAGATAAGCTGTCGTAACTCACAAAAACAATGATATCTTTTGTCCTCAGACGAATCAATCGTAAGGCAATATGCGAAGGGGTCATATTTTCTACAAACTTGGTTAGAGGAAACTATCTGAGAACTTCAATCCACCTAGCAGCAGGCAAGCATCGTGCTGATCATTTCCAATTATGTATATCATCCGCATGTATGCTTGGTTAAATTCACAGATTGATGTATCCATAACTTATGACCCAATAATTAGAATTATAGTCGGCGGGATTTTTTGGAGGGATAGATTTATCTACCATGGGAATAATCCAATTATGTCTCTCTAACAAAAGGAAAAATTGCCCAAAAAATCATAAACATATTGCACTTTTACCAATTCATTCCTAAACCGACAAAATATAGGCGTTCACAACACAACTGGGGACCTTCAAAACTAAGAATGGTCATCCTCTCAATTTCTACATTGAATCAATTTAAGGACTATTTGTGTCGTGCGAGAAAATCTCTCTGTTCACATAGTAGAAGAATTCTCCACGATGTATCCTTAAACATAAGTTGTGGGGCAACGATTTCGAAATTAAGTACTTCATTCCACAATAGTTGGCAATTGCACGTCATCGAGATAATATGCACTAGACGCGGAAAACATTTTTTTTTATTGCTATTATTATCTGAATTGACGTTGCCAAAACAAATATGACCACAGAGATCTAAGAAGAAAAGAACAAATAAGTCAGTGTATTTTTGAGAAATATGAGGATCCAAATCAAATCTCCGAGGGGGAAAAAAGGAAGTCTTCAAACGTTTTGCACATTTGTGATGTTAAGAAATCTAACCTTTCGATGGAGAGTGACCATATATATATAAAAAAAAATTTAAAACAAATCACATTATGGTATTTGACTAACATGGTGAACACGCAAGCAAAAGGGACAAAAATCATGTTAAAGAGCCCAACTCAAAAGTTTAAGTTCATTGATGGGGGAGAACACATATGTATAAAAAGCATATAAACCCTATTGTCAAGTGACATGAGATATTTTAACATGCACTTGGTTCTTTAAATCATATTACTATACTATAATTGAGTAATGCTTTATATATACTGAGATCATCTAACAATGAAATTGATGCAGTAGATACCTTATTTTTATATAAACGTTCACTTAAATCCAGTTACATCATTAACTAGTATAACAATTTTGTAGGTCGGTGTTAACGTACCTAGCGTTATCATTATGAATTTTATACTTTCAGGGATACCTGAGGTTCACCGATCCAACGGGAGGGAACGGAAGAGAGGCCAAGCTCCTGCTCGTGCACACTCTTGCGCCACCAATCACTGAGCAAGAGGCTGAACTCGCCGTCGTAGCGGAAGGGCTCTTTCTCTCCTTCTCCCGCCCGCACTATTAGCATCCCATATGGCCCTGCCGATCTTTGCATCCCGTAATGCCCGTGGTAGAGAGGATAAATAAACTTAACGACTCAATAACTACCGGTCGGATCCCATGCCAGTGGATAACGACTCCCTCAGTGCTGAGCTTGTTGGTGAGCTCGACGGAGATAGTGTCACCAACCACGGCCTGTATGGTCGGCCCCGGAAACTTCCCGTCGATGCGCATCACGATGCCTTCGACGCAGTCCAGAGAACAGTACATGTAATCCACTTCCCATCTGAAGTGCCAGGTTTTTGCAGCACATGTGCCTGGCCCAACCAAAGCCACCGAGATCAGCACAACAATGCACCATTTGGCCACTTGATCTGATCTCAGTGGCCTCACTGAGCCTGAGTCACTTCGAGGGTCGACCGTTGTATGATAATGTAATAACTTATATGGAAGAAAAAGAAGAAGAAGAAGAGAAAGTTGGGAGCTGAACGAAGCAGTGAACACTGCTTGCCTTGGGGGGATGATCATTTATATATACATGCAGGCTTGGACGTAATTTTTTTTTAAAAATTTTGTACAATTATTCACTGTGGAATTTAAAATGATAATATGTCTTTATGTTATGACACTTTTTTTGACGGTCCATGTGAGGTTGTCAATGAAGACATGTGTATGGATTGGTGGGGTTGTTAATAAAAAGAGAATTAGGTCTTGCACTTTAGAAGGATTTCCTTTTGGGTTAATATCATTAAAAACTTCAGATTGGTATTATCTATAATAAATTTACCCCAAACTAATTTGTTGTCACTAGTATATTTGTAAGAAATTTACCCTCAATAATTAGTTTCCGTTAAATTAGATTAATAACAAAAAAAAACTATAAGCTAGTTATATTTATGTGATAAACGGAAGGTAAAATCCCAAATTAATATATCTATTAATTGTTACATGCTGTTCGATTTAGCAATTTGACGATAAAATTTAATAGATACTAATAAAGAGTAAATTTGTCACTAATGTACCGATTTATGATTTTTTATAGTTAAAAAATGAGTTTGGGATAAATTTATCATAAATATATCAATTTGAGATTTTTCATGATATTAATCTTTTCCTTTTGTTTTAATTGAATGATTTTCTTAGTTAAGAAGACAAGTAGGCACACATGTCTCAGTCCCGTTGAGTACTCCCAAGGAGATGACTTTATTACTGACGTCGAAAAATATTATATAAATTCGTTCTATAAACAGTTTATCCGGTACGATATAAAAGAGCCGGTCAACATAAGCAAAATGCATTTTTACGTTCTCTTAACATGATGCATGATGTTATGGGGTAAAACCGTTCGCATTGCTACTATTAGTAAATTGATTTTCATCGTGTACACTAAGGTCTGACCGGAGTTGCAAAGTCATGTAAAATTATACATATACCAAGATTCTACCCATTAGACAATAATATACTAATCTAATGCATCAAGTTTCAACCCATAATTTCTCTTTATTAGTCTTGAATGGGAACGCAAACCATTAACCACATTGCCGAGCTGACCTGCTTTTTGGTTTTTGAAATGAGTTTTGCTAACATAACAGTTTTTAGATTAGCATTATGTAAGCTACAAGTTTTTAAAAGAGTGGATCCCATAACAAATTTAATTATTATTATTTATTTTTTTGTTGCCCAAAAAGGTTGTTAATATCATAGTAAATTAAAAATAATCACATAAGCATTTCTCTTTTGAAATCATTAACACATCAAGAGACAAACTAAGAGCTATCATGCCACACCTTTCTTCCCATCAAACCATACCAAATTGACAAATTTCTTGTACTGGGCATTTGTTTGATCAAAATCACGTTAAAGCATCATGGACAAAGGACATAAGGAAGTTACTATAAATGATTTATGAACTTTAGTCCAACATGCAATGTTATTTTTGGAATTTTAACTTATTTAATGTAGTCCGTAAACTATTAGTAAATGTTCAATCTAATCTATATACTATTTAAAAATGTCCAATATCATCATTTCATGAATTCAAGTTAACAGAATCTACTAATGTGGCTTTCAATATGATAAGTTGAAACAAAATATTATGCATGGCTTCCAATATGATAAGTTTTGCCCCGTGCACATGAGAAGTTCAGTCAAGCTTGGCCATCTATAAGCGGGTCCCCAGGGAGCGAGTCTGCAGGCTACCCTCCTATTGATCCCTATTGATCTGATCTACCTCACTTATTAGGAAACTCATTATATTGTTTACGTCTGTCACAGGGCATCAATATTGGGAATAGAGAGAGACAATGACCATCCAGTCTTGGTCGATTACTCTGAGATTATAGCCAGACCTGTTCTTGAGCAGAAAAATGCATAATTAAGTGGCGACATTAGCCAGAGTCCTACAACTACTGGGACTTGCCTAGGCCGGCTCAAAGACGTCTTCCGCTCTTGTGACTCAAGTCGAGCTTGAGTGGGTTGGGACACTAGGCTTATAATCAAGTCTAAAAGGGGTGATAATCAAGTCTAAAAGGGGTGAAGTATATATATGTCATTGATATTTGATAGAGTTTGATTCACGGGAGTGATCCGGTTCGATAACCGAATATCACCACCCAAAGAGCTCGCTTGCGATCACATGTGTCACGGCCAAGAGATTTACGTGGCTAAAGGATTGTGCCTTTTCGAGGAGGACCTCCTACGTTTGCTGGGATTTCCAATAAGAGAGCTTCCGGAATGTTTCAAGGGCGAGCGACACGGTAATTACGCCAAAGTCTATAAATCTCCTGCCATTAGTGTCGGTAGTTGGTAGGTTGGGCAATACGATCTCATCTACCACATGAATTCTCGATTAATGGTTATAATCCGAGGGCCTCAAGTATAAGAAGTGATGCCCTCCCCCTCATTTGTATTTATCCAACTATATCAGTAATCCTTTCTCTTCTAAAGCTTCTCTCTCTAGAAACTTTCTCTCTACAATCCGGGTGAGCAAACGAGTGAGTAATCGATCTGAGCAAGACTTGGCTTAGGCATCCCGACAATCCAATTCAATCCAAAAAGAGCCTAAGTCGTTGCACGGTCTCGATCCCAATCGATCGGCCTATGACACATGCACGTGGGTGAGAGAGATGACTCTGGCAAAGGAGGCTTAAGAACCAGTGCAACTTTTTCTTTTTATCTAACTTGGGATTTGCGGTATATTCAAGAAAATAGTCGAACCCTATCTTAACCATTACTTGATCATCTCCTCCATTCTTTGTCCATATTATCAAATTAATTAGATCACAAAACACACTTCAGTAGTCTCCTCAACTTCCCAAAAGTCGTCCCGTCCACAAAAAGAGAGAGGATCCCATCATCCCTCGCATCAATTGAACAATTCTTCTTCCTCTAGAAAGAGCTATCCTTAAGTAGTAAATTTATCGTTTTCAAATCAGTTTCCTTGTTCCATCCCAAAAGCCGTGGAAAAAAGTTTCTTTCACTTCACATTTTCATAAACATGCAAGAGAGAGGAAGCAGTTCAAGCAAAATCCACTACGCTAACCAGGTAATTAAAGGTCTGTCTACAAAGAATCTAAAACAGTCCAACGCGAAAGAATTAGCTACTTTTCACGAAGTACTTACCCCTCGTCTTAGCGGTTCTATATATCCTGCAAACAAGTTGCTGCTACAAAGGAGCTTGGCATGCCGTTGAATTGAAATTGTTCAACTTCATTGGTACGTAAATTGTACCAACCGAGAGTCTTAGTCTCACTGCCCACCTCCACCAAAACTCGACGACCATCCCAGGAGTAAGCCAATGGCCGGACAGGTCGGAAACTCCACCAATGGTCACGTAGCGAGAACAACAGATCCCATGGTCGGTTCAATCCATATTCTCTCATAATCCACACATCGACAACCCCAAGCCCACCATAAATGGTAAGGCAAAGATGCTCTCCCAGGACGGCCACATCCATGCGAAGCCTATTGTCTGTAACATTAGGCAGGTCCACCTCCACAAAACTCTCAGTACGAATATCAAAAGCCACCAACACTTTTGCCGAATTTCGCACCCACTCGCACCTCATTAGCCAATGCAGATGGCCGCGCAGGTAAACCCCCAGTCTGCCCGGCTCAATCAGAAAGTATGGCATCCCCTGGAGCCGCCTCCACACGTTAGCTTCTGATTTGTAGATGCTAACTTCAGATACGATTGGCCTTCGCAAGGTCTGAACCACCCTCAACAACACGAACTCATCATTCCATTCGTCATACCCAAATCCATAAACAGAGAGACCCGATCCATGGGGTACCTCAGCATCTGCAGGTGGCAAGAGCGTACAACCCGCAGCGACCGGCTTCCATATAGCAACCTCACGATTGGCCACATTAGCAATGCAAAAGAGGTCATGGCAAGACCCTAGCAACCTGACATATCTCCACTGGCGAGGGTACTGTCTCTCCCCCTCGAACGTCAGGGAACCCTCGTTGGTACAGTAGAGGCTCAGGCGATCCTCGCGGAAGAGGCCGAGGGTCCACGCCATGAAGAGACGGCTGTCTATAAAGGGACAGCACCGTTCGGACACGCACCCGCACCGGAGCAGCAACTTCACCGGCGGTCAAGTCCAGTATCTCGGCAATCGATGGGCTCTCCACTTCCCAGGCTACTTCGAAAGCCTCGCCTCCTCACAGCTCGATTTTGACAAATCGATTCACGTGATCTATAAGGAAAAGGTTCGATTTGAGAGAATCATCGGGGAAAGGGGGGAAAGAGGAGTACCAGTGCGAGTTGATTTTTTTAGGAAACTATCTACTGATACACAATTTGAATTTTTTTTTAAGTGTTTTCCAAAACAAGGAATTTCTAAATGTAAGCATTATATCCAATCCTCTCAAGATATTCATCAAATAAAGGGTTAAAATAATTAAAAAAATAATCTGTTGTCTCATGAATTAAATTAACAATTATTCTAACTCTAAACATCACCACAATCAAGAAAAATCAAAATAATTGAAAATTGATCCGCCAAACTCACGAATCAAATTAATAATTATAATGATTTTAAAGCCAAAATATCATCAAAATCAACATAATTAAAAAAAAAATGATCTGAAATATTACGGATCAAATTAGTAATTAAAGTGATTTTTTGCCAATAATATGTTATTGGATAATGCCTAAAGCCTCAATGAAATCATTATTAACATCAAATATTTCAATTTAGGCGATAATATCAAGATAAAATTTAGTTCAAGAAAGTTATCTTGTTTGGATTTTTTTATTTCCAAAACGGGACCGGCACAAAGGATTCACGATCGGCGGCCGACGATGAGACGGCTTGCGGTGTGAGCGAGTCCACGGAGCTGGAGCTTGCAACTAATGGTCTCCAAGGAACAGTACGTGTCTTTAAAAAAAAAAAAAACAAAAGCTCAATCTCCTTTCCTGCACGAGAAAGTATTCGAAAGAATGGCCGAAGAATCACGCTGCTGCTTGTGACGACAGGGGTGGGCCAAGTGCAACTCGACCAGTCGTTCAACAAGGGTGTCGACAGCAGCTAGCTTCGTTGTCGACGCAAATCAGCAACTGTGGGCCAGCGGCTCAGCAGGGATGGCGTGGCGTCGGGACAACAGCACAGATCAGCTCGACGCAGGGACCGCACTAGGGCAGCAGGTCGCGATTAGGCAGGACTCGCGGCGGGAGTCCGACTCGGATCGGCAAATAGCAGCTCGTCACGGACGAGACTCGGTGTGGGTCGCAACGATGATCAGAGCGGTAAGCTCGATCGTCGTCGGCTCGGGCGGTGGTTCACGAACAACAGCGACTCGGGCGGCGCTCGGGCTGGTCGTGACTTCGGGATGGGTTCCGACGAGCGGTGGCAGCAGTGATGCAGGCGCCGGCTTGGACGAGTGGAAGCGGCGGCGTTCGGGGAAAGATGCAACGTCAGGAGGGCTCACCGAGGTAATGGGAAATAGCGGCGTCGGGGGCGGTGCTACTCGGTCAAAGATGACCGAAGATAAGACTTCATTGGTATGTAAATCGATTGCGCCTTAAATTGATTGAGGACACGCATTATTAAAGCAAGTCTCTCGACACTTCTTGACATTACACGATGCCGGAGAGATGGAAAAAGGGGATTTGCAAAATGATGGGACGGCAAAATTCCCTGTCGTGTCTTGGAGCTTTTTGTGTCTACCGAAGGTTATTCGTGACCGATTCAATTGCACTTTAAATTGATTAAAAAGATCGTTAAAGCCAGTCTCTCAAGACTTCTTAACATTAAACAATGTTCGAGAGATGAAACGCTATTCGTGAAACGATGCAGTAGGAAATTCTTGTCACGTGTTGAAACGATTTGTGTATACCAAACAAACACATGATCAAAAAGGGACATTGGAAATCAAACACACGGAAGTTCAAACTTTCAAGTTAGAGAATCAAGAAACTCTTATCATTCATATGTGCTTCTGTTTTACAGTACTACCGTATTTCATTACACTTATACTTCTATGTGGCAAGCGACGTACGCACATGATTATATGATGGACAGAAGCTTGGAAATTCTTAAAATCAATACTCTTGATCCTAAATGACGAATAGATACATACATACATACATATACATATATATACATATATTAGAGCACCTTGTTAGTTTTATAGGCAAATCTGGTGTCACGAAGCTTTAATCAAGAGATTGGCCCGCACTCACAGATAACAAATTAAAACATTTGGATTTGTGAATTGGATTATCCCACAGATAACAAGTTGTGTCCCGGCTTCTCTAGCTACTTCTCTTACCGTTCGATAGTCTTTCTTCACCCCAAAGAAAGAGAAAATATTAAGTAGAGCTCTAAGGCTGAGGTATCAAAAAACTAGTCCATTCACCTTGCGACATATATCGTACATGGGCCCTCCTATCAGTTATAGTCTCTCCCTCCCTCTTACCTCTCTCTTCCCTCTCTTCATGGTCTTCCTCTTTCTCTCTGTCTTCCACCTACCCCATTTTCCCTTCTCCGACCTCAACCTCAAGCCCCACCTTAGACTCGCCGCCACCTCCGGCACATCACCTCCATCTCTACCTCCATCTTCACTCGCTCCTTCTCCAACCTCCAACAACTCTGCTTCCTATCCAACTTCACCCACGCCCTCTACTTCCACGCCTACATTGGCCAGGAGGTCGAGGCCCTATGCTGCGTTGATGAACCATGCCGCAACCTCTGTCTCGTTCGTTGCCTAAGCCGACCCTAGTCGACCTCGAATCAACTCAAATTCAAGGTCAAGCTGAGCTCTAGAGCTAAGAGCTCAATTGACCTTAGATCCAAAATCCGAGGCTCAAGTTCACTGACCAAGCTTGAACTCAACGACAAAGGATTGAAATGGCGACAAGGTGGTGAACGAAGATGATGGTGAGGTGGTGGTGGTGAAAGGGGACAAACATTCGTTGTCGTCCCCATCGGAGTCCAAGGGAAGAAGAAGGAAAAATAAAAAAGAAGAGAGGGAAAAGAGAGGCAAGACGGTAAGGGAGGAGAGGGGTTCTCGCACAATTGGCCCGAGCAACATGTGTCGCATGGTGAATGGAATTGCATTTTGACGCACCGGTGGCCTAAGAGCTCTACTTAATATTTTCTCAGAGAAAAGCATGAAGAAATCCGATGTTTCAGCCACGTCGGACGGATGAAAAGTCTCAATCCCCACATGCACGAACGTTCTCGGTAAACACGACACCGTCAGACCTTGCTTTTTCTCGCTTCCGCCCTTTGTCTTCACTTCGCAACTTGTCCAACTCGCACGGCATGCAGTTTCACACCACGCTACGCTGGATTTTGGAGGACCGAACCTGGTGCGGGCATGCTTAGCTTGATTTAGGCGATTATAATTGGATCTCTCAGTTGCCCGATCGGACGTTGTCGGTTGACGATCCCTAGATGCATCGCCACGTGGATGGTACTCAAGTAGTCCTAGTGCTTCGTTTAGCTCTCATGGAATTTGTAGGACTAAATATGAGTTAGAACTTAAAATTATTATTGACCAACGGACATAAATCAATCACAGGAGCACAAGATCACAAGTTCAATTTACATTGTGGCCAATTATTTGAATAGTTTGTGTTGTGTTGTTTAATAACAACATACTTTGTGATCATGAAGAAAGATTTCCAAATTATTATTATCTTCATGAGCCGTTATAAGATAATATGGAATAGTTATAACTCAAATCAAACATTTCTCGATGGATGCTCGAAAAAGGTTGCTAACATTGATGGTCCCTCTCCTCCTTTCCACCTAAGGGAAAAGCAAACATAACCAATTGCAACAAAAATAAAATAATTGCACTGTGATGGCTGTATATTGTAAAACACAATAGAATTTGATTTAGTATACCAAATTTAGGTAATAATGACTGAATTCAAAATCATGCTGTAGCGATTTGGTGCTCGACTTCATAATTGGATCCAACACTAGAGCGCACCTTGGACCAACCTACTCCATAAGGTTTTGTTGACATGTAAGGTTTTACTCTTTAAGAAAAATAGAAACCACCGGACATGTCAGACAAGTGAGGAAGGCTAAAATTACAAAATTACAGAACCAGACCCATGATCCATCAATATTAGTAATCATTACTCTGAAAGTTTATTTATGGATTGGACGTTGCATAAGTCTTTATTACTAAGATATATCAGGCAAGACTCCACAAACTCGGCAATATGTTAACAAAATACAAACATTTTTTCGCAAGTGAAGCTAAGTAGAAAATCAAAACCCTTCTAGGGGCATTTGTGCCTGCCTCCATGGGTAGTCATGTTGGCATAGCAAGGGCAGGCGTCGTAGTTGCCGGAAGTTCCAGGCGGCACGCAGTCACAGCGAGCGCAGCAAGTGCCGCATGCCCTCTTGCACAGGTGCGGCCGCGACGACAGCTGGCACCGAGCATCGCAAGCTCCGTCGCAATCTTGAAATGTGCACGAGAAACTCAGCTTAAAATGAACAGGTACTACGGAGTTTTAGTTTCAAGGCCGATTTAAAATGTGATTGCGTTCATACCTATATGCGGAGGCGGAGGAGCTTGTTCCTCAGCTGTGTTCAATTGAATCACCTAACAAAAGGAGAATTCGATTAGGGCATTAACGAAAGCTCGATAGAAGTACATTGAATGAGAACAGATCTTCAAAGATGGTTGAAAAGTAACAATCAAAGCAAAAAAAAAAAAAAAGATGATTTACAGCATGTTTTACCATATAATCAGAGTCAGCTTGGTGGATCAAAAGAATAGAGAAGAGCAGCAACGTTGTACAGAGCCTCCACAACGCCATTGGCTTCGAGTGAAATGAGGCGTGGTTGGAATTCAAGAAACGAGTTCTATTTATAGATTGAACACGGAAGAAAAGAGGGAGAGAGTTAGGTTACTTCTTGAATTTTACCCAATACGTGGAAAGTGGAAAGTGAAGAGTAGGTGGATGCTGCGTATGGAGATTCCTTTTGCTTAACATTTAAGCAGAAGATATGCATATTTGTACTCGAAGAGACTGAAGAATCAATCCTGATGCTCACTATCCATCGAATCATGGTTTGGTAACTGGCGTCCCCTTTTCTTACGTTGTTCATGATTAAAGTCCAAAGAGATGGGTAGTTTGGGCACATGATCACATTGTGATGGACTGCTTGAGGAGGAGGATCGGACCGGATATTAACTCATGCTTCCTTGCTAATGTTGTGTCCTTTGTCCCCCAGGTCCCAAGCTCATAATGCAGGAATATCATTTTAAGCCTTCTCGGCGTAAAACAATTTTTACCTGTTCAAATTAATTACTGTAAGTAAAATTATATCATTTGGGAAGCAAATAAGAATGTTCATAATACGTGATACATAAATGATGATGCCGGATACTTTATCCTCTAAGTGCTTCTTTTGATGCCTCAATAAACCTCAACCATTTAAAAAAAAAAAAAACCTCAACCATTAATTTATGAAAATGATATGGTTCTTAATGATTAAAACTTGTCGAATCAAACAACCTTAATTATTTCTATTGCTTATGTCTGGTATGGACTTTTGGGCTTTACTTTTGTCTTTTAGTGAATTTGGGCTTACATATATGGTTAAGACATTATATGTGACTGGGTTTAGTTCCTCTCCTGGCCACTTGAGTTTTGGGAAGCATTTACAATAGACCAAGTGGAAAAATTGCTTTCATGTTTCAGCAATTGCCTGCAGGACCAACAAAGGTCAAACTTTATCAATTCAAGTAAAATCCATGCCTCAAACTTTAATTTTTGCAGATCCAACCATCAGTTATCGATTAGGATAATTTATTTTGGTGAATCTAGAATATGTTAAAAATGAATATGAACCATTAACTTAGATAGGACTCACATTGGACCGACGAAAAAATAACAAGTGCAGTGGAAAGAAAGATAAATGGAAACTTTATTCACGATAGATACGACAGATAAATTGCTAAACACATTTTGAATTTGCATTTGCAAACCACTTCTTGACGAGCTCCATGAAATTAGTACAACAACAACGTCCCTTAACTTAGCAGCAATTGCACAAGCTTGAGCGATCGATGTCTGACCACTGGAAAGAAAACGAAGCCCGTCGAGCATCTCATGGGCACTTGTGCTTGTTGTCACGGGTGGTCATGTTGGCGTAGCACGGACAGACGTCGAGGTTGCCGGAAGTGCCCGGAGGGACGCAGTTGCAGCGGGCACAGCACGTCCCGCAAGCCCTCTGGCAAAGGCGAGGCCTGGATGACAGCTGACACCTGGCGGCACACGCTCCGCTGCAGTCTGCACAACGAAGATGAAGACCTCATGTCATTATACCATTATTTTTGAAAAATTTACGAGCGAAAAAGAGAAATGACTCTCTATAAATAGTTTTGTACCCATTTTCGGAAGCTTCGAGTTGTATCCTGCATTTCCAACTCCCTGCGTCTGTCAAGGACACAAAAGGGTCGTATGGATTAAATAGGATGGACATGAGGTAGTGTGATAAAGAAGAAGAAAATCAAATGAGCAGAATATACGAATAATCGAAAGCAAAACGAGTTGGTACCATTTGGTCAGCTTCGGCGAGTTGAAGAAGAAGAACTGAGATTAAGACAGAAGCAATCAAAAGCTTGTGGACGGCCATGGTCGAGACTTTTTCGGAGTTAGAATTGAATACCAATGATGCAGTCCTAATGACTTTGGTAGGATGATTGATACAATGAAGGGGGAGGGCAGAGGGCGGGCTATATATAGGCTTATCCTAAGCAAGCAAAGTTCGTCTCGCTGACCCCTCATTAAAATGGGCATCTAGGGTTGGTAGCAAGTAGCCAGAGTGAATTATTTGCGGCCGACTGGACTTTCGAAGAAGCGCGTAAGGTGGTCAACCCTCATCAGCGCAGCTCCATGCATGCGTGGGCTGTTTGGCTTTCTCTACTGTGTTTTTTAAGTCCTCAGCTGATAAAATGGCGACATCATTTTCGAAGTTGAGATTTGGTTTGGCACGTAAAAGTTGCATGGGTTTTGTTCTTTCGATCGATATTGGGCAAAGGAAAAAGCATCGGGGCTCTGAGTCTCAGATTGAACCTGCGGCAGATGAGAGCAGAGAGCATCATCATCTGCCAGCTGGTACACTCGGCATGCACTCTCCACAGCTGTTCCTCTTTTCGTTTACGAGAAAACGCCAAACCAGAAAGCTCGCGAAAGCCACCAATGTGTCATATCGGATCGAGCTAAGTGGTTGAATGGATCGATGTTCAATGTGAACGCGACAGATTTCTTGTATTTGACTCAAAATAATCCTTTACTACCCCAGCAATCATCACCTTGGAATCTTGCATCCCTGGCTGGATAAACTAATCAAACCAAAACAACTTCGTCCAAAACAACTTCTTCTTTTTTTATCGAACAAGTTATTTGCGTTGAGGAAGTTCATATTAGGTGGGTAAATATTAAACACATGAAATATTCCATCACTATCATCGAGTGGACAAGAAATGACTCAAGATACAGATGAGTAGTTCAAATATTGAAAATTTTCTCGATGAATGCTCCTTCTCCCACGCCTCCATCTGTGCCTCTATCTTTCGCTCGCTCCTTCTCTGATCTCCAGCACTTCCACCACCAGTCCAAGTCATACCACGTTGGCCAGAAGGTTGAGACCCTACGCTGCATCGACGCGCCTCGTTCATTGCCTAAGCCAACTTTAGTCAACCTCGAATCAACTCAGATTTGAGATCGAGTTGAGCTCCAGATCACAAATCTAGGGCACGCTCGACCTTTGATCCGAAATATGAGGCCTAAGTTCATCCGCCAAAGTTGACCTCAACGGCGGAGGACTAAAATGGCAGCAAGGTGGTGGACTAAGACAGCGGTGGGGTTGTGGTCATGGAAGGGGACGGATGTCTGTTGTCATCCCCATCGGAGTGAAAGGGAAGACGAAGAAAAAAAAAGGAGAAAATAAGAGAAGTAATAGAGGGAAGAGAGAGGCGAGACAGTGAAGGGGGAAACAGGTTCTAACACGGTGGGCCGGAGCCACACATGTTGCCCGATGAATGGACTGGGATTTTAACATGCTGATCTCAGAGCTCTACGCAATGTTTTCTCGAAATGGGAGAAGCATCAAGAAATCTGACGTGTCGGCCCCGTTGGACGGATGAAAGGTCTCTATCCTCACGCACGAACGTCCTCAGTAAACAACACCGTCGGACCTTGCTTTTTTCTGCTTCCGCCTTTTGTCGTTGTTGCGCAACTTGTCTAGCTCGCGCCCCATCCAGTTTCACACCACTCTACGCTGGATTTCGGAGGTCCGGGTCTGGTGCGGGCATGCTTAGTTTGAGTTAGGCCATTATAACCAGATGCCTCGGTTGCCCCATCGGACGGTGTCAATTGACACTCCCTAGATTCTTCGCTATGTGGATCGTGCTCAAGTAGTCGTAGCACTTCGTTTAGCTCTCATGGAGTTTGTAGGACAAAATATGAGTTAGAAGTTAGAATTATTATGGAGCGATGGACATAAATCAATCATAGGAGGACAAGATCACAAGTTAAATTTACATTGCGACTAATCATCCGAATAGTTTGTGCTGTGTTGTTTAACAGCAATATACTTTGTGATCACAAAGAAAGACTTCCAAACTACCAATATCTTGATGAGCGTTTGCAAGATAATATGGGGTGGTTATAATTCAAATCGAACATTTCTTGATGAATGCTCAAAAAAGGTTGCTAACACGGGTCATCCCTTTCCACCCTTCTACCTTATAGAAAAGCAGACGTAATCAATTGCAACGAAAAAAAGAAAAAGACATTGAATTGTGATGCCCGTATATTGTAAAACATGAGAGAATTTGATTTAGTAGAGAAAGTTTAGATAATAATGACTCGATTCGACGTCATGCTAGAGCGATTTGGTGCTTAACTTCATGATTGGATCCAATGCTAAAGCACACCCTAGACCAACCTACTCCATAAGGTTTTGTTGATATGTAAGATTTTACTATTTAAAAAAAAATCAAAACCATCGAACATAATACTCAAGTGAGGAAGGCTAAAATAACAAGATTACTGGACCGGTCCCATGATCCATCAATATTATAATCATTATTCCGAAAGTTTATTTATTGATTGGACGCGACAGAAGTCTTTATTATTGAGATACATCAGGCAAGACTCCACAAACTCGGCAATACATCGACAAAATGGAGACATTTTTCGCAAGTTGAAAATCAAGCGAAGTTGAAAATGAAACCCTTCTAGGGGCATTTGTGCCTGCCTCCATGAGTAGTCATGTTGGCATAGCAAGGGCAGGCGTCGTAGTTGCCGGAAGTTCCCGGCGGCACGCAGTCGCAGCGGGCGCAACAAGTCCCGCATGCCCTCTTGCACAGGTGTGGCCGCGACGACAGCTGGCACCGAGCATCACAAGCTCGGTCGCAATCTTGAAATGTGCACAAGAAACTAAGCTTAAAATGAACAGGTACTTCGGAGTTCTAGTTTCGAGGCGGATTTAAAATGCGACTGTGTTCATACCTATATGTGGAGGTGGAGGAGGTGGTGCCTCAGCTGTGTTCAACTGAATCACCTAACAAAAGGAGAATTTGAATGGGGCATTAATGGAAGCTCGATAGAAGTACATTGAATGAGAACAGATCTTCAAAGATCGTTGAAAAGTAGCATTCAAAGCGAAAAAAGATGATTTACAGTATGTTTTACCATATAATCAGATTCAGCTTGGTGGATCAAAAGAAGAGAGAGGAGCAGCAACGCCGTACAAAGCCTCGACAACGCCATTAGCTTCAAGTGTAATGTGGCGTGTTTGGAATTCAAGAAACGAGCACAATTTATAGATCGAGCACGGAAGAAGAGAGGTTTCTTAAATTTCACCCAATACGTGGAAAGTGGAAAGTGATGAGTAGGTGGATGCTGCGTAGGGAGATTCCTTATGCTTAACATTTAAGCAGAAGATAAACATATTTGAACTCGAAGAGACTGATGAATCGATCCTGATGGTCATCATCCATCGAATCATGGGCTGGAAAATCATGATTAAGGTCCAATCTGTGAAATGGAGTCAATGGTGAGATGGGTGCAAAATCACAGAATCATTTCAGCAAAGCACTTATCATCAAAGAGATGGGTACTTTGGACACAGCATCATATGGTGATGGGCTGCTTGAGAAGGAGATTAACTCATGCTTCCTTGCTAATGTTGTGTCCTTTGTCCCCAACATCCAAGCTCTGAATCCATCTATTACCATTGTCGGAATATCATTTTAAGCCTTCTCGGCATAGGAGGATCTTTTACCTATTCAAATTAATCTCCATAAGCGAAATGGTATTTATTTGGAAAGCAAATAAGAACGTTCATAATATAATACATGACATAGATGACAGGTGCGGATATCTTATCCTGTAAGTGCTTCTTTTGATGCCTAAATGAATCTCAATCATTGATTTATGAAGATGATAGCATTATTAACGATTGAGATTTGTTAAGTCAATCAAGCTAACCCTTTCTATTTATGCTTGTGAACTTCTGGACTTTACTTTGTCTTTTAGTGAATTTGGGCTTACATACATGGTTAAGACCATATATATGATTGGGCTTGGTTCCTCTCCTGGCCACTTGGTTTTTGGGGTTCTGCATTTGCGATGGACAAAGTGGACAATCAGTTTCAATGTCTCAGCAATTGCTTGCAGCACCGGTAAAGGTCTAATTTGATCTATTCGAGTAAAATTTAGGCCTCAAACTTTGATTTTTACCGATCCAACCATCAGTTATCGATCAGGATTTATTATTTGGTGACTCTAGAATATGTTGAAAATGAATATGAACCGTCAATTTAGGTGCAACTTATATTGGTCCGACAAAAGAGTACTAAACGCAATGAAAAGAAAAATAAATGGAAAAACTTTACTCACGATAGATACAAAAGAGAAATTGCTGAATGCATTGTGAATTTGCATTTGCAAACCACTTCCTGACCAGCTCCATGAAAGTACAACAGCAAAAACAACGTCCCGACAATAATTAGCAGCAATTGCACAAGCTTGAGTGATTGGTGTCCGACCATGGGAAAGACAACAAAGGCCGTCGAGCATCTCATGGGCACTTGTGCTTGTTGTCGCGCGTGGTCATGTTGGCATAGCACGGACAGACGTCGAGGTTGCCGGAGGTGCTCGGAGGAACACAGTTGCAGCGGGCGCAGCACGTCCCACAAGCCCTCTGGCAAAGGCGAGGCCTCGACAACAGCTGACACCTAGCGGCACACGCTCCATTGCAGTCTACACAACGAAGATGAAGACCTCGCGTTACTAGATGATTATTAAAAATTTATGAGCGAAAAAGAGAAATGACTCTTCATATATAGTTCTGTACCCATTTTCAGAAGCTTCGAGTTGTCTCCTGCATTTCCAACTCACTGCGTCTGTTAAGGACACAAAAGGATCGTTTTGGTTAGTTTGAATGGACATGAGGTAGTGTGACACAGGAGAGAAGAAAATCAAATGAGCAGAATATACGAATAATCGAAAGCAGAACGAGTTGGTACCGTCTGGTCAGCTTCGGCAAGTTGAAGAAGAAGGACGGAGATTAAGACGGAAGCAATTAAAAGCCTGTGGATCGCCATGGTCGACACTTTTTCGGAGTTAGAATTGAATATCAATGATGCAGTCCTAATGACTTTAGTCGGATGATGTTTGATGCAATGAAATGCGTTTGTAGACGGTGGCTATATATAGGCTCGTCCTAGCAAGCGAAGTTTGTCTTGTGGACGTCTCATTAAGATGACCATCTAGGGATGGTAGCAAGTAACCCGAGTGAATTATTTGCGGCCGACTGGACTTTCGAAGAAGCGCGTAAGGTGGTCATCTGCACAGCTGCATGCATGCGTGGGTTGTTTGGCTTTCTCTTCTGTGTTTTTTTAAGTCCTGAGATGATAAAATGGCGACATCATGTTCGAAAGTGAGGTTGGTTTGGCACGTAAAGTTGCATGGTTTTGCGTACTTTCGATCAATATTGGGCGAAGGAAAAAGCATCGGGGCTCTGAGCCTCAGATCGAACCTGCACCAGATGAGAGCAGAGAGCATCATCATCTCCCCCTGCCAGCTGGGAAACTCGGCATGCACAGCTGTTCCTCCTTTAGTTTTCCAGCAAACGCCAAACCAGAAAGCTCGCGAAAGCCGCCAATGTATCATATCGGATCGAGCTAAGTGGTTGAATGGATCGATGTTCAATGTGAATGCGACAGGCTTCTTGTACTTTGACTCAAAATAATCCTTTACTACCCCAGCCATCATTACCTTGCAACTATGAGAGTCTTGCATCCCTGGCTGGATAAACTAATCAAACCAAAACAACTTCGTCCGAAAAAACTTCTTCCTTTTTGTTATCGAACAATTTATTTGTGTTGAGAAAGTTCATATTAGGTGGGTAAATACTAAACACACGAAATATTCCATCACTGTCATCGGGTGGATAAGAAATGACTCAAGATACAGATGGGTAGTTCAAATATTGAACATTTCTCGATGAATGCTCCTTCTCCCATCATGCCTCCATCTCTACCTCCATCTTCGCGTGCTCCTTCTCTAAACTCCAACACCTCCACCTCATGTCCAACTCATCCCACGTCAGCCAAAAGGTGGAGACCCTACGCCTGTCAACGCGCCTCGTTCGTTGCCTAAGCCGACTTTAGTCAACCTTGAATCAACTTAGATTTGAGGTCTAGCTGAGCTCTAGATCACAAATCTAGGGCTCGCTCAACCTTTGATCAGAAATCTGAGGCCCAAGTTTGCCCGTCGAGCTTGTGCTCAACAATGAAGGACTAAAATGGCGGCAAGGTGGTGGACTGATACAACGGTGAGGTGGTGGTGGTGGTGGTGGTGGTGGTGAAAGGGAACAAATGTCTGTTGTTGTCCCTGTCGGAATGAAAGGGAAAAAGAAGGCAAAAAAGGACAAAAGAAGAGAAGAAAGATAGGGAAGAGAGGCAAGACGGTGAGAGAGGAGAGGGGTTCTAGCGCAATGGGCTTGAGCAACACATGTCGCTCGATGAATGGACTGAGATTTTCACATACTGACATTAGAACTCTACCTAATATTGAGAAATGATTGCATGAGAGTTTTTAGTGTACTATGAAAATAACAATCTATTCTTGATTATAAAAAATCAAATCACAAATAATTATAAATTATTATAGGACCCACTTCTTCAAGAATTTGTGACTCACAATAAACTATTATTCTCACAGTATCTCAAAGACTGTTACGCTAGCAAAGCCTCCTAATATTTTCTCGAAGAAGAGAGAAGATAAAGAAATCTGACGTGTCAGCCACGTTGGACGGATGAAAGGTCTATATCCCCAAATGCATGAACGTCCTCAATAAACAACACCGTCGGACCTTGCTTTTTTCCGCTTCCACCTTTCGTCTTTGCTTTACAACTTGTCTAGTTCGCACCCCATGCAGTTTTACACCAAACTACGCTGGATTTTGGAGGTCCGGATCTGGTGCGGGCATGCTTGGCTTGAGTTAGGCCATTATAACCGGATGTCTCAGTTGCCCCATCGGACAGTGTCGGTTGACGATCCTTAGATGCATTGCCGCGTGGATCGTGCTCAAGTAGTCCTAGCACTTCGTTTAGCTCTCATGGAGTTTGTAGGACAAAATATGGGTTAGAAGTTAGAATTATTGTGGAACAACCGACATAAATCAATCATAGGAGTACGAGATCACAAGATCAAAAGTTCAATTTACATTGCGACTAATCATCTACATAGCTTGTATCGTCTTATTTAACAGCAACATACTTCGTGATTATAAAGAAAGACTTCCAAACTACCAATATTTTGGTGAGTGGTTGTAAGATAATATGGGGTGGTTATAACTCAAACTGAACATTTCTTGATGAATGTTCGAAAAAGGTTGCTAACACTGGTCATCCCTCTCCACCCTCCTACCTTATAGAAAAGCAAACATAATCAATTGCAACCAAAAAAGAAAAAAAAATTGCATTATGACGCCTGTAGATTGTAAAACACGATAGAAGTTGATTAAGTATAGCATGCTTAGATAATAACGATTCGATTCAACAACAAGCTGGAGCGATTTGGTGCTCAACTTCGTGATTGGATCCAATGCTAGAGCAATACCCAAACCAACCTACTCCATAAAGTTTTGTTGACATGTAAAATTTTTATTGTTTAAGAAAAATCAAAACCATCAAACATGGTACTCAAGTGAGAAAGGCTAAAATTACAAGATTACGGGGCCAATCCCATGATCCATTAATATTAATAACCATTACTCCGAAAGTTTATTTATGGATTGGACATGACAAACTCGGCAATACATTAACTGAATAGAAACATTAGGTGAAGCTAAGTGGAAAATGAAACCCTTCTAGCCCTAGGGGCATTTGTGCCTGCCTCCATGGGTAGTCATGTTGGCATAGCAAGGGCAGGCATCGTAGTTGCCGGAAGTTCCCGGCGGCACGCAGTCGCAGCGGGCGCAGCAAGTCCCACATGCCCTCTTGCACAGGTGTGGCCGCGAGGACAGCTGGCATCGAGCATCGCAAGCTCCGTCGCAATCTTGAAATGAACAGGAGAAACTAAGCTTAAAATGAACAAGTACTCCGTAGTTCTAGTTTCGAGGCTGATTTAAAATGTGATTGTGTTCGTACCAATATGAGGAGGTGGAGGAGCTGGTTCCTCAGCTGTGTTCAACTGAATCACCTAACAAAAGGAGAATCAGGTCAGAGCATTAACGGAAGCTCGATAGAAGTACATTCAATGAGAACAGACCTTCAAAGATGGTTGAAAAGTAGCAATCAAAGCCAAAAAAAAAAAAAAGATGATTTACAGTATGTTTTACCATATAATCAGATTCAGCTTGGTGGATCAAAAGAAGAGAGAAGAGCAGCAACGTTGTACAGAGCCTCGACAACGCCATTAGCTTCGAGTGGAATGTGGCGTGGTTGGAATTCGAGAAACGAGTTCTATTTATAGATTGAACACCGAAGAAGAGAGGGAGAGAGTAAGGTTACTTCTTGAATTTTACCCAATACGTGGAAAGTAGAAAGGAATGAGTAGGTGGATGCTGCGTAGGGAGATTACTTATGCTTAACATTTAAGCAGAAGATAAACATATTTGTACTCAAAGAGACTGATGAATCGATCCTGATGGTCACCATCCATCGAATCATGGGCTGGAAAATCATGATTAAGGTCCAATCTGTAAAATGAAGTCAATGGTGAGATGAGTGCAAAATCACAGAATCATTTCAGCAAAGCACTTATCATCAAAGAGATGGGTACTTTGGGCACAGCATCATATGGTGATGGGCTGCTTGAGAAGGAGATTGACTCATGCTTCCTTGCTAATGTTGTGTTCTTTGTCCCCAAGTTCCGAGTTCAGAATCCATCTACTACCATTCCCGGAATATCATTTTAAGCCTTCTTGGCATTGGACAATCTTTTACCTATTCAAATTAATTTCCGTAAGCAAAATTATATCATTTGGAAAGTAAATAAGAACATTCATAATACGTAACACATGAAATAAATGATGAGCATGGATACTCTATCCTCCAACTGCTTCTTTTGATGCCTCAATGAATCTAGATCATTGAGTTGTGAAAATGATAGCATTATTAACTACTGAGATTTGTTAAGTCAATCAAGCTAACCATTTCTATTTGTTGACTATGAACTTTTGGGCTTTACTTTGTCTTTTAGTGAATTTGGGCTTACATACATGGTTAAGATCATATATGTGATTGGGCTTGGTTCCTCTCCTGGTCGCTTGGGGTGCGCATTTACGACAATCGTTGTGTTAGAAATATTTTCCGAAATAGAAATAGATTTTTCTATTTTTATTTCTAGAAGAGTTTTTAAGCAAAAATAACCTTTTGATAATGACACAAAATTTCTACTCTAAAAATAGAAATTCGTTTGATAACGACACAAAATTTCTTCCTTTCGAACGACGAGGGCTGGCGGGCGAACGGTGGTCAACGGCAACAGATGAAGGACCGATTGACAAACGATGAGAAAAATTTTTATTTTTTATTTCTCATTTCTATTCCAGAAATAGAGAAGTAAAAAATTTCTACTTCTGATTTTTATTCCAAACTTATATCTAGAATAGAAATCTATTTCGAAATAGAAAAAAAGGAATAAGTTTATCAAACGGATTTCTATTCCAGAAACAAGTCTAGAATAAAAAAATTGTTTCTGGAACAGAAATTCTGGTTTGTCATGCACCCCCTTGGTTTTTGGGGTTTTGCATTTGTGATAAACCAAGTGGATAGTCAGTTTTCCTGTTTCAGCAATTGCTTGCAGCACCGGCAAAGGTCTAATTTTATCAATTCAAGTAAATCAGACCTCAAACTTTGATTTTACATATCCAACCATCAGTTATCGATCAGAAAAAATTATTTGGTTATTCTAGAATATGTTAAAAATGAATATGAACCGTTAACTTAGGTGGGACTTATATTGGTCCGACGAAAGAGTAATAAGTGCAGTAGAAAGAAAGATAAATGGAAAAGCTTTATTTACGATAGATACAACAGATAAATTGCTGAATACATTGTGAATCTGCATTTGCAAACCACTCTTTGGCGAGCTCCATAAAAGCACAACAACAAAAACAACGTCTTTACAATAATTAGCAGCAATTGCACAAGCTTGAGTGATTGGTGTCCGACCATCGGAAAGAAACAAAGCCCGTCGAGAATCTCATGGGCACTTGCGCTTGTTGTCGCGGGTGGTCATGTTGGCATAGCATGGACAGACATCAAGGTTGCCGGAGGTGCCCGGAGGGACACAATTGCAGCGGGCGCAGCACGTCCCGCAAGCCCTCTGGCAAAGGCGAGGCCTTGATGAGAGCTGACACCTGGCAGCACACGCTCCGCCACAGTCTACACAACGAAGATGAAGACCTCGCGTTACTAGATGATTATTAAAAATTCACGAGCGAAAAAGAGAGATGACTCTTTATAGATAGTTCTGTACCCATTTTTGGAAGGTTCGAGTTGTCTCCTGCATTTGCAACTCCCTGCGTCTGTCAAGGACACAAAACGGTCGTTTTGGTTAGTTTGAATGGACTTGAGGTAGTGTGATACAGGAGAAGAAAATGAGCAAAATATATGAATAATCGAAAGCAGAACGAGTTGGTACCATCTGGTCAGCTTCGGCAAGTTGAAGAAGAAGAACAGAGATTAAGACGGAAGCAATTAAAAGCCTGTGGACCGCCATGGTTGAGACTTTTTCGGAGTTAGAATTGAATTTCAATGGTGCAGTCCTAGTGACTTTAGTCGGATGATGTTTGATGCAATGAAATGGCAGTGTAGACGGTGGCTATATATAGGCTCAACCTAGCAAGCAAAGTTTGTCTCGTGGACGTCTCATTTAGATGGCCATCCAGGGTTGGTAGTAAGTAGCCCGAGTGAATTATATGCGGCCGACTTTCGAAGCGCGTAAGGTGGTCGTCACTTATCAGAACAGCTCCATGCATGCGTGGGCTGTTTGGGTTTTCTTCTGTGTTTTTTTAGTCCTGAGCTGGTGAAATGGGGATATTATGTTCGAAGTTGAGGTGGATTTGGCACGTAAAGTTGCATGGATTTGTACTTTTGATCGATATTGGGCAAAGGAAAAGGCATCCGGGCTCTGAGCCTTAGATCGAACCTGCACCAGATGAGAGCAGGGACAGCAGAGCATCATCATCTGCCAGCTGGGAAACTCGGCGTGCACAGCTGTTCCTCTTTTCGTTTTCAAGTAAACGCCAAACCAGATAGCTCCCGAAAGCCACCAATGGATCATATCGGATCGACCTGAGTGGTTGAATGGATCGATGTTTAATGTGAATGCGACAGGTTTCTTGTACTTTGACTCAAAATAATCTCTTGAGACCCCAGCCATCATCACCTTGCAAGTAGGAGAGTCATGCATCCTTGGATGAACTAGTAAAAAACAAAACAACTTTGTCCAAAAAAAGAGAGAAAAAACTCTTTTTTTTTCTTTTTTCTTTTTTGTTATCAAACAATTTATTTGTGTTGAGGAAGGCCATATTAGGTGGGTAAATACTAAATACACGAAATAATCCATCGATATCATCGAATGGATAAAAAACGATCCAAGATATATATGGGTAGTCCAAACATTAAACGTTCAATTTCAAAAAATTAAATTCAAATTCGTGTATATAACTGGATGCATCATGGTTTTTTATGAAAGTTTAAATCCCTAGTTTTTAAAGTTCGATGTGCAATCGTTCGCTTGAAAAAAATTAAAATATCCGAAGAAGACTTGAAATATCTTGTGTATATCAACGCAAGGATAACTTTGAAAGGAAAAAGGGGATAATTTTTTTTATCAGTGGTTTACAAAATGATGAGAGAAACTCTTTATTAAGTGGTTGTGTCCCATCACATATCATATAAAAATCAATTAATAATGTTTCATATCAATTTGTCAACGAAACTTAGTACCCTTCCCATGACTTTATCTCACGCAAATAATTGGAGATGCACAAAGTAATTTACTAACTAATGAAACAAATTATTTAGTTGGTATTCAATCTTACTTACTTACCTGACCACCCACTTAGTGGTTGTCATATCATTTTCAAAACGATCTTATCATCTTACTATTTCTCCATTTCGCGTCAAATATTTATAAATGCTGGTACTGAACAGCAAAAATCTGATATGGGTCTATGTTATTAATTATTGATGTATCTGATATTAGATTTTTTTTCAATACAATTCATATCTATGTCTCAACGGTCACAATTGACTTGTGGATAAGTCTTAAGGTTTCATAAACTTCCCAGGGTCAATGAAGGGAAAAGTCCATAACTTGTTATAGTAACACAGTGTAATGAAAGTGAAGTCATGTACATAACATCAATCGAGCCAGGTTAAATTCACGAGGGCACATCATATGATAGGACATATAATAACACATCCAGCTGGGAGTCACCATGCGAATTATCTAGGTGCTGTCCAGTTGCTCCGACCATCTCATCCCAACCTCGTCCTCATCCGACTCACCAACTCTGAAGTAGGGTTTTGCAGCAGGAATCCTTAATCGCTAAGTCAAAGAAAGGGCTTTGAATCTTTGCTAGATCAATTATTGCCCGGAGCTGCAGCTGGATCGGTCCACCACCATTCAAAAAGAGAACTGACCCCCCTTCGTTGTCTTTTCTCGAGGCCGTCGGCCGAGGGTTCCCACCACCAAGTTGCATTAACTTAATGATATTTTGCATGTCGTGCCGACTCCGACCTAGGACGGACACGTGATTTAATTGGAGGGTCAAGCGAACGCCAAACGGAGGTTTAGAACCTTTTAGGGGTTTGAGATAAAGATGGCGAAGATTTTTATGAGAACGTGAACTTTGACAGCTAATAAAAGTGCACTCGGCACCTCATTCTAGAATCGAATCGTTTCGGAATACTTAAGCGGTACGTCTCGAGTATAAGGCCGTTGATGGTTGATGAGCAGGATTAGATGTGTGTCGTGGACCAAATTCTCCCATACTCCGATATTCTTGTAAGTGGAGTTTTGTGGCATCAAAGTAAAGAGGGAGTGATGCAAAAAGGATGATACAAGTGATTTGTGAGACTAGCGCCATGAAGGTTACGTTAGAAGTCCTGAAGTAGAATGAATACCATTTTAGAGGATCTCTGAAAGCGGAGTTGATCTTCCATGCACAAACTAATGAAGTCATGGTAAATCGAAACCAACTGTCGGTGTTTTGTATGTCTCACTTGAGGGATTGGATGTCCGAATTAAACTAGGTATTGTACAATACGATATGAGGATGCAATCTATAATATGGTTCCTAAAACGACAATATAAAGAAGGCAAGTCTGGTATCCTCGACTTACCAGGTGCCGTAAGGACTATTCCACGTGCAAAAATCTATGGACTCATGACATATGCCTCCAAGATGTTGGACCTTGGCGATCGGGCAATAGCTACATGCGAAAGTTCACCTACTAAGCCTCGAAATGCATAATAGCCTATACGCCCGGGTAGTGTCTTGTAGCGTCTGGGCACCTCAAGAGTGGCGGTTTCTCATCCTCAGGTCATTGGGGTTTGTTCTCGGATCCTCCTTTGCGTCGTCAAAATTAAACCTCAACCTTGTAGCGATTCCAAACCAGATCAAAGCAAACTTCAAACCACAAATAACACCAAGTATAAACAACAAATCATTTGAACCCTGAATCTTGTCTTCATCTAATCATTTAAAGATTTGGTTCAGTTAATATCGATTAATCTCATAAAATTACATTTTAAATTAGAAGTTAAGATTCTGTATCCAAATCATTTCAAGCCATTTATTTTCCTCTCCAATTTAGTTTAAATAGGTCAACAAGGATTCTATAAAATCACACTACTCTAAACTATGGCTGTCATAACAAACCCTAGCAATCAAGCTTTTCCTGATCACAAAAACCGTCGGCCGGGCCAGATTGAGCACACTAGATAAAGTCATCCACGATTAGCAACCTTCGAACATAGTAAAACCCTTGATTCCACATGATTCCAGATTTCCAAGGCCTTTTTGCTGGCTCCACCAAAGACATCCTATGTATCAATTCAAGGTACATGCGGGGAATGTCCCGGTTCTCGCCTCCAGATTAGCTCGCTCGCCACATACTTTAACGTCTTATCGTAGCCTTGGCTTTTCCGCCCTCCTCTCGCTCTATATATGACCACCCTTATCCCTCATTTCCTCTCAAAACCGAGCTTTACTGCAACTATAAGCACAGAGAGAGGCAAAGCTCTAGCTCGAATTCTCAATCAGCTATGGCCATCTCCAAGGTCTCGATTGCCTCTATCCTCCTTTGCCTCCTCCTACTCAATCTCACCGAAGCTGCCCATCAGATGGTACGTCGAAACAGTTTGCAACATTTCAACGCTATTATCTAACTCTGCTCTGGACTAATTTTGTGATTGACCTTCTACTTATGCTTGTATTCCTACTGTCGCAGGAGAGCACAAAGGCGGCCGCGAGCCCTACTTCAGCCAAAATCGGTGAGTAACTCACTTCTCTCCGTGATTTTCCCCCTTCATTCACGTCATGCGGCATATTCATCCGACCGATGCAATTGTGAAAAAGTTTGGACAGGTTTTGTTGGATTGAATTACTGATTCATGCCCGTGTGGTACGAACTCTTTGCAGACTGCGATGCCGCCTGCACCGCCCGGTGCCAGCTGTCGTCAAGGCAGCGGCTCTGCCACAGGGCATGCGGGACGTGCTGCGCACGGTGCAGCTGCGTCCCTCCGGGCACTTCCGGCAACCGCGACGTCTGTCCCTGCTACGCCACCATGACCACACACGGCGGCCGACTCAAATGCCCATGAGACCGAACCTTTTCTAAATCCCTATATATACCGTTTGCCTCTTTCCGTTCTCGTAATATAAGTAGTTGTCTGCGAATTTAAAGAACTGGGTCATATAATGCTTGGGGCCCCTGGGGACATTGTTATGTACGTCGTCGTTTCGATTGAAAGAGTTTTGTACAGTATATGTGAAAAATGTATCACAAATAAGTCGAGGGTTTCTATAATAAAGTGTTGTATCCATGAACATTTTCCCGATATAGTCTTGTAATTTGAAGATCCCTTTTTTTTTTTTTTTTTTGGATATTTAGTCAATTTCTCTCTCAGCTAATTGGCTTTGCCAATCAATCGAATGAAACGAGGAAGGACAAATTACTCTTACCCCTAGCACTTGGAAGAAATTGCAAAGGCACTCCTTGTCCACTCTGACACTACATATGCAATGACCTAATATGACGAGAGCAAGAAGTAATACTAAGAGCCGAAAAGGCCCGGATAACGGGCAAATCATGATATATTTATAACATAGCGGAAATTGACAAAATAAACTGTGTTAATATAAAATTACCCAATAAAAAAAGAAAAAGAAGCTACTGATGGATTTTTTTTGTCCCTACATGAACATCGTTTCTCGTGGTTGTCTTAATTTAGAATGATCAAAGTAAATTTGTTTGTCTATAACGCAAATCCAAAGTCATTTGTTAAAGATCACAAAGATGCGTACAATTACTATTGTACCGCCGAACCTTCCTAGGTGGTGAAATAAGGTGAATCTCCGCAATAGATTGATCTACAAAGCCCATTTGAATTTGGGCCCAAACTCGTGTCGGCCCACTATATACCCCCACTCTCTCTCTCTCTCTCTCTCTCTCTCTCTGGTATTTGACCGTTGGTGCGACTGTAGTTTTGAAACGACGCTTCTCTCTCACTGCTCACTGTTCTCTGTTCTCAAAGATCGAAACTTGGGCTCTCCGTCTTCTCTCTTCTCTCTCTCTCCCTCTCTCTCTGCTTCTCCTTCTATGATTCGCAATGCCGACGAGGAAAGACGCTTCTGAAGTCTCTTTGGACCGCCGGAAGTGGCGGAAGGTCTTAAACGCCCTCGTGATTATGCTTGGTAATCAACAGGCACAGCTCATGACTCTCGTCAGAGAGAGGAAGCTCCTGGAGGATCGCATCAAGATGCAACACTGGCGTTGGAACTCCGCCGTTCATTTTCTCAAGGACTGAATCTCTCAGGTACGGACGAACCCACAGGGAAAATGTCGATTTTTATTATTTAGGGTTTTGATGTTGGGGATGGATTTGGGGGTTTTCTGATTAGTTGTGCGAAATCGTTGGACAGATGAACGGACCTTTGAAGGTGCAGGACATGGCGCACTTTCTTAAGTCCACGAAGTTGGATTTCACTTTAGGAAAGGGAGGCTCTTTTGTACAAATTGAAGTTAGGTTGGTCGCTTTCTCTCTCTAATCTCTCTCTGATATAAGTTCATATAATTCCCCCCAATTTCGGATTTTTCTTCTTTTCATTTAATTACATTGGCTCTTTCATAATTTTGGGAACCACAATTGAGCCGATTGAGAGATTTAAGTGGTTAAATTTTAGTTTGTAATCTAGAACTTCCTGTGTTGAGAGGAATTAACTAATTAGCTGTGAGATTGGGAAGGGGAAATACCTCTTGCTTTTAGATAGTCTTCACAATCAAAGAGTATCTGTTAGTGATCCATTATAAGTATTTCCATTGCCTTGTAGAAGTATAGTAAACCCAGTTATGTGCTTCGGGTCTGTATGGTTTTGAGGTATGTCTCTCTTAAGTATCATTGCTAAAACTGTCTTGTCTATTCAGAGCAAACAGATGATGAGTTGGCTGATTCTGGAGGGTGCCTCGGTATTATTCCACAGAAATGTTCTGAACTTGAGGTTAGTGTTTTTGAATGTCAAATTTTTGTTAGTGCTTTTCTGGACATTATTGTGAGGCCCCATTTGGTTCAACTTTGGGAATGGGCTTTGGGACTCTAAAGTCCCTTGGCCAAATGCAAACGCGTTTGGTTCAATTTTTTGAGCGACTTTGACAAAATGCAATTGCACCTCCAAAGGACTCTAAGGGCCTTTAATTCAAAGCAGGTCTAGAAGTCCTTTGGGAATTTGCATTTTTGGAATGCAAGTTCCGTTACTGTTCATCACTATTCATCTTCTCCGGTGGAGAAGCCAATTGGAGGCCAACGAACGCCAACCAAGGGGTGGCATTCGCCGGCGACCGCCCACCGTCGTTGGACCTCAGGCGATGCCTGGGTCGCGTGACCCAAGCGATTGATGGCCTAAATTGCGCTACCTAGGCAACCGTCACCTGGGGTCGAGCGACCTCGACGACCGTCCGGCCGCCAGATCCGGCAGTCCGGTGGCCGGACTTCAAAAAAAAAAATACAAATATTTTTTGGTTTTTTAAATTTAATAAAAGTCATTTACAAATGCAAATTTTATTAAATGATATTTTAGCCAAAGTTGTTTCTCAATGCAAATTTTACCAAATAATATTTATATTTTGGAAAACCCCTTTCACCTAAAGGTATTTGCATTTTTGCAAATACATTTCCCAAAAACTGAACCAAACAGGGCCCTGAGTTGCAAATTCTTAATGATTCGCAGGAAAAAAACTCTGTGGAAACCAGAAAAACAAGGAGAGGACTCAGAAGTAGTGTTTGGGAAGTCTTGTAAAGATGCCAAGGAGGTGCAGGAGGAGCGTACACATTTGCTGGAGGAAGAAATGAAAAAATTGAGGCTTGAGTATCATATGGCGATGGATTGCTTGAGAAGCAATTAAAAGCTTGTAGACGGCTATGGTCGAGACTTTTTTGGAATTCGAATTGAATGTCAATCATGTAGTCCTAATGACTTAGGTCGGATGATGTTTGACGCAATGAAGTGGGAAGGTAGAGGGTGGGCTGTATATATAGGCTTATCCTAGCAAGCAAAGTTCGTCTCGCAGACGTCTCATTAAGATGGCCATCTAGGGTTGGTAGTAAGTAGCCCGAGTGAATTATTTGCGGCCGACTGGACTTTCGAAGAAGCGCGTAAGGTGGTCATCAGCACGGCTCCATCCATGCATGCGTGGGCTGTTTGGCTTTCTCTGTTGTGCTTTTTAAGTCCTGAGCTGATGGAATGGTGACGTGATGTTCCAAGGGAAGGTTGGTTTTGGCACGTAAAAGTTGCATGGTTTTGTACTTTCGATCGATATCGGGCAAAGGAAATGGCACCGGGTCTCTCAGCCTTCGATCGAACGTACACCAAATGAGGGCCTACGCACCCAATATTTTCTCATCATCATCTGCCAGCTGGGAAACTCGGCATATACAGCTGTTCCTCTTTCGTTTTCCAGCAAAAGCCAAACCAGAAAAGCTCCCGAAAGCCACCAATGGATCATATGGGATCGAGCCGAGTGGTTGAATGGATCGATTTTTAATGTGAATGCGACAGGCTTCTTGTACTTTGACTCAAAATAATCTCTCGAGACCCCAGCCATCGTCACCTTGCAAGTAGGAGAGTCATGCGTCCCTGGATGAGCCAATCAAAACCAAAAACACTTTGTCCAAAAAAATCTCTTTTTTTTTTTTTTTTTTTTTTTTTTTTTTTTTTTTTTTTTTATATCGAGCAATTTATTTGTGTTGAGGAAGTCCATATTAGGTGGGTAAATACTAAACACACGAAATAATCCATCAATATCATCGGGTAAATAAAAAAAGATCCAAGATAGATGGGTAGTCCAACCATTAAAGTTTAAAGCCTTTAATTTTTAAAGTTGGATGTACAATCGTTCACTTGAAAAAAATTAAAGTATTTGATAAAGGTTTGAAATATCTTTTTATCAACGCAAGGATAGCTCCGAAAGGAAAAGGCGAATGATTTTTTTATGAGTGATTTACAGAATGATTAGAGAAACTCTTTATTAAGTGCTTGTGTCCCATCACTTATCATATAAAAATCAATTAATAATATTTTGTATCGGTTTGTCCACCAAACTTAGTATCCTTCCCATGACTTTATCTCACGCAAATGATTGGAGAAGCACAAAGTAATTTACTAACTTATGTAACAAATTATTTATTGGATGTTCAATCATACTTACTTACGTGAATATCCATTTAGAGGTTGTCATATCATTTTCAAAACAGTCTTATCATCTTACCATTTCCCCATTTCGCATCAAATATTTATAAATGCTAGTACTGCACTGCAAAATCCGATATGGGTCTCACCAAGTCTCCGATCATGTTTGCATCTCAATGGTTATAATTTTCTTGTGGATATAGTTTAAAGGGTTCATGAACTTCCGAATGGAAAGAAAAATCCACAATTTGTTACTGTTGCATAGTATAATTAGGGTGCGTTTAGTAACCATTATGTTTCTATAAAATAATTTATGCTCAAAAATGGTTTTTTCTAATTATATTTCCTAAACAAGTTTCTAAGCATTGAAAGGTGTTTGGCAACTGTATAAAAATTTTATTCTCGAAATAAAAATGCATTTGATACGATCCTCAAATTATTTTGTAATTTAAAATTTCTTTTAATTTTTTGATAATTTTATTACATTTTCTCTTTTTTTTTTTTTTTTTTTTTTTTTCTGTTTTCTTCTTCTTCTTCTTCTTCTTCTTCTTCTTCTTCTTCCTTTAGCCAATTATCGGCCTTGATCATGGTCGGCAACTTCGTCGAAACATCACCGGCCCCCAACAAGGTTCAACCTCACCGGAGGCCAACAACAAGAAGAGAAGAAGAAGAAAAGTAGAATTGTTTTCGAGAATAAAAAAGTAAATTTTTTTTTTATTTTTTGATTCTGCTTCAAATCTATAATCGAGAATAAAAAATTGCTAAATAGATTGTTATTTTTTTTGTTCTGAAAAATAAAAGAATGAAATCATGCATTATTCGAAGTGTTACTAAACAGTAATTAAAGTGCAGTTATATATACATATCATGAGTCAGGTTAAATCCGCAAAGGCACATCATAACATAGGACATATAATAACAAATCCAGCTGGGAGTCACCATTCAAATTATCGAGGTGCTGTCCAGTTGCTCCCAACCTCGTCCTTATCAGACTCACCAACTTTAGAGTAGGGTTTCGCAGCAGGAATCCTTGATCGCTAAGTCAGAAAAGGGGCTTTGAATCTTCTGCTCGATCAATTATTGCCCAGGGCTCAAGCTGGATCAGTCCACCACCGTTCAAAAAAGGGCACTGCCCTCCTTCGTTGTCTGTTCTGGAGGCCCTCGACCTTCCCACTACCAAGTTACATTAACTTAATGATATTTTGCAAGTCGTGCCGACTCCGACCTAGGACGGACACGTGACTGAATTGGGCGGTCAAGCGAAGGCCAAACAGAGGTTTAGAACCTTTAGAGGTTTGAGATAAAGATGGCGAAGATTTTTACGAGAACGTGAAACTTTGACAGCTAATAAAACAGCACTCGGCACATCGTTCTAGACATGGGTTTATGGACCGAATTCTCTCGCACTCCAATATTAGTTCTTGGCATCAGAATGCAGAATACATGATATAATTGATCTGTGGGAGTAGTGTTAGGGCATTTGTACTAGTAACCCTAGAGTGGCAAATCGAAACCGATTACCTCTTATGCACAAATTAATCAAAAGCTAATATCACCCTCCTAAAGAGGCCATTGCAAACTAAACCAGTTATTATTACCAAAGTATTTCCTCTATATTTTGTTCAAGGAAGTAGATACCCAAGCTAAATTGGACGTTGTATGATCCAGTGTAACTATTTTTAAGAATAACTATAGAAGAAAGGTTAATTTAGTGTTATTAGCTTATGAAGCACCACAAGGGTTATTCCGCAGTTAAGAATAATTCGGCCAGTGACATATGCTTCTAGGATGTTAAACCTCGGCAATCGGGTGATAGCCACATGCGAAAGTCCATTTACTAAGCCTAGAAATGCAAACTAGCCTGTACGCCCGGATGGTGTCTTGAAGCGTCTAAGCACCTCACGAGTGGTTGGTTCTCATCCTCAGGTCATTGAGGCCTGTTCTCCAATCCTCCTTTGCATCCTCAAAATTAAAACTCAACCTCGTGCCAATTCCATACCGGATCGGAGCAAACTTCAAACCACAAATAACACCAAGTATAAACATCAAAGCATTTGAACACCGAATCTTTGTCTTCATCTAATCATTTAAAGATTTAGTTCGGTAAACATTGATCGATCTCATAGAATTACATTTTAAATTAGAAGTTAAAGATTCCGTATTCAAATCTTTTCGAGCCATTTATTTTCTACTCCAATTCAACTTAAATAGGTCGACGGGGATTCTATAAGATCGTACTACTCTTTAACTATGGTGGTCATAACAAACCATAGCGATCAAGTCTTTCCTGATCACAAAACCATCGGCCGGGCCAGATCGTGCACACTAGATAAAGTCATCCTCGATTAGCAGCATTCGAACATGGTAAAAACCTTAGTCCACATGATTCCAGATTTACGAGGCCTTTCTGCTGGCTCCACCAAAGACATCCGACCCGTCATCCTATGCATCAATTCAAGGTACACGCAGGGAATGTCCCCGTCCTCGCCTCCAGATTTGCTTGCTCGCCACATGCTTTAAACGTCGTATCGTATACCCAAACACATCCTTAGCTTTTCCGCTTTCCCTCTCGCTATATTTATGACCACCCTTATCTCTCATTTCCTCACAAAACCGAGCTTTACTGCAAATATAAGCAGCTATGGCCATCTCCAAGGTCTCGATCACCTCTATCCTCCTTTGCCTCCTCCTACTCAATCTCGCCGAAGCCGCCGATCAGACGGTACGTGCAGATGGTTTGCGACGTTTCGACTCTATTTTCTAGTTATCTATATTGACTCTGTTTGCGACGGCTTTTGTGATTGACATTCTGCATATGCATGTGTTCCTACTGTTGCAGGAGAGCACAAAGGCCGCCGCGAGCCCCACTTCAGGCAAAATCGGTGAGCATATAATTAACTCATCTCTCTGTGATTTTCCCGCCTTCTTTCATGTCATGCGGAATGAATGATTATCTGTACATGGTAATTATCCGATCAACGCGACTGTGAAAAAGTTCGGACAGGTCTTGTTGGATTGAATTAGTGATTCATGCCCGTGTGGTGCGAACTCTTTGCAGACTGCGATGCGGCCTGCGCTGCCCGGTGCCAGCTGGCGTCGAGGCAGCGGCTCTGCCACAGGGCATGCGGAACATGCTGCGCTCGGTGCAACTGTGTCCCTCCGGGTACTTCCGGCAACCGCGACGTCTGTCCTTGCTACGCCACCATGACCACGCACGGCGGCCGACTTAAGTGCCCATGAGACTGAACCTTTCCTAAATTCCTATACATACCGTTTGCCTCCCTGGGTTCTTACTATGTGCGTCGTCGTTTCTATTGAAAGAGTTCTGTACAGTGTTTATGAAAATGCATCGCAAATAAGTCGAAGGTTTCAGTAATGAAGTGTTGTATACATGAACATTTTCCCAATATAGTCTTGTAATTCGAAATCCTTATTTTTAATTTTTTGGATATTTAGTCAATTTCTCTCTCAGTTAGTTGACTTTCCCAATCAGTCGTATGAAACGGGGAAGGATACATTGCCCTTACCCCCAAGCGCTTGGAAGAAATTGCTCGGGCACTCGTCGTGGACAATGACGCAACATATGGAACAACCCGATAAGACGATAGCAAGAAGTAATTATTAGAGCCCCAAAAGGCTAAAACCACGGGCAACTCCTGGTGGGTTTATAGAATAGCGAAAGGGGTAAAATGAATTGTGTCGAAATGACATTTACCCGATAAAAGAAGAAAAGGAAGATAGTGATGGATTGGTTGTCGTCCCTACTTGTGCTAATAGATCGTTTCTTGTGAGCGTCTCAATGTAGAATGATTAAAGTAAGTTTGTTCGTCTTTACTCCATAGTCAATTGTTAAAGATCACAAAGATGTATACAGTTACTATGGTGCCACTGAATCTTTGGGAAAATTGTTCAAAAATTCTAAATTTATCGTGTTTTTGTCAGTTCAGTAATAATTTTTTTTAATTTTATTGATTGAGTCATAAATCTTTTCATATCTTGTTAATCGAATTTACCCAACCAATCTTGATCAGAATTCATTGATGTGGACATGGACTGTTCTATGTGATATGATCGATGCTGACATTGATAATTTTTAATAATAGTATAATTCTTTTAGTTTTTCTTTCTTTTTCTCTTTCCTTTTTTCCTATCTTTCCTCTTCCTTTTGGCTGAGCAAGTTGGCCTTGCCTACCATAGGTGAGGCCCGGCTAAGCGAGGGTGAGCCCGAGCGAGGCTGCTCTGGCCTAGGTGAGGACCGGCCCCACCATATCTAGTGAGAGGAGCCATCAGTGAATCTCGCCTAGTCATGCCTCGTGTATGGCAAACGAGAGTGACTCTCATCTAGGTGAGGCCAGCCAAATCGTGGCAAAAAAATGAAGAAAGAAAAAAAAAATTCAAAAAAAAATATTAAAAATTGCCCGCTCAAAGATCGAATATTTATAACATCGTGTAGGGAAGTCACATTAGTAATTTTTAGCTAAAATTAATTGTATGGATTCAATTAGTGAAAAATAAAATATTTTAAATTTAATTAGTAAAATTGAAAGGTGAAGTACAATATGTTTAGAATTTTTTTGGACAATTTTCCCCTTAGTCTTCTTTTCTTTTTCTTTTTTTTCGGCCGGACCCTGAGCAATAGGTTGCGGAATATGGTGATGAATCTACGCAATAGATTGATCTACAAAGCCCATTTGAACTTTGGCCCAAACTCATGTCGGCCCACTATATATACCCCCTTCTCTCTGGCTTTTGACCGTTGGTGCCACTGTAGTTTTGAAACGACGCTTCTCTCTCTCTCTCTGCTCACTGTTCTCTGTTCTCAAAGATCGAAACTTTGGCTCTCTGTCTTCTCTCTTCTCTCTTCTCTCTCTCTGCTTCTCCTTCTATGATTTGCAATGCCGACGAGGAAAGACGCTTCTGAAGTCTCTTCGGACCGGCGGAAGTGGCAGAAGGTCTTCAACGCTTTCGTGGAATTGCTCGGGAATCAACAGGCACAGCTCCTGACCCTCGTCAGAGAGAGGAAGCTCCTGGAGGATCGCATCAAGATGCAACACAGGCGTTGGAACTCCGACGTTCGTTTCCTCAAGGACCGAATCTCTCAGGTACGGACGAACCCAGAGAGAAAAATTCGATTTTTTTATTTTAGGGTTTTGATGTTGGGGGTGGATTTGGGGGGATTTTCTGATTAGTCGTGCGAAATCGCTGCGCAGATGAGGGGGACTCTGAAGCTGCAGGACATGGCGCACTTTCTTGAGTCCACTAAGTTGGATTTCGCTTTAGGGTTGAAGGAAAGGGAGGCTCTTTTGTACAAATTGAAGTTAGGTTGGTCGCTTTCTCTCTCTAATCTCTCTCTGATATAGGTTCATACAATTCCCCCCAATTTCGAATTTTTCTTCTTTTCACTTAATTATATTGGTTCTTGCATAATTTTGGGAACCATACTTGAGTCAATTAAGAGGTTTATGTGTTTAAATTTTAGGTTGTAACCTAGAATTTCCTGTATTTAAGAGTAATTGACTTACTAGCTATGAGATTGGGAAGGAGAGACACCTCTTGTTTCTACATTGTCTTCACAATCAAAGAGTATGTGGTAGGAATCCATTATAAGTATTGCCATCACCTTGCAGAAGTTTAGTAAACCTAGTTATGTGCTTCGGGTCTGAATGATATTTTTGAGGTTTGTTTGTCTTAAGTGCTCTCGCTAAAACTGTCTTGTCTATACAGAACAAGCGGATGATGAGTTGGCTGGTTTTAGAGGGTGCCTCGATATTATTCCACACAAGTGCCCTGAACTTGAGGTTAGCGTTTTTTGATGTCGAATTTTTCATTAGTGCTTTTCTGGACATTGTTGTGAGTCGCAAATTCTCAATGATTCGCAGGAGAGTGCTCAATTAAATAACTCTGCAGAAACCAGAAATACAAGGAGAGGACTCAGAAGTAGCGATAGGAAGTCTGGTAAAGATGCCAAGGAAGCGCAAGAGGAGCGGACTCATTTGCTGGAGGAAGAAATAAAAAAGTTGAGGCTTGAGTATGATAAGCTCATTTCGGAAAAGAATTCCGAAGCGTCTGCATTATTGATGGAGAAGAAGTTCATATGGCATCAGTATAACATATTGGAAAATGACTTGAATGATAGATTAAAGAGCAAAGGGGCTGAACTCGAACTTGCAAATCAGAAAATATCCACACTCTTTACCAGTATGGAGAAGCTTGAAATGATGAACGGTGAGAAGGATGACACTATCGCTGAGTTAAAGAGTAAAATAGATGAAATGGAAGCCATTTTGGGCAAACGAAACGAGGAAATAGCCAGGCTTGCCCAAGAATCTGAAGTCCTGAAGAAGAACATGGTGACACCTGTCTTGAGTCGCTGCACGTCAAGAAATAGAACCTCCAAAACGGAGGGAAAAGATAGTGTTGCTCATAAACGCTCTGTCGTTCTGAAGAAAGAAACAGGACATCCACAAGTCCCCGATTCTCTAAAAGATTCCGAAAAGGTAAACTTCACACTCTGTGACGTTGCATGAAGTTGGTCCTATTTGAAAGAATCTTACTTTATATCTATGCTTCTTGTTGTATGCGTCCCATTTTGTGGTTCTTGTCCTCTTTAAGTTGATGATAGGTATAGGAAACTTAAAAAATTTTAGTCATAAGATATAGAGATGAGAGGAAAAAACAGTGGAAGAGAGTAGCAACACCATAGATTTATCACTTTGTGAGAAGCAGTCAGTGAGCACCGATGCCATTCATGGTGTTTGGTTCATCTATCAGTGGCAAATAGATGAAGCATTCTGAGGGTGCGAGTCATTAATTTCACTCCTTGTTCATGCTTACAGTAACATGATCAGATATAGGATATTAACATGTCATCAGATGCTAAGCATCACCTCCCGCAAATTGTAAAAATGCACTTGCAAAGTATAGGTACTCTACTCTTCCCGTGTCACTTGACTAACTTAGGTCTTCTTACGACCTGTCCAAAGAGTAAGTTCTTGGAATTGAGAATGTTGCTCATATTTTCCTGTTATATAACGTTAATGAAACAGAACTATAAAGTTTTGCCAGTTTTCAAGGGCTTGCATATTTTGAGCTGATTTTAATGTGTGTGGATTTTGTTTCTCCATGTCTGAATTTGCACTTGTTTTGATGCCAACAGGGAACCGGAAGGTCGAAAAGGAAGGCCGTTGCTATTGAAACTCCCAAGCTATTCTCCTCCTCATTTAAAGTACCCAAATTGAAGGCCTCAGCCATGAGATGACGCACGACGCATTTCCTTACTCTTAGGTAGGTTGAACTGTAGACGTTATCGTTTGTACCTTATTTGTCTAACACCGTTGCAGGTTCTGGCTGCAGTGTATTTTATCACCGTTTTCTGGAAGTCAATTGGATTGACCCTTTACAGGTTTAGTGAAGCACTGTGTCCTTCCGAGTGAATATGCTTTGTATATGAGTCTTCATGTTGAGTTCTCAGGCAACTGTGGACGACATGAAAGAAAGTCAATTCTTTTTGTCCTTTTCTTGTAAATTTGTGCGTTTGCTCGCCAACGTGTCTAAAGAATAGATGCTCTGGAATCTTCGCGATGAAGATATCCATGATTGTAATGCAAGAGTTCCCTATTGCTTTTTTACCTCCCACGATAGCTCCTTTATAATATTATCTCTGCTTAATGTGAACGGTACTATCAGAGTTTTTATGATTTCCGAACAGTCTTGAAAAAGCAGTCACCCTGATCGAAACGAGTTGAAGAGGTTATAGTAACGTACTTTCTCCTTTATCAGAGTCGCTGATTAGCGTTTACGAGCAACCTTATCATCTATCATTTACGACTTTAAAGAAAGCAAAAGAGTTCCAACATCCAAAACAGCTCGACGACATATGGAAACTCGATCTAGCCTAATGAACCTGCAAAAGTACACTCTTTGATTTAACTTTCAAAAGCCGACTTTCTACAAACGCTGCTTCTTCTTTCAAGATATCCCTTGCCAGCGGAAACGCTACAGATGGTAACGAGACGACCACCAAGGAGACCACTGGGACCGGAGATTCGACTGGAAGGAGAGCAGCAACAGGACCAGACCCACGAGGAGCGCAACGCCCCACGGCGTGCGGCTGACACGGTGCATGGTGTCGGGGTCGGCGTCTGGGAGTGGGATCACGAACCGACCACGGTTGGCGTCGAGCCAGCGGGCCAGGACGATCAAGAGCAGGGGCACGAGGAGTAGGAGGAGCTTCAGGCTGACGACCGTGCGCTCCATCTGCCTGGTGTAGTTGATGTGGAAGGAGAGCCAGAGCAGGAGGAGGACGATGCCGAAGAGGGTGACGACCGGCATGGGCGGCAGTGACACGGAGTCGATGGTCTGCCGGGTCCACCCATGTTTCCAAGCAGGGCCCCTCTTCTCTCTGATCAGCCACCCCATTATTCTCCTTTCTTCCTCTGGTTTATTCCTCTCTACCTTCAGCTTCAAATTTCTTCTGGGCTAAGTCGGTGAAGTGAGATCAGGTATTTGGGTGTGCAAGTTCAGATCTTGGGCCACTTTATAGGAGGCGAGAGAGATGCATCAACCTCTGTCTGCTTTAGCACAGATTCTTGAGAGAAGGGTTGGTTTTGATTCTATCCTCTTTGCCGACTTTTTCCTGCCACTAATGGCGGTTCCCGTATTAAATTTGGTGGTGTTTGCTTCTTGGGGTCGAAGAGAGAGAGAGCTGAGGGGATTGATGAGAATGGGATTTGGGAATATGTTCTTGGCCCTTTTCCTTTTTTCTCGAATTTGCATGCATGGCTTCAAGGCTTTACAGGTGGGGGAATCGGGTTTTATCTCTTTCGGACATTGGGTGTTCAGTGCTGTGACCTGTAGATCTGGGAAACGAGACAGGTGGCGACCGTACGGCGCGCCCCGACCATGCACAACCGATCAGCAGCACTGAGCAATATCAGCACTCCCATCGAAGCTGTCATGGCTCTAGAACCGATTGAGTTTGATGCTGGAACCGACACGAGCGATCGATTTATACTCGACGGCCGTGCTTGGGCTTGAATCCGAACTCGAGACTAAGTACTAAAAGTTTTAGAGAATGTTTATCTGCATAACCTAATTTCCATTTTCACTTGGAAAATGAAGAGAAGAAGGACTTCATCATCGATTTGCAGTTACCAGGCTTATTGCAAAATATATATACACACACATTGAGGTTGAAGTATACGTGGGAGTTATTATGTTGTATGTGGAGTTATACCTCTAACCACATACCATGTGTTATAAATTAATTATCGAGCGACGCAAGCATAAAAAGCCGACTAAACGTGTGTTGTGTGCTAGGGTTGAGCATGGTTCGAATTAGACTGATCCAATATCTAACCTGGGAACCAATCCACACAGTATTAGTCCTCAATTTTTGGGACCAAAGACTAGCCCTATTAAGCTTAGGACTGAAAACTGAACTCATTCTATGGATTCGGTGCGGTCTAAGGTTAACTTGAGATCAACCACTTATTTTTTTATTTCCTCTTTTATATTCCTTAAAAGGGCAGACATATTATTTCAAATTATATATCCATTAACGATATGACATTGAGCAACCAATTATGAATACTAATATGTATTGAACATTAATATAAGATAAAGTCACAATAGAAATTTACACTCACTAAAAGCAATAAACCATAAATTAAACATACGAGCCGTGGAAACGGAGGGGAGTAGTGAGGCAGATGAACAGAGACAAGTGACAAGGTAAGTAGGCGAGCGAGGCCAAGGTGGGCAAGCTAGGCTAAGTTGAGTGAAGAGAGTTTCTTTTTTTATTTTATTTTTTTGGTCGAATTAGGACTAGGTTTCTTTCTACATTCTAATTTACTCGATAAACTGAACTGTGAAAAGACTTGAGAAGGAGGCGCTAGAATTTAAAGTAGACAAAAGCATATAAAATATAATATATTAGATATATAGCAATATATATATATATATATATATATGTACATATAATATTAAGTACATGATTGGTTTAGGTTGGACCAATCTTAAACTTTCATGATCGAGAACCAACCCACACAATGCAGGGTCTAAAGGTCCTAGGACCAAGGACCAAATCATTCTCCTTGGGAATCGGACTAGGACCGACTAGGTTGAGTTAATCTAAGGTTGAACCTGGACCGATACTCTTCCTTATTGTGTGCACTTTGTTTTATCCCCTCCTCGATCGCCAAAAACACTTACATAAATGTTAGACTTATGCAGGCCAATTGCAAAATTGCTTTAATAAGCGATGTGCCAAATCATGAATAGCCTTTTAAACAATCAAATTATATTCAACAACCAATGGGATATCAACACATCACTAAGTAAATCAATTCACAAACCAAATTGAGAGTGTCTTGCATTTTCGAGACAATTAAAGTTTGTATCTGATATTAGATGACCCAAGAGGAGAGTATTAAGTAAAGGTGATCGATTCCAAGATGAGTTGATTTCTACCCTGAAACAGAACAACTATTCTAATCCAATTCTAGGGTCGGTCCTAGAACTGATTATTTCTTTTCATTCTTTTTTCTTCCATTCCCTACAAGTGGGAATTTCCCAACATTAAAAGGAAAAAAGATTACCAATTAGGATTTTCTTTATAATTATACCAAAAAAAAAAATCTTGGCCAATCCATCAATCCTGTGTGGGTGGTCCGATTCCTTACGTGAAACTAAGATCCATCTAGCACCGGCCGGTTAGGTTCGGTCGAGTGGACATGACGATTGCCCGAGAATGAACCATGTTGGGCTTGGCTAACATAGGAAAATGGACAAATTTGATGGGCTGGGCCATGTGCCAAGGCCCAACCTGGCCTGTCTTGTTCCCAACTTTTCATGACCCAAAGTATAACATGCGCAACAAAGGAAAAACATCAAGGCATATTCACCAGTCGGGTGGGTTGGGTCCCATCCAAACCCGTCTTGACGACGCTCAATTATTTATTCTCAAATTCGTTAGGGAATTTTGGACATGAGACCTTGAAATCCTAGCTTATTAGAGTGGTCAAGAAACCCGCAACCCGTCCGAAACCAACGACAGCATATTCTTTTATTTATAAATAAATATATAAAAAGTTGCCTCAAATTTGTGTGTTTGCAATTATAACTATTTATTTACAAATCAAATGCTGAAGAGCCACCAAACATGAGTTCAGAATAATCTAAGATGCAAGATTCCTAAATGAGATACCAGAAAAGGCAGATCATAGTTAATTTTCATGGTCTTAGGGTTTTGTCCAAATAACCATGAAGTTTTCTTTCTCAAAAAGAGAGTGATGGTAATTTTGTAAACGGTTAATAGAGCGTGAATCTTGTGCCATCCGATAGATAAACTTCAACTCCTATAAAGTTTTGTTGATAAAATCGCCTAACTATTTTCATGACCTATATGTGTGAAGAGTGCGTGTATTTGGTCGGTCCACAAACTTAACATACTTGCGAATTGCAAAGTCGCATTTAATCACTATTAATCATAAATCGTACGCATCCAATTTCATAGGAAGGGTCCTTTATTTGAAGGAAAATTTGTTTTCGGGAAAGGTTTTTCTGACTTTCTAGCGTATGGGCGAGTGAGGAAAATGAGACCGAAAATAACAAGTTTAGATCCGAGAGTAAAATCACTATCTCTTATGGTTAAAAAAGGAAATCAGGGTCTAATTAAACAAGACTTGCACCCGTCTTCTCTTTGACCCTCATGACGCATCCTTACCCTATTCCCCAAATCGTACAAACAAGCGACGACTAGCTCCGCTCGGATTGTCTCCCTCCCTCGGTTTCCTCAAATAAACCCTAGACTATCTCCATCCCTCTCCGGGCGCCACGTGTCGCCAGCCACATCCTTCCCTCGGATTTCTTTCTTATAAGCCTAAAGACCGGTCTCCCCTGCGCTTTCCTGTTTCCAACCTTCCTCCAGCAATTCTGCGCCCCCCCTTCCCCTGCCTCCCTTCTTCCCACCAAGCGGCGCGCAGGTTCTCTGCAGAGAGGGAAATCCCAATAGAACAGGAGGAGGAGGAGGAGGAGGAGGAGGAGATAAAGGAGGGGCAGAAGCATGGAAACAGAGGGCGGCGAAGTGTTGCCCTGCCATGGTGGCCTCACCGAGGACGAGCTCCTGGTGGCCGACATCTTGCTCGAGCTGCGGTGGCTCTTCGGCGATCGCTTCCCGCGGGGCTGGGGCGCCAAGCGGCGGAGATCGGCCCTCTCCCGCGGCGGCACCCCGGCGGCGCCGTCCCCTCCTCCGCCGCCGCCGCCGCCGCAGCAGCAGCAGCAGCAGCCGCAGCCGGCGAAGTGCTCCGCCCGCGCTGTGATCGAAGACAGGACGATGGGCCAGAAGCCGAAGGTCCACGCGGCGAGCCCCGACACGCCGCTTTCCTTCTCCCCCAGCGAATCTGACGGCAACAAGCCCAAGCAATCCCACTCCAGGAGAAAACCCACCAAAAGGGTAGGCTCAAATTGCGTCCTTTCTTCCTTCTTCGTCGTCGTCTGCGGTGTTTACTGTCAGTCTGATTTGCTGAGTAACGTGGGCGTGTTCTGTTTTGTTCGATCTTTTCCCTCTGGGGTCGTGCAGAAGAGAGAGGACTGGTTGAACCTCATAGCGTTGCTGGAGGAGCAAGGCAGCGCCCTGAAAAAGGTACTATCTTTTACTAATTTCAACGCACCCTTTTCGTTTCTGGAGCAATCCCTGAGCTCCTCCCTCCCTCCGTGGCGCAATCGTTCCATGTTTGTCTGATTTGCTGCGCTCTTGAATTCGTGCAGGAGGTGGAGAATGTGCGGCGTTATCGCGACAAAGTGAAGGCTTTGAATTCGGAGTTGAAAGCCAGGAAGGAAGAGGTACCTACTGTACTGCGTCAATGGCATTATCTCCAGGAATTTTCCCTTTTTCGTTATCACTAAATCCTTTTTTTTTTTTTAATTTCCTGCGCCTGCGTCTTACAGCTAATGATTCCGGTCATACCCGGAGAGTCGGTGCAAGGACCGGAACCGAGCACGCGCTTGACTCTGGCGGGCCAACCGGCCGAACCCGCGGCGGCGCCTCTCCCTTCCGGCTCCGATCGCCACCCCCCGCCGGTTCCCGATCCAACGGCGAGCGCGCCGGAGAAGAGCGAGGCGCTCGACCCGGCGGCCCCTCCCCCGTCGTGCGGCGGCGGCGTCGGCGTCGGCGTCGGCGGCGGGGGAGGGCGGGATATCCTCCCCGACCTGAACATTGGGTTGGCGCCGTTCGACTTGACGATGGTGGACGAGGAGTGGAGCAACAAGGCGAGGGCTGCTCAAGCGAGGTTGAAACGGATGCTGATCTGCAGGGCCAAGAATCTGACCGCCGCTGTCAAGCCACGTGTCCAGCTCAGATGACGCTCGTATTTCCTCTCGCTCCCCTTAAAGATTAGAGGAGGCGCGAGTTGCTAGAATTTTTTTTTCCTTTTTTGCCGGAATATTTGAAATTTGTAGAGAAAAAGAGGAAGGTGGGGGATAGGGAAAAGAAATTTGTTTTCCCGTCCTGCTCTCCGGCTCTTTCTTTCCCCTTCCATATTTCTTATAGAATATATATTTTTTTCCCGATTTAATATGCTATCAGCGATTATACCATTTCCTTAATTGAAAGCGTTCTTATTTCTCAGCTAAAGTAATTCAATCAAGAAAATATTTGGTTGAATTTTTTTCTGTACCTTTTTCTTTAGTGTAGATTTAATATTTTCTTTTGGCAAGTCCAATTATAGTTCACGGGGCAGGGAGAGAGAGAGAGGGAAGGGAAGTCGATGCTGGTCAGCAGAAACTGAATTCCAACCTGTCAAGGAAGTGGTCAGAAGGGGCCTGTGCCACTCGCACGCGATCTCCGTCGAGCGTGTCGTCCACGCGCGGACCGTGCGCATCACGCTCCTCGTCCCCGGATGGGGGGGTCCATCGACTCCACCCAGGGGGAGGGGGTAGGCGGCAGGGTTAAGGAAAGGGGTAGATCGGTAATTTCTGGGTCGTTAGTTCCTGTCCTGCTCTAAGCGACTTTTTTCATTAATTGATCGTGACTTGCGATTTCCAGCGAATTCACACATTTTCCGAAGACTTGATTGACTTAAAAGAGCTGACCGGAATTTCGAAACGAACCGTCGGCTTTCGATAAGAAGAGAGTTTTACTATTTTTCTCGTCGCAAGAAGAGAGGCGAATAGTGGGAGAGAGAGGGAAGATAGATTTATGCTGTCCGACATGAATTTACAAGTTAAGACGTGTCGTGACCATGTGATAAAATGAAAAATCATATATAAGAATGTCTTCGAAACCCTTGTTAAATGTATTTGAGACCCATAATTCCCTCTGACAAAGAGAATGGTGGGCTCGTTGAGAATCACGAAAATCTTTTGATGCGTTTGTTTAGCAAGTGCCGAAGCATAGGCGCGCTTTAGAAGTGTTCATCACGCGAATTCCGTGTGACAAATTGAAATGAGAGGAGCTCACTCGACAGTACCACAAAAATCCGAACTTGACATTCGAACACGATTACAGCAAGGCCGGTAATGAGCCCAAGCCCAAGCCCAATACTAATCCGAACCAACGAGCCCAATCAAAGCATTCGGGCTTGGGATTTGAAGCCCATTGAGAAGCCCGGGAATGCGGGGGTAACCCTAGCTCTCTCGCATCGCTTATATATAACGTCGCAGCGACAAAACTCCTTCTCCGCTCTGCAGCCTCAGCACAGTCAAATACTATTCTAATCTCTACAAGCACTCTCTCTCTCTCTCTCTCTCTCTGGTGTTTATTATTTCTTATTTTATGAATTGATCTCTCTTGCTTGTTGTTCTCGATGATTATGGCTGCTGTGGTGGGCACGATTTTAATACCTGCAAGTGGGTCGGGTGGGGGTGGGGGGATTCATGCAGATGACGAGGAACATGTCCGAGCTGTGAGAAGTTGGGGGGCCAAAAGCACCAACGATGTCGATTCCTCTCACAAACTTCCATGACTCTGATGCATATGCCCACCCCCCCATAACTTCTCCCATCATCCTCGTCCTTCATCTTGATGCAAACCTCGTTTACAAAATCATGTCTTGAGCAATCTGTTTCCCTCTCTTCACGAAATAGTTCGAGATGGGTCGTGTTCCTAGCAATTGTGTCAAGGGGGAATGCTTGATTGCGAAGCATTTGTGCATCAAAACTCGGTTTTTTATTTATTTTTTATATGATCATCCTTTAATATAGATTTTACGAACACCCGTTTCTTGCCTCCATCAATTCCCAGGTACTGTGATGTTAGGCACACTGAATTTTTTCCAAGGCTACTTTTTTTTTGGCCAATCAAATGAGAATCTGTATGACAAGATGAAAGAAAATGATGAGTTTTCTTAAAGTGGAGGAGGGGAAAACACGCGGCAGTCTAGAATTGATGTCTTTGGTTTTCTATTTCTCTTTTTTAATTTATTCCCTTTTCTTTATCTTTTGTTCCTTTCAAAAGTAGCTTTTTAAATTATTATATGGGACACCTAGTTTGAACTTTTTTTCTTCTTAATTTTTCATCATCTAGTTTTGCCGCATAAGTACAACTGTCTAAACTCTAGTGCAAAAATGTATCTAGAGAAATTGAAGTGCATAGAGAGTGCTGCGAATGTGAAAAAATTTAAGAACTGATTTTGCGGGCTACAATCTTAAATTTTTAATTCCATGAACAGATTGGTCATGTCTGGATTGCTAAATCTGTTTGGTCCCGCGGCATTGCGCGGTGTATATTCTACTTACATTAATAAATCAAGCAAATTGAACGCATGGGAGGAAACCCAAAGTGGGCTTGGTAACTAAGCTAGGGCCCATGATCCACAGCCTAAGGCCCAATAGAGCAATGAAGGCCCAAGAGAGAGAACAGAAATTTTACGTGGCTACTCATTTTTGTAAAGGGCAAAGCCCCTAGCGAATCAATTTTTGACAATCCTACGCGGAAAAGAACCGACTTCACTTAAAATTAACAAAAAGTTTTCTTCTTTTTAATTTTGTTCAACGAAAATCTTCGCATTCTTCCCAAAGCAAAGGGTGATATTTGATTATTTAATGGGTGTTCTAAATTGATTCTTTTGAATAAAATTCATAACGACCGTGGTCATGAAAAGTCACAAAAGGCTAACGTGCGATCGGTCAAAGAAAGAACACAACTAGTCGGCGATTACCAAAGTGAACTGACGTATGATGATGTATGAGGTTTAACGGTAAGAATTAGGTCATCAAATTGCAATAAAATAGGCTGAAATTGAAAATATAACCCAGATTTTTCTTTCCCTAGTTCCAAGTGAAATCATGAGAGAATCTGCAGGAACTGCTGTTTGAGATGGCAGAAAGAACACACCAAACTGAATATTTCAAGCAGGCGCATCTGCACCCAGCAGCCACGCATCAATGTACTCAAAACAATGAAGTTAACAAGTGAGACCTAATCGGTCAACTCAGGGCCAGAATCTGATTAGTAGCCAGGAGCTGTACATGACTAGATGGCCTTTACTCAAGAAACTACAGGTTAGCAAATTAGCAGGTTAATGATGAATCTCTCACTTGGGAATACCTACTAGGTGAACCCTCAGAACTATACAGAATCCTAAGACTAGTCAAATCATCGACAAGGGGGACAATTACACGTAAATGGAGATCCCACCTAAGAACTCAAAATACATGCCTAACTGAGATGAGACATTTCAATGCCATCTGGAATTTTGAAAGTGTCCGCAGCACCAAACTTCCTTCGCTCTTCCCAGTCTTCTCCACATTCTTCTTCACTGCTGCTGTCATCATTGTCCGGATATATCGTGGGGGAAGAGGGGTCATGTATACTTTTGGACTGGCAAAGTGGGGTGGCTAGCATCGTTACTTGGCTGGATGGGGAGATCTCAACAACGACGGTGTCGTCATTGACTGGTAGGGGCTGTTTCCAAGGTTCCCCATCCATTCTCATGAATGTGTGATCTGCTGCCCCCTTATGGAACTCGAAGCGAACTCTATTTGTCTACATCAGAATTTACATACAAGAACACAAAACAAAACCAAGCAAGATGTAATGAGGCATGCTCGAGAGCAGGCACCATTCTAAATTATCTTAAAATCTATATGCTGATGACATTCCAAAACGATTATGATCAATTGATGCGTAACAAACTCATGCTGTGATCATGCAACATCAGCTCAATAGAGATTTTATTGTAATTCTACCTGTGTGAGACAAGTACCGTGCCCTTTTGAAGAAAGCAATACAAGGCCATGCCAAGCATTTCTAAAACCGACAATCTCAAGAAGGCCATCATCAACATATGGAGTCGTCAAGTCTCTCTGTAAGGTTCAAACAACAAAAAGAGGGCTCAATAAATATTTGTGAAGAAGATCAGTAGAATGGCAAAACTGTTGGAACATAGCATATAAACAAGACATTCTAGTAAGTAGAAATTGAACTTACATAAGCCGATTTTCTTTGGTTTGGATTTCCCAAGAATTGAGTCCGCCTGAAAAACTAGGCAAGTTGAGGCAAACAATAGACCTGCTGCTGTACAGTAGATATCACGAGTCAATTCGAGAAATCAGAAAAATGAAGTAGCATTCGGCAATACCATGAAAAAAATCGAAGAACACTTATAAGCAACACAAATAACACGAATGATACAAACAACTTTTGTTATAATAATTATATATGGTACTTGTAAATAACCTGTGAGGTATGTTGAGGTCCTCCCACTTGCCGTGTTTTCTCATTATTTTCGCCTTTGTCAACTGTGCCATATTCCTGCATTGACATTAGTTCAGTAAAAAGATGTCCATTTATATGGGATGACTAAAAGAAAAGCAGAAAGCTCCCAGCCTGCAGGCAAGTTGATCGTAAAAGCATATCATTCTTTCCATGAAGATCTAGGACCTGTGAGCAGAGTGGAGTATTCTTCCAAGAGACTCACCGCAAAGAAGGATGACAAAGCGAAGGACAAAACCATCCTTGAGTACATCCAAGCTTTAAGTAAGTAGTCTGAAACCCAAGAAAAGCAAAGTCTGATGAAGTCTTACCCATACATGATGGCCTTATAGGCCAAAAGTGAAAGAAGAGTTAAAACACTTCTCAGGAATACTAAATAAAAACAGGAAAGTTTCTTAAGAATAACATTTAGAGAGGGTTTACTTCGGTCCTAGAACAAGTAAAGAAAGCAATCATCAATATGTTTGTTTTGATCTGAGTTGACGGATAACCCCAACTAGAACAATCTTCTATTTGCATAATTAGTGAGACAACTCAACCGCACCTGCGGTCTATCAATGAATAATCAACCTTGCCCACTGTTTTCCTCGTAAGGGACCACAGAATCACCTGGCTGGGATGGTCATAGCGTGATATCCCTCATCGCTTGACAAGACTGTTGTGCATATTTGATAACTCTAGCGAGTTATCACACAGATAAATAACTAAATGAAAATATTGAGTCCTAGTCCAATCAGTTACCATAGCCTATGCAGCAATCTGTCTGTTATCAACGATAAAGCTATGAGAAATAGAAATTACCTGATTAACAAGCCGGTTCTTAAACTTCTCAGGATGTAACTTCCTCTCCGAGTGAAATGCATATGATACTTGAGCATCCATTCCTGTACAGCACAAGAGCATTGCTAAATTAGACCTATTCACTTGCAGGAATCCAAAGACTAAATTTTGTTAGGTGATGGCATTTATTGATTCATCTCTTGAAATCTCTAAATAACAGATACATGAGATTTGAACCAATTCCGCCTGTGAATATTTAGTGTTCCATATGTTTTTAATGATAGTCTTGGACATACAAACATATCTATTATTGTCTGCCAAGAGCATTGAAAAAGCAGGTCAGATATGGTCATTGAATCAATGTTGTATGTGCTTCTAATGATAGTTTCAGACACATAAACACATCAACCGTGATGGTCATTGAATTTTAAATTCTCAAAACCATGATTCACTGGACTTCCACCAAACACTTCTGAGGTCTATGTTACTGCTAGCACTTTGTTTCATCTGTTTCATAGTAAATTGTTAGTCAACGAGGTCATGGATTTCCTTACCCATGCTAAAGTAATTCCAAAATCCCCCACGAAATGTGTGGCACCCCTCCTGTGATTTTACAGAAACAGACAGACAATAGTAAAGATGGCTAATTCAAGCATCTACATAAATCAGAGATAAGATGACAAAAAATTGAGGAGAAATTTATACGTGCAAGATATGGATAAACTTACCATATTCAGTTTATCTGTCTTGGAGACACGATGAAATGCATGCAAGGAATGCGGTAGTTCGAGAGGAGCAATAGGGTCACATGCACCTTTGGTATTTGGCTAAAATATGAGGATGAACTAAAAATTATTTTCCATCATATGGAAAGGAAAATTTTATTTTATTTAGGATTCATTCGTTTCACGGAAAATATCACGTTTCCAGAAAATATTTTTTAGAAAGTCATTTAAAAAAAATGACTAAATTTTCTGGGGTTCGGCTAAAATCTGAAATTTGAGTGGAAAATGTTTCCATTGTTCGTTATCTAATTTGATTTTTTGAGAAGAATTACCAAAAATAATAAATTTTAATATTTTTAATTGACAAAAAAAATTAATTTTAATTTATATTTTTTTAAATGAATTTTTAATTATTTTTATTTTAAAAAATCGAATTTTTAATTTTAATTTATATATTTTTAAACATTCAAACTCGTGTCACAACGAACGGAAACAAAAACACATTAGTTAACATTGAATGACAAACAGTTACATTCACCCAATGCAAGCATCAAAGGCTCGACACTCCCGACCTCACCAATCCGAAAAAACCACACGTTCCAACAACGAACGAGAAAATATTAGGTACTCTAAGGGGGTGTTTGTTTATGTTCTTTGTTTCTGTTTATGAACAAAAATTCTGTTTTTTTTGTTCTCGGGAACAAAAAAAGAATAAAAATGCGTTTATTTGCGTTTTTGTTCCAAATCTACTTTTTGTTCGGGAACAAAATTGGAACAAAAATAAGAAACAAGAAAAAGTTGTTTTTTTTGTTTCAAAAACACTTTCAAGAGACACTTCTCTTTTTTTCTTCTTCTTTTTTCTTTGGCTGATTGCTGGCCTCAGCCATGGCCGGCGACCGACTGTCGAGGGCCGACGACCTCGCTGGAGTCGCCGTCCCCCGGCGAGACCGAGCGTCGCCGGCCCCTGGCAAGGCTCGGCCTCGCCCTGGCTGGGCGAGCTCAGGCTCACCCAGATTCGGTGAGGCAGAGCTCACCTAGCCAAGGCAGGAGGCTCGGCGGGAGGCTCGGCGAGCTCAGGCTCGCCTAGATCCGACGAGGCCGAGCTCGCCCAGCCAAGGCGAGAGGCTCGGCAGGAGGCTCGGTGAGCTCAGGCTCACCCAGCCAAGGCAAGACCGCCAGCCCTCGTCAGCCGATCGCCGGCCATGGCCGAGGCTGGCGACCAACCAAAAGAAGAAAAAAAGAAAAAAAGGAAAAATTAAAAGAAAAAAAAAAGAACACAAATTTACCAAACGTGTTTGTGTTCTTTTTTTATTCTTGGAACAAGTTTATTAAACATGTTTTTCTGAACAGAAACACAAACAAACGCACCCTAAAAGTACCGCGCAATTTTTGCTTTGACCCATTCAAAGCATGGCACATGTCCCTCTCTCTTCCACGTCATCCCACTCTCTCAGTCCCTGGCCCAGCACTCTGACACTCTCTCTCCTCTTTTCTCTGCGACCATCTCTCTCCTCTCTCTCCTCCTTGTCTCTGCTTCCATCGTCCCCCACCCAGCGAAATGCGACGCCAATGGCCCTCCATCTCCACCGATTGCCTCCGTCGCCCCACAGAAACATCGAAAACGTCCAACACCCATCTCCAAACCAACGACCCGCGGCCTAGGAAACACCGGACGACGGGCCGGGTAATAAAACCTGGCAACGTCGGTGCCGCCGTCGCCCGACAACGCCAGCGCCGCCGCCGCAGTAGCCGTCGACATACATCTCGCGGACGGGGGAAAATGCTAAGCGCCGTCGTCGGCAAAACGCAACAGAACCGATAACCCAAACCATCAAGATCCGTTTTTTTTTTTTTCCCTTTTTTCTTTCCCCTCCCTTAATCGCGTTCGGTTGAGAAAACCGCATTATGTTGAGAAAACCGCTCGCTCTCGTCGTCCAGGTGGACTTGAGGTCGAGCACCTGGACAACGATGTCGGGGACGTCGGCGGAGGAGTCCGGCGACGGCGTCACCCGCATGATGGAGATCGCGTTGGGCGTCACCGTCTTCGCCATCTCCTCTCTAATATTTTCTCACAACGAGAACTCCGAACCGTACACTCGCAGTCCACACATTCCGAAACGAATATGCTGGACCCCCCCAATCCGAAAAAACAGAGTATTGCCTAATTACAGTTTAATGCCGCTTTTTCTCCCTTCAATTTAGGAGTTCCTATCGCTCTCAGTTCTTTTGCATTAAATATTCCAGTATTCACCAGCATGGCTGAGAAAAACAGCACAAGTAAAACATCATCCTGCTTATTCACAAAAAGATGGGCGAGAGGGGCACAGAGAGAGAAACACAGAGACAGACACAGCAAGTTCTCAATTCTCATTTCTTTTGCATTAAATATTCGAATATTCACTGAGAAAATAGCACAAGTAAAATATCATCCTGCTTATTCACTAAAAGATGGGCGAGAGGGGCACAGCAAGAGAAACACAGAGACAGACACAGAGAGAGAAACACAGAGACAGACAGAGACTGGGACAGGATGACAACGTGACACAGAGAGACCGGGGGTGATCATCACCTGCCTTCCCTCGTCAACGACGAATCCTTTCCTTCGAAGCATTGTTGTTATCCTCGTCTTTGTCCGCTCCGAAACTGTACCCGGAATCTTGATATGGCTGAGATTGCCTCTCTTGGTGTTGGTGAAGAATTCTGTGAACATCGCATCCATCATGGTTGCATGCCTAAGTGAAGTCGGCTGGATTTCGTCTTCTATCTTTATGACTTCCAAAACCTGGTTCAACTCCGACAGTTTTCGCTCTTGGTCTGCGAGATATTGGTTACATTCCTTAAAACTGAAAGATAACAACACAGATAAATATATATAAACGAGCATGAAATGAAAACTCCATTAAAAACTTCGATGCTTACCTCATATCCGCGGAATATTGACGTTTTCCGTATTCTTTATGGGCTTTCTTGTACGCCTCCCACTGCTGGAGAAGAACCTCAACGTTATCCCTCGCGCGGAGAAGAAGAGTGTTTGTGCAGAAGATGGCGGAGAAGAAGAGTGTTTGTGTTTGTGTAGAAGATTGCAGAGAAGACGAGACATATATATGCATTTTACATCGCCATCTTAATTAATGGAATAGATTGAGATTGTGTTTGGTGGGATAGATGAATCCTCCCTGTATGAGAAAGTCAACTTGATCGACTTAAAAATTTTTAAAAAATTAACAAAAAAAGGAAAATTGGGTTTGCTGGAGATTGTAATCGGAGGTGCGAAGTGATTTCGGTGCACATGTGTTTGTGTTTGTGTTTGTGTAGAAGATCGCGGAGAAGACGGGACATATATATATGCATTTTACGTCGCCATCTTAATTAATGGAACAGATTGAGATTGTGTTTGGTGGGATTGACGAATCCTCCCTGTATTGAGAAAGTCAGCTCAATCGACTTAAAAATTTTTAAAAAATTATCAAAAAAAGGAAAATTGGGTTTGCTGGAGACTGTAATCGGAGGTGCGAAGTGATTTCGGTGCACATGTGTTTGTGTTTGTGTAGAAGATCGCGGAGAAGTCGAAACATATATATGCACTTTACGTCGCCATCTTAATTAATGGAACAAATTGAGATTGTGTTTGGTGGGATAGACGAATCCTCCCTCTATTGAGAAAGTCAGCTCAATCAACTTAAAAAATTTTAAAAAATTATCAAAAAAAGGAAAATTGGGTTTGTTGGAGACTGTAATCGGAGGTGCGAAGTGATTTCGGTGCACATGTGTTTGTGTTTGTGCAGAAGATCGCGGAGAAGACGAGACATATATATGCATTTTACGTCGCCATCTTAATTAATGGAACAGATTGAGATTGTGTTTGGTGGGATAGACGAATCCTCCCATATTGAGAAAGTCAGCTCGATCGACTTAAAATTTTTTTTTAAAATTATCAAAAAAAGGAAAATTGGGTTTACTGGAGACTGTAATCGAAGGTAGGGGTGTGCAACCGGATCGGGTTTACCCGGTTCCCGGTCCGGCCCACCCGGAAAACAGGGTCGGGAACTGATTCCGATTGAAACCGGGCCGGGAACCGGTTCCCAAACCTCAGACCCTGTTTAAACCGGTCCGAGAACCGGTTCCAAGGGATTATCCACCCGGGAACCGGATCGACCAGATCGGTTTGGGAATCAGTTGGAGGACCGATTTGTAAGCCACCCCCCAAAGACCAAAACGCAAAAGCAAAACCCTAATTTCTACTTTCTATCTTTACCGACTTCCTCCCACGACACCCGCAGAAGGCAGCTCGCGATCTCCACCCGTCCAGCGTCCACTGATCCTGGTTCTGCTCGCCCACCATCGCCCCCCGAAATCACGACGCCGACGCTGCCATTCCGCCGGTCATCTGAAGCTCCGCTCCACTGGTTTTGCCCGCGAAGCTGCTGACCCCTGTCGAGCTCACACCCGAGCGTCGACGTCGCCTCCGTTCGATCTTGCCGTTCCACCTACTACTGTTGCCTCGCCGACCCCCCTGACCTGTAGATCTCGCGTCTGCAAGCCCACCTTGTCGCATCTTCGAGTTCGAGCAACCCACAGTAGCCCTCCGCCGATCTTGTTCTCACTGCGTGCTGTTTCCTGAGCTCCCCTGTTGCCAATCTACCGCCGCCCGAACGACGCCCCCTGCTCTGCTCACGATCTGGCCTAGCCCCCTCGCTGATACTCGCTGAAGCCGCGTCGATCTTTGCCACCCTCACTAGCCGCGATACCAGCAGCCCGTCGAAGCCACTGCTGTGCTGATCTGCGTCAACCCGACGTCGCCGCGTCCCGAGCCCCCTACTGCAGCGCCTCGCCTGCGCTGCCCTCCCCTGCAAAGCCACTGCTGCCCCTGCTGCTGAGTCCTCCTCTGCTCAATGCCTGACAGATCTGCTCTGAGGTTTACCTCTCTCTTTGCCTGAAATGAAGCTTCTCTACAACTATTTCTGTTATTTGGATGACATGGTATGAGATGATTATAATCTTCTTTCTGCAATTAAAAAGTGCTGGAGAGTTTTGAAAGCTCTTGTTGTTTCTTTGGTTGTTTAGATGTTTATTCCCCTGCATTGTTAGATTCGTTGAAGCATGAGCAAGCTAAAGATAATACCAATAACATTAGATTCTGTTGCCTGTGGAATGATGTATTATAGCATGGTAGGTTAAGTCTTGTTCATTTTCGTTTTCCATGAAAATGGGGTCAACTGCTGAAGCATTTCGATCGTCGTTTAGAACTTTGTAATTAACCTTTCTTTGGGCAGATATAAGATGTTCAACAAAATAGGAGACTGTGAAAAAAGGACGACGTTGTTTGCAAATTACAGCCTAATGACTTTGTTAGCGAAACTCATGTTTTGTGAGCTAGAGTTACATTATAATAACATTGAAATCTCTTTGATAAAGTTGGCCATTTGGAAAAAAAATATTGAAGTTAGCATTAGATAATCACGGTATATTAAAGAATAGTAGCCTTGTTCCATCAATTACTTGAACTCATCCAGACTTGCTTCTCTAAGGTTAATATAAAGATACAACAATTTTTATGCAAAACAGGTTCCAATACAAACAGGGTCAACCCTATTCCCGAACCGGAAAAACAGCGTGGGCCGGGAACAAGGTCCAATGCAAACAGGGTAGGGAACAGGGTCCAAAAAAGGAGAACCGGTTATAACAGGGTAGGGAACAAGGTCCAGGTCTAGACCCTACCCACCTTGGACTCGATTACCCCTAATCGAAGGTGCGAAGTAATTTCAGTGCACATATGTTTGTGTTTGTGCAGAAGATCACGGAGAAGACGAGACATATAAATGCATTTTACGTCGCCATCTTAATTAATGGAACAAATTGAGATTGTGTTTGGTGGGATAGACGAATCCTCCCTATAATGAGAAAGTCAGCTCGATCGACTTAAAAATTTTTAAAAAAAAATTGTATTTATTTGTTTTTTCTTTTTACTCACGGACTGCCGACCGTCGCTTGCTGCCGCACGACAGCTACACGGACGTTGCACGACCACCGCACTACCGCCAACCATCGCCGCCAACTATCGCTGTAGGATTGCCGCCCACAGCCCACCGGCTGCGAGAGGGGGCGACGACTGGTGGGCTGTAGGCCATAATCCTACGGTGGCAATCGGCGGCGACGGTCGACGGTCGTGCGATGGTCATGCGGCGGTGGCCGCGAGCGGCAGGAGGTGGCCGACGATTGGCAGGCAGCCGACAGTGGCCGCAACAAGGAAGAAGAATAAAAGAAAAAAAAAAAAAAAAAAAAAAAACTTATTTTTAGAAATTATTCCCGGGAACGATAAGCTACTTTTTTCTTTTGTTTTTTATTTCTGTTCCAAATCTATTCCCCATCCACTTTTCTATTCCAGGGAATAGAAAAATAAATTAGCGTTACCAAACAGATTTCTGTTCTTTTTTTGTTCTGGAGAACAAAAGAACAAAAATCGGGAGAAATAAAAACGTTACTATGCAGGCCCTCGGTTGCTTCTAGCAACAAAAATATACATATCTATTTAATTTTTAAAAATTGAAGTAGTGTCACCGATGATTCATGTACTTTTGTTCGAAATCGCAAGGAAAAGTTCCTCATGAGTCAACGAGCTGACGAGTATGCAAGCCTATTATTAGATTCTATCTTTATGACTTCCAAAACCTAGTTGAGCTCCGACAGTTTTCGCTCTTGGTCTGCGAGATATTGGTTGCATTCCTGAAAACTGAAGATAACAACATAGATAAAATATATATAAAAGAGCCTGAAATGAAATCTCCAGAAAAGACTTCGATGCTTACCTCACATCCGCGGAATATTGACGTTTTCCGTATTTTTTATGGGCTTTCTTGTACGCCTCCCACTTTTGGAGAAGAACCTCAACGTTATCCACCGCGCCGAGAAGAAGAGTGTTTGTGCAGAAGATGGCGGAGAAGAAGAACATTTGTGTTTGTGCAGAAGATCACGGAGAAGACAAGACATATATATGCATTTTACATCGCCATCTTAATTAATGGAACAGATTGAGATTTTGTTTGGTGAGATAGACGAATCCTCCCTATATTGAGAAAGTCAGCTCGATCGACTTAAAATTTTTTAAAAAATTAACAAAAAAAAAAGGAAAATTGGGTTCGTTGGAGACTGTAATCGGAGGTGCGAAGTGATTTCGGTGCAAATGTGTTTGTGTTTGTACAAAAGATCGCGGAGAAGACAAGACATATATATGCATTTTATGTCACCATCTTAATTAATGGAACGGATTGAGATTGTGTTTGGTGGGATAGACGAATCCTCCCTATATTGAGAAAGTTAGCTTGATTGACTTAAAATTTTTTTAAAAATTATCAAAAAAGGAAAATTGGGTTTGTTGGAGACTGTAATCGGAGGTGCGAAGTGATTTCGGTGCACATGTGTTTGTGTTTGTGCAGAAGATCGCGGAAAAGACGAGACATATATATGCATTTTACGTCGCCATCTTAATTAATGGTGCTTTGCTTGGGGATGGAATGTGACTGAAGATTGATTGATGAAGGCCTCTCCTATTCAAGAATGAAAGAATAAGGAACTGCTGCAGGCGGAGCAGCGAAACTTCGTAGACAAGGCGGCTCGCTCAGTGCTTACGAACGAAAAAGTGTTTGTTTGTCGATTAGGTACGGGCTACCTAATTCACTGGAGGGCCTCTGAAAGGGCTTTCTAGTTGATCACTAATTAATTGAGATTGTGTTTGGTGGGATAGACGAATCCTCCCTCTATTGAGAAAGTCAGCTCGATCAACTTAAAAATTTTTAAAAAATTATCAAAAAAAGGAAAATTGGGTTTGTTGGAGACTGTAATCGGAGGTGCGAAGTGATTTCGGTGCACATGTGTTTGTGTTTGTGCCGAAGATCGCGGAGAAGACGAGACATATATATGCATTTTACGTCGCCATCTTAATCAATGGAACAGATTGAGATTGTGTTTGGTGGGATAGACGAATCCTCCTTGTATTGAGAAAGTCTGCTCGATCTACTTAAAAAAAAAAAATTAAATTGTATTTATTTGTTTTTTCTTCTTACTCACGTCACACGACAACTCATGGACGTCGCACGACTGCCGCACTACCGCTGAACTACCGCCAACCGTCGCCGTCAACTGCCACCATAGGATTGCCGCCCACAGCCCACCGGCTGCGAGAGGGGGCGGCAGCCGGTGGCTGTGGGCGGTAATCCTACGACGGAAGTTGGCGGCAACAGTCGGCAACAAGCCCAAGCAATCCCACTCCAGGAGAAAACCCACCAAAAGGGTAGGCTCAAATTGCGTCCTTTCTTCCTTATTCGTCGTCGTCTGCAGTGTTTACTTACTGTCCGTCTGATTTGCTGAGTAACGTGGGCGTGTTCTGTTTTGTTCGATCTTTTCCCCCCGGGGTCGTGCAGAAGAGAGAGAACTGGTTGAACCTCATAGCGTTGCTGGAGGAGCAAGGCAACGCTCTGAGAAAGGTACTATCTCTTACTAATTTCAACGCACCCTTTTCGTTTCTGGAGCAATCCCTGAGCTCCTCCCTCCCTCCGCGGCGCGGTCGTTCCATGTTTGTCTGATTTGCTGCGCTCTTGAATTCGTGCAGGAGGTGGAGAATGTGCGGCGTTATCGCGACAAAGTGAAGGCTTTGAATTCGGAGTTGAAAGCCAGGAAGGAAGAGGTACCTACTGTACTGCGTCAATGGCATTATCTCCAGGAATTTTCCCTTTTTCGTTATCACTGAATCCTTTTTTTTTTTTTAATTTCCTGCGCCTGCGTCTTACAGCTAATGATTCCGGTCATACCCGGAGAGTCGGTGCAAGGACCGGAACCGAGCACGCGCTTGACTCTGGCGGGCCAACCGGCGGAACCCGCGGCGGCGCCTCTCCCTTCCGGCTCCGATCGCCACCCCCGCCAGTTCCTGATCCAACATGAATTTTCAAGCTAAACATGTCGCGATCACGTGATAAAATAAAAAATCAAATTCAAGAATATCTTCGAAACCCTCATTAAACATATTTGAGACCAATAATTCCCTCGACAAAGAGAATGGTGGGTTCGTGGAGAATCACAAAAATCTTTGGATGCGTTTGTTAAGCAAGTGCCGAAGCATAGGCGCGCTTTAAAAGTGTTCATCACACGAATTACGTGTGACAAGTTGAAATGAAAGGAGCTCACTCGACAGTAACACATAAATCCGAACTTGACATTCGAACACGATTACAGCAAGGCCTGTAATGAGCCCATGCCCAATACTACTAATCCGAACCAACGAGCCCAATCAAAGCATCCGGGCTTGGGATTTGAAGCCCATTGCGAAGCCCGGGAATGCGGGGGTAACCCTGGCTCTCTCGCATCGCTTATATCTAACGTCGCAGCGACAGAGCTCCTTCTCCGCTCTGCAGCCTCAGCACAGTCAAATACTATTCTAATTTCTGCAAGAACTCTCTCTCTCTCTCTCTCTCTCTCTGGTGTTTATTATTTCTTATTCTATGAATTGATTTCTCTTGCTTGTTGTTCTCGATGATTATGGCTGCTGCTGTGGGCACGATTTTAATACCTGCAAGTGGGTCGGGTGGGGGTGGGGGATTCATGCAGATGACGAGTAATATGTCCGAGCTGTGAGAAGTTGGGGGGCCAAAAGCACCAACGATGTCGATTCCTCTCACAAACTTCCATGACTCTGATGCATATGCCCACCCCCCCATAACTTCTCCCATCATCCTCGTCCTTCATCTTGATGCAACCCTCGTTTACAAAATCATGTCTCGAGCAATCTGTTTCCTTCTCTTCAGGAAATAGTTCGAGATGGGTCATGTTCCTAGCAATCGTGTCAAGGGGGAATGCTTGATTCCGAAGCATTTGTGCATAAAAACTCAGCTTCTTTTTTTTTTTTTTTTTATGATTATCCTTTAATATAGATTTTACGGACGCCCGTTTCTTGCCTCCATCAATTCCCAGGTACTGTGATGTTAGGCACACTGAATTTTCTCCAAGTCTACTCTTTTTTTTTTGGCCAATCAAATGAGAATCTGTATGACAAGATGAAAGAAAAGGATGAGTTTTCTTAAAGTGGAGGAGGGGAAAACACGCGGCAGTCTAGAATTGATGTCTTTGGTTTTCTATTTTCTTTTTTAATTTATTCCCTTTTCTTTATCTTTTTTCCTTTCAAAAGTAGCTTTTTAAATTATTATATGGGACACCTAGTTTGAACTTTTTTTCTTCTTAATTTTTCATCATCTAGTTTTGCCGCATAAGTACAACTGTCTAAACTCTAGTGCAAAAATGTATCTAGAGAAATTGAAGTGCATAGAGAGTGCTGCGAATGTGAAAAAATTTAAGAACTGATTTTGCGGGCTACAATCTTAAATTTTTAATTCCATGAACAGATTGGTCATGTCTGGATTGCTAAATCTGTTTGGTCCCGCGGCATTGCGCGGTGTATATTCTACTTACATTAATAAATCAAGCAAATTGAACGCATGGGAGGAAACCCAAAGTGGGCTTGGTAACTAAGCTAGGGCCCATGATCCACAGCCTAAGGCCCAATAGAGCAATGAAGGCCCAAGAGAGAGAACAGAAATTTTACGTGGCTACTCATTTTTGTAAAGGGCAAAGCCCCTAGCGAATCAATTTTTGACAATCCTACGCGGAAAAGAACCGACTTCACTTAAAATTAACAAAAAGTTTTCTTCTTTTTAATTTTGTTCAACGAAAATCTTCGCATTCTTCCCAAAGCAAAGGGTGATATTTGATTATTTAATGGGTGTTCTAAATTGATTCTTTTGAATAAAATTCATAACGACCGTGATCATGAAAAGTCACAAAACTGCGTGCAGTCAGTCCTAAAGAAGAACACAACTAGTCGGCGATTACCAAAGTGAACTGACGTATGATGATGTATGAGGTTTAACGGTAAGAATTAGGTCATCAAATTGCAATAAAATAGGCTGAAATTGAAAATATAACCCAGATTTTTCTTTCCCTAGTTCCAAGTGAAATCATGAGAGAATCTGCAGGAACTGCTGTTTGAGATGGCAGAAAGAACACACCAAACTGAATATTTCAAGCAGGCGCATCTGCACCCAGCAGCCACGCATCAATGTACTCAAAACAATGAAGTTAACAAGTGAGACCTAATCGGTCAACTCAGGGCCAGAATCTGATTAGTAGCCAGGAGCTGTACATGACTAGATGGCCTTTACTCAAGAAACTACAGGTTAGCAAATTAGCAGGTTAATGATGAATCTCTCACTTGGGAATACCTACTAGGTGAACCCTCAGAACTATACAGAATCCTAAGACTAGTCAAATCATCGACAAGGGGACAATTACACGTAAATGGAGATCCCACCTAAGAACTCAAAATACATGCCTAACTGAGATGAGACATTTCAATGCCATCTGGAATTTTGAAAGTGTCCGCAGCACCAAACTTCCTTCGCTCTTCCCAGTCTTCTCCACATTCTTCTTCACTGCTGCTGTCATCATTGTCCGGATATATCGTGGGGGAAGAGGGGTCATGTATACTTTTGGACTGGCAAAGTGGGGTGGCTAGCATCGTTACTTGGCTGGATGGGGAGATCTCAACAACGACGGTGTCGTCATTGACTGGTAGGGGCTGTTTCCAAGGTTCCCCATCCATTCTCATGAATGTGTGATCTGCTGCCCCCTTATGGAACTCGAAGCGAACTCTATTTGTCTACATCAGAATTTACATACAAGAACACAAAACAAAACCAAGCAAGATGTAATGAGGCATGCTCGAGAGCAGGCACCATTCTAAATTATCTTAAAATCTATATGCTGATGACATTCCAAAACGATTATGATCAATTGATGCGTAACAAACTCATGCTGTGATCATGCAACATCAGCTCAATAGAGATTTTATTGTAATTCTACCTGTGTGAGACAAGTACCGTGCCCTTTTGAAGAAAGCAATACAAGGCCATGCCAAGCATTTCTAAAACCGACAATCTCAAGAAGGCCATCATCAACATATGGAGTCGTCAAGTCTCTCTGTAAGGTTCAAACAACAAAAAGAGGGCTCAATAAATATTTGTGAAGAAGATCAGTAGAATGGCAAAACTGTTGGAACATAGCATATAAACAAGACATTCTAGTAAGTAGAAATTGAACTTACATAAGCCGATTTTCTTTGGTTTGGATTTCCCCAAGAATTGAGTCCGCCTGAAAAACTAGGCAAGTTGAGGCAAACAATAGACCTGCTGCTGTACAGTAGATATCACGAGTCAATTCGAGAAATCAGAAAAATGAAGTAGCATTCGGCAATACCATGAAAAAAATCGAAGAACACTTATAAGCAACACAAATAACACGAATGATACAAACAACTTTTGTTATAATAATTATATATGGTACTTGTAAATAACCTGTGAGGTATGTTGAGGTCCTCCCACTTGCCGTGTTTTCTCATTATTTTCGCCTTTGTCAACTGTGCCATATTCCTGCATTGACATTAGTTCAGTAAAAAGATGTCCATTTATATGGGATGACTAAAAGAAAAGCAGAAAGCTCCCAGCCTGCAGGCAAGTTGATCGTAAAAGCATATCATTCTTTCCATGAAGATCTAGGACCTGTGAGCAGAGTGGAGTATTCTTCCAAGAGACTCACCGCAAAGAAGGATGACAAAGCGACGGACAAAACCATCCTTGAGTACATCCAAGCTTTAAGTAAGTAGTCTGAAACCCAAGAAAAGCAAAGTCTGATGAAGTCTTACCCATACATGATGGCCTTATAGGCCAAAAGTGAAAAGAAGAGTTAAAACACTTCTCAGGAATACTAAATAAAAACAGGAAAGTTTCTTAAGAATAACATTTAGAGAGGGTTTACTTCGGTCCTAGAACAAGTAAAGAAAGCAATCATCAATATGTTTGTTTTGATCTGAGTTGACGGATAACCCCAACTAGAACAATCTTCTATTTGCATAATTAGTGAGACAACTCAACCGCACCTGCGGTCTATCAATGAATAATCAACCTTGCCCACTGTTTTCCTCGTAAGGGACCACAGAATCACCTGGCTGGGATGGTCATAGCGTGATATCCCTCATCGCTTGACAAGACTGTTGTGCATATTTGATAACTCTAGCGAGTTATCACACAGATGAATAACTAAATGAAAATATTGAGTCCTAGTCCAATCAGTTACCATAGCCTATGCAGCAATCTGTCTGTTATCAACGATAAAGCTATGAGAAATAGAAATTACCTGATTAACAAGCCGGTTCTTAAACTTCTCAGGATGTAACTTCCTCTCCGAGTGAAATGCATATGATACTTGAGCATCCATTCCTGTACAGCACAAGAGCATTGCTAAATTAGACCTATTCACTTGCAGGAATCCAAAGACTAAATTTTGTTAGGTGATGGCATTTATTGATTCATCTCTTGAAATCTCTAAATAACAGATACATGAGATTTGAACCAATTCCGCCTGTGAATATTTAGTGTTCCATATGTTTTTAATGATAGTCTTGGACATACAAACATATCTATTATTGTCTGCCAAGAGCATTGAAAAAGCAGGTCAGATATGGTCATTGAATCAATGTTGTATGTGCTTCTAATGATAGTTTCAGACACATAAACACATCAACCGTGATGGTCATTGAATTTTAAATTCTCAAAACCATGATTCACTGGACTTCCACCAAACACTTCTGAGGTCTATGTTACTGCTAGCACTTTGTTTCATCTGTTTCATAGTAAATTGTTAGTCAACGAGGTCATGGATTTCCTTACCCATGCTAAAGTAATTCCAAAATCCCCCACGAAATGTGTGGCACCCCTCCTGTGATTTTACAGAAACAGACAGACACTAGTAAAGATGGCTAATTCAAGCATCTACATAAATCAGAGATGAGATGACAACAAATTGAGGAGAAATTTATACGTGCAAGATATGGATAAACTTACCATGTTCAGTTTATCTGTCTTGGAGACACGATGAAATGCATGCAAGGAAGGCGGTAGTTCGAGAGGAGCAATAGGGTCACATGCACCTTTGGTATTTGGCTAAAATATGAGGATGAACTAAAAATTATTTTCCATCGTATGGAAAGGAAAATTTTATTTTATTTAGGATTTATTCATTTCACAGAAAATATCACATTTCCATTTAGAAAGTCATTTTAAAAAAATGACTATTTTTTCCGGGGTTCGGCTAAAATCTGAAATTTGAGTGAAAAATGTTTCCATTGTTCGTTATCTAATTTGATTTTTTTAGAAGAATTACCAAAAATAATAAATTTTAATATTTTTAATTGACAAAAAAATTAATTTAATTTATATTTTTTAAAAAATGAATTTTTAATTATTTTTATTTTAAAAATCGAATTTTTAATTTTAATTTATATATTTTTAAACATTCAAACTCGTATCACAACGAACGGAAACAAAAACACATCAGTTAACATTGAACGACAAAAAGTTACATTCACCCAATGCAAGCATCAAAGGCTCGACACTCCCGACCTCACCAATCCGAAAAAACCACACGTTCCAACAACGAACGAGAAAATATTAGGTACTCTGAGGGGGTGTTTGTTTATGTTCTTTGTTTCTGTTTATGAACAAAAATTCTGTTTTTTTGTTCTCGGGAACAAAAAAAGAATAAAAACGCGTTTGTTTGCGTTTTTGTTCCAAATCTGCTTTTTTGTTCCCGGGAACAAAAATAAGAAACAAGAAAAAGTTGTTTTTTTGTTTCAAAAACACTTTCAAGAGACACTTCTCTTTTTTTCTTCTTCTTTTCTTCTTCTTTTTTCTTTGGCTGATTGCTGGCCTCAGCCATAGCCGGCGACCGGCTATCGAGGGCCGACGACCTCGCTGGAGTCGCCGTCCCCCGGCGAGGCCAAGTGTCGCCGACCCCTGGCAAGGCTCGGCCTCGCCTTGGTTGGGCGAGCTCGGGCTCGCCCAGATTTAGCGAGGTAGAGCTCACCTAGCCAAGGCAGGAGGCTCGGCAGGAGGCTTGGCGAGCTCAAGCTCGCCTAGATCCGGCGAGGCCGAGCTCACCCAACCAAGGTGAGAGGCTCGGCGAGGTCAGGCTCACCCAGCCAAGGCGAGGCCGAGCCTCGCCCAACCACGGCGAAGCTCGGCCTTGCTGGGGGCCGGCGAGCCTCGCGTGGCTAGGTCAGGCCGCCGGCCACCAAACGTGTTTCTGTTCTTTTTTTATTCTTAGAACAAGTTTATTAAACGCGTTTTTCTGAACAAAAACACAAACAAACGCACCCTCAAACGCACCCTAAGAGTACCGCGCAATTTTTGCTCTGAACCATTCAAAGCATGACACATTTCCCTCTCTCTTCCACGTCATCTCACTCTCTCAGTCCCTGACCTAGCGCTCTGACTCTCTCTCCTCTTTTCTCTGCGACCATCTCTCTCCTCTCTCTCCTCCCTGTCTCTGCTTCCATCGTCCCCCACCCAGCGAAACGCGACGCCAACGGCCCTCCATCTCCACCGATTGCCTCCGTCGCCCCCACAGAAACACCGAAAACGTCCAACACCCATCTCCAAACCAACGACCCGCGGCCTAGGAAACACTAGACGACGGGCCGGGTAATCAACCTGGCAACGTCAGTGCCGCCGCCGCCCCGGCAACGTCAGCGCCGCCGCCGCCGCAGTAGCCGTCGACATACATCTCGCGGGTGGGGAAAATGCCAAGCGCCGTCGTCGGCAAAACGCAACAGAACCAATAACCCAAACCATCAAGATCCGTTTTTTTTTTTTCCCCTCCCTTAATCGCGTTCGGTTGAGAAAACCGCGTTATGTTGAGAAAACCGCTCGCTCTCGTCGTCCAGGTGGACTTGAGGTCGAGCACCTAGACGACGATGTCGGGGACGTCGGCGGAGGAGTCCGGCGACGGCGTCACCCACATGATGGAGATCGCGTCGGGCGTCACCATCTTCGCCATCTCCTCTCTAATGTTTTCTCACAATGAGAACTCCGAACCGTACACTCGCAATCCACACATTCCAAAACGAATACGCTGGAACCCCCAATCCCAAAAAACAGAGTATTGCCTAATTACAGTTTAATGCCGCTTTTGCTCCCTTCTGTTTAGAAGTTCCTATCACTCTCAGTTCTTTTGCATTAAATATTCCAGTATTCACCAGCGTGGCTGAGAAAACAGCACAAGTAAAATATCATCCTGCTTATTCACTAAAAGATGGGCGAGAGGGGCACAGAGAGATAAACACAGAGACAGATACAGCAAGTTCTCAGTTCTCATTTCTTTTGCATTAAATATTCCAATATTCACTGAGAAAATAGCACAAGTAAAATATCATCCTGCTTATTCACTGAAAGATGGGCGAGAGGGGCACAGCGAGAGAAACACAGAGACAGACAGAGACCGGGATAGGATGACAACGTGACACAGAGAGACCGGGCCTTCCCTCGTTAACGACGAATCCTTTCCTTCGAAGCATTGTTGTCATCCTCGTCTTTGTCCGCTCCGAAACGGTACCCAGAATCCTGATATGGCTGAGATTGCCTTTCTTGGTGTTGGTGAAGAATTCTGTGAATATCTCATCCATAATGGTTGCATGCCTAAGTGAAGTCAGCTGGATTTCGTCTTCTATCTTTATGACTTCCAAAACCTGGTTCGGCTCCGACAGTTTTCGCTCTTGCTCTGCGAGATATTGGTTACATTCCTGAAAATTGAAAGATAACAACACAGATAAATATATATATATATAAACGAACCTGGAATGAAAACTCCATAAAAAACTTCGATGCTTACCTCACATCTGCAGAATATTGATATTTTCCGTATTCTTTATAGGCTTTCTTGTACGCCTCCCACTTCTGGAGAAGAACCTCAACGTTATCCCTCGCGCGGAGAAGAAGAGTGTTTGTGTTTGTGCAGAAGATCACGGAGAAGACGAGACATATATATATGCATTTTACATCGCCATCTTAATTAATGGAATAGATTGAGATTGTGTTTGGTGGGATAGACGAATCCTCCCTGTATTGAGAAAGTCAACTTGATCGACTTAAAACTTTAAAAAAAATTAACAAAAAAAGGAAAATTGGGTTTGCTGGAGACCGTAATCGGAGGTGCGAAGTGATTTCGGTGCACATGTGTTTGTGTTTGTGTTTGTACAAAAGATCGCGGAGAAGACGAGACATATATATATGCATTGTACATCGCCATCTTAATTAATGGAACAGATTGAGATTGTGATTGGTGGGATAGACGAATCCTCCCTGTATTGAGAAAGTCAGCTCGATCGACTTAAAATTTTTAAAAAATTAACAAAAAAAGGAAAATTGGGTTTGCTAGAGACTATAATCGGAGGTGCGAAGTGATTTCGATGCACATGTGTTTGTGTTTGTGCAGAAGATCGCGGAGATGACGAGACATATATATGCATTTTACGTCACCATCTTAATTAATGGAATAGATTGAGATTGTGTTTGGTGGGATAGACGAATCCTTTCTGTACTGAGAAAGTCAGCTCAATCAACTTAAAAATTATCAAAAAATTATCAAAAAAAGGAAAATTGGGTTCACTTGAGACTGTGATCGGAGGTGCGAAGTGATTTCGGTGCACATGTGTTTGTGTTTATGCATAAGATCGCGGAGAAGACGAGATATGCATTTTAGGTCGCCGTCTTAATTAATGGAATAGATTGAGATTGTGTTTGGTGGGATAGACGAATCCTTTCTGTATTGAGAAAGTCAGCTCAATCAACTTAAAAATTTAAAAAAAAGGAAAATTAGGTTCGCTGGAGACTGTAATCGGAGGTGCGAAGTGATTTCGGTGCACATGTGTTTGTGTTTGTGCAGAAGATCGCGAAGAAGTCGAGACATATATATACATTTTACGTCGCCATCTTAATTAATGGAACAAATTGAGATTGTGTTTGGTGGGATAGAAGAATCCTTTCTGTATTGAGAAAGTCAGCTCAATCGACTTAAAAATTTAAAAAAAAAAAATTATCATAAAAAGGAAAATTAGGTTCGCTGGAGACTATAATCGGAGGTGCGAAGTGATTTCGGTGCACATGTGTTTGTGTTTGTGCAGAAGATCGCGGAGAAGACGAGACATATATATGCATTTTAGGTCGCCATCTTAATTAATGGAATAGATTGAGATTGTGTTTGGTGGGATAGACGAATCCTCCCGTATTGAGAAAGTCAGCTCGATCGACTTAAAATTTTTTTAAAAAAATTATCAAAAAAAGGAAAATTGAGTTCGTTGGAGACTGTAATCGGAGGTGCGAAGTGATTTCAGTGCACATATGTTTGTGTTTGTGTAGAAGATCACGAAGAAGACAAGACATATAAATGCATTTTACGTCGCCATCTTAATTAATGGAACAGATTGAGATTGTGTTTGGTCGGATATACGAATCCTCCATATATTGAGAAAGTCAGCTCGATCGACTTAAAAATTTTTTTAAAAAAATTGTATTTATTTGTTTTTTCTTTTTACTCACAGACTGCCGATCATCGCTTGCTGCTGCACGACAGTTGCACGACCGTCGCACGACCGTCGCACTACCGCCAACCATCGCCGCCAACTGCCGCTTTAGGATTGCCGCCCCTGACCCACCGGCTACGAGAGGGGGCGACGGCCGGTGGGCTGTGGGCCATAATCCTACAGTGGCAGTCGGCGGCGATGATTGACGGTCGTGCATGGTCATGCGGCGATGGCCGCGAGCGGCAGGAGGTGGCCGACGATTGGCAAGCGGCCGACAGTGGCCGCAACAAGGAAGAAGAATAAAAGAAAAATAGAAAAAAAAAAACTTATTTTTAGAAATTATTCCTGGGAACGATAAGCTACTTTTTTTTTTATTTTGTTTCTTATTTCTGTTTCAAATCTATTCCTCATCCACTTTTCTATTCCGGGGAATAGAAAAATAAATTGGCATTACCGAACAAATTTCTGTTCTTTTTTATCCTGGGGAACAAAAGAACAGAAATCGGGAGAAATAAAAATATTACTATGCAGGCCCTTGGTTGCTATCTAGCAACAAAAATATACATATCTATTTAATGTTTAAAAATTGAAGTAGTGTAACCGATGATTCATGTACTTTTGCTCGAAATCGCAAGGCAAAGTTTCTCATGAGTCAACCAGCTGACGAGTATGCAAGCCTATTATTAGATTCTATCTTTATGACTTCCAAAACTTGGTTGAGCTCTGACAGTTTTCGCTCTTGGTCTACGAGATATTGGTTGCATTCCTGAAAACTAAAAGATAACAACACAGATAAAATATATATATATATAAAAGAGCCTGAAATGAAATCTCCAGATTAGACTTCGATGCTTACCTCACATTCGCGGAATATTGTCCGTATTCTTTATGGGCTTTCTTGTACGCCTCCCACTTCTGGAGAAGAACCTCAACGTTATCCATCGCGCGGAGAAGAAGAGTGTTTGTGCAGAAGATGGCAAAGAAGAAGAGTGTTTGTGTTTGTGCAGAAGATCACGGAGAAGACAAGACATATATATACATTTTACATCGCCATCTTAATTAATGGAACAGATTGAGATTGTGTTTGGTGGGATAGACGAATCCTCCCTGTATTGAGAAAGTCAACTCGATCAACTTAAAAATTTTAAAAAAATTAACAAAAAAAGGAAAACCGGCTTCGTTGGAGACTGTAATTGGAAGTGCGAAGTGATTTCGATGCACATGTGTTTGTGTTGTGCAGAAAATCGCAGAGAAGACGAGACATATATATATGCATTTTACGTCACCATCTTAATTAATGGAACAGATTGAGATTGTGTTTGGTGGGATAGACAAATCCTTTATGTATTGAGAAAGTCAGCTCAATCGACTTAAAAATTTTAAAATAATTATCAAAAATAGGAAAATTGGGTTCGCTGGAGACTGTAATCGGAGGTGCAAAGTGATTTCGGTGCACATGTGTTTGTGTTTGTGCAAAAGATCGCGGAGAAGATGAGACATATATATGCATTTTACGTCGCCATCTTAATTAATGGAATAGATTGAGATTGTGTTTGGTGGGATAGACGAATCCTTCCTGTATTGAGAAAGTCTGCTCGATCTACTTAAAAAAATTTTAAAAAAAATTGTATTTATTTGTTTTTTCTTCTTAATCACGTACGTCACACGACAGCTCACGGACGTCGCACAACTGCCGCACTACCGCCAACCGTCGCCGCCAACTGCCACCATAGGATTGCCGCCCACAGCCCACCGGCTGCGAGAGGAGGCGGCAGCCGGTGGCTGTGGGCGGTAATCCTACAGCAGCAGTTGGCGGCAACAGTCGGCAACAAGCCCAAGCAATCCCACTCCAGGAGAAAACCCACCAAAAGGGTAGGCTCAAATTGCGTCCTTTCTTCCTTATTCGTCGTCGTCTGCAGTGTTTACTTATTGTCCGTCTGATTTGCTGAGTAACGTGGGCGTGTTCTGTTTTGTTCGATCTTTTCCCCCCCGGGGTCGTGCAGAAGAGAGAGGACTGGTTGAACCTCATAGCGTTGCTGGAGGAGCAAGGCAACGCTCTGAGAAAGGTACTATCTCTTACTAATTTCAACGCACCCTTTTCGTTTCTGGAGCAATCCCTGAGCTCCTCCCTCCCTCCGCGGCGCAGTCGTTCCATGTTTGTCTGATTTGCTGCGCTCTTGAATTCGTGCAGGAGGTTGAGAATGTGCGGCGTTATCGCGACAAAGTGAAGGCTTTGAATTCGGAGTTGAAAGCCAGGAAGGAAGAGGTACCTACTGTACTGCGTCAGTGGCATTATCTCCGGGAATTTCCCTTTTTCGTTATCACTAAATTCTTTTTCTTTTTTAAATTTCCTGCTCCTGCGTCTTGCAGCTAATGATTCGGGTCATACCCGGAGAGTCCGGGCAAGGACCGGAACCGAGCACGCGCTTGACTCTGGTGGGCCAACCGACTGAACCCGCAGCGGCGCCTCTCCCTTCCGGCTCCAATCGCCACCCCCCGCCGGTTCCCGATCCGACGTGAATTTTCAAGTTAAACATATCGCAATCATGTGATAAAATAAAAAATAAAATTTAAGAATATCTTCAAAACCCTCGTTAAACGTATTTGAGACCAATAATTCCCTCGACAAAGAGAATGGTGGGTTCGTGGAGAATCACAAAAATCTTTGGATGCGTTTGTTTAGCAAGTGCCGAAGCATAGGCGCGCTTTAAAAGTGTTCATCACACGAATTACGTGTGACAAGTTGAAATGAAAGGAGCTCACTCGACAGTAACACATAAATCCGAACTTGACATTCGAACACGATTACAGCAAGGCCTGTAATGAGCCCATGCCCAATACTAATCCGAACCAACGAGCCCAATCAAAGCATCCGGGCTTGGGATTTGAAGCCCATTACGAAGCCCGGGAATGCGGGGGTAACCCTTGCTCTCTCGCATCGCTTATATATAGCGTCGCAGCGACAGAGCTCCTTCTCCGCTCTGTAGCCTCAGCACAGTCAAATACTATTCTAATCTCCACGAGAACTCACTCTCTCTCTCTCTCTCTGGTGTTTATTATTTCTTATTCTATGAATTGATTTCTCTTGCTTGTTGTTCTCGATGATTATGGCTGCTGCTGTGGGCACGATTTTAATACCTGCAAGTGGGTCGGGTGGGGGTGGGGGGATTCATGCAGATGACGAGTAATATGTCCGAGCTGTGAGAAGTTGGGGGGCCAAAAGCACCAACGATGTCGATTCCTCTCACAAACTTCCATGACTCTGATGCATATGCCCACCCCCATAACTTCTCCCATCATCCTCGTCCTTCATCTTGATGCAAAACCTCGTTTACAAAATCATGTCTTGAGCAATCTGTTTCCTTCTCTTCACGAAATAGTTCGAGATGGGTCCTAGCGATCGTGTCAAGGGGGAATGCTTGATTTCGAAGCATTTGTGCATAAAAACTCAATTTTTTTTCATATGATTATCCTTTAATATAGATTTTACGGACGCCCGTTTCTTGCCTCCATCAATTCCCAGGTACTGTCATGTTAGGCACACTGAATTTTCTCCAAGGCTACTCTTTTTTTTTTGGCCAATCAAATGAGGATCTGTGTATGACAAGATGAAAGAAAAGGATGAGTTTTCTTAAAGTGGAGGAGGGGAAAACACGCGGCAGTCTAGAATTGATGTCTTTGGTTTTCTATTTCTCTTTTTTAATCTATTCCCCTTCTTTCTTTCTTTTTTTATCTTTTGTTCCTTTCAAAAGTAGATTTTTAAATTATTATATGGGACATCTAGTTTGAACTTTTTTCATCTTAATTTTTCATCATCTAGTTTTGCCGCATAAGTACAACTGTCTAAACTTTAGTGAAAAAATGTATCTAGAGAAATTGAAGTGCATAGAGAGTGCTGCGAATGTCAAAAAATTTTAAGAACTGATTTCGTGGGCTACAATCTTAAATTTTTAATTCCATGAACAGAATGGTCATGTCTGGATTGCTAAATCTGTTTGGTCCCGCGGCATTGCGCGGTGTAATATTCTAATTACATTAATAAATCAAGCAAATTGAAAGCATGGGAAGAAACCCAAAGTGGGCTTGGTAACTAAGCTAGGGCCCATGATCTACAACCTAAGGCCCAATAGAGCGATGAAGGCCCGAGAGAGAGAACAGAAATTCTACGTGGCTACTCATTTTTGTAAAGGGCAAAACCCCTAGCGAATCAATTTTTGACAATCCTACGCGGAAAGGAACCGACTTCACCTAAAATTAACAAAAAGCTTTCTTCTTTTTTACTTTGTTCAACGAAAATCTTCGCATTCTCCTAAAAGCAAAGGGCGATATTTGATTATTTAATGAGCGTTCTAAATGTATTCTTTTGAATAGAATTCATAGGGTTAGAGCAGGACAACCAATGATGACCGTGATCATGAAAAGTCACAATTCGATAGGAACTAGTTGCAAGAGAATGTTAAGTTCAAGAGACGCGCCATTTCACTCGCTTTTCTTACCAACTTTTTCAGCGGGACCGAGAGTCACCACGAATGTCGTCGAAATGCCATCTAGAAAAATTGGGTTGTGGTGCCTAAGGCCAAAGGAAATGGATTCGACAACTGGTCTGACCTGTGCCGCGTCGAACCGGTCGCCAGAGTAAAGATCGAGGGTCGAAGACCAGATTCAATGGCTCGGATCACGCCCTCCCAAAATGCAAGAGACAAAGCCAAATGTCTCTAGTCAACTCAAACCCATCAATGTGAACAGAATCTATAATCTAGAGACAATTCATGCATGAACTTGCCCACGAAATTCCCATGGTCCAATCGAAGTACCATTTTTCTAAAGGATCGTACAGTTTAATCCATCATTGTATCGATAGAAAGAACCGTAACATCATAGAGGCTCCGTCCAATCTGTGTTTTTTTTATGAATTCGATCACGTTTTGATGGGTATCAAAGGAATGCCCTCTCCTTCATACAGTACTCCCTGGTTTTAGTTATAATAGTCACTTGATTCCACTCGATCGAACTCGATTAATTGACTTTCTTTTTTCCATAATATCATTTTTCCGCAGTCTATTTATCGTCTATCGTAAGATGAAATTAAACTAATTTGAGGACGCCGATTGCATACGCATATGGTATAACTTAACTTAGACATGATCCTGGCAATTTATGCTCTCTCTCTTCCTCGTTCATCCTGGGGTCAACAATCCAAGTTTGACCACAGGGACGACTTTGCCCGAGGCATATTCTAGCTTTTCCATGTTTGCCATGATTTGAGACTTCTAGATTGTCTGTTCTGGCACTCAAGCTCTCTCCTTTGCAATTTTTTTTTTCCATGGGCAATTTCGCATTGACCCTTTTCTTTATTTAGAAAAAAGAAAGAATTTGGCGAGAAACGACCTCGGCAGTCGACACGGTTATATGATCGCGATTATCTTTTATTTTAATGTCTAATCGATTGTTGGAATAATCTCATCTCCTAACTTTCTTGGAGGGAAGAAGAAAACCAGAAGCTGATCAAAGTCAACGGGGGGAACTTTCTTGTGTTAATCCTCATCATCGCGTGCATTGCGTGTCTTCTTTTCTTCTCATAATTAAAGCGGCGCTTCTTGTTGACAAATCAAAGTCTTCATTCTCCATATCTTTTCTTCATTTCTTCGTACTTGATCATGTGAATTTCACTCGTCTTTCTAACTTTTTCAAGTGTTTTTTTTTTTTTTTTCTAATTTTAAGTCGCGAAATCTCGATTGAAAATCCATAATCAGTGGCCCTAATTTTGGTCGGATTGGAAAGATGGGATCGCCGATTTTATCAATCGAAAGTGACGCTGATTGTTGTGAAAACACGGGGAAGCCTAATTGCAAAATAAAAGACGCGCCTTTTCTCAAATAAGGAAGATCAAAGTCAAGTTTGACGTTCAGCTTCTAACTACTGAAAGTATATTCTCTTCAATCCATTTGAACGAGTCAGCATGGCTTCTTCCGCGTCTCCATCCTTTCTCAGATATTTTTACATTAATTATATTTCATTGCAGGATTTATATCGAAGCTTAATAACAACTCCGCAAAATCTCTTCCATAATTTCTTTTAAAAATTTCACGGTCGTTGAGGCCGACGAAGGACGCTTTTTTCCTTTTAATTACAGTGAAGTAATATCTTTGCTTTATGTCAAATCAATAAAATGATAATTTTACCGCTGAATGAATCCACGTCATGATATGGCAACAGAGTTTGTCGTAATCTTATTATCGAGACTAGAGTATCTAATTAATTCAATCAACAACGCGTTTTCCATGCCTTCGTCTTTCCTAGATTTTCTACATTAGTTATCTTAATCGCCATTTTTATCAAAGCTTAATAATAACTCCACCGGTCTTTCTCCCAATATCTTTTTGAAAAGTTTCATAGTTGTCAAGAATGACATGATCACTAGGGCCGATAAAAGACATTTTTTTATGAACTACAGTTAAGAGATATCTTTGCCATTTTCAATTCGGCTTAACACATATTACCTACAAGAGTAGGGCTGCACAATCAATCTGGTTCTACTTGAAAATCAACGAGCTCCTCGTGGAACTGATTCCGGATTTCGAACTAGTATTGTATGAGCAAGGTCCGAGTTCCGAGTGCTGAACCTACCTACTCACCCACCCACTCACTCTAGAATTGTTGGAATCTATGTTATGAAATTGGAACAAGATGGTTTATTTTTCTAAAATGAGCTCAATTTCCCTATTGCTTTATATTTCTGTTTGTTTTTTTTTTTATCGATGTTTTACTTTAAGCTGTATTGTTGCTCATACTATTTTGTTGTAACTATTAAATGTTTTGTTCTTTTAAATAAAGCAAAAAAAAAAAAAAAACATTTGGGTAGACTTTAGAACCGAACCGGGTTCTAGGATAAGTTTAATGACAAACATGGTAGATTCTATATTTCAAAAACTCAAAATCAGTTCTAATAAATTAAGTTTAAAGATTTAAACATACTTACCATAAAATTGATTACCACATACAAAAGGGTAATAAATTTTTCAAAAAATCATTTTTCTATAAATTAGGTCACATCAGAAAAATCGCGAGTTTTGTCACTAAACCCACCATATAAATATTAGAATAAAGTTTCGTCTGATCTTATTATGGAGACTACATTATCTGTTTAATTAAGGTAACTGTGGGGAGTGAAAATATAGAAACTAAGGAGCGTTGACCATACCAAATACCAATTCATTTAGGCAACATTCTACTTTGAAGTCACTTTTGGTTATTGGACTCGGGCAAAGCGGCACGTGCAGTCTAAACTTGCACGCTTCGGATTGTACTGCACCGGCCAGAGACAGTGTCCGAGATCTCACCTTAATTTGGTGTTGCCGCTCAGATTTTCAGCACCACCCAAAATATAAATTGATTTTTTCCTCCTCTGTCCCCAAACTAAACATGTCCAGAAACAGAGAAAGATATTCAACAGAGCTGTCGAACTTGGAATTGGCCTTTTGGAATTATTGCGTACATTTCTCTCATAGCATTTTCTGTCTATTCTAATCTGTTTGTCAATTTCTGCATAACAATCCTATAAAACATGTAAAAAAAAAAGAAAAAGAAAAGCAACAATGTGGAAGAATAACAATTTTTCTTAAATAATAATAATTTGCTATCATACCGATTAAAATTTCGAACATACCCCCGATATCAAAATTATGGGATTTCTTTTAACGCTTGGGGCACAAAAATGGAACGTTTGCTCACAGAAAATATCCAAAAAGGTTTAGGGCATGTTTGGTAACTATTATATTTTTTTAATTTTTCTTTTATTTTGTTCTCTAGAATGGGAAAAAACACACATTTGTTTGGGAAGTCAGCTATTTTTTTTATATTCCAGAGAAATCAGTGACTAGAAATAAGAAATAAATATATACATCTTTGTTTTCGGAAATAAAAATAGAAAAAATAATTTCTAAAATAAAAATTCTTTTAAAAAATAAATTTATTACCAAACGCGCTTTTAAAGTCTTTTTAAGAAATTAAGTTATTGCTACTCATCAGATAACCAGTAAAATACAAAAAAGAAAAGAAAAGAGGAAGGAGGGTGAAAAATCGCAGCCAGCCAACTACCGAGAAGAACAGCCGCACTTAGGGGAATTCAATGCTGCTGTGCAACAAATGGCGGAAGAAGAGTCATCAGTAAAAAGCCAAAGAAGAAAATCAAAGTCAAAACTTGGGACAGAGAGGTTTGAAAAGACCGCACAGACCGTGTGGCGTCACCCATACAACATTAAAAAAAACCAGACCAGAACGACGCCCCTCGCACGGCAGGGCAGGCATGGCAGGCGGGGCAGGCGGGGCGGGCAGGCAAGGCGGGCGGGTCGGTCTTTCCCCGCCAACACAATCTCTCTCTCTCTCTCTCTCTCTCTCTCTATCTCTATCTTTTTCTTTCTCTTTTTCTTTTTGGCCTTTTCTTTTGTTGTTGCTGTAGCTGCTGTGTCTTGTGTGTGTGTCAAGCTTTCGTTTTTAACTTTCAAGATTCGATCTTTTTATTTAAACGCGAGGGAGAACAAGTCAACAGTTGCAGCTGCCCCCTATCTTGCACCGAAGAGTTTCATTTAATCCGACGAATAATTCAAACCCTGCCTCGCATTCTGGCTTTAAAGAAAGACAGAGAGAGAGAGAGAGACAGAGAGAGAGAGAGGTTTCCCATTTGCGGGATCGGGGAAATCAATGTTCGAAAAAATCAAACCTTCCCCCATTATCCACGAGATTTCCATTGCTGGGCTTACGCGTAGCTCCCCCAACCTCCACCTCCGCCCCCCGGTTCTTTTTCTTGGTCAAATCACTGCCACCGGATCGGAATTAACAGTGATCATAACGATAATTACAACAGCTGACCAGGGATAATATCTTTTGTCTCGTATATACTGCCTTCCTCTCCCTTTCACATCACCGCTATCATCATCTCCGACATCATTCGCTTCGCTTGGCTAGGCTATCCCTCGCAGTCCTCTGTTTTTTTAACAAATCCACCGCCCCTGTTTTCTTCTCCATTCGCGGCTTAAAATATTGCTCGGCTGAGCTCCTCTGTTTGAATAGGTATTGCTCTTTCTTTGTACTTTTCTTGCTGTTTTTGTGTTTCGGCTGGTGAAGCTGTTGAATTCTGGGAACCCCATTTTTTTTTTCCTTTTGTTCGTTTGTTTGTTTCCTCTTCGACCCCTTTTTTCCATTGACCCTCGTTTGGCTCCCGACAAAATGATGGGGAATTAAGAAGGATAAATCTTCTCTTGTTTCGGCATTTGGGGTGTGAGCTTTGCTTTGGATGAGCATTAATCAAATGTGCTCGCGGCAGCAGTTGCGGTGATTGAGCTGATTTCTTGTTTCTGGGCTGCTTTGCTGTTCAGAGCGGTTTCGATTTTGTCTGGGTTGAAAGGAAAAGATGGGAGCGGTTTGTTCGGGAGGTACGGAGAAGCGCACGACGGAATCGTCAGGGGCCAAGAGTTCAGGATTTTCTGGGAAGCTCAAGTCAAAAGCCAGCTTTACCAAGTCAAGAGAGGTCTCTCATTCGAATCATAAGAGCAGTGATTATAGGACGACGCCACCAAAGTTCGATTCCGGCGAGCTGCTCTCTTCCTTCTCTAGTGAATTGAAGCCGTCAAAGCCATCGACTCCTGCTAGAAAAGGACTCAGCAAGGTAAGATTTGCCCGTGTGAATCTTGGATTTTTGTGTGGTTGTCATTGTTTACGGATGATCAGCAAAATTCGAGGATAGAACTGAGAAAAATTGCCATGGATGTCTATCGTTTAATTGATAATTTGTGGTCCATTTGAATCTTTGATGAAGCAAATCTGAGGAGAAGAAACTTGTGCCTATGCTAGACGATTCAGCGCATGGGAATTGATGCCATTCTTAACCTTTCATAAATTGAATTTGTCAAAATGGCTTGGAACGCCACACGGAATTCTCATGCATTCCATGCTATGAAAAAGCATTGCATCTGGTGTTCAGCGAAAAAGAATGCACATAGACCCAGAATTCATGAAAATACAAGTAGCGGTTATCATTTCCCTTCCAAACTGCGACAATTACAAGTTTCAATACAAAGGAGCAATAGCTGTAATTGCTGCTTGATATCAAAGCCTGAGTGCAGATTTTCATCTACCACTGACTAATTATTGTTCCTTGTGGTATATATGGTTGATGATTAAATAAATCATAACGCTGCATGCAATAGGGGGCATTGTGCCTGTTCTTTCCTTTGTGCTCAAATTTTGAAAAGCAAACATCACGAGTATCTTAGTGCACGTATAAGGCAGAGAATTAGGCTTGCGACAAATTAGTTGATTTGATTTTAAGCCTTTAGGAGTAATACTTCTCCTTTCAAGTGGAAAGTTAGCTTGCTATATGCTTTGATAACTTTCTTGCCTGTCTTATGGTTTGCATCTGTAAGCCCAGTACTTAGCACATTGTTCAATAAGTTTCATCCAATCTATCGTAAACTCAGAACTCTTCAGGGTGGCAGCATGAGTTCTTGCTTTTCCAGTTGAAATCCGCTGTTAGTATATACATTCAATAATGTACTGATTTTTTTAAATTTGAAAGAGTTTCTATTCTAGGTTGTCTTAGAAGTATAGGGCTGCTAAGCGAGATAGTACTCTTAAATTAGCAGCATGATTGTGGTTTAAGTTAACAAACGTTTCTGGCATGGAATCCGGTGCCTTTCTGGTTCACCCTTCGAGTATTTTTGTGTCCTTTGTTGACATTTTAAAGACTTTTCAGGTTACACCGAAAAATTCATTCATAGGAAAAGCTGGCATGATGGGTTTGGAGAGGGCAGTAGATGTTCTTGATACACTCGGAAGCAGCGTGTCAAATCTGCATTCCAATAGCGGCTTCTCTGGGATGGCTTCCCGGGGAAATAAGATTTCTATACTGGCATTTGAAGTAGCTAATACAATAGTCAAAGGTGCAAACTTACTGCAATCTGTGTCAGAAGAAAATATCCAGTTCTTGAAGAAGGAGATTTTACACTCTGAAGGGGTGCAGCAACTAGTTTCGAGAGACATGAAAGAGTTGCTAAGTATCGCTGCTGCTGATAAAAGGTATTAAGTGTTTATGTGCGAAAGGAGCTAGAGGCCTTTGAGCCTTATCTTTAAGTAAGCACACAGAACTTGTGGTTTAATAATGCCTAATGTTCTTGGGACATATGCAGGGAGGAACTCGATGTCTTTTCACGGGAAGTAATTAGATTTGGAGATTTATGCAAAGATCCGCAATGGCACAACCTGGGTCGACACTTCATTAGGTAAATGAGGCTCTAACGAAGCTTTGTTTTTGGTAGGAGTTCCACTCCTAGGTGTTGATAGTAACTCAGTTTTCTTGGAATGACCTAATTGTCACAGACTAGGCGTGGAAGACTTGGGCAACGAAATTCTAGGATCTGAAGCAGAAATGATAATGCAAGAATTGAGTACTCTGGCCCAGTATACCTCTGTAAGAATTATGTACACACATCAGATCTACCTGCTAAATTTTATTTGCTGACCCATTATCTCTGCTTGATTATGCATTGCATAGAATTTATTTCTATTTATTCCTTGGAAGCGTTGTCCAATTCTAGAAATATAATAAGATAAAATTTTCACAAATATTCTTCAAATTACAGATAATAATCTTCCTACTCTTTAGAGATGTGTAGTTGGAAGGGTGTCTGTCCTGCATTTTTTTGCTCACCTGAACTTCTACATTATGTGGCAGATAAATTCATACTTAATGAAGTTTGTTATCGTGAGGGAACAAATATCACTTTGGTTACACGACGGATTATTTTTCTTTCCTTTTCAAATCTTTTCACACTCGACTATTATGTGTCTTTGGTGGTCTAAGCCGGGCTATACTCTTGAAGAACTGAACATTTCCAAAATTTGCAGGAACTGTACCATGAATTGCAGGCTTTGGATAGATTCGACCAAGACTATAGGCAAAAGCTTGAGGAAGTGGAGTCTTTGAATCTCCCTCGTAAAGGTTAGACTTATGACTATATTTTTCCCGATAGTTTTACAACCTTTCAGTAGAAAAAATGCAGTTGCTTAAGTTGTTGACATAACTTATTCAGGTCTTCAGACTGGCTTCATTTATTTTCTTCTCTTCTTTGTCGATTTTGTTGTGACTTAACAAGCTGGTTACTAAATATTTAACCACATCAGTTGGTGCTCCCCTACTTAAAGTAGTGGTGCTGTAATAATTCTAACTGCTTCTGTTCTTTGGATGTCAGGAGAAGGTATCTCGATGTTGCACAGTGAGCTAAAACATCAAAAAAAGCTTGTAAAGAGTTTGAAAAAGAAATCTCTCTGGTCTAGAAGCTTGGAGGAGGTAAGAGTGACTACTTGTTAGTGGAATTACACTTTGTGGACTTTCCTGAAGATGCTTGATAAACATGCACACTTACAAATTTGGTTTCTTGTATTAGTTCATCTCTCTGTACTTATTGATAAGTTTAAATTACCTTTTGGCCCTTTCTCGTCGAGAATCTATCCCATCTCAAATGTCGACCGGTTTTGTAGCACGTTGACACTGGACCACCATTGATACTTTCTTGTCTGTCTTTTACTGGACATAATAGGGCACTCCTGTTTTTGTCGCTGATGATAATTTCTTATAATGCATTGTTCTTATTGCAGATCATTGAGAAGCTTGTTGATATTGTTACCTACATACATCAAGCAATTTGTGAAGCTTTTGGAGATAATGGTACTCATTTTCTTCACTGTATTAGAGAAAAAAGACTACAAAAAGATTTTGAATTGAATGGCAGATCCACGGCGTCTGTATCACATAGTTATGTCGAAATATTTTGATACAAAGAAATACGAAGCATTTTTAAAAAATGTTGCTCATATATAATCAACTCATATTAGCCTTGACTTTGGCAGTCATAGTCATGCTTCTTTAGGTCTCAAGGACCCAAGAGGTATGAGCCTATAGAACAGATCCTGTTCAAGTTAGGTCCTCATGGTCATGCTTCTAATGCTAAGTCGTCACTTTTTAAAGATATTTTGGTGGTTTAATTTGCGAGATAACAGAAGTAAAGCGTGAAACAAATTAAAAGCAAATTAGTAGCACATTGTGCAATCCTTAGTCATCTTTGTGGATTTTGCTATTAGCGTATGTCCCCTAAAAATCAGCTAGAGGTGACTTTTAATTGTCAAAACCGGTCACTTTCCTTTTTGGGGTGAAGGAGATTCCCCTTGGGTTTACTTATTTGGCTTAATAAAGGATCAGTATAACATTTTTGTATGCTTGCGGACCATTCATCTGCATATTTGCAACTCCAATCGGTATAAAAGGACTGGTGACTGAGACTTATCTCTTTCTGTCTAGTCATCATTCCTATTAAAAGCATGCAACCATGTTAAATTTTATTGCCGGCCTACGAGTGAGCAACATGCATTCTGAACCACATTGCTTGTGCTCAATTACCAGGTTCAACATCAGTCTCGAAGGATGCTAACAAAAACAATGACAATCCCCAAAGGTTGGGCGTAGCTAGCCTTGCATTACACTACGCCAACCTAATAAATCAGATAGATACAATTGTAAGTTCCCGACTGCTTACAAGAGGGTATCATCATGTTCTGAAAGTAGTGTGGATATTTCACCCGAAGGAAAGATCTATATTTCACTGATTACGATCTTCTGTATTACTTTCCAGGCATCCCGTCCATCATCCCTTCCTCCCAACACGAGGGACACGTTATATCATGGATTGCCTCCTGGTGTTAAGAAATCTCTACACAGACAACTGCAGAATGCTGATACCAAAGAAGAGGTGCGTGTTCCATCATCAGTTGTGTCAACCACATGGAAAATTGCTTCCCTTGGTTATAGTCATTTGTTGCATATTAATTCAGTGTTAGCCACTGCTTTCTCTCACTAAATGACTAATATCTGTTTAGCATTTTGCTTTCTTCAGCTGTCAGTATCTCAGGTGAAGGCCGAGATGGAGAAGTCTCTTCAATGGCTTGTCCCCATCGCGACAAATACTATTAAGTAGGTTTATCAGTTAAAATATTTTGTTTCATTGACAGGCAAAATGTTCTTGTTTGGTTTTTAGGCTTTTATTCACATCGCTTATGTTTCTCTGTTATGTGTTGAGTGCAGAGCTCATCAAGGTTTTGGCTGGGTTGGAGAATGGGCAAACAATGGGTCAGCTAATCTCTCTCTCTCTCTCTCTCTCTCTCTCTCTCACGCACGCATGCACGCATACACACACAGACATGCACACTCGCAAGGGCATGCACACAGATGCACTGCTGAAGATGCAAAGAAAACTTTTTTTGCTAAACCGAAGATCCAAGGAAGATGCAAATGTTATTTATTAATGATGCGGCATGATCTCACTGGATGTAGAAGTAAAGCCAAACATTCAGTTAGAGTTTGTTAGATCACTTAAGCGATCAATCTTCGATATCTCTAGGGTCGCTCTTATTTAACTTCTGGTCTTTCGTTTACAGAAATGAGTTTGGCAAGACCACATCTACAAACAACAATCTGATTCGCCTCCAAACCCTCTATCATGCGGATAAGCAAAAAGTTGACCTCCACATCCTCGAGCTGATCACGTGGCTTCACCGCTTGGTTGCTCTTGTTCGACACCGGGACCACCTAATCTTCAAGTCTCTGCCGTTTCAATCTTCAAATCTCAAGGGCCAGGGTTTTCATCCCAGGATACAGCAATCTTCGCCGTTGAACTCCGGAGTCAAGCTGAGGCCAATGCTACTTTCGCCAGAAGATAGGAAGCTCTTAAACCAGGTGTGCTGTAGGAGAATGGTCCCAGGAATCAGCAAGAGTCAAGAATTCTCACTCTCTAGGAAGAGGAACAGCAAAGTGTGGGCACTGAGCAAGAGTACTGGAAGCTCGCCGATGTGGGAACACCGAAATTCTAGTCTTTTGGATGTATTAGATGGGTTAGAGTAGAAAAATGAGTTCCCTTGATTTATTTGTTTTTCATTCAATCTATAGTATCAACTATATGATACATAGCTCTTGCATGTGTATCGATGTATATGTCCATCAAATCATATAGATCACCACTATACCTTGTATATCACCAACAATGGCGTATCTCTACTGATAACCGAAAAGTGGCTGGTGAAACTTTTCTTTGATTTTTTGTGAGAGGAAATCAGAATGGGGCGAGCGTGTTAAAACCCTTGAAGGCTGTCATCAGTGTCTATTGAGAATTAAAGCTCCATCTTGAAAATTATGATGCTTTCACTACAACAGTTGGTGAAGGAAACTTTTGCGCTCACTCGCACTGATCTGTCGTGCTTTTCTGAATCTCCGCGATGTCAATTGACTCCTTGTCATTTTAATCTCCAATTATGGATGTTCTTTAGATGGTAGAAATACTTCATACCCTAAGGAGCATCGACACTTTTCCAAAACTTTTGTGTCGTGTCCATGTCCGACATGCTCTGATATGTTTCAACATGCGGTCAATAAGTGTTGGAAAATCCAACACGCGGTCAACTCTTCTCAACACGTGATTCCAACATGCTCGGGGTCAATTTTAAAATTTTCAATATTTAAGGGATCAAAATATAAATATATGAAAAATAATGAAAATAACAAAAATAAATAGGAAAGAAGAAAATTCTCACTCTTAAATTGAACGCCCTTCTTCTCGCCATTGTCACTCCTATCATCGGCATCACTTCGCCGCCCCGTGGCCTACACCACCAGATGTCATAGCTACCTCCAACCCAAACTAACTTACCCCGACCTCACCTCCACCAGGTACATTTCCGTACCCTTTTTGCAGCTTGATTCGGCCAACTGGGGTCTTAAATTTTCTCGAAAGTCACTTTTTGTGTGCAAACTTATCTAACTATGTTGTCTAGCAGCCCTTTCTAGGAGATCCCATGTCATTGTGTGTTTGCATCTAGGGAAAAATGTTGGACAAGGTCGACGTTTACGTGTGAGTCAAATTCGATCGGAACTTGGAATTTGAGTAATTTCATTACTTTTGAAATGAGACCTGGTTAGGAAATTCCATCTTTTTGCTAGTTTGGGATTAGTGATTTCGTGACCCAATTGTGGGTAGTTGGCTCATGATCAAAAATATTGATAAGGATGAAGTAGAAGAGACCCAGTATTTGTATGATTCATAGATTCGTGAAAGTAGACTTAAAGTTGTAATTTTTTTTTTGCTTCTTTCCGCCTCTTGTAGGTCTCGCAAGCATTGCCTCCGAGTTACCTCTTTTGCTTTATGTCTTTGGCTTTGAGTTATCTCTCACATTGTTCAAGGTGAATTTAGTGATTTCCTTTTCTTGTGTTTGCAATTTTTGACTTTCTCGTTTAAATTTCTGTCAAATTAAAATAATGAATGATATCACCAAATGTTGGATTGATGTTTTTAATATAAATTAATTTTATACTCTTTTTATTATTATTTATGTATATTTAATGTATAATATATCAGAACGTGTCGAAATTATTTATTTTTTAGGAAATGACATGTCGTCGTGTCATATCACGTGTCGCGTGTCCGTATTGGTGCTACATAGTTTATACTTGTATACTGCACAAGTCATAGCAGCCTAGCAGGTGGAGAATGCACAGTGGATGCTCAGCGACGTGTTGAATGTTCCTCCTCATAACGTGGCGTCATTACTCCAATGTATTTACCTCTTGCTGTGTAATGTCGCGTAGCAGCAGCAGAGAACCGAAATCAGGCCGGTCAGATACTTTGCTTTGACGCATTGAGCACACCCCTTAATGCTGCTGTTACATCGGCATTGTCTCCCAGTCCTTTTTCAGCTAAGTGGATTGGATCGCCCTGCAGAAGCGATACTGTGGTGCCGATTTACCGCTTTCATTGATGCACTGAGAATAATTGATGAACTCAGTTTGCCATGGACGCAGATCTCTCTCTCTCTCTCTCTCTCTCTAGGGTTCTCCTGGCTTTTATTCGACCAATAGCACCTATCACATGATGCAAACCGGTTTCTTCCCACGAGCAAGAGAATCCCTTCCTAGCATTACGTCAAAGTGATAATGCATATACATCTGAAAGTCACAGCGCGATCACGATTTACTCCCAAAATAGATGGCGGATGAGTAGAGCTCACGTTGTCTCGAAAAAGCAATTGTGCTGGCGTGTCGTTTGGGCACACTTCCGATTCAACTTTGTTTGGTAAAGAGCTAAGTAAAAGAAGCGATGCCGCTTTAGCTAAAGAGCGAGGCGCGGGCGGTGGTTGCTGCGTTCACGAACGATGGAAAGTCCCACATCGACTAGAAGGAAATGAGCGCGTAAGGAGCTTAGTTGATAAAACAGGAAGGTGGAGGACAGGTCAAATCATGATCCTTCAGGCAGTTTAACGGGGGATGATGAGTGGTCAATGCTCGCGATAAAAGATGCGAGAGGGGTGTACCGACCCCGCCTGGTTACGACAACCCGGGCACTCCAATCATTTGTACCTTCTGATCCCCAATGCCTCGAAGGACCCTACCCGCTACGCTTTTTCAATGCTAAGTTTTTTCATGTCCTGTTTTGCATCTTCTGTTTGTTTCCGCGTTTTCAACTTAAAGTTGTTTAGAGTCCTGTTTCTGTTTTGCATCGGTCGTTTGGGGCTGGTCTAGGGTTTAGGACTGTGGTCACGGGTCTAGGCATCGAAGTGCTCATCAAGGTGCTTGAGGACTCGATGCTCGGGTCAAATTGACTCTGACCTAGACATGGGTGTTGGTTTTGAGGGTCGTGCAGTAGCCGGACCCTATCGTACGTCGATTGAACAATTCGTAGTAAGTGTCATCATCAAAATATCTTTGCGTGTTTGACTGATTTTGCTGATTCAGCAGCAAAAATTTTAAGAAGTTTTCTTCTGAGGGGTCACCCGGATTTGTCTTTGACCTACCGATGCTATATCTTGTTGCGGGAACTCGATATGATATCAGGATGCACTCACAAGGGCCTTAGTAGTAGGCATAATGAGCAAGAGCCCGGATCTTGCATAGGCAGTGCTAGCTTCGAATGTCCAGCTTGAGCCCGTTTAGTTTCTGAGGGAAGCCTTTGCCTCCCGCCAGCCTTAGTTTTCTAGTGGGCTTTGAGCTCCATCTCCTCCATTCATTTTCGCATAATTCTCCGATTATGGAAAAATCTTTCATAGAACGTGTGACTTTGATTTTCCTTCACGCTTTTCACTCGAGTTTAACCTCTTAATCTCATGAATTTATCACATAATAAAAACGCGATATCTTACTTGAATATGAGATCTGTGTGGAGGGACGTAAGCAAACCGCCCACTTTCACATCAAGTTATTTTGAATTAGGCTGGATGATATCTATAATCCTGACTTAAAAGAAAGATTGAAGTGCCAAACTCTAAAGCGGAGTTTAATGCGTTAAGTAAACATCTGCGGCTGGAGGTATGTGTTCTAAAACGGAACTAGTATTTTCACACTTTAGGGTACTCGTATTGACATTGTGTGAATGAATTTTCTTAGTATGAGAAAAGGAACTAGCGAGAAGGTGCTTCCAGAAAACTGAAAAACAGAAAGGAAGAAAAGCTTCGACAAAACTAGAACTTTGTTAGACTAGACTCCAACTTGATGGTTGCAGATATAGTCCCATCAGCCACTTTAATTGTAAATTAGGGAATCATGATTAATGTCTGCTTGGACTGACAAATTTTCGACATATCAAGTATACAAGACAGATAAATTACGTTTTTCGTCTTAAATTCACGTGGGAAACGAAGTACGCAATTTGTGTTAAAAAGAGTTTAAATGAATGAGGGCTACGATTAGTATAGTTTTCCCAAAGGGTTTTTATTCTTTAAAGTCTCTTGAAGAAAATATAAAGAGTTTGGTAAATTTTTGAGGATCTTTTAGCCAAATGCCAGCCTTGGCAAAATTTCAAGCCCAAAGTAGATCCTTATTTACTTTGGGCTTTTAGCATTTGCGAAATGTTATTATTAGAGTTAAATGATTATTTTCCTTTCAAAACAATCTTCACTAATTTTTCGTTTTCCTAGTTTTGCCTTTGTTGTTATTATTCATCTTATTTATGCGAGGACAATTGATGAGGTCATGCGACTAGGTGGTCACCCAAGTGTGGTCACCCAAGTGACGGTTGCCTAGGGTCTCACGATCTCGAAAGGGCAATCTAGATCATGCAACCTCAAGCAACTCGGACAAAAGCCACCTAAGGTTGTGCGGCCTATAGAAAGAAAGAAGAAAAAAAAAAAAAACCTCAACCAAAGTTCTTTATAAAGAGAAATTTGCCAAACACTAATTAACTCAAAGTTTCTTTATAAAGAACTTTTTACCAAGCATGATTTATATTTCCCCAAACTCCCTCAGGTTAGAACCCTTTTGCTACGTTTGGTCATCTGGATATCTAACTAGAATAGAACTAAATATGATAAGATACGAAATTCAGAGGATTTTGCTATATCATATCCACTGTTTAGTGATTACAGATATAAAGTTGGATATATTATAAATAAAACACAAATTTTATAAATGGAGATGGTAGAAATCTCTTACGACACTCTTGTCTACTTTATTTTTATTTATTTATTTGAAATTATTTTCCACTTTTTAATTGATTTCTTTTTTATTTCTTTCTTCCACTTCCATCATTCTATAATAAAAATTGTATTAAATAGAAATTGTATTAATATACCTAAATTACCAAAACACCTAAAATATAATATATATATATTTATATATTGAATTTATATTATAAGGTAAAATTAAATTATAATATATAAAAAATAAGGTTAAATTAAAAATCAAATTTTAAATTTTAAATTTGTTAGTTTAAGAAGTTTATTACTTGACAAAAATAACTTTTATTTTATGGATATTATAAATCCTATCCACTTTTATCTCACCTCCATCATGGGATAATTTTATTCGGTTTATATTCCTTTTTATATATGATTTTATCCTATTTTAAGTAGGCACTAAATACATGATAGAATAAATCTCATCCCATCCTGAATTTTATCCTAACCACCGAATGTAATCTTTATGTTTCCCAAAGTTCATTTCCAAAACCAAACCAAACACACTTAAGTGTTCTTAACATTGTTATTGCTGTGCAGGTGAGCCAACCGTCGTGGGCCGAACGACTTTTTTCTGGCTCAAATTAGGTTAACGAATGTGGGCTTAACTCTACACCGTATAACGAGAACCTGCGGATCTCTTATTAATCTATTTTCCGGGGAAAAACGGAAAGACCAATCAGCAGTCTTAAACGTTAATGAATATTTAATTATCTGTGTAAACAAGAGCGTGTTTTGTCGGGAAGTACACGTGGAGGGACACTAATGGGCGTCGTAAACTGTAAACTGTAAACATGAATAATAATAATAATAATAATAATAAAAATAAAAAAGGGAAGGATTTCATCAAACATAGGATTCGCCTCGAAATCGCAGTAGACCCACCGCCCAATGCACGCCGGCTCGACACGTGTCCCTCGAACCTGCCATTCCTGTCGCGGTTGTCCCCCTGCTCCGAAATCCAGGGACTTTTCCTGTAATTTATCATTTGTTGGAGGGCAGAAGTGAACAGAAGAGTGCAAGATCCAAAGGTAAAGCAGCGGAACTAGATCAACTGAACTGACCAAAACCCGATTATTCAAATCGTCCTTGCCACCCAAAAGAGACAAAAGAAGGAAAAAGAAATCATCGTTTATGAATTCTCCTCTTTAAACCATTGGGGACATGAACCTGAACTTTCACATCAAAATATATATTTTCAACCTATTATAGTGTTGCTACATTCGTCATTTAAAGACGGATCATATACTTGAAAACTATGTATTTGTATTGCTGTGAAGCTGCTTAGTGCTCAGGGGACAAACGTATGCGTATTTGATGCGGACAACATGATTTTCAATCTCCTATGCAGCAAATATAAATAACTCCGTCTTTTGGTGGATAGATCCACGCATTTCATTAATAAGGGCTCTTGAGAGCACAATTGAATGGAAGGACAAAAATCAAGCGAGAAAAGGGAAATATCAGGATGAAGTAGTGCAACTTATTTTGTTAATCTCCAAATCTCTCTCAATTATGAAATAGATTCAGAGTTGTATGTGTACAAAAAAAAAAAAAAAAAACATATGTTCTTCTTATTTGTATGTACCCTTTTTATATATGTCGACTTTTAAAAAGCATAAAGAGATATGCGCCGTTTTTTTCCTTCAAATTTTGTTTGAGAAACCTTTTTCCCCACCACATTTCTTATTAATTAGTTACAACCATAGACATCACCCACAGTGTTAATTCTTGTAATTATTCGAATCATTTCTTTTTGCTCAATTAACCTCCGTCAAAAATATAGTTTTGCTAGGTTTATACCAATAAAATCTTTTTATCCATGACTACCCGATCCTCACACGAAAACACAACACGTGGCACAGATGCAAACCGATAAATTCCAAATAATTCTTTCTCTTTTCCCCGAACGATATAACTTGTACCCGGATATTACGCGAGCAAATGTTTAAATCTACCTCACCGGAAAACAATTCATATTTATTTTCTTAATACCTGAACTATCAATCTAGGGTCAAACCAGAAACAGAATTGTGGGCAGTAGGAAGGTCACGGGGGAATCGAAAACGAAACCTGCAGAGGCGGCTTGACGCTCCCCCCTCTCATTAATACAGCTCTTGACCCAAACCTCATTTAATAAAAAACGTACGAAAGATCGGGAGCCGTTCATCCGTCGGACTGAAATTCCCGATCTCCCTCCTTCGGAATCTTCATCCACCGTCATCGATGAAGTGGCCGAAACGGGCAAGTCAACATGACAACGTTGTCATGTCGGGCAATTCATCGAGCGCACCGTCCGCCTCGTTCGACGAAACTCGAATTCCCTTGACGCGTTCGTTCGTTGCCCCACAGAAACCGGTGCCCCCACCGCCACCACTCCCTCGGCTCGACGTGGATCCACATCGGTCTCCCGCGCGAATCTTTAGGAACACGCAGTTTCCATCGAAAAGGACAGCGGAAAAAGGAAAAAATCGAAGCACGTAATTGGCAACGTACCGTGTGCAAATTCGAACGTTAGCCGAAGCCGACAAAGTTCCGTTTTAGTCTCTTTTGTGGTCCCTGGAATAAACATTTCGATATGGAGCAATTTTTTTAAAATACATATTTAGCCATATTCTTTTGACATTAAGAAGTTTGTCCCCATCTTAAAAAAAAATTGCATTTTCCTTCGGAATAGCAATTTCGTCAATCCATTAATAGTGTCAGAAAGATCCTAGTTTCCAATTTTTCAGTTTCACCTGAGATCCATTAAAGGGGTAGCATCTCGTATTTTCATTTTTTTATTTTATTTTGGAAAACAGAAAAAATTCCAAAAATTGTAATTCACGAATGAAATACACCTTTTTTTTTTTTCTTTTTCCTGAAAGCGGTGCAATGAATTGTCCTTTTTTTTTTATATACTTTCATTAAATTTGTCCAGCTCAGACAGACGACGAGGAACCCAAGATTGTCCCCATCTTATCTCCAACTCCTGCATGTGCGGGCAGAGAGAGATTCTAATCGAGAGAGACGCCGACGTTTCGCTGAGTCATCCCCGAATCTGGATAAGCCTCAACCCTGCTGCCCCTCGTTAACCCACCTCCAACTAACCATGGTTAACCCCGACACCGAACTCCCTATAAAGACTCTCCAACCGAACTTTCCTTAACCGCAGCAGCACACACCTCTCCATCGAAGCTCTCCACTTTGCAGCAGAAAACCGCGAATTGAAATCAAAATCGAATCGAATCCAAAACGCACACAACGCCGCCATCTCCATCCGCATTGAACTTGCCAATGGCGTCCGCGTCCTCTCTCTCTCCGCCGTCTCCTCCACCCCCGCGCTCCCCTCCCGCCGCGGCTCCCCCGCGCCCCCGCCGTCCGCCGCCCGGTGCCGCCCGGCCCGCGCCTCCGCCTCCTGCGCGTCCACCGCCGAGAGGCCGAGGCCGATGGCCGCGGGGCCCCACTCCCAGTCCTCCTCCTCGCTGTACGAGGTGCTGGGGATCCGAGCCGGCGCCACCGGCCAGGAGATCAAGACCGCCTACCGGAGGCTCGCCAGGGTCCTGCACCCGGACGTCGCCGCGTCCGCCGGCGCGGGGGCGGCGGCGGCGGGGCGCGAGTTCATGCGTGTCCACGAGGCGTACGCCACTCTCTCGGATCCGGACCGGCGGGCCGACTACGACCGGACGCTGTTCCAGGGGCCTGGCCGGTTCGCGGTGTCGGCCGCCGCCGCCGCTACCGCCGCGGCGTCGGCGCGTGGCCCGAGCCGGAGGTGGGAGACGGATCAGTGCTGGTAGCTAGGAGGACCCACGAGTTAGTGTTAGAGATAAGCTGATAAGATCAAAGTCGTTGGGCGATGATGGTGGCCCGCATTTTAAGTGGCTCCACTTCTGACCCCTGAGGAAGATCAGTTAGGCTTTCAGCGCTCTTTTTGAAGTGTCAGGATTGAGGACACGAGCATGTACATATATTTCCAGAGGAGATATTTTATCAGATGTAGGCGCCCTTTTTCGACGGCCTGAAATCTCAATAGAATGTGTTTCCTTTACCTTCGCATTTTCTTCTTCTGTAAGTCCGTTTGGTCCATCGAATGTCGAACGCTGTTGAGGGATGTAATGCCGTTAAATGCATGCCGACATAACTGCCTCAAATATTGACTTGTTCTTTTGTAGAAAAATTGTCTAAAAAGTTATAGACACAGTTTCAATTCAGAACCCCTCAAATATGTCGATTTTGCTATAAATCTTTTGGCAACTTACTAATTTAGTCGTAAAGCTTTTGTACTTTGCTGATTTAAGCCAAAATATTTTTGACAATTTACCAATTTAATCATTAATACGGTTGTCTAGTCAATGGTAGTCATTTTACATAACATTGTCAATACTTATGTGAATAATTTCTATAATTTTTAAAATTTTATGAATTTTTTTCCTTCTACTTTTCCTTTTTTTCCCATTGTTGCCAATCTCGAGTGAGGGTCCTCAGTTGGGTGAGCATGGCCCCAAATCTAGCGAGAGCTACCCTCATCAGGCTAGTGAGGTTGATCTTTGCCAAGACCAGCGAAGGGAAAATAATAAAGAAAATAAATTTTTAAAAATAATAAAAATAGTTAAAATTATTCAATTCAGCACAAGTTGTGCTACATAATACAACAAAGGGAAAAAAGGAAAGAAAAGAAATTTTAAAATATAAAAAATTACAAAAATTGCTTACATTAATGCTAGTTGTGCTACGTAGGATGTTTGACACTGATTAAACTACTACGTTTGTGATATTTGGCTAAAATTGACTCAAATAATTAAATTGATAAGGAATCTCTTTGGTGAAAATGGATACATGCTACGTACTTAAAAAAGAAGAATTTTTGGGTTGTTAGGAAGCCTACCTTTTGTTCCTGGGGTTGGAGGAAAATCCTGGATCTTAGGAGTGACTTCCAAAGCTTATTTAAGTGGCGAGTAGGTGATGGGCGCTCGGTGTCCCTTTGATTTAATCCTTGGCACCCTCGTGGACCCTTGAATAGTTTTTTCATCGATAATTATATTTATCGTTCGGGTCTCTCTAGGCAAGCCACAGTCTCGGATCTATTTTCAACTCAAGGCCAAGATACCAAGGCCATCTTGGAGTCTTGGACACATACTCTCCCAATTCTCTCGCAGTGCCCCGATCGATTTTGCTGGTTGGAACACTCCTCCGGGACGTTCTCCATTGCTTCTGCGTGGGAAGCCATCCGACCAAAGAAGAGTCCGGTCCTATGGTTCTCCTTCGTTTGGAACAAAACTATCTCCCCTAGGTATCGGTTCCATCTCTAGCTTATCACAATAAATAGGTTACCCACCCAGGTTCTTTTACTATCCTATGGTAGGATTGTGGATGGGTCTTGTGCCTTTTGCAATTTAAGACCAGATTCTATTGACCATTTATTTTTTGGTTGTCATATTACTACCGACCTCGCTGTGTTTTGGGCTGCTAAATGCAACCTCTTTTGGCATAATAGGCCGTGGATGGAAAATTTACACTAGGCCATCAAATTCCTCTCCGGCAATGATTTTGCTCAATGTATTGCTCGATTTGCTTTTGGGGCCCTTGCTCACCTTATTTGGAAGACTAGGAATAACATCCTTTTTAGGAACCAAGTCTTGTTTATGCCTGCTTTGAAGAAGCATCTAGCTAAAGCCGTGAGGGATAGAGCTACTACGTACAACAATGTGGTGGACACGCCAAGGAACATGAGGATCCAACGAAGGCGGGGACTTGATCCCTCTATTTTCTCTTTCGAGGTATCTAATCTTTCTATATAAAGTTTGCTTGAGGGTTGCCACTGTTTGGTCTCCCCTCTTTCTCTTTTACTCTCGGTACCCTTCCACTCAAGTTGACTTGTTTGTCTCATTGAGTGTAAGTTTTTGGTGCCGAGATCTTTTGTTGTAAAGTTTCCTTTTGGTTAAAAGTCAATACTAATCTTACCTTACCAAAAAAAATAATAATTAAATTGATAAATTGATAAAATGTTTAGGATTAAATTGGCAAATTGCCGAATGTTTTAGGATTAATTAAAACAATTGAAAAGTTTAAAAGATTTATGATTAAATTGATATCATAAAAATATGTATATTAAATTAACCTTAGATAAATCACTTGTATTTTCTGTAGAGCATACTTTTTCATGACCTTGTACATGAGAATGTTGCCAATAGCCTCATCAACCATTAGACCTAAACTTGTCTAACACCAATCATTGCATCATGTATCTTCTCAGTTGTACAATCTAAAGCTCATTAATGTCAAGGGAAAGAATTTTTTATCTTACACATTGCCGGCATTAAGAGAATGCTTTTACAAATTGAAAAGAAGAAAAGAAAGAAAGCTTCAACAAAATCTGAACCCTGTTAGATTGGACTTGCATTTGATGGTTTCAAATATAATCTCATCAGAAGTAAATTATCAAATCGTGATGAATTACGTATGTTTTGCCCAAATTTTTTATGTTGGAAATGAAATATGCGATTTGAGTTATAAGAGTTCACTCACGCGAAGGAAGCGATCTTTAACATTGTTATTCCAGGTGAACTGCCCTTGCCCGTGCCTTATCGGGAACAGTTGCCGGCCAAACCCGTTGAATATAGGTTAACAAATGTAGGCACTGGTTGATGGAAACCGTTGGCGACATAGGCTGCTTTTGCGGGCAAAAAAAGCAAAAAAAAAAAGAAAAGAGCAAGCCTACCGCTTCCGTGGGTACACGTGGAGGGATGCTAATGGCGGAAGTAAACTGTAAACCTGAATAATAAAAAAAAGGGGACAAGATTCCTTCTTACGTCGTCCGCCCCGACGTCGCAGAAACACCCACCGCCCAACGCACGGAACTTCGACACGTGTCCCCTGACTCTGTCACCACACGAGTGTCCCGAGAGTCGAGAATGGCTTTTTCTCTGCTGCGGTTCCTGTTTTCTTGAATCCGGGGGATTGGTTCCTATGATTTACTATTGTTGTTTGAGCGGAAGTGAACAGGAATGCTGATCCAACGCAAACAGCGCAACTGCATCCTCTGACAACGTCGAGCGGCTCAAATCGCCAACGACAACCAAAAAAAAAAAGAAGGAAAGAAAACATCATTTCTGAACTCTGAACTTTAAACCTTGGTATCCAATGTGCCTTAACCCGAACTTTCACATCAATTATATATTTTCGACCTATTACAATGTTATGAGAAAAAAGAAACTATTACAATGTCATCCTAATTGCTAGTTAGAGATATATATAGAGAGATTAGGAAACTTTGTATTTGTTGTACTATGGAGTCGGTTAGGGTTGCATATGGTAACGTTTTTATTCCCGATAATATTTTTTTAGAAACACTTTTTTTTTTTTAATTTTTGTTATAGGGAACCGTTTTTGAGTACTTTAAAAAACTTTTGTTAGGGAACGTAAACGCGTTTGATATAACCCCAAAAATTTTGTGACTAAAAATTTATTTTAATATTTTATTAATTTTATTAGATTTTTTCTTTCCTTTTTTTTTCCCCTCTTCTCCTTTCTCTTAGCCGGTTGCCGGCTTGGCCATGGCCAGTTGGCGATCGGCCAGACGAGGTCGCCGGCCTTGGGGGAGCCTCACTAGCTACCAGGCAAAGGCCCGAGGTGACCTCGCCCCGATTTGGTGAGGCCGAGCCTCGCCCGCCATCGGTGAGGCTTGGCCTCGCTATGATTGGGTGAGGCTCTCCTGAGCCTTGCCGGTGGCCAATGAGCTCGGGGCGACCTCGCCGGGGCCCGACGAGGCTCCGGCGAGGTTGTCGGGCCTTGTCTAGTTGGTCGTTGGCCATCGCCGGGCCGGTGACCAATTAGGGAAGAAGAAAGGAAGAGAAAAAGAAAATGAATAAAAGAAAAGAAACAAAAGCTTGTTTCTTGAGTTGTTTCTAGGAATAAAAAATGACTTTTTTGTTTTGTTTATTATTTCTGTTCTAAATCTATTCCCGAGAACAAAAAAATTACTAAACTCGTTTCTGTTCTATTTCTATTTCGAGGAACAAAAGAACAGAAATAGGTGTTCTCCGTTACCAAATAGCCCCTTAGTGTTTAAAGAACTCACTTATGTGTAGCTAATGCGCATGACATGGTTTCAATTTCTTGCACAACATATATAACTCCAATTTAGAGTAGACAGATCTATGCGTTTCGTGCTCTTGAGAGCACAATTGGATGGAAGGATGAAAGGCGAGGGAGGAAAGGGAGAGATTAGGAGGGATAAGTGTAGCTAGCTTTTCTAATTTCCTAGATCATTCTTTATTCATCCAAATATGATTTAGGGATGAGTATATTAGAAATTTCAAAACTTATCATGAAAGTGCAATTGAATATTACAAATTTCAAAAAATGCAATCAACTTCTAAAGTTTGTTATGAAAGTGTAATTAAGTCTTAAAATTTTCAAAAAATGTAATAAAATCTCAAAATTTGTGAAGTTGGTACAATTGAGTGATTACATCGATTTTGTCCAACTCGACAAATAGAAAATGTTGATAAGTTTTAGGATTCGATTGTACAGACGCAACAACTTTTATTACAACTTTATTACTTAATTACACAAACTCGATAAGTTTTAGGATTTAATTGTACTTTTTGAGAGTCTTAGGATTTAATTACAATTTCGCAACAAGTTTCAAGACTGCTAATGTTATTTTTTGTTGAAACCTTAGTTTGAACACCTTGCTCTCCTATCGCATTTTAGAATGGTTAGTTATAACCATAGACATCACCCACATTTTTTCACTAAATTTGGCACATGGTTAGTATCCACAGCTAGTGATTCGCTAATTAGGTAGGGCAGTGTTGGAGGAGAATACAATCTTAAGAAACTCAAATTCGTTGCATCTCCATTATTTTCTCTCGTGAGTATTAAATCATTTTAATGATCTCTCCCTTTCATTTTTCTTATAATAATTCAAAACCTTCCTTTCCGCTTCTAATAACCTCTATTAAATATATATAGTTTCGCCAAGGCTTCTTATAATGTCATCTTCTATCCATATCTCGCCGACCCTCACATGAAAGCATAAGACGACGTGCGGCGTCGCGCATGCGAAGGGACAAAGTCAAAATCATTATTAATTTTTATTCCCCGAATAGCATGACTTGTGGCTTACTAAAGAGGAACATTTAAAGTCAAAGCACAGAATATGGGAAAGTAGGAAGGGCGTGGAGGGATCAAACCGGAAGCCGCAAATGCCACATTAGGCCATTCACACAAATATTTGTTTGACCTGAAGCCTCAATTGATCGAAATTGATGAAGAATGAAGATCGAAGGAAGCGCCCTTCTTCGTCGGTTCAACTCGATCGCGCCCGCCTTGGAAGCTACGCCTACGTCATCGATGAAGTGGTAGCTTGAAGAGATGGTCAACTCGACAGCGCTGCGATGTCGGCACTGTCCGGACTCGTTGGACGAAACCCAAAAACGGTTTGCGCGTTTCCCATGGTAATTGGAAACCCACTGCCCCACCCTCCCCAGCCCACAAGCTCGACGTCCATCCATGCTGGCCCCCCATGACCCGGCAAAGTCGTCGCTCCTCCCCCTCCACGTGCATATATGATATATCCCAGTCGGAACGCGCGATTGCCCTACAAAAGGAAGCAAGAAAAAGAAGAATCGAAACACGTTATTGACACATATCATAAGAAAAGTTAGAACATTAGATCACGCCAAGGAAGTTTTGATTTGGTTTATTTTGTGGGTCCTTGAATAAACAGTTTGGTAATAACAAATCTTTTCGAGACATATTTGATCGGATTCTTTCCGGCGTTTCTAATTCATTGATAAATTGGTTTCTCCTTTGGAATGATAATTTTGAATTCTTTTCTTATATTACAAGTTTACCACTTGGAAGTACATTTATGTCTTTGAGCAAAATACATTCTCATTTGTCAAAAAGATCCTTAGGGTGCGTTTGTTTGTGTTTCTGTTTAAAAATTATTTCGGGAAAAAAATAGAAAAAAATATTTACTATTACGGAGAACAATTTTGAACAACAAAAACGCGTTTAGTAAAAACTTTTCCGGGGAATAAAAAATTAATAAACGCGTTTGGTAAATTTGTGTTCTTTTTTTGTTTCTTTTAATTTTTTTAATATTTTTTTTTATTTTATTTTTCTTTTTTTTTTATTTTTCTTTTGGCCGGTCACCAACCTCTCGCCATGGCCGGCGACCAGGCCGACGAGGGCGGCGACCTCACCTTGGCTGGGCGACCCTCGGCCTCGCCAGGGGCCGGTGATGCTCCGGCAAGGTCGCCGGCGCTCAACGACGTCGCCGATCCTCGACGGTCGGTCGCCGGCCATGGCCAAGGCTGGCGACCGGCCAAAGAAAAAAAAAAAAAAGAAAAAAAAAAAAAAGAAGAAAAAGAGAGGAGAGAGAAAATTTGTTCTTAAAAATTGTTTAGAAATAAGAAACACGTTTTTCATTTTCATTTATTTATGTTCCAAATGTGTTTGAACAAAAATAGATTTAACAAAAACGCAAATAAACACGTTTTATTCTTTTTTTTTCCCAGGAAAAAAATAGAAATTTTGTTTATAAACGAAAAAAAGAACATTAACAAACAGGTCTTTAGTTTCCCATCTTCAGTTTCACTTCAGATCTATTAAATGGGCAACATCTCTCTCGTTTTTTCTTTTTTTGATTTTTGGAAAGAGAAAAAATTGCGAAAATTGTAATTCGCGAAATGTACCCTATTTTCCTTTTTATTTTAGGGTTTTGAAAGAGCTTATTTATTTATTTATTAGGAGAATAGTGGGTGCAAAGGAATTGTCGTTTTTTCCTACTTTCCTTAAAATCGTCCAGCTCAGACAGACACGGACGCCCCATTTTCTCGGCCTCATCCTCCACATGTGCAGTCAGAGAAAGAGGGAGATTCTAATCGAGAGAGACGCCGACGTTTCGCTGAGTCATCCTCAGATCCGCTGCGGATAAGCCTCAACCCCTGCTCCTCCTCCTTAACCCACCCCCAACTAACCATGGTTAACCCCGACACCCCAACTCCCTATATAATCTCCCAACTCCGGTCGAACTTTCCAAAATCCGTAAACCGCAGCAGCACACAAACTCACCATCAATCTCTCGACTCTGCAGCAGAAACCGCGACGAATCAAATCAGAAACTCTCACACCGCCGCCGCCGCCGTCCACATCGACGTTGCCAATGGCTTCCGCTTCCCTCTCTCTCTCCGCCGTCTCCTCCAGCCCGGCGCTCCCCTCCCGCCGCGGCTCCCCCGCGCCGCCGCCGCCGTCCGCCGTCCGGTGCCGCCCGCTCCGCGTCGTCTCCGCCTCCTGCGCGTCCACCGCCGAGAGGCCGAGGCCGATGGCCGCCGGGGCCCGCTCGCAGGCCTCCTCGCTGTACGAGGTGCTGGGGATCCGGGCCGGCGCCACGGGCCAGGAGATCAAGACCGCCTACCGGAGGCTCGCCAGGGTCCTGCACCCGGACGTCGCCGCGCCCGCCGGCGCGGGGGCGGCGGCCGCGGGGCGCGAGTTCATGCGTGTCCACGAGGCGTACGCCACTCTCTCGGATCCAGACCGGCGGGCCGACTACGACAGGACGCTGTTCCGGGGGCCCGGCCGGTTCGCGGTGTCGGTCGCCGCCGCCGCCTCCGCCGCCGCGGCGTCGGCGCGTGGGCCAAGCCGGAAGTGGGAGACGGATCAGTGCTGGTAGATTGGAGGACCCACGAATTAGGGTTAGAGATCAGTTGATAAGATCTAGTTGTTGGGCGATGATGGAGGCCTGCATTTTAAGTGGCTCCATTTCAGATCCCTGACGGAAGATAGATTAATTAGGTTTTTAGCACTCTTTTTGAAGTGTTAGAAATTGAGTAATCTGTGTGTATATATTATCCACGGATGAGATCTTGTATCAGATGTGAGCAGGCGCCCTTTTTTGACAGCCTGTAATCTCAATGGAATGCGTTTCCTTTGAATTTCTCCGTCTATAACTCATTCCTCTGATCCAATTGGGATCTATTTACAGTTTGTGATCTCCTACTTTTAGATGAGAATATGGCCGATCCATGATGATGTTAAAACCGATTTAACCCCGATCACGTGTTCTTCCTCATAAAACTTGATCCTTCCCAGGATCATAAGTCAGATTCAGGAAAAAAAAATGGGTATCGCCACAATTTCGAGGTTTCATTCCCATGGAGGCACGAGTGCTTACTGCGTCATCGTGGACTCCAGATATGCCGAGCAGGTGAAGTCAAACAAATCAAACTTCTAACTGCTAACTGCTAACTGCTCAACTCTCAGAATTCGCGTTAGGGTTTAGGCCATTCGAGAATCATCGTCAGACGGCAAGTCCAAAAGGGGGCGGCGTCTGGACGAGTTTCAAGGCATTGACGCTGAACCCAGACCGGCCAGTCGTTTCTTGTTTCAAACACGGTGTCCTCTTCAAACCTGAAACAGAACCCACAGGAAAAGATCTTAAAGTCCTCGTCCAAGGAATCATTAGAATTTGGAAAAAAAAAAAAAGGACCCAAAGTTGGAAACTTTGGAGCCCAGAAGATCATGGGCTATCTTTGACAGATTCAGCTCCATCATTTTAACTCCAGTTTTTGAGTATTTAAAAAAATTCTGTCCTGAACATTCGTTTGGTATAAGCCCAAAAATTTTGTGACGAAAAATTTCTTTTAATATATTAATAATTTTATTACATTTTTTTTTTCTCTTCTCCTTCCTCTTAGCCAGCCAGGTTCTTGGCTTGCCATGGCCGGTTGGCGACCGACCAGATGAGGTTGCCGGCCTCGGGGGAGCCTCACTAGCCACCGGCAAGGTCTCCTCGGGCCTTGTCGTGGCTCGGCGAGGCAACCTCACCGCGATCTGGCGAGGCCGAGCCTCGCCCGGCCATTGGTGAGGCTTAGCCTCGCTGTGATTGGGCGAGTCCCCCTCGAGCCTTGTCGGTGGTCGGCGAGCTTGAGGCGACCTCGCCGGGGGTTGACGAGGCTTCGGCGAGGTTGTCGGGCCTCGTCTAGCTGGTCGTCGACCATCGCCAGGCCGATGACCAACTAAGGAAGAAGAAAGGAAGAGAAAAAGAAAGAAACAAAAGCTTGTTTCTTGAGTTGTTCTCGGGAACAATAAATGACTTTTTTTTTTTGTTTATTATTTTTGTTCTAAAACTATTCTCGGGAACAAAAAAATTACCGAACGCGTTTCTGTTCTATTTCTATTTCGGGGAACAGAAGAACGGAAACAGGTGTTCCTCGTTACCAAACAGCCCCTTAGTGTTTAAAGGACTCACTTATGTGTAGCTGATGCGCACCACGTGGTTTCAATATCCTGCACAACATATATAACTCCAATTTAGAGTAGACAGATCTATGCGTTTCGTGCTCTTGAGAGCACAATTGGATGGAAGGATGAAAGGCGAGGGAGGAAAGGGAGAGATTAGGAGGGATAAGTGCAGCTAGCTTTTCTAATTTCCTAAATCATTCTTTATTCATCCAAATATGATTTAGGGATAAATATATTAGAAATTTCAAAACTTATCATGAAAGTGCAATTGAATATTAAAAATTTCAAAAAATGCAATCAAGTTTTAAAATTTGTTATGAAAGTGTAATTAAATCTTAAAATTTTCAAAAAGTGCAATCAAATCTCAAAATTTGTGAAGTTGGTACAATCAAGTAGGGGTGAGCGCGGTTCCCGTAACCGAACCAAAGGGTCCGGTCCGGTTCGCAGTTCTAAAGAGACCGGTTCTGGTTCCCGGTTCCCTTTTTCTGGGAACCGGCGGTTCCGGTTTCGGTTCCGTTCCTATGGGAACCGGAATTGGAATTGGAATTGGAACCGGTTAGGGCTTAAAAAAGCCCCAAAGAAAATTCCCAAATCAGTTCTCTCCTCCTGTTCTTTGCCGCTCGACGCCACTTTGCCGCTCCCCTCGACGCCACCGCGCTCGCCCTCGGCTTGGCGAGCCACCGCTCGCCCTCGGCTCGGCGAGTCGCCGCTCGCCCTCGACGTCACCGCCGACCTCTGCTCGGCGAGCCACCGTTGACCTTTGCTCGACGCCACCTCCGCTCGCCCTCGACGCCACTGTCGCTTGTCCTCAACTCCACCGCTACCTTCGCCATTGACGGCACCAACCTCTTCGAGAAGCTCGGCCTCCCCACCTTCGTCAATCTCTCCACCAATTTCTACACTAGGTTGCTTCTCTGCATATGTCAAGGGAAAAATTTCATTCTTTTTGATCTAGTCATGGAGAATGTGTGTTTCTATGCTTGCCCATTTGTTCGATCGCGCTTTTATGTTGGTGCTGCTCAATGGGGTTCGTGGGTGTTGCTCTGATGATGGCGGATGATAGGTCTGATGCTCCCCGCGATATCTTTTCGGAGGGTGGAGTTTGGACGTGTTCTTTTTAGTTGTATCTTGACGAATTGCCGCTTCTTGTAGGTCAATTGAGATTGTTGAAAACAAAAATGATGACAAGATCTTGGCTTTTGCTTATTGAGAATGTGATTGACTAGTTTGGAAGAGTGAGATGTTTGTGTTAGTGAGGCGATTTAAGATGCGCTTCGGACCATCGGGTTCGTTAGTTTCTTTGTGCTTTCATTAGATATGGCCTTGCTCGATTTTTCAGAGTTAGGATGTGGGTTTGTTTGAGTCATTTTTCAGAGTTAGGATGTGGGTTTGTTTGAGTCATGATTAGGAGGGCCCGAAAGGAAAAGATTATCTTGTGAGTTGTAATACAAAAACTTGTTGATCTGATGTCTGTTGCTACGTGGTCTGGTGGATCAGGGTGTACGACGATGAAGAAGAATGGTTTCGATTGATCTTCGCGAATTCAAAGAAGGAAGAAGCAATTAAAAACTAATATGAATTCTTTGTTATTGATGAGCCATCGTGGCCTTCTGACAAGACTAGAGATTGAAAGGCTTCAGATCTTCCATTTGTCATGTTTTTTCATTACCTTTAAATCTTGATAAGAACCTTCTGTCACATATTACTTGGCAGTGTTTGCAAAGTCTGTTTCGATCATTCTTGACCCGATTGAGAGGAGTCCAGTGTCGGGAGTTTGCGGGAAAACATGAGCTTCAGAGAGGAGAATGAAGAGGGGAGGGATCTTCGGAAGCCGTTCTTGCACACGGGAAGTTGGTATCGGATGAGCTCGAGGCAATCCAGCATGTTGGGCTCTTCTCAGGCAATTCGCGAGAGCTCCATATTGGTTGTTGCCTGCGTCTTAATCATTGCTTTGGGTCCTATTCAGTTCGGCTTCACTATAAGCAACTTTCTCAATCTATCTTTGTCGATTTATTTGCCCGTTCGGTCACTCGAGCACGATTGCAAAAGCACTACTACACAGTGTGAAAAGCCCCTTTCTCTTGATTGTCAACCAATCAGCTCTGGTCAAGAGCAAATGAGGATGGGTAACTTCAAAAATTGGCATTGCTTTTGAACTCAATTCGTTTGACTGAACATTAGTAGATGTTGATGTTCTTATCTAAGGGTCCGTTCGTTTCACGGAAAATGGCCATTTCAGGAAAATATTTTTTAAATCATTTTTCAGGAAAATGACAATATTTTTTAGTGTTCGGTTAAAACCTGAATATGTTTCGGAAAATATTTTCTGGTGTTCGATAAGGAAAATATTTTCCGCTTCCTAGATTGGCGAGCGTGAGCGTCAAGCTTGAGGCTCACCAGATTGATGAGCGCAAGTTTGAAATCGACGAGCTTGAGGTTCACTTGGTCGACGACTAGCCAAGAAAGAAAAATATGAGAAACAAAAAAAAAATGAAATTAAAAATAATTCGAATTAAAAAAAAAAGAAAAAGAAAATTAAAAAATAATTCGAATAAAAAAGAAAAGAAGAAAAAGAAAGCAGATGAGGAAGTCGGGATTTGTAGAGGTGTGAGATAAGAGAAATCAAGTGAGGAAAATGTTTTCCACTTTTCAAAAGTGGAAAACATTTTTCCCAACTTTAGAAGACTTTTTTCCTTTGATGGAAAACATTTTTCTCAAGGAATTCATCTTCTGTGAAACGAACGCCGGAAAATCTGGAAAACGTTTTCTCGTAAATTATTTTCAGCAAAACGAACGGACCCTAAGTGTTGATTGCTTATAAACAGTCGGGTTACTCATCGCCTACACAATTTGCAATCGTAGAGGATCTTGGTCTTACCGTCTCAGAGGTGTGAATCCCTCAACTCTCTATCTCAAATTTGTATTGGGTTTTCTTGAGTACAATAGCTAATCGGATTCTGGGTCAGTTCTCCTAGTTTGGTTTGTTATCAAATGTAGGGGCTATGGTTGGGGCAATAGCCAACGGTTAGATTGTAGAGTATATTGGACGAAAAGGGGTTGAGTTGAATTTGTTGATTAGCTTTTCTTGTCAACATTGCATTTTTGCAGTAAGATTTGCTTGTTCTGACTAATGTGATGGAGGTTTACTGTATGTTGTCAACTGCAGTCTCTGATGATTGCTTCCATCCCAAATATCATTGGATGGCTTGCCATTTCCTTTGCCAAAGTGAGTTTTTGTATTTAACTGTCTATGCCATATGTTGTGGCATCTAGAAGGGAAGTGCTCAAGCTTGACATTTACAATGTTCTTTTAGGATTCTTCTTTTCTGTACATGGGAAGATTGCTAGAAGGCTTCGGTGTGGGCATAATTTCTTATACGGTACATTCTATTATGCTCTAGTGGGTATCTTTTATAGTCGATTAAAGAAAGGTGCTTTCTTTTTTCGGGTGCGTATGCTCTCAAGGAACTATTTTTGGCAATTTATGGACATAGAAGCTTTGGTTTGTCTCTTTCATTCTTCATTATAGTTCAAATTTGAAAATGAAAATAATAAAAAAAGAACCTGTTGGAACACTTGGGCCGACCCTAACCGATGACGGGGTAGGTTCCAGGTTATTGGTTTTGACGGGTAGGTTCCAGGTTCCAAAAAATGAGGAACCTATAGTCGATGGTAGGTTCCAAGTTCTAGACGAAATCGAACCAGAATCGGGAACCGCTCACCCCTACAATCAAGTGATTATATTGATTTTGTCCAACTTGACAAATGGAAAATGTTGATAAGTTTTAGAATTTGATTGTACAAACTCAACCACTTTTATTACAGCTTTATTACTTAATTATACAAACTTGATAAGTTTTAGGATTTGATTGTACTTTTTGAGAGTCTTAGGATTCAATTACAATTTCGCAACAAGTTTCAAGACTGCTAATGTTATTTTTTGTTGAAACCTTAGTTTGAGCACCTTTCTCTCTTATCGCATTTTTGAATGGTTAGTTATAACCATAGACATCACCCACATTTTTTCACTAAATTTGACACATGGTTAGTATCCACAACTAGTAGTTCGCTAATTAGGCTGGGTAGTGTTGGAGGAGAATACAATCTTAAGAAACTCAAATTCGTTGCTCACCATTATTTTCTCTCGTGAGTATTCAATCATTTTAATGATCTCTCCCTTTCATTTTTCTTATAATAATTCAAAACCTTCCTTTCCGCTTCTAATAACCTCTATTAAATATATATAGTTTTGCCAAGGCTTCTTATAATGTCATCTTCTATCCATATCTCGCCGACCCTCACATGAAAGCATAAGACGACGAGCGGCGTCGCGCATGCGAAGGGACAAAGTCAAAATCATTATTAATTTTTATTCCCCGAATAGCATGACTTGTGGCTTACTAAAGAGGAACATTTAAAATCAAAGCACAGAATATGGGAAAGTGGGAAGGGCGTGGAGGGATCAAACCGGAAGCCGCAAATGCCACATTAGGCCATTCACACAAATATTTGTTTGACCTAATGCCTCAATTGATCGAAATTGATGAAGAATGAAGATCGAAGGAAGCGCACTTCTTCGTCGGTGCAACTCGATCGCGCCCGCCTTGGAAACTACGCCTACGTCATCGATGAAGTGGTAGCTTGAAGAGATGGTCAACTCGACAGCGCTGCGATGTCGGCACTGTCCGGACTCGTTGGACGAAGCCCAAAAACTGCTTTGCGCGTTTCCCATGGTTATCGGAAACCCACTGCCCCACCCTTACCATCCCACCAGCTCGACGTCCATCCATGCTGGCCCCCCATGTACCGGCGAAGTCGTCGCTCCTCCCCCCCACGTGCATATATGATATATCCCAGTCGGAACGCGCGATTGCCCTACAAAAGGAAGCAAGAAAAAGAAGAATCGAAACACGTAATTGACACATATCATAAGAAAAGTTAGAACATTAGATGACGCCAAGGAAGTTTTGATTTGGTTTATTTTGTGGGTCCTTGAATAAACAGTTTGGTAATAACAAATCTTTTCAAGACATACTTGATTGGAGTCTTTCGAGCGTTTACATTTTATTAATAAATCGATTTCTCCTTTGGAATGGTAATTTTGTAAAGTATTTTTTTTCTTATATTACGAGTTTACCATTTGGAAGTACATTTATGTCTTTGAGCAAAATACGTTCTCATTTGCGAAAAGACCCTTAGGTGCGTTTGGTTTGAACTTTTGGAGAAAATTGTTTTAGAAAAAAATACAAATATCTTTGGGTGAATGGGGTTTCAAAGAAATCGCAAATATCGTTTGGTAAAATTTGCATTTGTAAATGACTTTTATTAAATTAAAAAAAAAAAAAGTCTATTTTCTTTTTGAAGTTCGGCCACCGGATTGGCGGATCGCGGCCGGATGGCGGATCTTCTTGCTCGAGGCCACCGGATCCGCGGTCCTGGATGGCCAGATCTAGCCACCTAGGTCGCGCGACCCCGGCGACCGTCGTCGGATCGCGTCGCCGGGTCGCGCGATCTTTTACTTCAGATCTATTAAATGGGCAGCATCTCTCTCTCTCTTTTTTTTTGTTTTTTTGATTTCTGGAAAGAGAAAAAAATTGCGAAAATTGCAATTCGCTTGCGAAATGCGCCCTATTTTCCTTTTTATTTTGGGGTTTTGAAAGAGCTTTTTTTTTTTTTTTTTTTTTTTTATTAGGAGAAAAGCTGGTGCAAAGGAACAGTCGTTTTTCCCCACTTTCCTTAAACTCGTCCAGCTCAGACAGACACCGACGCCACATTTTCTCTTCTCGGTCTCATCCTCTCTACATGTGCAACCAGAGAGAGGGAGATTCTAATCGAGAGAGACGCCGACGTTTCGCTGAGTCATCCTCAGATCCGCTGCGGATAAGCCTCAACCCCTGCTCCTCCTCCTTAACCCACCCCCAACTAACCATGGTTAACCCCGACACCCCAACTCCCTATATAATCTCCCAACTCCGGTCGAACTTTCCAAAATCCGTAAACCGCAGCAGCACACAAACTCACCATCAAGCTCTCGACTCTGCCGCAGAAACCGCGACGAATCAAATCGGAAACTCTCACACCGCCGCCGCCGCCGCCGCCGTCCACATCGACGTTGCCAATGGCTTCCGCTTCCCTCTCTCTCTTCGCCGTCTCCTCCAGCGCCGCGCTCCCCTCCCGCCGCGGCTCCCCCGCGCCGCCGCCGCCGTCCGCCGTCCGGTGCCGCCCGCTCCGCGTCGTCTCCGCCTCCTGCGCGTCCACCGCCGAGAGGCCGAGGCCGATGGCCGCCGGGGCCCGCTCGCAGGCCTCCTCGCTGTACGAGGTGCTGGGGATCGGGCCGGCGCCACGGGCCAGGAGATCAAGACCGCCTACCGGAGGCTCGCCAGGGTCCTGCACCCGGACGTCGCCGCGCCCGCCGGCGCGGGGGCGGCGGCCGCGGGGCGCGAGTTCATGCGTGTCCACGAGGCGTACGCCACTCTCTCGGATCCGGACCGGCGGGCCGACTACGACAGGACGCTGTTCCGGGGGCCCGGCCGGTTCGCGGTGTCGGTCGCCGCCGCCGCCTCCGCCGCCGCGGCGTCGGCGCGTGGGCCAAGCCGGAAGTGGGAGACGGATCAGTGCTGGTAGATTGGAGGACCCACGAATTAGGGTTAGAGATCAGTTGATAAGATCTAGTTGTTGGGCGATGATGGAGGCCTGCATTTTAAGTGGCTCCATTTCAGATCCCTGACGGAAGATAGATTAATTAGGTTTTTAGCACTCTTTTTGAAGTGTTAGAAATTGAGTAATCTGTGTGTATATATTATCCACGGATGAGATCTTGTATCAGATGTGAGCAGGCGCCCTTTTTGACAGCCTGTAATCTCAATGGAATGCGTTTCCTTTGAATTTCTCCGTCTATAACTCATTCCTCTGATCCAATTGGGATCAATTTACAGTTTGTGATCTCCTACTTTTAGATGAGAATATGGCCGATCCATGATGCTGGTAAAACCGATTTAACCCCGATCACGTGTTCTTCCTCATAAAACTCGATCCTTCCCAGGATCATAAGTCAGATTCAGGGAAAAAAAAATGGGTATCGCCACAATTTCGAGGTTTCATTCCCATGGAGGCACGAGTGCTTACTGTGTCATCGTGGACTCCAGATATGCCGAGCAGGTGAAGTCAAACAAATCAAACTTCTAACTGCTAACTGCTCAACTCTCAGAATTCGCGTTAGGGTTTAGGCCATTCGAGAATCATCGTCAGACGGCAAGTCCAAAAGGGGGCGGCGTCTGGACGAGTTTCAAGGCATTGACGCTGAACCCAGACCGGCCAGTCGTTTCTTGCTTCAAACACGGTGTCCTCTTCAAACCTGAAACAGAACCCACAGGAAAAGATCGTAAATTCCTCGTCCAAGGAATCATTAGAATTTGGAAAAAAAAAAAGGACCCAAAGTTGGAAACTTTGGAGCCCAGAAGATCATGGGCTATCTTTGACAGATTCAGCTCCATCATTTTAACTCCAGTTTTTGAGTATTTTAAAAAAATTCTGTTCTGGGAACATAAACGCGTTTGGTATAAGCCCAAAAAATTTTGTGACGAAAAATTTCTTTTAATATATTAATAATTTTATTACATTTTTTTCTCTTCTCCTTCCTCTTAGCCAGTTGCCGGCTTGGCCATGGCCGGTTGGCGACCGGCCAGACGAGGTTGCCGGCCTCGGGGGAGCCTCACTAGCCACCGGCAAGGTCTCCTTGTCGTGGCTTGGCGAGGCAACCTCGCCCCGATCTGGCGAGGCCGAGCCTCGCCCGGCCATTGGTGAGGCTCGACCTCGCTGTGATTGGGCGAGTCCCCCTCGAGCCTTGCTGGTGGTCGGCGAGCTCGAGGCGACCTCGCCGGGGGTTGACGAGGCTCCGGCGAGGTTGTTGGGCCTCGTCTAGCTGGTCGCCGACCATTACCAGGCCGGTGACTAGCTAGGGAAGAAGAAAGGAAGAAAAAGAAAGAAACAAAAGCTTGTTTCTTGAGTTGTTCTCGGAAACAATAAATGACTTTTTTTTTGTTTATTATTTTTGTTCTAAAACTATTCTCGGGAACAAAAAAATTACCGAATGCGTTTCTGTTCTATTTCTATTTCGGGGAACAGAAGAACGGAAACGGGTGTTCCTCGTTACCAAACAGCCCCTTAGTGTTTAAAGAGCACAATTGGATGGAAGGATGAAAGGCGAGGGAGGAAAGGGAGAGATTAGGAGGGATAAGTGCAGCTAGCTTTTCTAATTTCCTAAATCATTCTTTATTCATCCAAATATGATTTAGGGATAAATATATTAGAAATTTCAAAACTTATCATGAAAGTGCAATTGAATATTAAAAATTTCAAAAATGCAATCAAGTTTTAAAATTTGTTATGAAAGTGTAATTAAGTCTTAAAATTTTCAAAAAGTGCAATCAAATCTCAAAATTTATGAAGTTGGTACAATCAAGTAGGGGTGAGCGCGGTTCCCGTAACCGAATCAGAGGGTCCGGTCCGGTTCCCAGTTCTAAAGAGACCGGTTCCGATTCTCGGTTCCCAGTTCTAAAGAGACCGGTTTTGGCTCCCGGTTTCGTTCCTATGGGAACCGGAATTGGAACTGGAACCGGTTAGGGCTAAAAAAAGCCCCAAAGAAAATTCCCAAATCAGTTCTCTTCTCCTGTTCTTTGCCGCTCGACGACACCGCCACTCCCCTCGACGCCACCGCCGCTCGCCCTCGGCTCGGCGAGCCGCCGCTCGCCCTCGACGTCACCGCCGACCTCTGCTCGGCGAGCCACCGCTGACCTTTGCTCGACGCCACCTCCGCTCGCCCTCGACGCCACCGTTGCTTGCCCTCGACTCCACCGCTGCCTTCACCATCGACAGCACCAACCTCTTCAAGAAGCTCGGCCTCCCCACCTTCGTCAATCTCTCCACCAATTTCTACACTAGGTCGCTTCTCTCCATATGTCAAGGGAAAAATTTCATTCTTTTTGATCTAGTCATGGAGAATGCGTGTTTCTATGCTTGCCCATTTGTTCGATCGCGCTTTTATGTTGGTGCTGCTCAATGGGGTTCGTGGGTGTTGCTCTGATGATGGCGGATGATAGGTCTGATGCTCCCCGCGATATCTTTTCGGAGGGTGGAGTTTGGACATGTTCTTTTTAGTTGTATTTTGATGAACTGCCGCTTCTTGTAGGTCAATTGAGATTGTTGAAAACAAAAATGATGACAAGATCTTGGCTTTTGCTGATTGAGAATGTGATTGACTAGTTTGGAAGAGTGAGATGTTTGTGTTAGTGAGGCGATTTAAGATGCGCTTCGGACCATCGGGTTCGTTAGTTTCTTTGTGCTTTCATTAGATATGGCCTTGCTCGATTTTTCAGAGTTAGGATGTGGGTTTGTTTGAGTCATGATTAGGAGGGCCCGAAAGGAAAAGATTATCTTGTGAGTTGTAATACAGAAACTTGTTGATCTGATGTTTGTTGCTACGTGGTCTGGTGGATCAGGGTGTACGACGATGAAGAAGAATGGTTTCGATTGATCTTCGCGAATTCAAAGAAGGAAGAAGCAATTCAAAACCAATATGAATTCTTTGTTATCGATGAGCCGTCGTGGCCTTCTGACAAGACTAGAGATTGAAAAGCTTCAGATCTTCCATTTGTCATGTTTTTTCATTACCTTTAAATCTTGATAAGAACCTTCTGTCACATATTACTTGGCAGTGTTTGCAAAGTCTGTTTCGATCATTCTTGACCCGATTGAGAGGAGTCTAGTGTTGGGAGTTTGCGGGAAAACATGAGCTTCAGAGAGGAGAATGAAGAGGGGAGGGATCTTCGGAAGCTGTTCTTGCACACGGGAAGTTGGTATCGGATGAGCTCGAGGCAATCCAGCATGTTGGGCTCTTCTCAGGCAATTCGCGAGAGCTCTATATTGGTTGTTGCCTGCGTCTTAATCATTGCTTTGGGTCCTATTCAGTTCGGCTTCACTATAAGCAACTTTCTCAATCTGTCTTTGTCGATTTATTTGCCCGTTCGGTCACTCGAGCACGATTGCAAAAGCACTACTACACGGTGTGAAAAGCCCCTTTCTCTTGATTGTCAAACAATGAAATCAGCTCTGGTCAAGAGCAAATGAGGATGGGTAACTTCAAAAATTGGCATTGCTTTTGAACTCAATTCGTTTGACTGAACATTAGTAGCTGTTGATGTTCTTATCTAAGTGTCGATTGCTTATAAACAGTCGGGTTACTCATCGCCTACACAATCTGCAATCGTAGAGGATCTTGGTCTTACCGTCTCAGAGGTGTGAATCCCTCAACTCTCTATCTCAAATTTGTATTGGGTTTTCTTGAGTACAACAGGTAATCGGATTCTAGGTCAGTTCTCCTGGTTTGGTTTGTTATCAAATGTAGGGGCTATGGTTGGGGCAATAGCCAACGGTTAGATTGCAGAGTATATTGGACGAAAAGGGGTTGGGTTGAATTTATTGATTAGCTTTTCTTGTCAACATTGCATTTTTGCAGTAAGATTTGCTTATTCTGACTAATGTGATGGAGGTTTACTGTACGTTGTCAACTGCAGTCTCTGATGATTGCTTCCATCCCAAATATCATTGGATGGCTTGCCATTTCCTTTGCCAAAGTGAGTTTTTGTATTTAACTGTCTATGCCATATGTTGTGGCATCTAGAAGGGAAGTGCTCAAGCTTGACATTTACAATGTTCTTTTAGGATTCTTCTTTTATGTACATGGGAAGATTGCTAGAAGGCTTCGGTGTGGGCATAATTTCTTATACGGTACATTCTATTCTGCTCTAGTGGGTATCTTTTATAGTCGATTAAAGAAAGGTGCTTTCTTTTTTCGGGTGCATATGCTCTCAAGGAACTATTTTTGGCAATTTATGGACATAGAAGCTTTGGTTTGTTTCTTTCCTTCTTCATTATAGTTCAAATTTGAAAATGAAAAAAAAAAAAAAAAAAAAACTGTTGGAACATGGGCAACCGACCCTTAACCCGTGATGACGGGGTAGGTTCCGAAGCTATTGGTTTTTTGACGGGTAGGTTCAGGGTTCCAAAAAATGAGGAACTCCGTTCGATGGTAGGTTCCAAGTTCCAGACAAAATCGAACCGAAACCGGGAACCGCTCACTCCTACAATCAAGTGATTATATTGATTTTGTCCAACTTGACAAATGGAAAATGTTGATAAGTTTTAAAATTTGATTGTACAAACTCAACCACTTTTATTACAGCTTTATTACTTAATTATACAAACTTGATAAGTTTTAGGATTTGATTGTACTTTTTGAGAGTCTTAGGATTCAATTACAATTTCGCAATAAGTTTCAAGACTGCTAATGTTATTTTTTGTTGAAACCTTAGTTTGAGCACCTTTCTCTCTTATCGCATTTTTGAATGGTTAGTTATAACCATAGACATCACCCACATTTTTTCACTAAATTTGGCACATGGTTAGTATCCACAACTAGTAGTTTGCTAATTAGGTTGGGTAGTGTTGGAGGAGAATACAATCTTAAGAAACTCAAATTCGTTGCTCACCATTATTTTCTCTCGTGAGTATTCAATCATTTTAATGATCTCTCCCTTTCATTTTTCTTATAATAGTTCAAAACCTTCCTTTCCGCTTCTAATAACCTCTATTAAATATATAGTTTTGCCAAGGCTTCTTATAATGTCATCTTCTATTCATATCTCCCCGACCCTCACATGAAAGCATAAGACGACGTGCGGCGTCGCGCATGCGAAGGGACAAAGTCAAAATCATTATTAATTTTTATTCCCCAAATAACATGACTTATGGCTTACAAAAGAGGAACATTTAAAGTCAAAGCACAGAATATGGGAAAGTGGGAAGGGCGTGGAGGGATCAAACCGAGAGCCGCAAATGCCACATTAGGCCATTCACACAAATATTTGTTTGACCTGAAGCCTCAATTGATCGAAATTGATGAAGAATGAAGATCGAAGGAAGCGCACTCCTTCGTCGGTGCAACTCGATCGCGCCCGCCTTGGAAACTACGCCTACGTCATCGATGAAGTGGTAGCTTGAAGAGATGGTCAACTCGACAGCGCTGCGATGTCGGCACTGTCCGGACTCGTTGGACGAAGCCCAAAAACTGCTTTGCGCGTTTCCCATGGTAATCGGAAACCCACTGCCCCACCCTTACCATCCCACCAGCTCGACGTCCATCCATGCTGGCCCCCCATGTACCGGCAAAGTCGTCGCTCCTCCCCCCCACGTGCATATATGATATATCCCAGTCGGAACGCGCGATTGCCCTAAAAAAGGAAGCAAGAAAAAGAAGAATCGAAACACGTAATTGACACATATCATAAGAAAAGTTAGAACATTAGATGACGCCAAGAAAGTTTTGATTTGGTTTATTTTGTGGGTCCTTGAATAAACAGTTTGGTAATAACAAATCTTTTCAAGACATACTTAATTGGAGTCTTTCGAGCGTTTCCATTTTATTAATAAATTGGTTTCTCCTTTGGAATGATAATTTTGTAAAGTATTTTTTTTCTTATATTACGAGTTTACCATTTGGAAGTACATTTATGTCTTTGAGCAAAATACATTCTCATTTGCAAAAAAGACCCTTAAGGCCCGTTTGGTTTGGCTCTTGGGAAATGCATTTGCCAAAATGCAATACCTTTGGGTGAAGGGGTTTGGGAAATGTAAATATCGTTTGGTAAAATTTGCGTTGAATATGAAAATACCGTTTCGTTTAGTAAAATTTACATTTGTAAATGACTTTTATTAAATTAAAAAAAAAAAAAAATTATATTTTCTTTTTTGAAGTTCGGCCACCGGATCGTCGGATACGGCGGTCGGATGGCTAGATCTCGCTACTTGAGGCCACCGGATTCGGTGGTCTGGATGGCCAGATCTGGCCACCTAGGTCGCGCGACCGCGCGACCGTCGCGGGGATCGTGCCGCCGGGGTCGCGTGATTTCACTTCAGATCTATTAAATGGGCAGCATCTCTCTCTCTCTCTCTCTCTTTTTTGATTTCTAGAAAGAGAAAAAAATTACGAAAATTGCAATTCACTTGCGAAATGCACCCTATTTTCCTTTTTATTTTGGGGTTTTGAAAGAGCTTTTTTTTTTTTTTATTAGGAGAAAAGCGGGTGCAAAGGAACAGTCGTTTTTTCCCACTTTCCTTAAACTCGTCCAGCTCAGACAGACACCGACGCCACATTTTCTCTTCTTGGTCTCATCCTCTCCACATGTGCAACCAGAGAGAGGGAGATTCTAATCGAGAGAGACGCCGACGTTTCGCTGAGTCATCCTCAGATCCGCTGCGGATAAGCCTCAACCCCTCCTCGTTCTCCTTAACCCACCCCAACTAACCATGGTTAACCCCGACAACTCTCTATATAATCTCCCAACTCCCGATCGAACTTTCTAAACCTGTAAACCGCAGCAGCACACAAACTCACCATCGAAGCTCTCGACTCTGCAGCAGAAACCGCGACGAATCAAATCGGAAAAACGCCGCCGCCCACATCGACGTTGCCAATGGCTTCCGCTTCCCTCTCTCTCCGCCGTCTCCTCCAGCCCGGCGCTCCCCTCCCGCCGCGGCTCCCCGGCGCCGGCGCCGCCGTCCGCCGTCCGGTGCCGCCCGCTCCGCGTCGTCTCCGCCTCCTGCGCGTCCACCGCCGAGAGGCCTAGGCCGATGGCCGCTGGGGCCCGCTCCCAGGCCTCCTCTTTGTACAAGGTGCTGGGGATTGGGGCCGGCGCCACGGGCCAGGAGATCAAGACCGCCTACCGGAGGCTCGCCAGGGTCCTCCACCCGGACGTCGCCGCGCCCGCCGGCGCCGGGGCGGTCGCCGCGGGGCGCGAGTTCATGCGTGTCCACGAGGCGTACGCCACTCTCTCGGATCCGGACCGGCGGGCCGACTACGACCGGACGCTGTTCCGGGGGCCCGGCCGGTTCTCGGTGTCTGTCGCCGCCGCCGCGGCCGCGGCGTCGGCGCGTGGGCCGAGCCGGAAGTGGGAGACGGATCAGTGCTGGTAGAGCGGAGGACCCACGAGTTAGGGTTAGAGATCAGTTGATAAGATCCAGTTGTTGGGCGATGATGGAGGCCTGCATTTTAAGTGGCTCCATTTCAGATCCCTGACGGAAGATAGATTAATTAGGTTTTCAGCACTCTTTTTGAAGTGTTAGAAATTGAGTAATCTGTGTGTATATATTATCCACGGATGAGATCTTGTATCAGATGTGAGCAGGCGCCCTTTTTTGACAGCCTGAAATCTCTCAATAGAATGCGTTTCCTTTGAATTTCTCCGTCTATAATTCATTCCTCCGATCAAATTGGGATCAATTTACAGTCCGTGATCTCCTAGTTTTAGATGAGAACATGGCCGATCCATGTCGCTGTGGAAATCAATTTAACCCCAATCACGTGTTCTTGCTCATAAAACTCCATCCTTCCCAGGATCATAAGTCAGATTCAGGAAAAATAAAATGGGTATCGCCACAATTTCGAGGTTTCATTCCCATGGGTCACGAGTGCCTACTGTGTCATCGTGGACTCCAGATATGCCGAGCAGATGAAGTCAAAAAAATCAAACTGCTAACTGCTAACTGCTCGACTCTCAGAATTCGCAACAGGGTTCAGGCCATTCGAGCGTCATCCTCAGACGGCTAGTCCTAAAGGGGGCGGCGTCTGGACGAGTTTCCAGGCATTGACTGCTGAACCCAGACCGGCCAATCGTTTCTTGTTTCAAACACGGTGTACTCTTCAAACCTGAAACAGAACCCACAGAAAAAGATCGTAAATTCCTCGTCCAAGGAATCATTAGCATTTGAGAAAAAAAAACCAAAAATAAAAATAAAAATGGAGAGCGTGGATGATGAGGAGGGCGCTGGATTACCCATTGCTGCTCCAGAACAAAAGAAAAAAAAAAAAAAAAAAAGGACCCAAAGTTGGAAAACTTTGGAGCCCAGAAGATGATGGGCTATCTTGGGCCAATGACAGATTCAGCTCCATCATTTTAACTCAGTTACCCAGAAGCCGATGAGGCTGAGAGGACCAGACCATGGCTCAACTGGTGCGCCCCCTCCGGCTATGGCCGAGGCTCCACCACCACCACCGCCACCGCTGCCGTCATCTGCCCACCTCTCCATTACCTCGTTCGCCCTTCGGAACGACGTCGCATCATCCTCCTCGCCACAGTCTGTTCCCGACGGTGGTCCCTTCGTCGCACCGCGAAGTCCATTACCGGCCGCGCGGCCTCAGGTTCCCCAACGCCGCCGCGCCGGAGGCTTACGATCCCCGAGAAGGCGGCGACGGCGGCAGCGGCAGCGAGTCCGATTCCGATGGCAAGAAGAGCCGCAACCAGAAGAAGCGCGAGGCTCGGCGCGCCGTCCGCTGGGGCATGGAGCTCGCTTCCTTCTCCAATCCCCAAATCAAGCGCATCCTCAGGTACTACTGGGAGCAAAAAAATTTGTGTCTTTGAGGTGCCGCGATTTTGAGCTTTGACGGGCTTCGTGGACATAGTGATGTCGATTGTCGATGGCGTAGCATCATATATTAATTCTATTGCTTTTTTTTTTTAATGGGCAATTGCAGAGTGGCTTCTCTGGAGCAAGAGGTGTTGGACGCCCTGATGCTTGCGAAGGTGATGCTTCTGCAACGCGCGGCTGTTTCTCGTGAGGCTTTTGGTCTGAGTCGTCTTGTTGTTCATTTCAGTTGAGATGTTTGTTGATTTGTCGCAGAGACTGGGACCGGACATTCGAGAAGGAAAGCGAAGGCAGTTCAATTACATCGGTACTATTACGTTTTCTTCATATTTTTTATGAGTGTCCGCGTGTGCTTGTTAGAATCATTTTGCCTTTCTTGCCGGTTTTGCCTTTCTTGCTGGTTCTGGAAAAAAAAAAACTGGTATCTTCTTTGCTATGTATTTGGTATGTCAGCTTGTACTTTGAAATGCTTGGATGGTACTTGAAGTTCTTGCTGGAAAAAAAGTTGTTCTCGAAAAAGGCATAGATGAATTGCTCAATCTGTGCCAAAAGAGCTGAAATCTTTCTTGCTGAACACTTTTGGTCATTTCCAGATGGAACTTAAGTGTCTTTGGTTGATTTTTGTGTTCTGTTTTATTTAGTTGTATTCTACAAATAGGGAACGACAGGTGTTGATTCAATAATTCATTGATGCCTCAAGAGTACATAATATGCAATGTAAACATCCTTAATGAAATCCTATTTGTTAGGGAAGTTGCTGCGAGATGTTGAACCTGAGTTAATGGATGCTTTAATTGAGGCTACAAAAGAGGGTGACCATAGTAGACTGCAAGCTTTATCTGTCTCAGCAGCTTGGGTTGGCGGAGATGATGATGAAGGAGAAGAAGATTTTGAAGAACACGAGGAAGAGAGGAGGTACAAGGGGTTCAACTTTGTCACTTAAAAAAAAAAAATCTGCATTGCCTATTGCTGCTACTGAAGTTTCATTTGCATCCTCTTAGAGGAAAATGAGTTCAACATGTAGATATGTGTGAGGATTCCACTTCCCGATCACCTAGGGAAGAAAGTTTTACCTAAACTTAATTGATTTGATATTTAGTTCCTTAGTTTTTATTATAAAATCATTGGAGGCAGACCACGCTGGTACAAATCTATTAATCATAGACTAAAATCCTGGCTTTGTATTTACTGAGAACTGCTGATGTCTACAGATGTCCCAAATAATGGAAACCTTATACATCGAATTAGATGCTTTAGATCTCACAACATGATACATGTGCACGCGATAGTTTTTGTATATTCTAGTAAGAAAAGTGAAGATTACCACCTTTTATTAATAGGTTAATTTTGTTATATTCAGAATGACACATCATTTGAATGATTTCAGTCTGAAGAAAAACAAACAAGCAACAAATATGCGACATAGGAAACTACATGGAGGGAGAAAGGAAATTTGTTAACTTCTGTAAAATACTATCATCACTTAGAATTATGCATTCCTAGACATGCTTGCAATGGATGATGACTTTACTTTTTCAATGTCGTAGAGGACACGATTAATTTGATACATTAATATGCCAAATAAGCTGGTCTAGTTCATATAATACAAAAAATTACATGAGATTGTCTAAAAATAAGTGTGTATTAGAAGAACCAATCTTTATGGGAGCTCACCATTGACTGTAAATCCATACATCCCTCTTTTTGATTCCGCACCATTTTCCTCATCATTTTCTGCATCTTCATCTTCTTCTGTGTATTTCTTTAAAATTATACTGGATGTGAAAGCTGCATCAGATCCATTTCCTCCTCTGTCTTGCACAATGTTCATCGTCTTCTCTGATTGCCTGGTTTAGCTTTAGTCAGCAGACTCCATATAAGTTCTTTTTTGCAACCGACTCCATTTGCTCTGCCCTTACTGACCAAAGAGTTTTGGATGAAACCCAAAATACAAAAATCGAGGTCGTAGATTGTGATAGTTGGAAATGGATAGTTATCCATGGAAACTGTAGGTACATATTTTGATAAAAGACATTATATTAGTAATCAAAGTTGCTAATTCTTAGTGGACAAGAGAGAGCGAGGTGTTTAACGTTATGTACTAAGTTGTGTGCAGCGGGAGAATTCTTTATGTATAAGAAAACTTCTGCGAGAACATCTAACATTCAAACACGGAGCCATTTATATCTCATTTCTAATTTTTTCAAGGGTTACTGCTGTCTATTCTTTGGTGCACGGCAAGTTTGATTCTTGGCTTTGTAGGCTACTATTGAGTATTGATACCACAGATTAAGATGATGAATAACCTTTTTTATGTCTAAAGATGACATACACGATAAACAACTTTTTGTAGGCAAAGATGGTATGAGATCTTTATCACCCTAAAAATGTGTCAATGCTGATATTTATTGACAATGAGGGTTCATTAGTGACAGGATCCATTGGTCATGCATGAAATTTTAGTTTTACATAATGTCCATCTTCCTTCTCTAGCATTTGTTCAGGTTTCTCATCAATGACTTGCGTTTCAATCTTCAATTCCCAGGAGTCCAGTGAGCATGCAAGCATCGCAAGCAGGTGGTTTGATGGTTTAATCAGTAAAGACAACGAAATAACCAATGAAGTTTACTCCATTCACACTGTTGATTTTGATCGGCAAGTAAGTCGACAGATATCTCCTACAGTTTGAGCTTTTAGTTTTATTGTTGGAGCATTCAAGTCTCTCACAGTCCATTTATAACTACTTGAACAAATCCATGCCGCCCGAAATAAATAGAAAGAAGAAGAAACTCCATGGGTTGCCTAATCTGTACTCATTTGACATTCTGCTCTTAACATCATAAACCAATTGGTGGATTTTCATAAGCACACAGCGTAACACATGGGATATAGGTAACATTTACACTAGCTATAGTTGGTTGGGCTAATTCATTCCTCCAGCTTGTACAACATTATGTATGGGCCTGCCCCTGACATGCACAAACTTCACCATGTTTAGGTCGTTCTTCGGTGCACATAAAAATAAAAATGTTGCCTGTCACTGAAATTTGCATTTACTAATTGCCATTTGCCAGTAATTAGTGTGGTTGACATCTCCTATGTTGCATTGTCAAAATTATTTTAAGCTTCCATGTTAGTGCTGAACTTTCTTTGTTGTACTCTCATAGGAGCTCCAAAAACTTGTACGGAATGTGCAGTCAATTCAGGAACAGCCAGCCGCCACTGATGAAAATGAGAGAGAAGCTAGCATTGCGCTGCTAAGGGCTCAAAAGTCCCTTACCCGTTTCCTCCGAAACCTGGCAAGGCAATTACATGGTAGCGATATATGGTTACACAGTTGATACTCACCTCTTGTACTAATCTATTTTGTAACATCACATTTTCTTCTTTTGGGGTCCAGTTAAATCGATTTATGATTTATGGGTCTGCTTGAACCAAGAACCGGGTGGATGGTGGGTTCTAGATTTAGGATGTTCCGGGTTCAATCCTAGGCAATGGCTAAAAAGATAATGGTTACGCCAATTGCCAATCTCCTTTTATGCCCGGGCTCTGTATTAACTTACGTTTCATCTGCGGGTGCAAGCGCTTTCTTGTAGTTGGGAATTAGACGGAGTCATGCCATCTCTTTTGGTTGTACCACCCCGCAGATTGCTGCACCAGCAAGAACAATATATTTTTGTCCGCTTAAGACTGCTGAAAGATTTTTTTACGTTGAAAGTGTATTGCTGAAGCCTATGGTCAAGATCATGACCATCAAAAATTTGGCCGCAGCGACATCTCCTTCTCAGCAGTAATGAGATTCAAAGATTTAGTTACGTTTGTTTGTGGCATGTATCGATATGAATCTCGGAATGAAGAAAGGGGGAACTTGTATTAATATTATCAGAATCATATGCAATCGGAACTTGGATTCTAACGAGATTGTTTTGATGTTTCTAGATATATGTTTCGCATCAACAAAGAAGAGAGTTTTTGTTTTTTTTTAGGTCTGGTCCTATCCTATAATCATTTTACAAGTCACTGTGTGCTATGTGTTACTATGTGTTATATGTGTTATGCATAGGTTGCTAAACCCTACTTCACTCATGCATAAAAAGGAGAGGTTTGTTTAAGACATATTTTTGGGTGGTTTTTTCTCTTTTGATTGCACACAAATGATATTAATTATCGAACTGAAATTGAAGGATCATTTCGTTTCTTTTCGTTTTGGCTCATCCATGAACGTGACTTTAGGAAATGAAGGAAAAAGCAAGTACTCGGAAACATGGTCCAGTACAATTAAGACCATTTCATGGCAAGGTTTTCTGTCGAACATCTTCCTTCTAATTTTAGCGGGTAAATAAGCTAAATCATTTAAAAAAAAAAATCCATTTACAAGGAAATAAGGATGGAAAGTAATTTTATCTAAAATCCACTTAATTGAATTAACTTAAAAAAAAAAAGAAGATAAGTGAGAAGGCCATAAGCTTTAAATTATTTTAAAAGTTTAGATAGTGGACAAGGTGAGATATGGACTCAAGTTCAAATTGTTAGGCTGTGTTTTGGATGACCAGCTCGACAAGCGTTCTTATTGGTATTTTCTACATTCAATGGCCAACGACCCAAGTAAAATACTTGTAAAGATTACAGCTACTAAAAGTATGCAAAAAATAGGTACATGTTAAAATATGATTACAGATACATGACTGGCTTAAAATTAAGGGGATGCTCAATTCAAGGCGAAGAAAGTTGCTTCCTTTGTCTGGTACTGGTGGTAAACCAATATCGAAGGACTCTTAAGAAAAAGACGGATCTTGACTCAACTCCCAACCCGCAAGGCAAGTCGAAGCCATCTTTATCGGAGAAGAAGTTGGAACGGAAGTGTATGCAAGCCCCACTGACAGACCTTTCAAAGAAGACTGGTGATTGTTGATCTTGATTGTGTGCTTGGGTTGACGGGGACGGGGACCGCCGCTCCTTTGGACCGCTTGGTTCTAGCCCGACTTTGATCAAATCGATATTTCACCCTCGGAGTTAGATTTGGAGTTTGCTTTATGTCGCCTCCCTAAGTTATGTCTGTACATCCTCCACTGAATTCTTTCACGCTGCAAATTTAACGTTTAACATTCATTTGCCAAATACTAGTGGATACATAAGGGAATTTACTTAAGACAATTATGCAGATTAGTAACTTAGCAATCAATTGAATCGATGTTGGTATATTTAGCGGTATATTTGACTTTGAACTGAACTTTTAGAAATTAAAGTATGCTTAATATAGTTGTAGTTGTGCTACATTGTAACTGTTGTGTAAAGTATACAATAAGTGTCTTTGGTAGTTTTCTAAAGTTTGTAGGACGCAGTATTCTAAAAGTTGTCGTAAGCTATTGTAACTATAAAAAACACAAACACACAAAGATCTAGGACTATTGTGTCTTAGGGATGAATGTATTACGGTAGGATTAGGATGGCGACCCCATAATATTTGTACAAAAGGAGTGATGGGGAAAATTATCAAAATAATAATAAACTTATTGCATTTGTGTAAATTTAGTTTTAGACCTTTCAATTTGGCAAATTTTGTCATAAATCTTTTAACAATTTGCCAATCAAGTCCGTTCCGCTGGAAATTGCTAATGTGTATGCTGGCCGTTCTACGTGGCACAATTAGCTATCCCTACTAACATAAACAATTTTTGTAATTTTCTTTTTTATAAATTTTTATTGTGATTTTTCTTTTCTCTTTTTCTCATTGTGGTTGATGAGGGTCAGGCGCAACCCTCGTCGACCTTTGTGCTGCTGGCGAAGCCCTACGACAACCGTGAAGAACAATGCATGGAGGCTTTGCCCCGACTTTTGGCTTATGAAAAATGGAGGAGACTTGACTTTGCAACTTAGATGGATGAAATAAAAAGCAGTACGTGGACGACCTGAGCGCATTCTCATTTTTTGTGAAGCCACTTTCTATTCCCCGTAATTAGGACGTTGTCCCATAGAATGAATTGTGTTTTACGATATTTTTGCCATGTAAAGCAGACTTTCTGACTTAGAATATGAAAGCGTGGGTCATCGAGAGTCAATTCGCATGAGAAAATTGATGATGATTTGATTCTTGGTTTTCACGTTCCACCGAGTCCAACAAAATTGATTTCGCACGGCAAACATTAATTAAAAAAGAAAATTAGGATGCAGATTAAATTGCCAAACATGCCTTCAATTATGCCAAAATCAGATATTTGGGGCTTCCCTATTTTCATTTAACTAGACGTTTGTCGTCTTCTGGTCTCTGCGGCCGATGGGCGGCTTGCCAGATGCAGAGATATCCCAAACCTGCAATTCTTGCAAAATCCCCTTCAATCATGCATCCTTCTGCCGTGGAAGGTGGGGTGGCGTCAAATCCTCATCCAACCGAGCAATTACGCAGAACTTTCCACAAGGACTTTAAGCAGGTCTTTTGATTCCGCCCCGAAATTGAAGCTAAGACTAGACTCTATGGTAGGAGGAAGAAAGTTCCCAGAAATGACGGTAAAGATTCCCACGTTATAGCTTGGGGCGATTCCATGACTGTCAATCCTAATCTCTGGACCGATTGTTGATCTTTATTGTCTTCTTGTGCTGACGAGGACAGGGACAGCTGCCCCTCAGAGCTGCTTGCTTTTTTGTCCGAATTTTATCAAATACTTATCATTTTATGAAATCATCGTAGGACATTTTAATATCTCACCCTCATAACTAGTTACTGGAGCTTACTTTATGTCGCCTCTTCTGAGCTATGTTTCTACATTCTTCTTCTTTCATCGTTACAGATTTGATTTTTAACATTCATTTGCCAATTATGAAGTGGATATATAAGGAGATTTGACTAGACAGTCATGCAGAATGGTAAGCTTTTTTATTTGCATTCGTTTAGCGGAAAATATTTTCAGGAAAATGTTTTCGAGGAAAATGTTTTAGGATTTTAGGTGTTCGTTTTGGAAAATGAATTCGAGGGGGAAAATGTTTTTTGTGGAAGGGAAAAAGTCTTTTAAATTTGGGGAAAATGTTTTCCACTTTTGAAAGTGGAAAACATTTTCCTCACTGATCTCTCTTATCTCACATCTACAAATCCTCACTTCCTCCTCCCATTTCTTCTTCTTCTTTTCTTTTTTATTTGAATTATTTTTAAATTGCATTTTTCTTTTTATTCAAATTATTTTTAATTTTCTATTTCTATTTCTTTTTTTTCCTTTTCTTTTTCTTTTTCTTTTTTCTTTTTTTCTTTTTCTTTTGTTTCCCATCTTCTTCTTTTCTTGGTAGTCGTCATCACCAAGTGAGCTGTCGTGGATTGCTCGTTAATCGGCGAACCTCGAGCTTCGCGCTTGCGCTCGCCAATCTAGTGAGCGGAAAATATTTTCCCTAGAACACCAGGAAAATATTTTCCGAAACATTTTCAGTTTTAATGAACACTAGAAAATATTGTCATTTTCTGGAAAATGACTTTTGAAAAAATATTTTCCGGAAATGGCCTATTTTTCACGAAACGAACGGACCCTTAGTAATCAAGTGAATTTTCTTTTTTTAATCAAGTGAATTTATATTGTCTATATTCAGCAGTACACAATGATCACTTTAACTTTGAATCAAACTAATAAACAACAAAATATATTTGATATAGTTGCAGTAATGATGTAAAGTGTTGCGATTTGTGTATTTGGTAATGTATATTTTAAGCTCATGGCATCTTAAAGTTGTGAGGCAATTCTCTAAAAGTTGAAAGTTATTATTGTAGCCCTTAATTGTTTTTTTTTTCTTTTTTTTGGTCGTAGCCCTTAATTGTTTAACAAGCACAATATGAAACAAGAAAGGATATTGGAGATTCAAAATATCTAAAAATTCAAAGTTATCTTAAAGGAAAAAAATTCATAAATGACTACCCTCTTTATAATGAATTTTCTAAATTTATTTACTAGATAGTGATGACAAGAGTCATACATATCTTTTGAAATGAAAAATGCCATCACACAATTGACTAATAAACTTTTCAAGAAAGGCGGAGAAGACTTTCACATCATGTATATACAGAGCCAAGCAAGTAAGAATTTTCCACACCCAAGTAAATCCACCAAGAGAATCGAATTTGTGACCCCAGTAATGTCATCTCAAGGAGACTTTGATTTCTTTACATTAGAATTTAAGTGCACCGCTGTCCTAGAGCCACTGTCCTCGACCGAAAAACATTGAATTCTACCAATATCAGCCCACCGATGTGAAGTGGACTACGCCACTATTACAATTCAATTATAGTCCGTGCAACCATTGTTATTTGGTCTAAGGCTGAACTTTATTTCACGTGCCGTGGTTTTTCTGCCGTTGGTTTCTGCGTTCATAACATGGAACGGAGACAAAAGAGGCCATGTTTGGCCAAGGCAAAGAGTGGTATCTGCGGTCAATGTACAAGACCCAGCTCGCGCTGGTTCCAAATCCGACCAGATCTAGAACATGCTCCATCGACGACTTCATGACCCGTGCTGTAATTGGAAAATTTCAGCCTTTTTCCACAATGACTATTAAACAGTTAAAAGTTTCTTCACGTCTCTAGCTACGCACATAATTTGGCTTTTTTATGTAAATAAAAAAAAAATTATAATCACTCGAAACTTTCAGTTTCCACAACTTTTCATAATTTTTCGAATATTTGAGTTTTGTTGGACTTTTTAGAAGCCAAAGCAAAGAAAGTCGCGTGTGGACACATGCATCTCCACACGTGTTTAATTAATTATTGTTATCTCTGGGCCAACTTGAAGAGCTTTTATAAGCAACTCAAGAATGAGCATTGCATAGCTGACTTGGATAAATCTATTTCAAATAATTCCATGTTGAATGGGTGAAACACTTGTCAACATTGATAGAGACTTAGATATGCTAATGTACAAGCACCTATTAATGAATGGAATAGACTATGGTGCCAAATATTTCAATTTCCACAATTGTACAATTCAGTTATTGTCCCAAAAAATCCGAAGATATTATTATTTTGTCCATGGACATTTGATTTCAAACTCGACATTTATGATAGTTTTTTTTTGTAACCACTTTGATAAGACAGCGTTTTCTATTATTTATATTCAACGAGTCAGGGGTCAAAGAATTGGACTTAACCGATTTGTAGAGCTTGCAAAGTGTTTCATTGGCCTCAATAATTGGGTCTGCATGGTGATAGCCCTGAAAAACAATAATTTGTTACAATTGAAGTAAAAAGAAAAAGGAGATAAAAGATTTGTCCGAAAAAAGTGAATCTACTTAATTTCCAAACACATTAATGAGCGAATGAAGTTTCTAAGAATGGTGGAATTCGGACTCCACCAATGGATAATCTGTGTAATAACCTAAATCTGAGATGTAGCCATAGCAAACTCAGAGTATTGGAAAAGACTATTATTAGTGGTAGAACAAAATTACGCAAGAAGAGTTGGACAAAGCTTTATTACTCCATCCTAGATGGAATATCCCTACATTCGAGAATATCCCTACATTCGAGGAAGACTTGGGGTCGTTTCTCTCTTGCTTTCGCACATCATCTTGCGCTCTCCCATGTATAAGTACAAGAGCGAAAGGTCTTTTTCCGCTCTCCCTATTTTCACACATAAATGCTTGAAGCTAAGAGCACTAGCTTAACAATCATTTCTCTCTCTCTTAGCCAACTTTTCTGCAGACTCTAGTTAAAGAGCGTGAGAACTCTCTCTCTCTCTCTCTCTCTCTCTCTCTCTGGATTGTGCTCGAGACTGAAATGATGACGATTCTCTTATCGGCTCGATCTCTCTTCTCTGTGCTCGTCCTTCTCAACGCTACTTACTTAACTGCTGCCGTGGCCACTCTTTTGCCCGACGACGAAGGTGAGGGAAAAAAAAACAGGAAACCCACCAATCTTGTATTGCTTTCATCGTAATGTTCTTTTTCCTTCTTCTGTTTTTGGCTCGCACGTACGGCGAGTTGTATTTTATTTGTGCTTTCACAGGTAAAGGAAGATGCTATACATATATTCGACCTCAAGTACCTGCGAATATGACCTCGCTTGTGCTTAGTCTACATGAGATATGGCTATTCCTTTGACTCTTCGGCTTTCTCTTTCAGTGGATGCGTTGAAAGAAATAGCAGCGGCGTTAGGTAAAACGGACTGGAATTTCAGTGCAGATCCATGCAATAAAGAGGGTGGATGGGGTGTGGAGTTATTGCGTGATTTCAATCTTAACTATGTCAACTGCAGCTGTGACAAGACAGTTTGCCATGTCACGAGCATGTAACTCTCTCTCTCTCTCTCTCTCTCTCTCTAAGTGAATAATAAGCAGGTCAAACCTCGAGTTCTTTTTTTTTTTTTTTGTCGAACAAGTTCATGTTTTTTATGAGCATGCGCACCGATTTTTTTTTTCTCTTTGTAGAGTCAACTAACTGAAGTGGTGAACTGTTTTATCATTTCACTGAAAAAAAATTTGCCGATTTTCGATTGGAGATGGAAATTCTTTGGATAAGGGCATTGAAATCAAAGTTTAGCTTTTCGATTGCAAAAATTATTGAAATTCAAGAAAACTAGTGAAATTCAAGGATCATGAGTGTAATTAATCAATATAAGTAAGCCGCGCTTGCAAATACCATTTTTCGTTTCACATGCAGAAACATAACAAAGGAAGGGAAGAAAAGGAGTAAAAGAGATGTCGTGACTTGTAATTTCCATCATATGAAGTTATGTGATCGACTTCTTGTCAAATTTTCAATTCAACAAGGATTTACCTGTAAAGAAAACGGTGGTAGTTTTGTTGGGCTAATTCCCTACTTGAGTTTCATCAAACTTGAACATGGTCACCGACCTTTCACTCTCTTCGTTTTACCATGATTAAGGCCTTCTTCGCCTCTTATGCTGCAAATTATCATCCTTAAGAAGTTATCAACATCAGCAGCTCCGTTTCAACAACACAATAAAAGAAATCTTATTAAACAAATGAAATTCGTGACATTTCTGTTTCATTTCTTGAACTGATCAAGTGGCCATGGCCAAGCTCCATGAAGAGGATGGACAATAAGCATAGTCCCATTCAAGTGATGCAAGCTTGACGAAGAAGATGAACAATAAAATTTTCTTATCTTTTTTTTTTAATCAAACCCTTTTTTGCTTTTCTGTTATAAAAATTGAAATATATATATATATATATATATATATATATATATATATATTTATTATAGTGTAGTGCTCGCATGTGTCTCAAGAAAGTAATAAAAAAAAAGCATGTAAGCTTTTTCTTTGGCCAAATTGGACTATAATTGAGGGACTTGATTTTACCAATTTGATAAATTTTAACACTTGTGATACACTTATCCCAATTTCATATTCGTCATATCTCACTAAAATTGAATTTGGCATGGGCTATCATTTGTCTATAAATTGACATGATTGTTCGGTTATTTTCTTTTAAGCAATCATAATCATTTATGTAATGTTAACTCTAATATTGTATTTTGCTTCATGTCGTGTTAAATGAGATCTAAGTAATTATACTCTCTGCATTATAGTATTGATTCATGTTAATAATTTGTAGATGGATTCTAAATCGCATAACATAATGCGTATAGTATGGTCGATTCTATTTTTAAACAATTTTGATATATTGTTTCGCATCAATCTATTTTGCATGGTACTGAAAGGGAAAAAGTCAATTTTTCTCTTTACAATATATATATATATATATATATATATATATATATATATATAGATATATGTGTGTGTGCGTGTTTATGATTTTTTTCCTCTCCACTACATAATATATGTCGTACATGATAGAGTCAATTTTCTTTAATTTACTGCTTATTACTTGAGATATATTTCATAGTGCAGTATTTATAGCCATGTTAATTTTTTTCTATTAAATTTTCGTTGAAAAAAGAAGAGACTTCTCTATTAATTACCATTTACATTGAACTCATTATGTAAACATTAACTTTACCAATATCCTTACAGATAGAAGTATAAAATCATCACAAACTTAGATATTTCAAATTATTCAGTCTACAACATGGTTATATGCATCGAATTCACTACATGTATAAAGAATTTATAATAAATTAAGTATATGCATTTAAATTGACATTCAAGATATCTTCCTAAAAAATTTACTTTCTTGAATAAAAAACTATAAACTTTTGTTTGGAAAAGAACTCTCTTTGAAAATTAAAAGCATCTAGCTTTTATAATAAAACAAATAGATTCCGCCTCGTTGCCCAAAATTGTTGACGGCTACAAGTATCGTATAGACTCAATTATCTATCTAGAAAAGAAATTATAAACGAAAAAAAAATAATAATCATTAGTTGCTTTCTTTTCTCGAAAATTGGACTGTGTTGAAAAATGTGATTTGAGAAACTTAAATTTAAGAGAAAGTACTACAATTCTTTCCTATTGCTTTTTAATTCAAACTACCAATATTTATTTTTCATATTTAAATATTAAATAAATCATAAAAAAATGTTTAAGATCAGCATACGGCCTAATAACCTCTAGACTAACAACCTCAATGCCGAAACCTTAGCCCATGGGAGGAAGCACAATACCCTAGGGGCCAAGCACCTGCGTTGCAAATCGCTGCTCTTGTGGTCCTTGGCTCGAGGACTTGAGCCTCGAGTGCAGGCATTGAGGTCCCGAGTTCAATCTCCAGACATAGATTCGGACTTCTAGGCCAAGGTTTGGTATGCTTTTTCTTTATTAAAAAAAAAATCCTATTTATGAAAGTGGGGAGAGAGAGCGCAGGATTTTGATAATGGTATTACGATTCAATTCACTTTTTGAGTTCAAATTTCGTTCATCTTTATATTAAACAAATCTAAAGGACAAAACACCTAATATAGATCTTGACTAATCCCAAAGACTCCGTCGGGTTATAATGTACACTAAGGAGAGGAGAAACTCCAATGTGGGACCAAAAATCTCACATTTGAAGGGATTGACTAAGCTGTCAGGTGATTAGTTAGGATGTAAAATTTTTTTACTTAAATCACAATTAATATTTTGCAGAGTAACTTTGGAGGCCAGTCGGTCACTCTATGGTTTATATAATAGTTAATTGAGCCAAATATTTGAAACATTCTATAAAGAAAAGATAAGAATTTAATGCCAGAGCCCCCAATTATGACGGCCAATTTATTTCATGAGTTAAGCTTCAATAAACGTGGTCCTTTTGAAGGAAAAAAATGGTTTAGTATATTGCTTGATGGTCGTAGATTGAGCTTATGGCAACGAACTTAATCCAGTTGCCTTTGCTTTAATTTTGCTACAAAGTATTGTGTTGTCTCTATAATTTCATCCCCAAGAAGCTATTTTGTCGTACCATTGTAACAGCTCTCTCAATTTTATTTATAAAATACTTGTATCTATTACTTCACTTTGGATTAAAAGTTTGAAATCAAGGAAAACTGACAATGTTGAAAACGGTTACTATATTGAACCACAAAAACGAAAACTATCCAAGGAGTACCTATCGCATTTAAAAGAAAAAAAAATTGGCTGAATGGATGTTTAAAAGGAAAACATCATTAGACAAATCTCAAGCAATAATATTACCCAATTATGTGTGTATTCAATTAATAAAATCTCATCGTCTTTCTTATACATTTATTCAAATAATAGTTTTAGGTTATGCAAAAAGGAAGAACATAAATAAAGTTAAAGATTGGGGAAAAAATGTAGTTGGCTAATAAATCCTCAAGTAATCACGTTGTTTATTTCTGTTCACAATCCACTTTCTCTATAATTATTATTTCAATCATACTATTAATCATGCTACAAATTATATTTGTTTTAATAATAAATCACATTTTAGTGATTAAATCTAAATTATACTCATAAGTTAAATTTTAAATAATAGATAAAAATGTATACATTTATTGTAATATCTTGAATATATATATGGACTATTAAATTTTATGATTGGATACTAAAGTGATAATCACTACAAAGTTATATTTATTTTAATAAATTATATATCTAGTGATTTGTGTGAGTGTTAAACTCATGAATTATGATTGAGTATTAAAGTAATAATTAGTATATTTTCTTTAACTCTGGTTTTAGAGGAAGTTTTAAAATGCTGTTTCCCCTTATTACAAATGTCTTTCATGAAAGTAAACAGCGCGATAGTATTATAGTTATTTAAAAAAAAAAAAAACATTACAATTACATTACAATCTTATTTCATTACTACAACCAAAGGAGCGAGATTATATTTGCCATGCACGAAATGACACTGCTCTGAGTCATGCTTGTTTTTTTCCCCATTAGCTATATATGCATTTGCTTTTACAAAACCTTTCATTTTGGGGGGCAATTCTAAAAAATTTTGTTTTTCATTTTGAATCAAATGGTATGTAGATGTATAATGTATATAGCCATTCTCCAAAGTCATTTTTGTCATGTGAAAATAGAGTACTCAAATCTCAGTCGCTTCCCGGCACTCTCCCGCCACGACTATTCAGATTGCCTTACCTCCAAGAGTTGTAAGCCTCTCTATTCTCCTTTCTCCATTATCCATTATTCATCACAAGCATCATCATCATCGTCATCATCATCATTTATATCTGTAAATAGTGATGTCAACCGCAACTACCTGAGTGGCACAATTCCTTCAGAATGGGGCTCTACGAACCTGGTCCACATGTATGTGCTTCTCTCCCTCCCTCTCTCTCTCTCTCTCTCTCTCTCTCTCTCTCTCTCTCTCTCTCTGACACGCGCATTACGGCATAGAGACGCGAGTCTATGTTCTATTGATTGATTAGGGGAAACGCGATGATGTGGGTGCAGTTCTCTACTTGGAAACCGATTGACTGGTCCAATCCCGAAGGAGCTAGGGAACATATCCACACTTCAGGAATTGTGAGTGACCACTCATCCCGACGCTTGCGTTTGGCCTCATCGTTGTTTTAAATTTGATTAATGTTTCGAGATTTTAACTTTCTCATTCTGCTCAGAGACGTCGAGAGCAATTGGCTTTCTGGACCTCTTCCTCCAGAGCTTGGGAACTTGTCCCGGTTATATCGATTGTGAGTCTCTTGATGCAAGTTTCTGTGTTAGGCACTGAGTTTTTATTCGTTGATGATTTTATATCTGGCTAGGGAATTTTATCCATTGGAGTGATTTGTTGAGAGATCAGCATTCAGGTTCTATTAACCAATGTATTGTCATGGGTTTTTCTTGTTTCAGGTCCCTTACGTCAAATAATTTCCTTTGGGGAGCTGCCTCAGAGATTTGCTGAAATGACGGCATTGGAGGAGCTGTTAGTTTTCAAATTCCATAAACTCTGCTAATATATTTAGATACTTCTATTCTTTTTTCTTAATATATGTCTTGTGGTTTAATGTACCTTAGGAGACTCAGTGATAATCAGTTTACCGGAAAGATACCCGATTTTATTCAGTACTTGACAAATCTTGATAAACTGTAAGACTCAATGCTTCTTCACCTCTTAAGTTGGTCTATATATATATATACACACACGCACCCCCAAGATAATACAATCTATGAATTGTATTGTCAGGGTTATTCAAGGAAGTGGATTGCTAGGGCCAATTCCCTCCGGGATCGCACTTTTGAAGAATTTGTCTGAATTGTCAGTACCGAAGTTTTGCATTTCGATTTGATCTCTCCTTTCTATAATACGGTATCAATCAAATACTTATTTGATTTTGATATGCAGGAGCATAAGTGACCTCGATGGACCTGAGTCCCAAGTTCCACAAATTAGCAATACAAATATTAGGAGACTGTGAGACCGATGCTCCTACAAAGATAGTTTACTTTATGCAAAAAAGCCAAATCGTCTTAGCAATGTGACAATATCAATGCTTTTTTTTTTTACAGGATTCTGAGGAGCTGCAATCTCATAGGAGAGCTGCCCGGTTATCTAGCAGGAATGACGAAGCTAAATATACTGTGAGTGGAAAACGGCTCTCTTTTTCCTGTTCCAATCAGAATAGATAATTTTACCTTTAATGATTGAAATTTCTACTAGGTTATGGTTGACTATTGGCTGCAATTAAGGAACCCATTTAAGATGGCTTGAAGGTCCCTTACTGACTTCAATGGTGTTTTGACCTTTTCTGTTGATATTGATGAATTGTGAATCGTGATGTGGTATTTAAGTGTCTGGTGATTGTGGCCTCTGCCGTGGAATATATAGTTTTGCACAGAAGTATATGGACCTTTTCTTTCTTTGTTTTCACTTTTCCAGGAATAGAAACCACAAGAATTTTTACCTTGGTTGTGGTGCCCATTTTGTCTAATTTACTAACTTCAATGGAGGCTTCTAGTGGTTGATCATCTGGAAACCTTCCTTCCAGTGGGTTACATTCTCGAATCTCAGCCCACAATATCTAACTGGAGTTTTATGCTTGACTGTCGTATATTTGTCAGCCATAGCATTCTTTGTTTGAACGAGAGCATGGCTTCAAATGCATCTTTACACAAGTCAATTCTTCTAATTCATCTTGTCATCTCTGTAAGATTTTAAAAATGCTACATTTAACAGCAGTTTTTTGCCATTCTGTCATCATCAGCCATCAATACTTATTCTTTGTTGACATTTGGAATAACCGAATTTCTGTGGTTCTGTGTAGATCATATACTCCATTTCCTTTTCTTTAGGTTCCATTAGATTGTAATCTCTCCATTGATAACTATATTGGACCGCAGAATTATGCTTTCCTGTTTTTTTTGAAATCCTGATTTTATATTTTGTTTCATTATTCACTCAAGCTGATATTCTACTCTTTTAGCTTCCTAGTATTTAGTCGTCATCCCTTTATTCATGAATAAAAGGTTATGAAGGAGATCTGTTCAATAAATTATGATTAGCTTTAGCTTTGGTCCTATTAGATAAATGGAGTCTCCCAATTTGAACTATGATATGTTGCATTCCACGGGATGCATGCAATTTATTGCCGGAGTAGCATTTCTAGTTATATAAATTGAAATTTGCAAGTTGCAAATTTGGTTTACAGCAGAATTTTTGTATATGTATAGCATTTGTCCAACTTGATGCACGTGGATTTTATGCAATGAATGCCTCTGGAAAGGAATGTCCAGGAGAAAGCGTAGGCACCGGGCAGTTGACCTGTATGTCTAAAGATTTGAACTGGACCTGTAGGTTCATTGATGTTGTCTATGTTTGTACAATCCTCCAAAGTATACTCAAAGAGTGTCCAGTGGGAGTCTGTTAAAACTATCTTCTCATTATATTTGTCTCCTTTCCATTCAATTGTTTTGCAGGGACCTCAGCTTCAACAAACTTAGTGGTGATATCCCTGACAACTTTAGGAGCCTGGTAGATGTAGATTATATGTAAGTACTTTGATGCTGGACTTAGGCTTCTTTTTCGTATATTTGATAAGAATCGAAGATCGCAAGTTGTTCCAGTGGCCAAGCTATCGGCAACTCTTACTGTAAAGTAGTTGAGCTAGCAATAGAACTTAGACCGCAATAACACGTCCAGTTTATATCTCTTAAGGTCCTCGTGTTGTGAATGCTTATTATTTCAACCATCTGAACTTTACAATGATTTGGGTTATGAATTTATGTTTGTTGTCGACTAATTATTTTGGTGGGACTCTAGTCTTGGAGGAGGCATAGATCGATGATATTCTGTTGCTTGAAGAGCGTGATTCACAAGTTTCAATAGAGCTACTTGTTTATGCTGGAAGAGATTAATGGATCAGTGTCACTTAAGCATTTGATAGTTGTATGTGTGTGTACTTAATGCATGTCCAGTGGGCCTGTTTTATGATGTATGGGAGATTAAAGATGACAAATGTCCTTAGGCTCTCTATTTGGTTCTTTCCACAACAATGGCCATAGATTGTTTGGCGAGTGCAGTTCTTACGTGCTATTTAGAAGGTCTGCAGATAGGACCTTGATGTCTTGTCCCTAGGCTTGAAAACGATGAGAAACTGTAGTCCTAAGCTTCTTGGACTGTTTAACCATGGCACATCTTTTCATCTTTCTGCCCAACGATTGATTGTATGACATTGGCACATCTTCCCTCGTTATTTATTTTATGTCTAGGAAGGACAAGAACATTATCGCGAGGAAATATTTAATAAGCTAGTATGACTGGATTCATTATGTTCAGCTTTGTGTACTAGTGTTATGGTAATTCTTTCCCATACACTCCAAGTTTTGCAAGGATCAAGTTTTTACTCTGTCATTGATTTCCTTTATTTTTCATCTCTAGCTGAAAGCTCTATATTGATATTACGAGTTAACTGATTTTTTTCTACACCACTAATAATTAAGTGCTTTTAATATGCTAAATAATGTGTTTTTGAAGTATAATTCTATAAGTTTTCAGTTTGAGTGCAAAAAGTACACAAGGAACTGACTCAATCAAATAATCTTGTTTAGCTATCTGACTGGAAACCAATTGACTGGAGCGGTCCCTGATTGGATCCTGAAGACAGCAAAAAATGTGTAAGACTTTGCTGTTTGAAAAATTATCTTGTTTAATCTCGAATTTGCTTCTAGCTCTATCTCGCTAATCTTGCACTGTAGTAAGCAATTGTGCGTTCCCATCTTGCATCTTTATAGTTCGTAGCCTATAGAGTTTAACGGAAACATCATAAGTACCTTTCTCCTTGTTTGGATCTGTTTTTAGAAATGTTATAGGCAAGACAAGAGGCTGAATTGTATGGTATGCATGGAAGAATATACAGCGGATTTTCTTGGAAGTGCCAAGTTGGCCCCACTTTCCCCCCATACAAAAAGCCCTTTTCAGCTCTCGATCTTTTTCAAATATCTTGGAATGATAAAACTAACATTTGGAAAATCTTTGCTTCCCATAAATCCTCTTTGAAAGTTTGCACAATGCATCACCCGCACTGTATGATTAGTTGCTTGAGCTATTTCTTGATGATAACAATGACTATGGGTTTGTACATTTGAGAAACTCTACAACCAAAAAAAGTGTGCCTAGGAGAAAGTTGATATTATCTTATGGGCGCCAGAATGAAGCTCTTATGAGGGAGTTTAAACTTTTAAAGGGTGGTATGGATATTCTTTAATAAGAAGACCCGACTTAGTAGTCATTGGAATCATAGTTCTATTTTTGGCTCTTTTCCTTATACATCATGTCCATTATACTGTTACTATGTAAAAATGCATTTGTGCACTCCAATTAGATCTAAAGTCTCCGTTTACTCAAATTAGTCTTTCTCTGTATCTATATAACAACATTTGAGCTATTGTTAGAATAACAATATATTGTGAGGCCAAATCCTTAAAGAAGTGAACCCACAATAATTTCTAATTATTTATTATTTTTTTGATCTGTTACTCTCATAGTAGATTAAAAACAGTCACATTAGCATTTTTTCGAGATATGTTGAATAGAGATGGAATATTGCTTTCATCATCTTGTAATGTCTTTGCCTTTCAACTTACCATATTTTGCCACTGGCCTGCATTTTTGTACATAATAATCATTTGATGAAATGACTTTCAGTGCATTTTTCCACTTGATGAGATTTTGGAAAAAATTGACTATTTCTCTGTGCAGTGATCTATCTTACAACAAATTCGAAGCTGCAGGCTCAGGATGTGAAGGATCTGTGTATGTACTACTTCCTTCAGTTTAAGTCCAGGGCTCCCCCTTAAATGTGTGGTTACCAGTGACTTATAATCCTGCGAGTGTACAAGATTTTTTTTTTTTTTTTTGGTGACCGAGTGTACAAGATTTTAATTTCTCTACTGAATGTTTTTCTCTTTTCTCTACAGCAACTTGTTCGCAAGCTCGGCAGTTGACAATGCGTATGTTTATGATTAAATTTTTCACCAAGAGATTTGGATATCCAAGGACCTGCATTTTAATAGTTTATGTATGTAGCATGGAACTTCATTCAGATGATGATGATTGTAACATTAAAATCTTTGTTGACTTGCTCAGAACCTCATATCCTGCCACAAGTGGGCTTGCCTCATGTTTGAAAAGTCAGCATTGTCCAGGAAGTAAGTTGATCCGTTGTATATCACATCATTATCATCATATCATGATATTGCATTGTACTCCATATTTTCTCATCAAAACTCTCCTCTGGGCTATTGTGCCAATATTTGATGACTAATGCATAATTAATCGAGCTATTTTAAAAGCCAACTTCATGAAATAATGTCTTGCTTGTAAACTTGGGAGTTTCTATGTGATCTTTTAATAGGGGAATGCTAGTTTGCTTAGGGTGTCTGGAAAGTCTACTCTGTATTAAGAAAAAGAAAAAAACTTGATTTTTCCCTTTGCGGCTGTACTCCATCCAGATTTGCATGACCTCTTCATAAATTGCGGTGGGAGCGAAGCAGTAACAATAGGCAACAACACGTACAGTGCTGATACAGGGCCGTTTACAGCTGCTTTCAGTTCCTTCCTGAGTGGACGTTACTGGGGCTACAGTAGCACTGGTCACTTCCCTGATGATCAAACCGAACCAGATAAATATATAGCTGACAATGTATCCGTACTGTACACGGACAACGCCCAGCTTTACATGAATGCACGGCTTTCTCCTATATCTCTAACTTATTATGGCTTTTGTCTGATGACTGGGACCTACAATGTAAGGCTTCATTTCGCGGAGATAATGTTCACAGGCAACGAAAGTTATACAAGCCTTGGAAGGCGAGCTTTTAATGTTTATATACAGGTAAATTTTGGGCATTATGTACTGCTGGTTCTATTATGTAAGGCATATAAAGTGTTCAATTTGTTATGGTTGGGTTGTTTTATCTAAATACCTCGTATTTGCAAATCATGTCCTTTTCACATTTTATACTTTCTGTTGAGACTGTAAGTTTCACCTTGTTCAATGTGGAGACACTCAACTTGAATCAAATTAAACATTATTTTAGGGGAAATTGGTGTGGAAAGATTTCAATATTGCGATTGAAGCAGGTGGAGTTGGAAAGGAGGTCATAAGAAATTTTACTACCAATGTGACCAAGGGCACTCTGGAGATACGCTTATATTGGGCTGGGAAAGGAACCAACGCTATACCTAGGAAAGTCGTCTATGGTCCTCTTATATCTGCTATCTCCATCCATCCTGGTATGCAGATAGACAGTTCCATGTTTCATTTGGTGCTTCTCTCTTGAGAAAGTTACACGTTCATATTGGAAACAAATAGGCATGTTTTGTCTTGCACCAGTAGTCATCAATAAGCTATTCAGCTACTTGGTTTGGTTGCAAAGGTCCACGGCTGGATTTAGGCCATTAGCATCTGCTACAATTGATCAGATAAATTTCCACAGTAGCTAAATAGGATCTATTATTGTTCTCTTAAGAGCTGAAAATTGGCTATGGTTTGCTTTGTTTTCTCTCTCTGAGCATGTTTTCTCTGTGTATTCTTAATCCTTCTATTCAGACTACGAAACAATAGCCTCGTTCACTTTTTTGCTATGGATCAACGACCATTGCACCTGCATTATTATATAGTACAGCCTCGAGAAAGAAGAGTCGATTTTTTTTCTTTTTCTTTTTCCCTTTGTATTTAATATTATGTTTCAAAGAAGATGTCTTCCTTTGCTCATTAATATGATAGTTTCACTGCAGACTTTGATCCCACACAAGAATTGCCTAGTCCACCAGAGTCAGCCAGCATATCTACTGGCACAGTGGTCGGGATTGTGGCTGCTATAGTTTTTGTAGTTTTTCTTATCCTGGTTATCCTTTGGTGGAGAGGATGTCTTGGACGTGAAGATAGAATGGCACAAGGTAGTTGCTTACCTGGAGTCTCTGTTATTTAGTTCACATATATCTGTCAAGATATACGAGAATGTTATGCACTCTGAATGCATTGTCCCCCTTCCCTATTCTGGTGGGGGAGGGGGGTAATCACATTGCACCTTTTATATATTAGCTAGATCACACAATTGTTCTGTCAAACTGTTGTTGCGTCACTCTTCTTCTTCTTCCTCCTTCACACAGTTGTCCTGTCAAACTTTTGGTGTGTCACTCTTCTTCTTACCTTTTCTGGTGGGGGAAAGGGTAATCACAATGCATCATTAATACTGCAACTAGGTTACTTGGATCCCCAGTAAAATTATCGTTCCATGACATTTGTGCATCATCACTCCTCCTACTCCTCCTTCGTCTTACCTTTTCTGGTGGGGGAAAAGGTAATCAAGATGCATCATTATTACACAACTAGGTTACATGGATCCCCAGTAAATGCTGCATGACATATGTGCATTCCATTGGAAATTCGATTTGACAGTAAAGAAAACAAAAATTTATTAAGCCATGATACAGCTAAAGTGTCCTAGATCCATTTGGTTCACTATTATATGGAAATCCGAAAAATGAAGGTATAGATAGTCATAGGAAGGGATACCTTTTCTAGTGTGTGTGTGTGTTGTGGGTATACTTGGGGGTGGCAATTGACCATATATGTACTAAGTCTATGTTTCAAGACATCAAAAATAAATGCCGGAACTTTGCATATACGAGACATCGAAACATACAAACCTTGCCTTGCATTTCCAAATGGGGCTTTTTCTATGATTTTCCTTTCCCCATTACTAAATACCCTGAAGACATTCTCTTTTTTTTTTTTTTTCAAAGTACATACTGCCAACCAATACCAGAGTTTATACAAAATAATTTTAAGATGCTAAGATATTCCGTGCTGAACTTGCATAAGATTTTCTGGTACATTAAGAAGGAATTGCTACATCTTTGTTAGATAGTAGAGTACATACATTAGTTATTGACTCCTCCAAATTTTGAGAAGTTCCAAAACGTGGTGCAGATCTGAAGGGTCTAGCATTGCAAATTGGTTCATTTACCTTGCGACAGATTAAAGCTGCCACAAACAATTTTGATGCTGCCAATAAGATTGGAGAAGGTGGTTTTGGTTCTGTGTACAAGGTATATAGGAGTATCGCTGAGCCAACTTCCCCCAATTCTTTAGATTTGTAGAAAGCAGCGTTCAATGTAACAGAATCTTCACGGCATGGATCTGATGCCAGAGTTCAATTGCAGGGTCTTCTGTCAGATGGCACCACCATAGCAGTGAAGCAACTTTCATCCAAATCCAAGCAAGGAAATCGTGAGTTTGTGACTGAGATTGGGATGATTTCTGCTCTTCAACATCCGCATCTTGTGAAACTCTATGGATGCTGCATTGAAGGAAATCAACTTTTGCTGGTTTATGAGTACTTGGAAAATAACAGTCTTGCTCGTGCTTTATTTGGTAATTTGATATCACACTGTTCTTCACTGACTTAAGCTGATGACACGGGAAAAAATTAGTTTTGATGGCTTTTGATGCAAATGTAGGTCCTGAAGAATTTCAGTTAAAGTTGGATTGGCGGACAAGGCACAAGATATGTGTGGGTATTGCCAGCGGCTTGGCATATCTTCATGAAGAATCCAGGCTGAAGATTGTGCATAGAGACATCAAAGCTACCAATGTTTTATTGGATAAGGATCTCAACCCTAAAATATCAGATTTTGGTTTGGCAAAGCTTAATGAGGAGGACAACACACATATTAGCACCAAGATTGCTGGAACTTAGTAAGTTACTTGCCTTTTGTTCTTGTTAACCTAAGTTGTAGCCAGTGGCAACATAAAAGCATGAAATAGAAACATTTAGTCTGATTTTGAAAAAAGTGACTTGAATGGAGGTTTGTGGTGGATTCACATCATCCCAAAGCATGGTGCTCAACAAATTTGGCTTAACCACAAAGCTTTATGACTGTCCCACCACTCTTCACGTTAATTAGGAAAAAATGTAAATTATGTCACATACTCTACCATTAAGTAATGATACTCTAATAATGACTTATGTAAATGATAATTTGAATATAACTTAGGCTTATAGGTAATAGAGCTGATTCACCCATGTTTCTATTGTATACACACGAAAAAACATAAATAATGTTCACATGTTTCAAACATTTGTGTTAACACATGTGAAAAGTCAACTTGTTTGTGAAAGAATGTGATTAATTAGGGAAAAGATAAAATTGTAAGTTCATTCTAATAACTCTAACATTAATTCAACAAAAAAGAACTATAATATTAACTAATTTCCATTATCTCAACAAACTTAGATAATCTAATACAATTTCTGGAAAGTTCTTATCCTCCTTAAGATTGATAATATCCCACATGCTCCATTTAGAACAATTCAAGACAAACATTTCGTATGGTAATTTAGAGTGCCCTACCTAATGCGTTCACTCAGACAAAAAGCTTGTGAAATTATTATGATACAATTATGATGCCATACATTTTAACAGTCTATATTGACGCGTAATTTAATTGTTTTTATTATGTTTCCCCATTGACAACCGACTAATGCAAAAAAATATAATGAACAACAACAACTACTATATGTTAAAATTTTCACTATGAATTATCTATATATGCTCCTTTGTACGGAAAACACAATTTTAGTAAATATGTCTCGCATGACATTAACATAGATGATGCACTTTCAAGTGAATTTCAAAATCATTTTCGGTTGGGCTGCCTCTTTTGCAAGTTATGAAGTCATATATTTAGCCTGATAATTATATAGAACAACAATGGTCTTTTTTTTCTCTGAAATATTCTCGGTAAATTCTATTAGAAAATTTTAGGATGCACTTGTTTTTTTCATCTACTCTTGAGACCATAGTGTCACATTTAGGAATGTCTCTTTCTTTTGAAATTTAGAAATATTAAGTATGTTCTATATGAGACAATTACCTTGTTGCAAATACAAGCGCTTTTCTTGTTGTGCAGTGGATATATAGCACCGGAGTATGCAATGCATGGTTACCTCACTGACAAAGCCGACATCTATAGTTTTGGCGTCGTTGCCTTAGAAGTTGTTAGTGGCCAGAGCAACACTAGCTTCCAAAAAACTGAGGAATGCTTTAATCTACTCGATTGGGTAATCAATCCTATCATCTCAATTATGATCATATTTGTATTTAAGTCTATGCTTGTGCCCATGGAAAATGGATTACAGAAGCGTGAGCATAGTATGTAACTCTTCACATGCACTTTTAATGGTTGCAATGGAGTGTTACAGTTACCAGCTATTGAGACCTGCTTAACGAATTGTCATGCTGTTAAGTAAAATTTGTGATTTCAAATTAATCCAACTCTTCTTATTATGTTGGTCTACACTGAATTTTCATGTAGAATCTTTTTTTGGATTGAAGAAATAGAATTTTCTTGAAATTTGGGGTAGTTCAGTTTTAGTCTTTGTGTTTTTATGCTTGACATTCATACTCCCTGTAGTTTCATTAGCGCCAAACAAGTCCTTCGACTACTATTGAATTTTGGCAATTACTGTTAAATTAAAAAGTTTTCCAGACAATGTCTTGACCAGAATATTCAGATACTTTCGATTGAGGTATTACTTTTTTCACATTCATCTAATTGAGTCCTCAAATTGGATTTTGTTTTGCTTTGAGTAAGCAATCATTAGAAAAAAACAATCATTATTAGATTCCATTCGTTTCACAGAAAATAACTTTCAAGAAGACATTTTCTGAATTTTCTGGCGTTAATTTCACGGAAAATGAACTAGTTGGGGAAAACATTTTTATCAACGGAAAAAAAAGTCTTCTAAAATAGGGGAAAATGTTTTCCTATTGAGAAAGAGGAAAACATATCCCATGTCTTCTTTCACCAAACACCTTTTCCTTTTATTTTGCTTTGTGTAAGCAATTGTTATTTGTCCTCGTTAAATCCGATTGTCGCCTGGGTTGCATACTCAGGTATTTCTTGTTAAACTAGAATTGAGAGTAGAAGGCAATGGATGGTGTAAAACATTGAAAACGAGTCTACCATTTCATGTAATGACCCCGACAAATAATTCCTGCTGATAAAACTCGATAAGAGCTGGGGATTTTCTTCCATTTATACCCTATAACGAAGATGAAAAACTAACAGGTGCTTATCAACTGCATTTGTCACATAATAATCAAGGGACATAACATACTTCTTCCTGTTCTAGTATTTAGAGCATATTTTGCAACTGAAGCTTGAGAGGGAAATAGTCATTTTTCGTTTCTGTTTCTAGGTACGCTTTTTAAGGGAAAGAGGAAATTTGATAGATCTAGTTGATCGGAGGCTCGTTTCTCACTTTGACAAAGAGGAGGCGCTGGCACTGATAAAGGTAGCTCTGATGTGTACTAATGCGACTCCAACACTCCGGCCACCAATGTCATCTGTGGTTAGCATGCTTGAAGGCAAGGTTGTTGTTCCGGTGTTGGACTCTGAGGGGGCTATCATGACTGAGGAGAAAATTGAGGCCATGAGGAAGCATTTTAAAGGTGACAAAGATCATTCAGTTGGTGAGTATAACGCCAAGAGTATGTCCGCTGATGGGCCATGGACTGGAACCGCTTTGTCTGCATCTGCTAATGATCTCTATCCAATACTTCTGGACACTGATTACTAGCAGAAGGGAGAGTAAGAAATGGTTTGTTGTGTTCTAAGTAAATTAATTCTTGAATGAACTAGGGCTTTATTTGGTAATCATTGCAATGGAAATCTTAAATTTCGCTTCGAAGTTTTCGTTTTCGCTTACGTTTGAAACTGAACGTATAGATAATATAATTAAAACAACGAAGCGTTGTGCAGTGCATTAATTGTGTATCGTGACCTAATTAGTGGGGAAAGCCTAAAGACAATGGCTTTTGGTTTGGTGTTTGTATTCGTGCTTTCTCTTTCCATATTGTTATTCAAAGAGAGACGATGTTGCAACTTTTTCCTCTTCACACAATAACGATGTGGATGGTGGCCACTGCAAGGGAGGGAATCTATTACGGAAGCTTTCCATTTATTTGAATGGCGAGATGTGCAAATTGGCACGTTCTTGCTCTGGACTTGTTTTGTTCACGAGCTTGACATGTTATATGTTGCTACTCAAGAATTTCTCTTACCAAATGTGAAATTTTTCTATCTTTAGTATGGACGATGGTCGGCCAATTTCACTATTTCTTGCAAATGGTGGAGTGCTAGACACCTGAAATGCCAAAACTTGGCGTGGAGAGATACTTCAATACCAAAAGTTATAAAAGTGCACTTAAGTGCCATTTTTTTTGAAAAATAGACACTCGAGTACCAAGTTCGACGAAGGTAGCTGAAATCTTACATGACAATTTTTTTTTGATATAACTTGCTAATGCGGCATGCCAGAGAGATGAGTTAGTGACAAAGAACCAAAACGATGATGTTTTGTACTTTTTTTTTTTTTTTTTAAATTTTAATATAAATATTAATTAAATTAAAATATTTATATTTACAAAAAAATTACAAAATAAAAAAAACAGAGAAAAAGGAGGAGGAGGCAAGCGGCTGTGGGCTGAATGTTTATGTTTGAATGTTTTGAAGTTTTGTTTATTTATAAACTGTTTTGCATGTATTCTCTACATTTCACTAAACCTTAGCAACCATAACATGCTACCGGACCTAGGTCACAAGATTTCTTAGGATGGTGTTGAGGTGAATACCACTCTGACTACGATCATATAGTACGAGTCACCCATCCAATCACAAAATTTCATTCTTGGTGTCGAGAGTTACTACCCTAGTCAACAATCACGCGACATGGGTCGACTCTTTGATGAAGCTGAAGTCATGGGAACCCCAACCTAACCATGATCACGTCAGATCAATCCGATAATCTCGTGGCTCCATTTTGAGCCGTATAGAGTAGAAATAGATCCACATCCCATGTGCATGTCTATGTAAGTAAAAAAAAAAACAGAGAGAAAAGCCGCCACTCATTGTAAGTATCATTCTTCTTTTTATTGAAATTTTATTTTGAAATTCGCGGAGATCAATTGAATGACCTCAATAGTGTGGGCTTATAATTAAAATAAAAATAAAAATTGACAATCACTCTTGATAAGTGAACATTGAAAGCAAGTTCTAAACACCTTTGATTTGGCCCTCTTAATCACATGGTTTTATTTAAATTTTCAGTTATGGGCTAAAATCACATCTTGTCCAAAAAAAATCCTTTCAAGTCAAGATTATATCTTGGGGCACAAAAATTGAGATCACATTTTCCATCAAATTCTTTCCTTCTCGCATTATGGGATTGAAATTCAAATTGCATTCTATGTATAGATTTATCAAAATAAAAATCACCTCATTTTTGCAGGAGTGAAATCACAATTCAATCTTTCAAAAATTAATGTCACATTATGCATTTGAAACTTTTAGAATAGAGTGGGCGTTCAATTGATAGCCACCAATTGATCTTTTAATGATGCGTTCTCTTACAATAAAATCTTGGCAAAATACCATAATCTCGTAATATGGACTATGGGCCCGTTTGGTTCAACTTTGGGGAGATACAAAGCCATTTCTCCAAGTATCTTTGAGTGAATGGGCATTTTGTGAAGGCAAGTGTGTTTGGAAGTGTATATTTTGCAAAGCAATTTTAAGGTGAAAAGAAAAAGGAAAAAAGAAAAGAAAAGAAAAGAAAAGGGAGGAGGAGATGCACAACTGGGTGATGCCATCTCTTTTGGTCGTATCACCCCGCAGATTGCTGCACCAGCAAGAACAATATAATTTTTGTCCGCTTAAGACTGCTGATTTTTTTTTTTACGTTGAAAGTTTATTGCTGAAGCCTATGGTCAAGATCATGACCATCAAAATTTTGGCCGCAGCGACATCTCCTTCTCAGCAGTAATCAGATTCATAGATTTAGTTACTTTCGTTTGTGGAATGTATCAATATGAATTGTCGGAAAAAAAAAGAAAGAAAGGGGGAACTGGTATGATAATTGTCGGAATCATATGCAATCGGAACTTGGATTCTAACAAGATTCTGTCAATGTTTTTAGATATATGTTTCGCATCAACCAATAAGAGAGGTTTGATTTTCTATTTTTTTTTTGCTGATCCTATCCTATATCTATTTACAAATCAATGCGTGTGATATGTGTTGTGCGTAGGTTGCAAAATTCTACTCCTTCACACACGCATAAAAAAGAGATGTTTGATTAAGATATTTTTGGGTGGTTTTATGCCTTTTGGTTGCACACAAGCGATATTAATTATCGCATTGAAATTGAAGGATCATTTAGTTTCTTTTCATTTGGGCTCATCCATTAACGTGACTTTAGGGTCAATGAAAAGGGAAAAGCAAGTACTCGGAAACATGGTCCAGTACAATCAAGACCATTTCATGGCAAGGTTTTCTGTCGAACATCTTCCTTCTAATTTTAGCAGGTAAACAAGCTAATTCATTTAAAAAAAATCCATTTACAAGGAAATAAAGATGAAAATAATTTATGTAAAACCCACTTAATTCGAATTAACATAAAAAAACAGATAAGTGGGAAGCCCATAAACTTTAAACTATTCTTAAAGTTTAAATAGTGGATAAGGTGAGATATGGACTCGAGTTCAAATGATTAGGCCTTGTTTTGGATGTCCAGCTCGACGAGTGCTCTACATTCAATGGCTAAGTAAAATAGTTGTAAAATTACAGATACTAATTGTATGAAAAGATAGGTACATGTTAAAATATGATTAACAATACGTGACTAATTTAAAATTAATGGGATGCGCAATCCAAGGCGAAGCAAGTTGCTCCCCTAGTCTGGTAGTAAAGCAATACCGAAGGATTCTTAAGAAAAAGATGGATCTTGATTCAACTCCCAACCCACAAGGCAAGCTGAAGTAGTCTTTATTGGAGAAGAAGTTGGAATGGAAGTCTACGCAAGTGCACTGACAGACCTTTCAAAGAAGACTGATGATTGTTGATCTTGATCGTGTGCTTGGGTTGACGGGTACGGACCGCTGCCCTTAGGATCACTTGATTTCTAGTCCGACTTTGTTAAATAGATATCTCATCTTCAGAGTTAGAATTGGGTTTTGCTTTATGTCGCCTCCCTAAGCTATGTTTGTACATTCTCCACTGAATTTTTTCACGTTGCAGATTTGACATTTAATATTCATTTGCCAAATACTAGGGGATACACAAGGGGAATTTACTTGACAATTAAGCATACTAAAAACTTAGTAATCAATTGAATTGATGTTGGGCATATTTAGCGGTATCTAATGGTGGTCACGCAACTTTGGATCGAACTATCAAAAACTAAAGCATGTTTAGTACCGTTGCAGCTGTGCTACATTGTAACTATTGTGTCAAGTTATGCAATTAGTGTATTTGGTGATACATATTATAAAATTACAAAATTTTAAAATCAGTGTCAGGTAGCTTCCTAAAAGTTGTTGTAAGTTATTGCAACCACAAAAATTAGACAAGAACATTCTTAAATTTAAAGATACTATAAATTAAATGTATCTGCAAACTCAAAGTTATCTTATTAGAAAAAAAAAAATTATAAATGACTGCCCTCTTTTCATAACGATTTACCCAAATTTGTTTACCTTATGGTAATGAGCAAAGCCACACATATCTTTGAAACAAAAGATGTTATCATAGACTTGACTAGTATGCCTTTTATGAAAAGCGGACAAGATTTGCACATCGTGTAATGTAGAACAATTCTATTCCGCACATGATATGATATTGCAAGAAAAAAATCAATAAAATCCAACTTATGCGTCAATTTGTCAATATCCATTTAGAATGGATGCCCTAATAACTCTTCCACCGTCTTCCATTCAGCCAAGGAGAAACTTCTATGGCACAAGTTTTTTCCACAGCCGAGTAAACCCACCAAGACAATCGAGAAAGTCAAATTTGTGATCACCATAATGTCATTTCTAGAAGACCTTGACTTCTTAGTTTTCATAATGAAGTGCTACGCCATCCCATTGTGGTCGACCCAATAACATGGAATTCTACCAAACTCTGAGTCACTTTGTAAAAATTATAAAAAAAAAAAGTCTTAAATTGCAACTGTACCAATTCAATTTCAAACTTTTTTTTTTTTTTTTTTGCCAATTGAGTCTTAAATCTTTTGCGCTTGTGCTAATCAGTATATTTGGCTAATACTGGCTAGAAATTGCTGACATGAATGTTTGTTGTCAGATGTGGCCATGAAATTGGTACCCCCAAAAATTTCCAATCAAGTAATCTAATCTATGACTCCAATAACAAGAATACTATGGATTCTATGACATAAGAGAAACGTTCTCCTAGAGCCAATGAGCTTTGGTGTCAAACATGACAAGGGATGATACCAAATCCTTTGTTTCCTCGTTTTTATATGATTACAGTTAGCTGTCCTCCCTTTCTCAGTAAAAATAATTACATCTGTGCAGAGTAATGGATTAATGCAGTTTCTCAATTCACTCACTCGTCAAATTGACTTATCCATACCGCAATCGCAGGAGAAGTAGGTTAAAGAACGATACAGTTTGCTGCTCGTGGAACAAGCGCATAGACTCTTGGGGTCACATCTTATTCAAGCACAAACTCATGGAACAAGCGTGTACACCACTACTTGTTGCGACTGCTTGTTGGACCGGGTCACATGCGATGGTGTTCCGGTAACATTATCGGTCTTGATCTTACTTGGAGTTGGCTTTGTGGCACTTTCCATTTCAATAGCTCCCTCATTCTCTTTTGCCATCTTCAAAGCCTCAAATTTTTCCAGTATTAACTTTTCTGGCCACATGTTTTGCCTCCCTGAGTTTTTTTTTGCAAAAATGATTCATATGAATCTTTCTCATTCACACATTTTGAATATTGTTCCTAATGAAATCTCGTCTCTCCAAACTCGTGTCCCTTTATCTCTCTTATAATGATTATGAATTAGACTCATTCTCTTCTTTTATGCTGGACAATTCAACCTTCATCCAGATTATGTTGTCGTATTACCATGACTCACTGCTCTAGATGTAAGTTCCAATCTCAACATGTCATGTATTCTTCCGAAATCTAATTCGATTGGTCCTCTTGTGTCCTTGTCTCTCAAGGACAAGGGCTTCTTAGGAGAAACACCCAATTCAATTAGTAATATGATGACTTTGACAACTGTATGAGATGCTGGGGATCCGGGCTGGCGCCATGTGTCCGCAGATCAAGACCGCCTACCGGAGGCTCTCCAAGGTCCTGCACTTGGATGTTGCCACATCTGCCAGCACGGTGGCCGGGGCGCGAATTCATGTGGGTCCATGAGCCGTATGCACGGCAAGATTCGGATGGTAGGGCCTAGTCGGTCCACAATGTCGGTCGATATCGCCGCCGCGTCAACGCGAGGCCCAAGGTGGAAATGGGAGGCGGATCAGTGGCGGTAGCTAGGAGGATTCATGTGTCAGGATTAGAATTCGGTTGATATGATTCTGGTGTGGGTGACATGGTGGCCTGCATCTTAAGCATCTCCATTTTTTACCACCGACGAAAATCAAATAGAATTTTAGGTACTCTTTTGAAGGGTCGGGAATGTGTATATTTGTGTGTATATAATCCCAGACGAGATTCCGTATCGGATGCGAGCAGGGGTTCTTTTTTGACAGCTTGAAATCTTAATAGAATGTTTTTCCTTTATTCTAGAGTTTTCCTCTTTCATAATTCCTTCGTCCAATTATATAGCATTCAGAACACTTTGATTTTCTAGTATTTAGATTAGAACACGGCCAATCCATGATGCTGTGAAAATTAATTTTATTTCAATTAGTCGTGCTTGCTTATGGAATTAGACGATTCCCGTGATTATGAGTCAGATACAAGGAAAAATGGTTTGTTTTTTGCCAATTTGAAGGATTCATTCCAAGCCCATGCGCTGAACATTTGATACGCTCGACAGTCAAAAAAGGGCGTCTGGACGAGTTTCAAAGCATTGACATCGACCCATGAACGCCAGAAAAGCTGAAACAGAAGTCCTCAGAGAAGCTCACAAATTCATCATCAAGCATTCCTTAATATACGATAAAAAAAAAAAAAATCATCAGTAATATCTCTCTATGGCTTGCCCGTTGATTAGAAAAGGCGTGAGGAAGGAAATAAAATGATTAGTTAAAAACGAAAGAATTGGAGATATTTTTCTATGAGATACTGTAAATTAACAATCACTTATCTTTTCTTCCTAGGAAGGTAGTGAGCTAATGGCCTACAAAAATGAACACCAATCTACATACACTGTAATCAATTGTATTAGATATTCCCCTGGTGTAGTCTCTCTCGTACTTTATTAGCATTGCATCTATTTTGGTAACATCACGTAAGCATGGAACAAGTACGCTAGATATGTGATATATGCACCTGCATACACACGTGACTTTAGTGTCAATGAAAAAGAAAAAAAAAAGAAGGAAAAAGAGTACCCAAAACATTGTCCAGTCCAATGAAGACCATTTCATGGCAAGTTTTCCGGTAGAAGTGTTGCTTTCCAACTTTAGCGGGTAAAAATCAGTCGAAATACAGAAATGTGTGATGCTCAATCGGGTCTTTACGTCCTTTCCGGGTAATTGGGAAGGCCATTTCCTGCGGTTTTTCTTTCCCTAAGCTTTGATTGTTTTTGACAAAACTAGAACGGTTTTACATGGGAATCCATTTCCCTTCGATGTAGCCGCACTCATAGATATAATATACGTTTGGCATAAGAAAAGGCATTCGCATATGATTTACTTTAGTTACTTTTTAGTAAATATGCTAAATCAATTAAAAAAACCATTTACAAGGAAATTTAAAAATGAACATAATCTTGTCTAAAATCCACTTAATTTGAAATTAATTTATGAAAAACAGATAAAGTGGGAAGTTCATAAACTTTAATTTATTTTTAAAAATTAGATATGGATAAGAAGAAATTGTCTCAAGTTCAAAATTTTCAGGCCGTGTTTTGTATTTCCAATTATTGGTATTATTACATTTATTGGTTAACAACCCAAATGAAATACATGGAAGAATAACAGCTACCAATAATATAAGAAAATTAATGCGTGTAACGATACGTTAACCAACTAGTTTTAAATTAATGGGATATTTAATCCAAGGCGAAGCAAGTTGCTTCCCTTGTCTGGTGGCCAAAAATACCGAACGACCCTTAAAAAGATCGATTTTGACTCAACTCCCGACCCGCAAGGCAAGTCAAAATCAGTCTTATCGAAGAATATGTTAAGAAGTCTATGTGAGCTTACCACACACTTTTGGAAAACGCTCGTGTTGATCATTTGGCTTATTAGAAGGGAATATTAGTTGAATCTCCATTCCCATCACTTCACACTTATGCCAACCAACAGAGCTTTTAGAACGGCTAATTGCAAACACATGCTGTGAGACCACCAACAGACCTTCTAGAGAAGACTTTCCGCTTGAGAAGGGCTAAACAAGTTGAAGCTCTATCCACCATCCATAAACTCACTTGCATGCCAAATTGCAAAATGGGGTGGCATCAATTCCTCCGCCTCCTCCGTCTCCTCTTCTCCTTACATTCTTCCCACCCCTTTGCCTCACCTCTCTGCCTTCGTGACCAGTGTGATGCCTTGCTCCTGTTTAAGAATTCCTTCGTGCTTGATGGCACAACGTTGGAGTCTTGTCATTTGCATTACCATCTCACATCTTATCCCAAGACAAAGTCAAGGAACAAGGGCGTAGACTGCTGCTCGTGGGACGGTGTCACTTGCGACAATGCCATTGGTAATGTCATTGATCTCGATCTTCATTACAGTTGGCTCCGTGGCTCTCTCCATTTTGACTTTGGTCCCTGGACCTTTTCGGTCATGATCTTGCTGGCCCACAAATTTCACATAATATGAGTGCATTTCATAAAACAAGTCATCTAAATCTCTCTCACTCAACGTCTTCGCTTGAAACATTGTTGTTGCCCTCTTGTAACTTGACCAAGTTCCCCTATTTCTTGAATTAGTTAAAAAGATTAAGATTTTTAGTATTTTCTTCCAATAGGATTAGTGGGGAGATCCCAAGTGGTTTTGGGAAATAAGCCATGATACATTGGATGAATTATATCTTTCTGATAACCTTTTGGAGGGAGGTACACAACAAATGCATTGGAAGCAATTGTCAACTATTAACCTTTAGAACAATTCATTCCATGGACCACTCTTGATCCCTCCACCTTCTATTCTTTACTTTGATGCCTCCAACAATGGCTTCGTGGGTGAGATCCCCTCTTCAATTTGCTAGTTGAGTTCACTCTTGAGGTTAGATTTGTCTAACAATAATCTCTTTGGGAATATGCCACAATGTTTTGGTAATCTAACAAATCTCGTGGATTTAGACTTGAGCAGCAATAAATTACAAGGGCCATTACTATGTTCCCTAGTCAAATGCACAAAACTTATCATCGATATTTCTCAATCACAATGAGTTCAATGATTTCTTCCCACATTGGTTGAAAGCACCAAAATTGTCTCAGCTTCATTTGCAATTTAACAAATTCCATGGTAGGATTAACCCCATTGCTTTTGAACTCTCCTTCCCCCCTATTGAATATTTACATATTTCTAACAACAATTTTACTGGATGCTTGCCCATAGAAATATTCTCAAACACCTCATTGGTTGCAATAGATTTGTCAAGTAACAAGTTTGGAGGGTCAATTCCACTTCTATCTCTCAACACATTTTATTATTCTATTGCAAGTAATAATACAGCAGGAAATATTCCTTCTTTGATATGCAATGCCGCCATGCTCGGGATTGTTGATTTGTTTGACAATGGCTTAATAGGTAGCTTACCTTGGTGCTTAACAAATTCTAGCCAAAGTCTGTTAGTTTTGAATTCGTGAATGAATCACTTGAATGGCACAATTCCTCAATCATTTTCTTCGACAAATAGTTTGACGACTCTTGACTTGAGTCGAAATTGGTTTGAAGGCACATTGCCTTGTTCCCTTATCAAACGTAAATATCTGGAAGTTTTGGATCTTAGTGACAATCAGATAGAGGATACATTCTCGATATGGTTGGGAACACTCTCAGAACTAAAAGTTCTCGAGTTGAGGTCTAACAATTTTGATGGTGTTTTGAATATTCCCCAAGGAGCTCACCTTTTTCGCATGTTACATATTTTAGACCTCTCGAATAACATCTTTGGCAGTCTTTTGTTAGCCAACTTGGTAATGAACCTTAAAGGTATCATGAATGGCCAAAAGGGGCAAGATGAATCATTATATATGACACAGTATTTTAGAATGGAGTCATATGAAAATTCCGTTACATGAAAGGGCAAGTAATTGAGCTAGTGAAGATCTTGACCGTCTTCACAACCATTGACTTGTTACACAACTCTTTCCAAGGGGATATTCTGGAAGTTATTGGACATCTTCACTCTCTTATAGGGCTCAACCTTTCTCTAACCAACTTACAAGTTCCATATCTCTGATGCTAGGAGCTTGACTAACGTTGGATGGCTTGATCTTCCTTCAAACAAGCTTAGTGGCACAATTCCCAAAGAATTCAGGGATTTGACATACCTTGGGGTACTTAAACCTCTCGAAGACCCAATTCACCAATCGAATTCCTCAATACAAGCAATTGAGCACATTTTCAAGTGACTTGCTTAGTGGGAATCTAGGCTTATCTGGAACCATTGCCAAAAGAATGCCTTAACGATGCTCAACCGCCTCCACCATCATCATCATCAACTTTCAATTGTATAAAGCATGAGAGTTGGTTCAAGTAGAAAGTGGTGTGGATAGGTTATGCATCTAGAATTATAATTGGGGTTTCAACATCATACATTGTATTTGAAATAGGAAAGCCCAAATGGCTCGTGTGACGTGTGAGAATGCTGGAGAGAAGAGCAGCCCGATGGATGGAGAAGCCAAAGCGGAAGCCCATTAGATTTCACGTACAATGAAATCATTGAGGAGTTGCCTCTTTGATATGTCAAAGCAGATTTAGTAAATAAATATGTCACCAGACTAGTTTGAAATTTCATTTCCCTTATGAAGGCTTGTTCTAATGTCTTCTCTTCTTATTTTCAATTCAATTGTATATCAGTTGAATTGAGAAGATTAATAATGAGATCTGTGAAGCACACAACTTTTAAAAGAATAAAAAGAAAAAAAAGAGAGAAAGGAAGCAAGTGCATTAACTTCGACAAATATGTTTTCCACCTTCCAATGTGCGCAGCTATTATTTATCCAGGAAGATTTACAAGTGAAAACTGACCGTAACCCATTCAGCCAAAAATATTAATAAATTAATCTGCCGTGAAAATACGTCCTAAAAAATTAATAAGATCTTTAAAATTGAAGGTCAATAATAGATCGTGGACTAGATAGATCGAAGTGGAACAGGAAAAAATTCGGTGAAATATTCTAAGTATCTTCAAATTCCACATAATTCTACTAAAAAAAATAATAAAAGGGATGCCCTCCCTAATAATTAACTATCCAAAGTCGAAGTAAATTGCCCACCATATTGTCATGCCATACTCATGCATGTCTTTATTAATAGTCACATCTGGGCCACAGATTGTATCATGTATAGAAGATGCTACCATAGACTTTACCTTCAAGAACAGCGAACAAAGACTCCCTTGCCGTGTATTATATGGAAGGATTGAATGATAATGGAAGAAACTTATCAGTAAAATCCAAGCTATTGGATCAGCCTGTTAATGCTTATATTACATGGATGCCCTGGAGACAACTCTAGTGTCTCTTGGGCATTGAGTCAAGGAACAAAACTCCATAGCACGAGATAGTGGCACGACAAAAATTTCGAATCAAGGAATCTAATTCGACTCCAGTAACAAGAGTACCATGAATTCTATAACATAAGCGACATGCTCCCCGATGACCACTGAGCCAATGTCGGAAGCAAAATTTGGGATCATACCGAATACTCTATTGTCTCGTTTCTCTTTCTTTAGAGTTATCAATCCTCCCTCCCTCATCTAAACAAATATATCATTATGTGCAGAGTAATGCATGACTGCAGTTTAGTATTTCACTCAATCTTCGAATCGACTCATATTCATATCTGAATCCCAGAATAAGTAGGTGAAAGAATGACCCTTTTGACTGCTTGTGGAATGAGGGCGTAGACGCTCGTAGGCATGCGGCCCTACTGGTAAAGGAATTGGCAATGGGGTTGGAAAGTATCAAGTCCATGATTTGATTCCTATGAGTACCGCAAACACAGGTAAATAGAAGAGAGGAGTGAGATAAAAAGATAAAGAGAGCCTGATTAGGGTCCTATACTCGGATGTTGCCGCGTCTCTTGATGTAGCGTTCGGGCACGAGTTCATGCCGGTCCACAAGGCATACGCCTTTCTCTTGGATCCAAATCGGTGGGCCGACTACGACTAAATGTTGTTCCGAGGGCCTGCCACTTCGCAGTGTTGGTTGCCATTGCTGCATCAATCCGTGGCCAGAGGCGGAAATAGGTGACGGATAAGTGTTAGTAATTGCGGACACCTGAATTTTTCTGACAAATTGAGCACGCGTTTTTGTAAAGAGCTAGAGATGAATAAATAAGTAAATACATAGATAAGAAATAATAAAATAGAAAAAAAAAAGAGAAAAACTTCGGTCAATATGGAAAGGCCCAATCTGATTTCTTGGGCATGACACAATTCCATGCCCACTAGTGCAGTTCGTCCTTGAACCTCCAAGTCCAATATCGAGAGTTTCCAATTGGCTCAAGCCAAGAGCCTAGAAGTATAAAGCAGGAGCTAGCCTAGAAGTATAAAGCAGGGCCCATTGGCCCAATTAAAAAAGAACTCAAAGCCCGGCCACATACTTATCCTCTCTCTCTCTCTCTCTCTCTCTCTCGCGTTCCGGAAAGGCTTAAAAAGAAGAGGCTCGCGTGTAAGGGCAGAGACTGAGTTAAGCCAATCTAGAATGGGAGAGCGCATGCCGGTAGCACGTAAACCTCCGCCTTAGGATAGTTCACCCTTTAATCTACACTGCATAACACTTGTCTATTCTCTTTTTAACCGAAGTGTTCTCCTCTCTATTATTAGCCAAAGTGAAGACACAGCCTTTGCTCTTTGCATCTAAAAGGTCACCAAGCGTGATTAAGCTGTAATGGTTCGTTTATTTGTTTTCCACCTTCTCCCAACAATATAATATTTCATTAAAATCCCTAACCCAAATCCAAATCCAAGATAGATGGTTAATGGCATGAATACCCTGCCAACATTGCCTAAGTTGGAGCCGTTCATGGAAGTTTGCGGACGCATGTACGAAGGTTTTTTTTTTTTTTTTTTTTTTGGGTCGAAATGCACGGAGTTGATTCGCATGGGATTTTTGCCACCCTGATCCCTGCAAAGCACATCCATGTACTCCATTGTACTCGAAAGAATAGAAACCTCTGCATCCCACGTGAGCTAAACCCTCCAAAACACTCCATTGTACTATTGCCCTTTACCCCATCCTTCACATCCATAACCTTGCCCATCTTTGCAGCCACATTGGAGACCAACACTCGTCCTTGCGGTAACCCTTGAAGTTGAAGGTGCCCCCAAAAAATAACAGTGCATAAAGTCATAATGGTGCTCCAAGGTATCTGAGTCATATAATTATGAGAATACATAATTATAAATTGATGTGGAGTTCATTTATTCAAGAATTTATGATTCATATTAAGCTGTTATCATTAAAGTAGCTAAAAAACTGTTATGCTAGCAAAACTCATTTAAAAACTAGAAGATTGCTTGGAAAGGACCAGGGACCCAAGTCCAAAACTCTCTGTTTATCAACCTCCGAAGAGGAACTGAGCGAGAAAAAAACCGGTTCGATCATGGTGGAGGCCACTGATTCGGTTTCGCACGCCCTCTTCATCATGCTTAAAAAGGCAGGCTTAGCAGTTCGCTCGCTGTTCTACTTGACCGACACCCAATTAGATTAACCCCATGCGCCGGACATTCGTTACTCCGGAAAGTCAAGAAAGGGCGTTTGGACGAGTTATAAAGCATTGACCATTGAACCCAGGCCGGCCAATCACTGCTTGTTTCCAACACGGCGCCCTTCAACGGTGAAACACAAATCCCCAGAAAAGCTCGTAAGTTCATCATCAAGGATTCATCTGTAAGATTTCTCTGTGACCTGGACGTTCTGGTGAAAGGAGCGAGGAAGGAAAAGAAAATGATCAATTGAAATTGATAAGAGTTGAAAGCAGAGGTTAGACATGCACGGGACGCGTGAGGAGTCCACTTCCCAATCACCTAGAGAAGACAGTTTCAATGTACTGAATTGATTCGATACTTTAGTTCCTTCAGTTGTTATTAGAAAATCACTGGAAACGCTGTGCTGCTTACAAATTCATTAAGCATAGACTAAAATCCCGACTTCGTAGATACTGAGAGCTGCTGATTTCTACAGGTGTCCTAAGCCATGGAAACCTATAGACCTCACAACATAATACGTTCATGCATGCTAATTTCTGTATATTCTTGTAAGAAAAATGAAGATTTCCACATATAATTAATAAGTCAATTTCATTAAGAAAATTGAAAGACATAATGTTTAAATAATTTGAGTCTGAAGAAAAATAAATATGCAACGTAGGGAAACTCTGAAGTGGGAGAAAGGAAATATATCGTCTTTTGTAAAATACTATCATCACTTTTGAATGATGCATTCATAATCATGCTAGAAGTGGATAATTACTTTACTTTTTCAAATATCATAGAGGATAGGATTAATTTGATACATTAATTATGCCGAATAATCTGGTCTTGTTCATATAATATAAAGACACATAAATTTGTCTCAAATAAAGTGTTCATTAGAAGAACCAATCTTGTTGGGAGCTCACCATTGCTTATTAATTCATACATCCCTTTCTTCGACTCCGCACCACTTTCTGCATCTTCATCTCTTCCTCCGTATTTCTTTAGAATGATACTGGATGTGAAAGCTGTATGACTCCAATTCCTCCTCCACCTTGCCCGATGTTCATCGTCCTCCAAGTTATTATATCAGCCTGTCTATGCCCTTTTACCCCAATGCCCCGAAGACAATGTGTATTGAGTCAAGGAACAAAACTCTAAAACACATGAAATTGGGACCGCGGAAATTTTCCAATCAAGACTGCTGCGGTGACTTTGTCGGGAGATCAAGACTGCCTACCAGAGGCTTTTGGGGTCCTACAACCGGACATCGCCGCATCGAGGACTGAGTTCAAGCGGTCCACGAGGCAAATGCCACTCTCTTGGATCCAACACGACGAGTTCATGCTGTTCCAGTGGCCTAGCCAGTTTGTGGTGTCGGTTGCGCCGCCGAGCCGACGCATAGCCCAAGGCGGAAAATGGAGACAGATCAGCGTCGGTAGCTAGGAGGATCCATGTGTTACTGCTGTTGATAAGATCCAATTGTTGGGTGATATGGCGGCCTGCATTTTAAGTGACTCCATTTCTTAGCACTCATGAAGATTAATTAGATTTTTAGGTACTCGCTGTGCATATATTCAGAGACTGGATTCTATATCAGATAGGAGCAGTGGCTCATCTTTAACAGCCTGATATCTTAATAGAATGTATTGTAAGAGCTTTCCTAATGTGGGCTACATTAATTGATATTGTAATTTACCGTTTAACGTTTACCGTTTTATGGGGATTGGTCTAAGGTGAGATAGAAGATTTCTTAATTAGTCTAATATGGGCATTTAGTGTGGGCCGAGTTGAGCTGGCCGTAATGGCTGGCTGGAAACTCATAAATAATCTTTCAAGTCTCTCCTCTAACCCTAATTTCTCACATGTATCCTCACCTAAGGGCGTTTACCTAACGCTAAACGTGAGGGGGCCGCCTTATTGAGCCGGTGATACGGAGGGCGATAAAGGAGAATGACTTGATGCGTGGATCCCCTTGATATGTGGGAAATCCCTTTTTCGCTTCCGCTTTATATTTGATGGATCCCAATACAGGTGCGTTAATTTTTCTACTCATTCATGCATGTTCTTGTTCTGGTTATGGAGATCTTGGGGTTGCGCAATTTGCATCCGACATGTGGTATCAGAGCTTCCATAACCCTAGAACTTGAATGCATAAGTTTTTTTTTTTTTTTTTGCCCTAATTTGTGATTTTTGAGACTTTTTGTTCAATAAAAATAAAATTAAATCACAAATTCGGATTGGGTTCGACGAGACGAGCAAGACGGTCGGTGGCGCGTCGCCGGGGGAGGCCTCACGCGCCGCCACGCGCCGCTGGGGCGTCGAAGACGCGCCCCACGCGCGCTCACGCGCGAGGCGCGGCTCGCGCGTGCATTGCACACACGGAGGCTGACGTCATCGTGACGTTAGTGACCAACCCGACTGTTGACTTTGACCCGACCCGAAGTTGACTGTTGACGCGACCTGACCGTTGACTTTGACCTGACCTGAAGTTGACCGTTGACCCGACCCGACCCAGTCAATGGTTGACCGGTCCGGTCAGACGGTCGAACCGGGAACCGGTCGGACCGGACGTTCGAACCGGGAACCGGTTGGATCGGTCCCGGGCGGACCAGTTTTGACCGGTCAGATCGCCCGCGCGTGGGCTCCACGCGCCGCGCATTAAGGAGGCGCGTGCGGGCGCATGGAGGCTCCGATCCGCGCGTGGTCGGCGGCGTTGGACTCGTATCTTCATCCTCTATCTTGTGTTATGTTTAGTTTATATGTTTGATGATTTTATGAATGTGAAAATACATACAAAACCCTAAATACATGTATTTTTAGTGTATTTTTGCATATTTTTCTTGTATTTTTCTGTGATTTTCGAAATACAAGTGTTGGGTTACTGATATGTTATCACATGAACATTATAATGGTGTGATTAATTAATAAAAATTAATTTTTATTGTGAATTGAAGTTGGCTTAATGAGATACAACAATTATGAGATAGTATTTGAAGTATGTATTGAGGTAATGAGAGACAGTAAAAGTTATGAAACTTTTATTACTCATGCATACTCTTTTATATGCTAGTAACCTTTGTATGATGGACGTTTTAAGAACCTGTGACTATGATTGTACTAATTAACACATTTGCTGAATGTGGGTAATGCATATCAATTAAATTATTAGATTATGTTCCTAAAATCATCTGGTCACTGGTTAATTTCTATCAAGTTGAACCTTTTATTTATTAATGGTTCTCTGGGTTTGACTCAATTAATAGGCCACTGGTTGATTACAATGATAATTTGTTACTTAAAAAAATTGGGTAATATATTAGCTGTTGGCCTTAGAGTCATGTTTTGCCTTATGAAATTCATGAGCAATAGTGGATTAGCTATCAAGCTTGTTGATCTGGGGTATCCTGTATTGCTATTGATGTTAACTTGTGATAGATCCTCTGAATCAACTATCTTCTTTATGTTGTTATAGTAATATGTTATCTGGGTGCACAAGAGACGTTTTCTTCTATGTTATGTGAAGTTTCTTGTGTTACTATGTTCCGTGATCTCATTGGAGTCTATCTTTCGGATCATTTATATATATATATATATATATATATATATATATATATATATATATATCTATATAATAAATATTTTATTAATGAACAAAGCAATGTAATTAGCATAATATGTGATTTTGGTGATTTGCTGCCCCTATCACTAAAGCTAAAATCACATGTATATGGTGTATGTGAGGAGTAAAATTTATATCCTTGGTATGAGAGAGTTTCAAGGATTCAATTGAGTAGTGACCGCCAAAGTGACACGCTTAATTGGGTTTGAGAAATTTCGGTCTCGTATATTGATTGGGATGTCTCTTGGTCTAATGTGTAGTCATACTCCCAAAGGAGGTGATTGTGTATTAGTTCATGGAGGGATACATGATGGTATGGTGGAGGAGTGACTGATTTTAGTGATTCATATGCCCAAATGTGATGAATTCACGAAGAATTAGAATATATTCTCATAACCGCTATCATGTGGGGAGTGTATAACTGCATATCATGTATTCTGCCCAAAGGTGATTATATGATTATGCATGTAACTCTCTGGATGTGTACTTGTATTTCAAGTTACACAGTGCTCACATGATGCTAATTATATACATTGCTTGTTATTTTAGTCACTTTTTCTGTAATTAATAACTCTATTGTTATTGAGGTTTTTACTACTTCAAATTTTAAGTTGTGGACATATGATTTGTTGCTTGAGAATGCAATAAAATTTGCTTACTATCCATGAAGCGTTTCATTCTGGAACATTTGAAAAGAGGTTTACCTGCGGACTGCACTGCTATAATATGATGGAAGCCTTAGTTGCTTGAAATTATATCTTGTCTAATATTGAAATTAGGACACATCTGCAAAGATTTTGTTTAAGTCCTAATGACATATACATCTCGTATATGGTTAAAAGGTTGTTTCCAAAAGTTTTTTTTTTTTTATTTAAGGAAAATGACTGAGATAAAGAATAAACTGGTTAAAATTAGTCTTGAAGGTTGTTAGGCTTAATTGCAGCGGTAAGTATTTTGGCAAGTATGACAATACTGAATTGCTTAAAGGGTCATTTGTCAAATACTTGGTATATTATGGGGTGGTAATTTAATTACTATTCCTGAAAATCCTGACAAAAAGATTTGCCAAAAGGCATAATTGCACCATAATTAACATGGTGATGAGTAAGACTAATTTATCGGTCTACTGTGGGTTGATATTTTGAAAGCAATTTTTTCACATACAAAACGTATTTCTTATCAAAGTTGTTTCATAAACTTCTTTTGAGTTATGGACTGGACGTAAATTAATTGAATCATATTAAATTTAGAGGTATCATGTAGGAGTGAGGTTATCTAATCCAATATTAAGTACGTTGGAATTAAGATCCACTCGATATTATTTTGTATCTTATCCAGATTGTTAAAGGGGTATTAATCTTATGACCCTAAAGAAGATACAAGAATTATGGAATCACATACTCTAAAATTTCTTAAGATTGACGTAATTGTAGAGGATAGCTGCTTTCAGACTATTAAAGATAATAGTATGATGGGAGTTATTGTGTTTTTTTGTCTTTACCTATACAGATAATTATGGAATCTCCTGTACCATAGACTAAACTTGTTGAGGTTTAAGGTACTATTCTTGATGTAGTTTATAATGAAATTTCTTAAACCTCTCAAGTGTAGAATGAAGTGGTTGCAGCTTTATTTAGGAGATTTATTAGAGAAAGACAAATTAGTTATACCATCAGACTATATAGTCTATTTGTGAGAGCATGATTACAATATCCATTACATGGTTGTTTTAGCAACTTATATAAATGTCGTTTCTTGTTCTTAATTAAGTATGTGATTAGATGCCATAAAAAAAAAGGATAATAATATTTTTACTCTGAAAGAGGGGTGGATAGTTAGTGAAGAAATAATTATTTCTTCACTAATTCTTTTAGAGTGAATGTGGCATTGATAATTTATTTTTTATATGGAGTTACGTCAAAGAGATACAAAATATATATAAGTGTAACTGGAGAATTTTGCAGCAGATTCAAGTAAATTTGTGCGTAGACTGAAAAGTCTTAATTCATGGTCTTAAGCAAGTTTCCAGACAATATTATTAAAGTTTCATAGTATTGTTATTTTGTTCAATTAAGAACAAAGTAATTCAATATATTGCAAGGTCAATGGGAGGAAATTTATTTTTCTCATACACTGTGTACATGATATTTTGTTTACAAGTAATGACCTCGAGGCATCTTTTATCCTTTGTACTAAGGTCTGTAAGGATTGTTTTTTGCCATATTATATTAGATTTTTTCGGAGGACATTTACTGATTGTATATTGGAAATATTCAATATACATTATTGCAAGCTAGGAATTGCTCATGTTTTTAAGGGTGATGGAGTGAATCTATCACATTGTCCTTATTTAGATATTGAGAAAATCTAATTAAAGGATGTACCTTGTGTCAGTGCACTTAAAAGTATAATGTATGCTCGAATTTGCACTAGACTAAATATCGTCTTTGTGACGGGACTTCTAGGCAGACATCAATCAAATTCAGGACGCGATTATTGCGTTGCTGCCAAGAAGGTTTTAAGGTACTTAAAGAGGATAAGAGATTATATGTTAATATGTGGATATGTTCAATTCTTGCAGTTAGTAAGGTATTTAGATGTAAACTTTGCTAGCTGTTATGATGACATGAGGTCAATAACAAAATACATATTTATGTTAGTAGGAAGTGCAGTAAATAAAGTTTTATGTTATCTTTTATTATGAAAGCAGTGTTAGTAACATTCTTTTAGGCTGTTACTTGGGCTATTAGGCTCCGGAACCTCATGAAAGAGTTAATCGTTTTAACTTTATGGAAAGACCTATACGGTTGTATTAAGATAACAAATTTGTAGTATTATTTATTTACTACAGAGGTCTCAAGTGATCTAAATATATGGTGGTCAAAATTTTTGACCAAAAGGAAACGGTACAGAAAAGTGACGTTTTAATATAACATATTTCCATAGATGATATGGTAATAGATCCACTAACTAAAGGTCTATGCCCATGTGTATTTTAAGCGACATGTCATTAGCATGGGCCTGTGAGCATTATGAGATGCTGTTGTTTAGTGGGAGCTATTTTGGCTTTATTTTGATAAAGGTTTCATTTGTGTTCGTTACATTTGGTAATGGTTTGATATGTATCAACTTTTGCATTCAATAAAGTAATTTTGAATGTGTTGTTATTATGTTGAATACATATTGATAAAGTCTTAAGGTATTGTATAAACCTTGAGTGAAAGCTAGGGGCATCCGGTTATTAGCCTTGTCCATATGTCTTGTTATACATAAAGAATGGTTAACCGTAAGGACAAGACATATGTGGGTTTATGGAACCATAAATGCATTCTCTAGTGGCACAAGTTTTTGTGATGCTTAAGGTAAGAGAATTGTGACTGACAAATGAGATCTCTCTATGAGAGATGTTATCCATTTGACACACTACCATATTGGATCCATATCAATAGAGTTGAGAACACTTGTGACCATGGAAGGCTCTGTGTGTATACATGCGATTACCGCCATGATTCGGTGTTTGAGACTTTATGGGATAGGATTGACTATTAAGAATTATCTCTAGACCAATATGCGCACATACAGTACGATTTCAATTAATATAGTCCAAGTGGGAGAATGTAAGAGTTTTCCTAATGTGGACTACATTAATTGATATTGTAATTTACCGTTTAACGTTTACCATTTTACGGGGATTGGTCTAAGGTGAGATATAAGGTTTCTTAATTAGTCTAATATGGGCTGGCTAGTGTGTGGGCCGAGTTGAGCTGCTACCAGTAATGAGGGGCCTAAGCTGGAAACTCTATAAATAGTGCTCAAGTCCTCCTCTAACCCTAATTTCTCACATGTATCCTCACCTAAGGGGCGTTTACCTAACGCTAAACGTGAGGGGGGCCGCCTCATTGAGCCAGTGATACGGAGGGCAATATAGGAGAATGACTTGATGCATGGATCCCCTTGATATGTGGGAAATCCCTTTTCTGCTTCCGCTTTATATTTGATGGATCCCAAAACAGGTGCGTTAATTTTTCTACTCATTCATGCATGTTCTTGTTCTGGTTATGGAGATCTTGGGGTTGCGCAATTTGCATCCGACATGTATTTCATTTATTTTAGAATTTATCTCTTCCATAATTCCTTCGTTTTATTAATATAGGATTTGTAACATTGTGATTTTCTAGCTTTAGATTAGCACATGGCCAATCCATGATGCTGTGAAAATCAATTTCACCCCAATTACTTGTTCTTGCTTAGGGAATTTAGAATTAGGAGAAATGGGTTTGCCAATTTCAAGGTTCATTCCCATGGATCTACAAGAACCCCACGCGTCTGGACGAGTTTCTAGGCATTGTGACCATCGAAGCAAGCCCAGCCCATCGTTTCTTGTTTCTAACACGGTGTTCTTCATTGCTGAGATAGAAGTCCTCAGAAAAGCTCATAAATTCATCATTGAGGATTCATCAGCAATATTTCTCTATGACTTGCACGTTGTTTAGAAAAGAAGTGAGGAAGGACAGAAAATAATCACATGGAAATAAATGGAATGTATCCCTAAAAACAAGGAAGGAATGATAAAAAAAAGGTTGTTTTCAACTTCGTTGCTAAAAGGAAAATGAGTTAAGTGCACAAAAAATCTTAAAACTTGTTACGAAAGTGCAATTGAGTCCTAAAAAATGCAGTGAAGTCATTTCGTTAATTTCTTCCATTTTAGCTAATAGAAAATCTGGGTATTGAATTAGTTGACTTAAAAGGAAAATCTGCAAAGAAACTTCTTCTAGTGGCCAAATCAAGAATGGTAACTCTTGACGACAGTTCTGATGGTACCGGCACCATTATTGTGCTCATTACAAATATTTCTACTCGCTGTTGCATTTCTGAATCGATCATTTGTTTATATTTTACGTTGAAGCAAATCCTCTTACACGATCTGCTGTTGTGGGAATGTTGAATAGTATGATTCTCTCATAGACTACAGGATGACAAGTCATTGTCCTCTATGCAAATGGCAGCAGAGTGCACGATAAATGTCAAGTTACACTAATAACTAGAATGTGGTATGAGTAGAATCGATAGCCTTGTCATGGACTTGTTCTTCCAAGCAAGTTTAGCCATATCACACTCCCATTCCTTCAAAAATAGGGAAATGGCACGGTGGTTCTCTTAATTCAAAGGACGCAACTTATAACAAAATCAATATAAATCTGCTATCCAAATATATATATTTATATATCTAATAAAACACGAAATTGGTTATAGGATCAAAGTTTTAAAAATTTATCAAATTCGTTCAGGTCTTTCTTTATTATTTCTTTTTGTCAGCCATCTTAAAATAAAGCAAGATTAGACTTCTTCAAAGGAGAAAAGAAAGCACCTAAATAGAAGCACATTGGGTTGGTGGAATTGGCACGAGAGTTGTTTTCACAAGAAATTCTTTTGCTGAGTTTACTCAGCTGATACTCGAGTTTGTGGAATTGGTGCGAGAAAATAAGCAAAAATATGGTTTGGCATTAGAATATCTGGTTTACTCCAAACCTGCTGAAATTTGATTTTATTGTGTGGTTTGTTATATGTAATGGTCTTCGAGTTCTTGAAAATTTGTCCGTTATATGCCATTTTTCTTCGACTCATGAGCATCCACTTCGCTTGTTTCTACGTATTCAGTCATGATCTTTTAAAATTAATTTAATGTTTCATCAATTTTGCAATCAGAGATTGGAGAATTATATCGGCAAAAGGTACTTTATTTACGTCAGAAATACTCAACACTTTGGTCCTACACACAAATCAATTATCTGTCATATATAGTTAAAGATGAAACTAAGATAAATCTTGCTTACGCTTGCACGCGACATTTTTCACGCGAAACAAATATTTTGGAATGACAAAAAGCATAACAGCAATGCGTATGTGATTAATTCTTCGCGAGCTAATATTTTAGTGATTTTAAACTACATTCAAAGTTACAAATGAGAAAGCATGACCGATTTTTCATCCAAAAAGACTGTGATCCTTATTATTTGGTGGATAATTCGAAACATGCATTTATATCGTCAAGGAACTAACATATACCTATATAGAAAATATAAAAGTAAAAAGCCACACTCTCTCATCACAATGAGTGAACAAAATGAAGCTCTCACTCGCACAGACACAAATGCAATACATCCTAAGACTATATAAGACTTTCTAAAGTAACCTTGCCAAACATTTTTATTCAGAATAACATGCATGGGAAGATTTTCAAAACTTGAAGCCAAAGCCAAAGACGAAAATGTTAATCTAGACTACACGAAACAAAAATAATCAATGACGTGAGGATTGCAGACATGCTAATCCTCAATTGAGCTTGATTATCTTAATGTATGAACCATCACTTACATACGATTTGACTTTCATATGCTGCCGATGTTTGCTCTGATATAATGAAAAGAAAAATGACCGGTCATGAGTTATTTAATTAAGTGAGGTAATTGTTATGAGCATACTAATCTATATAGAAAATCAATAATTATATGATGCGTGTAGAAGCATTTGTATAGAATTAGACGAGTATCGTGCTTAACGCAAATTATAATTATTTGAGTGCTTGAAGGATTTCGTAAGTTCGATTATCATCGGAAGGAAAAGCAAGGACTCCAAAGCAAGGACTCCATTTGTTTCACAGAAAATAAATCGTTTGAAAAATATTTTCCTAAAACTAATTGATTACATCACTCATAAAAATGAATGAACATCAATTATTAATATTGTCTACAAAAGTATTGGGACATAAATTATTGTTGACAATGGAAATATCTTTTTCTGACTAATTATATCAAGCGATCTAATCTATCATTTTTAGGAAAATATTTTTGAAATGATTCATTTTTTATAAAATAAATGAAACCTAAATAAATGAGAATGCCTCTCCGTTGATGGCAAATGGAAGTTATAGAACGTGCAACGTCCAACAACCATGAAGAACAATTTATGCATGGAGACTTGACTTGCATTTTGATGGAATAAAAAGCAGAACAACAACTACCTGAGCGAATATATTTAGCGTCCTTACACTTTTTCTAAAGCCACTTTCTTTTCCGCTTGATTAGATTGTCGTGCGACGGAATAAAGTGTGTTGAACATTACTTTTGCCATGTAAAAACAAACTTTCTGACTTGGAATGTGAGAGCGAGGGTCGTCAAGAGTCAGTTCACATTGGAAATGTGACGATGATCTGATTCTTCCTTTTCACATCCCACCAAGACCAGCACAAATGACTTTCTAAAATAACTAAACACGAGAGACCTCACCATCAAGTGACTAAAGCACGTGATTGCTTCATTAGATGAATAATTACTTAGAACTCATGAATGGCGCAAACTGAAGTAGGTTACTATGATGTTTCAGTTGGTGACAGTCTGCTCTGGCAGGCAGTAGGGAACAAACTTACACAAAGCAAACGGTGGGACAAGAATATATAGCAAAATCTATGTTAACATATAAGTGTTTCACACCTTTACACCTACTTCGGCTTCACCCAACTTCTTTAATGGAAGAAAAAGAGTGGAATAAAGAAATAATGATCTTTACGTAAATCAGAGTCCCATTCAAAGTGCAAAACAACGGTACATGATAACTGAATTTAAGAGGTTTTTTCTTGTGGGCCAAACTGAAGAGGAATTAAAGAAAATCAAAACATGGCCAATTAATTTAGAGATAACTGATGCCAACATCAATGCAGGATTATCCCATTGAGAAATCAACTTGCGTTCTGGCCAATTTAAGAATCAATACCACTCTATACATATGTACACATGCATAGCCACACATATGCCTAGAAGCATGCGGTCAAACACAGAATGGCTGAAAACATATAGATCCTTTATCTACGGGAGGTTTATACATAATAGCTCTATCAATTCATGCAACTTTTATGGCAACGTATCTTTCTTCTGGATGTAATGATGACGACGGCTACTTGAAGAAGAAAAGAGCAGAGTAATTTGCCCTTATACTACAAATACCGTAAGTGGTATCACAGTTTCTATCACATAAAAAAAGTCAGACTTACTTCTTTTGAGTAGAGTTTGGTTTAAGATCCTTGTCAATGATACCACGGGTTAAACTCCTTGCTAGCTTTAGTTGCTTGTGCTCAGATGGATTGATCCTTCCCACTTCAGGGTCCCATACTATAACAAGTTCATTTGTTAAAACTATTGGTGGAGGTAAGAAATTCGCTCCAGATTCCTACAAATCGACCATAATTCACTTTTTTCACAAAAGGAGAATGAAATTTTTCGTGGAAGGTCAACTTGCTAACCGATGCACAAGAAACATAGTGTCTTGCCAAAGAAAATAGCCACATGAGCCACCAAGCCCGGAAACTGATAAAGACAAACTAGCAACTATCAAGCACCACTTTTATAGAATTCTGAAAGGGCATCAACTCTGCAACATTCAACAGGATAGATAAAACAACCTATTTATACAGACAACATAATAAGCTCGTAAAGGGAAACTGAACTAATCGATTCAAATCGACACACGCAAGCTGCGGTAAGTGATTCACAAGAAACCACCCCCAGCTCCGAGCCAAACCATTCCGTCATACTTTTCCTATACAGATCCCGCGAATGCTCCGACTTGAATACGCTCTAATCAACAAGCTCAGTCCAGAATTTTCCCCAACTTTTTCAAGAATATGAAAGCACGCGAGCCTAATCGAAAAGGAAAATGGGAAAACTTGGAACGCTGGGGGTGAGAGAGTCCAATTTGTGAGCGATCAGAGAGATAGGGAACTCTTGTTGTAATCTGTGACTCCAACCCAATTAGCGACGCACCAGAGAGAGAGAGGGGGTTCGGCTAGCCGATCATCTCATCACCCTTGGAGCCCAGGCGAGGGTTCCGAGGTCGTTAGACCCCAGGCGCGGTGATGCCGGGGTCCCGCGACTCAACAAGCCTCACAACAATAGATCTAGGCGATGATGCAACCATCGACTAGGCGATCGGCAACGACCATCGATTAGGTGATCGTAGGTGACCAGGTGAGCAATGTCACTGGCTGATCAACGTTCGTGCAAGGGAAGAGAAGAGAGACGCGAGAGACGCGAGGAAAGAGAGACGCGAGAGACGCGACGGAAGATAAGACGCGAGGCAGGGGAAGAGAGAGGCAACAAATCAGGATTTTTACATTAAAAAGGGGTAAATGTGGAATTATGGTTAATGAGTGAGGGTAAGATTGGAAATTCAAAAAATCTATTAACTGAGGCACTGTTGCATGCCGAGAATGCCAGAAAGCGAAAGCAAGGGAGAGGCAGCCTCGAGCTAAGGGCCTTTACAAATGCAAGCATTTCCCAAATGGGCTTCCAAAAGTAATTGCCAAACACCAACACATTTGCCCAAGGGCTTTGGAGGTCCAAAGGACTTTGCAAAGTTGTTTCCAAGCGCAGCCACTTCTCCTTTTGTATGTCTTTTCCTTTTGTATCATGGTGTAACGGTGTATGAGTTGAATTGAAAAGATGAATAATGAAATTTGTCAAGCACACGGCTTTAGGAAAAAAAAGGGAGCCAAAAAACATGAAAATGAAGCGAGAGCCATCATCGACTATAGATTTCGACCAAAAAAAAAAAAAAAAAAAAAAAAATCATCGACTATAGATATCTCTTTCGCCCTTTGGAACAACGTCGCGTGCTCACCATTGTCTGTTCCAGACGGTGTGGTCCCTTCGGCACTCCGCGACGTCCATCACGGGACGCACGGGCTCAGATTCCCCAATCACCCGCCACCGTACGATCCCCCGAGAAGATGACGGCAGCGACTCCGACTCTGACTCCGACGCCGAGAACAGCCTCAACCAGAGGAAGCACAAGGCTCGACCGCGACGCCCCCTGGGCCATGGAGCTTGCTTCCTTTTCCCATTCCCAAATCAAGGGCATCCTCAGATACTACTGGGAAAAAAAGATGTGTCTTGGAGGCGGCGTGATTTTGAGCTTTCACAGGCTTCATGGATATAATGATGTCAATAATGCAGCACTGTAGATTCATTATCCTTTCTTTTAAAAGGGGAATTGCAGAGTGGCTTCTCTGGAGTCAAGCGGCCTTGGACGATGCTTCTGCAATGCGTGGCTGGTTCTCGTAAGGCTTTTGGTCTGAGTTGTTACTTGTTAATGCCGTTGAGATGTTTGTCGATTTGTCACAGAGACTGGGACCGAATGTTCGAGAAGGAAAGCGAACATCCGGTCCACCTGCTATGCTTGGCTATTGCACGATGAGTTGTTGCCCAAAAGAATAGTTCTTAAGATAAGAAGTTCTTTTTTAACTGCCCCCTTTTCCCCCCCTTTAGATTGTGTTTGAGTATGTCAGCTTGTACTATTGAAATGCTTGGATGGTAATTGCAGTATAGTTCCTTGAGCATACCTTGATGAATGATAAGTAACTGCTTATGATATGCTCGGGAGAGGCGTACATGAATTCTCAAGCTGTGCGAAAATTTTCAAATTTTGCTTGTTGAACGCCTTTTTTTCATTTCCAGATGGAACACAAGTGTCTTTGGCTTTTTTTTTCTCTTTAGTTTTATTTATTTATTTTCGCTAAGGCATTTTTATTTAGTTTTATTCTACAAAATATGCACAAGAGGTGCTGATTCAATGATTCATTGATGCCTCATGAATCCATAATATGCAATGTAAACTTCCTTAATGAATCATATTTGTTAGGGAAGTTCCTGCGAGAAGTTGAACCCGAGTTAATGGATGCTTTAATTGGGGCTACAAAAGATGGTGACCACAGTAGGCTGCAAGCTTTATCTGTATCCGAGGTGTGGTTTGGCAAAGATGATGATCAAGGAGAAGAAGATTTCGAGCAAGAACAAGAGGAGGAGGTACCTGGTTTTAACTTTGTCCCTGAAAAAAAATCTGCATTGCCTACCACTGCCACATAAAGTTTCATTTGCATTATTTTAGAGGAAAACAAGTTCAACATGTATGGGATGTGTGAGGAGTCGACTTCCCAATCACCTAGAGAAGAAAGTTTTACCTGTACTGACTTGATTTGATACTTAGTGCCCTAGTTTTTATTAACAAATCTAAGCATAGACTAGAATCCCTGTCTTCGTATTTACTGAGAGGTGCTGATTTCTACGGGCATCCTAAGCCATGGAAACCTTAAACATGGGATTAGATACATTAGCCCATACAACATAATACGTGCGTGCATGACAATTTTTCTATATCCTAGCAATAAAAGTGATGATTGCCACATATAATTAATAGGTTAATGACATAACATTTAAATGATTTGAGTCTGCAGAAAAGCAGATATGCTACGCAGGGAACGTACATGGAGGAGAAAGGAAATATTTTTTCTTCATTATCGTAGAGGATACGATAAATTTGAAACATTTATTGTGCCAAATAATCTGGTCTAGTTCATATATACAAAAACTTACATAAAATTGTCTAAAAAGAGGTGTTTATCAGAAGACGCAATCTCTGTGGGAGCTCACGTTTGCCTTTAAATTCATGTGTCCCTTTCTTTGAAACAGCATCACTTTCTTTGTCTTTTTCTGCATTTTCATCTTGTTCTCTGTTTTTCTTTAAAATGACACTGGATGCGAAAGCAGTATCAATCCATTTCCTCCTCCATCTTGCACAATGTTTGTCTTCCCTAATTGCCCTGTGCAACTTTGGTCAGCAGACCTCACATGAATCTTTCTGCAACAGAATCCATTTGCTCTGCCCTTTACTGGCCAAAAGGGTCTTGGATAATACCCAAAATTCAAAATCATAGTCTTACATGTATTGTGTAAATTAGTTCCTTAGTAACCAAACTTGCTACTTTTTAGTGGAAAAGAGACTTATGTTTAACTTTGCATAGAAAGTAGTGTGGAGCAGTTTTTCCTACAAAAAACTTCAGCAAGAACATTTAACCTGTATTCTATAATAGAGCCATTAATATCTCATTTCCAATTTTGTCAAGGGCTACTCCTACCTTTTTAGAAGTGCACAGCAAGGTTGAATCTTGGCTGTATATGTTACTGTCGATACCACAGATTTAGACGATGAACAACTTTTTTTAATTATCCAAAGATATAATACGTGATAAACAACTTTTTGTTAGGCAGAGATGGTATGAGATCTTTATCACCCATAAAATATGCCAAATCTTACATATATTGAGAAAGTGGTTCATTAATGATGTGATCCATTGGTCATGCATGAAACTTTAGTTCTACACAATGTCCATTTTCCTTCTCTAGCATCTGTTCAGGTTTCTCAATGTTGACTTGCTTTTCAATTTTCAATTCCCAGGAGTGTTGTCAGTATTCAAGCATAGCAAGCAGGTGGTTTGACGGTTTAATCAGTAAAGACATTCAAATGGCCAATGAAGTTTTCTCCATTCACACCATTGATTTTGACCGGCAAGTAAGTTGACAGATATCTCTTACTGCTTCAGCATTTAGTTTTATATATTGGAGCATTCAAATCTCTTGCAGTCCATTTATAGCATCTTGAACAACTCCATGTCAGCGGTATAAAAAATATCCATGGGTTGCTGCTGAATCAACTACTCGTTTAACATTCAGCTCTTGACGCCATAGAACATTTGATGGTTTTCCACACGCAGTAACGCATGGCATGTAGTTAACATTTGCACAACTCTATAGTTGGTCGGGCTGATTCATCGCTCCAACTGGTACGACAAACTTCGCCATGTTTAAATCATTCTTCAGTGTGCATGCAAACATTGCCCGTTGCTGAAACTCACATTTGCCAATTGCCAAGAGTTTGCATGGTTGACATCTCCTATTTTCACATTGTCAAAATAAATTTTAGGTTCCATGTTTATGCTGAATATTTTTCTACCTCGTACTTCCTATAGGATTTGCGAAAGCTTGTATGGAGAGTACAGTCGACTCAAGAACAGCCAGCCAAAAATGAGAGAAGCTAGCATAGCGCTCCTAAGGGCGCAGAAGTCCTCTACTTGTTTCCTCCGAAACCTTGCGAGGCAATTATGTTGTAGCAATACATGATTACACAGTTGATACTCACCTCTTGTACTAATCTATTTTGCAACATTTACATTTTCTTTTTCCAGGGTCCGGTTGAATCATTCTACGGTTCAGGATTATGTATGAACCGAGTACCAGGTGGATGATGGGGTGCTAATTTTAATTAGGTGCCGGGTTCAGTCCTGCCCAATGGCTCAAAAGAGAATAGTTATGCTGCTAAACGTTATTTACTTGCCTTTACCTTTCCATTGCCTGCTAATTTAATCAATTCCGGAGAGTTATAAGAGGAGCAAAATAATGCAAACTGTCTGATAGAAAAAAGAAAGAAAGGGAGGTTAAGCTCTGTTCTTGTAAATATTTATTTTGAAGCTCGGTTTGTGCTTTTGCATTCGAATCTACCTGGATAATATTTTGAATCCTATACAAGTACATATGCACTGAAGTAAACCCTTTTACGCCTGGGAAGGTCGCGAGCGAATGCAGCCTACCACATTGATACCAATCGGCACACGAGGTAATCAACAACGCCCTTGGTCTATACCGATTGCATCCCGTAAACACGGAACAAGTGCACTAGATAGTACACGAGCACAAACACACAAAGATCTAGGACGGTTGTGTTAGGGGTGAATATATTAGGGTAGGGTCGACACCAGAATATTTGTGCAAAGGGAGTGACGAGAAAATTTTAAAAAAAAAAATCTTAAACATATTATATTCGTGCAAATTTGATTTTAAGCATTTGAATTAGATTAATTTAGTTTTAAATCTTTTGACAATTTGCCAATGGAGTCTATTTGGCTAGAAATTATTGACGTGGGTGTTAATGGTTCTACATGACACATGGCCGACTACTGTTGCTAATGTCAACAATTTTCGCAATTTTTAAAAATTTTATTCTTATGTTTCTTTTCTTTATTTTTTTTTCCCACTGTGGCCAACAAGGGCCACCGGTGACTCTCATGGCCATGAATGCCTTTGCTAGATTTGGGCGAGGCCCTTGCTTGCAATGAAAGCCTCCTGTGCCTAGCGAGGCCGCAAAGACATTGGCGAGGCCGCGGGCGAGGGCCTCCTTGGCCCTACTAGTTGTGAGAGAGGCGGCTCTCACCTAGTCTTGGAGAGGCTTTCACGGCTAGCGAGGTTCGCCATGACCCTCGCTGATCATAATGAGAAAAGAAAAAAAGCAAAGAAAGAAGTAAAGGAAAAATGAAAAATTCAGAAAAAAATTGTGAATGCCTTTTCAAGCGGCTCGTTCAATGGGAGTCCAAGTTTATGTGGAACTTCATTGTTGAAAGCATGCCTTGGCAATGCTCAACTTCCTCCACCATCATCCTTCATCAATTTAGGACCACGAAGGACATGAGAGTTGGTTCAAACAGAAAGTAATGTGGATAGATTATGCTTCTGGAATTGTCATTGGGATATTCGTAGCATACATTGCATTTGAAATGGGAAGACCCAAATGGCTCTCACAAGGTGTGAGAGTGCGGCCCAGTGGATGGAGAAGCCAAAGTGGAAGGCTATCAAATTATTGAGGAGTTGTCTCTTCAAACCATGTAATGTATGTTCAGTGAATAAAGATGTCACCTAACCAGCTTCAAATGACATTTCCCTTATGAAGGCTTGTTTTAACGTCTTCTCATTTCGTATCTTGGTGTAATTGTATATGAGTTGAATTGAAAAGATGAACAATGAAATTTGTCAAGCACTCAGCTTAAAAAAAGAGAGCCAAAAAACAGGAAAATGAAGCGAGAGCCATTATCCAAATATCTCTTTCGCCCTTTGGAACAACGTCATCACCGGCTCATCACTGGCCGCGCGGGCTCAGATTCCCCAACTGCCCGCCGCCGTACGATCCCCGAGAAGATGACGGCAGCGACTCCGACTCTGACGCCCAGAAGAGCCTCAACCAGAAGAAGCGCGAGGCTCGGCGGCGACGTCCCCTGGGGCATGGAACTCGCTTCCTTTTCCCATCTCCAGATCCAAGCGCTTCCTCAGATACTATGGGGGAAAAAGATGTGTCTTGGAGGCGGCGCCATTTTGAGCTTTCACGGGCTTCGTGGATATAATGATGTCCAATAATGCAGCACTGTAGATTCATTATCGCTTTCTTTTTAAAGGGGAATTGCAGAGTGGCTTCTCTGGAGCAAGCGGCTTTGGACGCTTGGATTCTTGCGAAGGTGATGCTTCTGCAACGTGTGGCTGTTTCTCGTGAGGCTTTTGGTCTGAGTTCTTACTTGTTAATGCCGTTGACATGTTTGTGGATTTGTTGCAGAGACTGAAACCGGATGTTCGAGAAGGAAAGCGAAGGCAGTTCAATTACATTGGTACTATCACATTTTTATTCACATTTTTGCTAGTGTGTACGTGTGTGTTTGTGAGAATCTTTTCGCCTTTCTTGCCGCTTCACCTGGTATCTGCTTTGCTACGCTTGGCTATTGCACGATGAGTTCTTTTTGGGCAAAATAGTTCTTGGAGTAAGCAGCTCTTTCCCAACTGCCGCTTTTTTCCCACTTAGATTGAGTTTGAGTGTGTCGGCTTGTACTTTTAAAAATGTTTGGATGGTACTTGCAGTATAGTTCCTCGAGCATATATTGATGAATGATCAGTAACTGCTAATGATTTGCTCGGGAAAGTCGTAGATGAATGCTCAAGCCGTGTGAAAAATCTGAAGTTTTGCTTGCTGAACAAATTTTTTTTTTTTCATTTCCAGATGGAACATAAGTGTCTTTGTATTTTTTTTTTTTTGTTTTTTTTCTTTTTGCTAAAGCAGTTTTATTTAGTTGTATTCTACAAAATACGCACGAGAGGTGTCATTGATTTGTTGTGCAATGTAACTTCCTTAATGAATCACATTTGTTAGGGAAGTTGCTGCGAGAAGTGGAACCTGAGTTAATGGATGCTTCAATTGAGGACACGGAAGATGGTGACCAGAGCAGGCTGCGAGCTTTATTGGTATTGGAGGGGATACCTGGTTTTTAACTTCGTTGCTGATAAAACAATCTGCATTGCCTCCCGCTGCTACTCAAAGTTTCATTTGCATCCTCTTAGAGGAAAACGAGTTCAGCATGTACGGGCTGTGTGAGGAGTCCACTTCCCAATCACCTAGAGAAGAAAGTTTCACCAGTACGTCATTGATTCGATACTTAGTTGTTGTAAAAAAATCATTGGAAACACTCTTTGCTGGTTACAAATCTTTTAAGCATACACTAAAATCCTGGCTTCATATTCACTGAGAGCTGCTGATTTCTACCAAGTGTTCTGAACCATGGAATCCTTATTCATCGAATTAGATACGTTAGACCTCACGGCATGATATGTGCGTGTTGCATTTGCCCATCGACATTCATTCCCACACACTCTGATTCCATCCATTATTTCACTCAAAACAACAATCACCCACCCTGCACCTGCATCACATGCTCTCTTTTATGGGTGATCTTGGGCGCTTAACTAGGCCCACATATTCGAAGCCTAAAAGCCCGTTTGATAAGACTAAAAAAATAAGCACTAAGAATTTAAGTACTCAATATCAAGTGTCGACAGTTTTATGTACTGAAAATAGAAAGTAATTTCTCATTTGACATTCTGCTCTCGACAACGTAAACTAGATTGATGGTTTTTCATGGGCATGTAGGTAACATTTGCACAAGCCTATCCCCGGTCGGGCTAATTCATTCCTCTGTAACGTGCACAACATTATGTATGTGCCTGCCCTTGCCATGCACAGACTTCATTATGTTTAGATCGTTCTTCAGTGCACAATGCAACACATTGCCCATCGCTGAGATTTGCATTTGCCAATTGCCAGTACTTAGCGCGGTTGACATCTACTATGTTGCATTGTCAAAATTAGTACTGGGTTAACATGTTTATGGTGAATATTTTCCTACGTTGTACTTCCAATAGGAGCTGCAAAAGCTTGTGAGGAGTGTACATTCGATTCAAGAACAGCCAGCTGCTGCTAATGAAAATGAGAGAGAAGCTAGCATGGTGTTGCAAAGGGCTTATAAGTCCATTACCCGTTTCTTGGGTAATCTTGCGAGGCAATTACCTAGTAGCAATATATGATCACCCAATTGATACTCACCTCCCGTGGTAATCTACATTGTAACATTACGTTTTCTTCCTTTGGTTCGGTTAAATCATTTCGTAATTCTGAGTAGTATATGAACCGAATACCCGGTGGATGATGGGGTGCTAGATTTAGGAAGTCCCTTATAGCTAAAAGGAGAATGGTTATAAGATGAGCGAAACTAAAAATGTCTTTGCCTTTCCAATGCCTGCTAATTTTATCAAATCTGGGGAGTTATAAGAAGAACGAAATACTGCAAATCATCTGATAAAAAAAAAGGGAGGTTAAGCTCTCTTATCATGAGTGTTTATTTTGACACTCATTTGTAGGTATGTGCAAAACTCGGTTTATACTTCACATTTGAATCCACCTGATTTATATTCACGCTCTTGGCGGAACAGTTGTACTTGAATATGGTGCAAATACACCTGTGCTGAAATTAAACCAACACATTTTTTTTTCCCTTGGAAAGGTCGTGAAGTAATAGGACGTTGTAAAATGAATGCCAATCTATATACACCGTAATCAACTACATGAAATATGTCCTTACTGTATCCTCTCTCATACCGTCAGCATTGCATCCATTCTGATTACATCACCTTAGCACAGAACAACTACACTAGACATTCTACACACAGACAAAGATCTATGACCGTTGTTTGTTGGTGGTGAATATATTGGGATGAGATCGAGATGGCCAACTCCAAAATGTGGAGTTGGATTTTGGAGTTGGCACTGATCTTATCATGATAAAAAGATACGATAATCGGGTTTTAAAAAATATGAGACCTTTGTCATCTGTTCTTTTTTTTTCATTATCCAACTTGAGTTGTCTCCGCGGCAGCTCATAATGTTATTCTAAGTTAAATTTGATGATGGATTGAAGATTTGCTTGAATATTGTTTGATCACCCACTTTGGTGGGATAATACAGAGGGCAACAACAAAACATCTTTTTTGATTGCAAACAAAAATTGTAATATTATTAGTCCTAAACCTTTTTATTTAGTGCCGATTTAGTCCTTTTGGCCGGATTTTGCTGACTGGACGTAGGCTGACGTAGACAATTTTTAATATTTTTTAAAATATTTTAAATATTTTTTCTATTTTCTTTATTCTTTATTCTTTTTTCTTTTTTTTTTTTTTTTTTTTTTTTTTTTTCTTCTCTCCTCCTCCCTCCGGCCGGCGGCGAGGCTCGCCGGCCACCTCGCCGTGGCCGCGAGGGCGGCCTCGCGCGGGCGGCGAGGCTCGCCCTCGCCGCCGCCGCCCGAGGCCGCGATTCGGCGAGGTCGAGCCTCGCCGGCCATGGGCGAGGCTCGACCCTTGCCCGATTCGGCGCGAGGCGGCCTCCGCCGGCTGGTGAGGGTCGAGCCTCACCCATGGCCGGCGAGGCTCGACCTCGCCGCTGAATCGCGGCCCCGTGCCGAGCCGGCGAGGGTCGAGCTCGCCGCCGCCGCCCAAGCCACGATTTGGCGAGGTCGAGCCTCGCCGGCCATGGGCGAGGCTCGCCTCGCCGTGCGGCCGGGCGGCGCCGACGGGCGAGGCTCAACCTTGCCAAATCCGGCGAGGGCTAGCCTCGCCGTGGCGGGCGAGGCTCGACCTTGCTTGCGCCGCCCGGCGTGAGGCCGCCCTCGCGGCCGCCGGCGAGGTGGCCGGTCACCATGGTCCGGCCAACGGCCGGAGGGATGAGGAGAGAACAAAAAGAAAAAAAAAGAATAAAGAATAAAATAGAAAAATATTTAAAATATTTAAAAATATTAAAAATTGTCCACGCGGCCGGCCGACGTCCGGTCAGCAAAATCCGGCCAAAAGGACTGAATCGGCACTAAAAAAAAGGTTTAGGACTAAATTGGCACAAAAAAAAAGGTTTAGAACTAAACTAGCACAAACACAAAAGATTTAGGACTTTTTTGGCACTTCTCCCTAATATTATGTCTCGAGTTTTAGCACATGTACGAAATCCAAACCATTTTGAAGATCTCGATTTGTTCAAATCCGATGCACCCATTAATCCGACTCAAGTTTGGATTTTGTTAGGAGGGAATATATTTGCTCTGACTACAGGTTTGTTTCTCAGTTGATTGATTTTATCTTATGAGAAATGATTAAATGACTGTCCTTAATTCACCGTGAGAAAAACATTCTGCTCTAGATCATAAAAAAAAGTTAACAAATAATTTGAAATTATTAACAGGTCCATTCCTCAGCCGTTACTCTCGCAGTTATGCAAAAACAGTTATATTAGCAAAACTCTTCGGTGGGTTCCGGTCAAAAGTGGATTTGTTGACTTCTGTAAAAGAACAAGAAAAAGCCATGTCATGAACTCCAAAAAAAAAAAAAAATGACGAACAGCGAAGTAAGAAAGGGGTTCCTGTTGGGAGTTTTTTTCTGGAGAACACATAAATCCTGTTGGGGTGGGAGTACCTTTTGTTGGCCGCGCAGAAGAATTCCTTCAAGCCGTGTCGTGAACTCCAAAAAAGAAAAAAAAATGACGAACAGCGAAGTAAGAAAGGGGCTCGCCCTGGCCCCTGGGTGACACTTTTTCTCGATTGCACGGAGCAATGTTGACCACGGTGAATCTTGCGCTGCGAGTTTACATCTGATTGAGCTATTTTATTTCCACGAACTTTCGCGACACAATCGTTCAATGCATCGATTTTGGGAAAAGCCATGTGAGATCAATGGGAACGTGGAAAAGAAATTGCGTTGGAGACTTCGGGTGTGTTTGTTTTACTGAAAGTGTTTGTTTTACTGAAAGTATTTTACCGGAAAGTGTTTTCCGGATTTTCAGCTGTTTGGATCTCTAAAACAGATTTGATCAACGGAAATGATTTTCTGGTCAACACAAATATCATGTGTTATTTTAGGAAAACGAATTCCTCCGCGTGAAGAGATGAAAACACTTTCCCTTTTCAATTTTTCTCTGTCCTTTCACTTTTCCTTTCCAAGTACGCCGCTCTCTCCCTTCGCTCTTTCCCTCATCTTTCTTCTTCGGCTCTTCTTCAACGACACGCATCTCCTTCGCCATTGGAGGTCCAGATCTTCTTCTTCGTTATTGAAGGTCTGGCTCTTCTTCAACAACGCTCAACACGATTCCAGGTTCTTTCGCTTTTTCGACGTCGTAGTGGAGGGAGAGGTGCTTGGAGACGAAGGCCAGCCGGCGCTCCCGCGACCTCGCCCTTTCGGTCGTTGCGGAAGGAGAGCTTGATCTTGGCGAGGCCGTCGAGGAGCTTGCACGAGACCTTTCGGAGGAAGACGGAGCTGTTGCTGTCGTACTCGAAGGTGACCCGAAGGGCCGGCCGCTAGAGGATCTGCGGTTGCTGCTGCGGCGGTGGCGGCGGCGGCGGCGGCTGCTCCGGGCCGGGGGGCGGAGGCGGCGGCGAGTATGGCGGGAGGAGGAGGCGAGGGATTGGAGGAGGGGGCGGCGAGGAGGACGGGTCAGCCATCGGTGTCGTCGGGCTAGAGAGAGAAAGAGAGGGAGGGAGTTCGGCTAACTTGAGTTCGGTGTGTGTACAGCCCATTTTTTTAATTTTTTATTTGGGTCTTTTTTTTTTTTTTTTTTGGTAATTTTGAGCGGAAAATGGATTTGATTTTTGGATGGTTGTGCGCGAGCCGAGGGGGTTCAAATTTGGGGGATCGATTTTGCTGGAAAAGGACTGTTTCTTCTAAGATTTTTTTTTCTTTTTACATGTATTTCTTTTATTTATTGTCCCAAATTTCTTGCCTCTTATTTAAAGAGAAGCACAACCTTTTGAAACATTCAAATCTATAATAAGAAAAGGAAAGAAAGAGATTTTAGCTTGCTAGTGCCGATTATATGGACAGATGGTGACGTTTTCCTCCTTTCTCTCTTTTTCTTTATTTTCGCTTTCTTTACTTCCTACTTAATATCACGAAAAAATACAAATTAATATAATATTATATAAAAGATCTCAAATCAATATAATTATTATAAATTTATTATAAATTAATTTTTTTATCACAAAGAACCTCTAAACTAGTACATTTATAATGAATTTATCTTTTATTAATTTTTGTCAAATTAATTAATATTACGCATGGGAGGCGCATCCATCTAAAGAGAGCCAAATGCATTGAAGCGATTAATGATATCGTTTTGACTTGCTCTTGTAACCGGAAATCATGCCCATTTTCAAGAAAAAAAATACGTGTATGAATTCAAATTTCCTTTTCATTTTGTAGGTTCAAATTCTAGATTTACTAAACTGATTGAGAAAAATCCGTTTATAAAGTAACATGAACTCAACAAATTAATTTGGAAGTAAGAGACACACTATTATCAATTGTTAGATTATTTTTCAAATGCGATCCAAACACCAGAAAATACTTTCAATTATGTATCACCAAACAAAGGAAAACTAACCATTTTCTTGGAAAATGGTTTCCTGGAAAACATTTTCCAAAAACGTTATGTTTTCCGTGAAACAAACACACCCTTCGTATAAATGTTTGAAAGAAATTCTGTCCTTTGCTTGCACTGGAAATCACGTGGATGACCAATTACATCGAATTGGACAGATTCACATCACAATGTCGATCATTGGGGAATAAAACTAGCTTTCATCCTATATTGCTTGTGAAAATTTCATGAACTCCTTCAAACCAATCTGATGAGCACAAGCTACATTATTTATGGTAAAGGTGGAAAAAGTACAAAGCACAACAAAAACATATATAGTATTATAGCATGGCTCGAGTTCACCTATGGTTGGTCGTCGTAGCTAGTGACCATGCGAAGAAAAAGGAAAAAGAAAAGAAAAAAAGAAAAGAAAATTATTAAGAAATTATTTTTAAAATAAAATAAAATGAAAGACCATTGTCACCTTGTGTCTCTTTAATTTTGTTGTTTTTGTTTTTTACATTTTTTGTTTTATTTACTTACATCTTCATATTTTGTTATTTTACCTTTCTAAGTTGATATATATCCAAATAACACATTAACATGAAGAGCTTAAAATGAATTAAATGAGTTGGTATTTATTTTCATATTTAGGGTTAAGCATGAACATGTTTTAATAATATAGGTCATGTTGAATATGAATTGAGTTAGAATTGGATTGAATATCGATTATCGGAATTGTATTTCATGAAAATGAATCAATACAAATTAGACCATTTTACCTGTTTATTGGACACCCTTGGCAGGCGTACGGTGGACGTCTAAAGGCCACAAAAGAAAAGGAGCTCGAAATTTGACGGTCCGCATCAAAAGTGGATTTGTTGACTTCTATAAAAAAAAAAGAAGAAGGGGGAACACTTTAGTCTTTAATCCTGTCGGGGTGGAGTACCTTTTCTTGGCCGCGCGGAAGATTCCTTCAAGCCGTGTAGTGAACTCCACGAAATGACGAACGGCGAAGTGCGAAAGGGGTCGCACCGGGTGACACTTTTTCTCGATCTTACGGAGGATGGTAGACCACAGTAGTTTTGGACAGCGAGTTTGCATCAAATTGAGTTATTTTATTTATAAATTCTGTAGGCTTGGGATTAATTTAAGTGTGAGAAATATTTAAGCATATAAGCGATTATAATTCTGATTTTTTTATTATAATGAATTATTTACTGTTGCCTCTTTGCGTAGATGTATGTATTAACATTCGAATTGAATCACGTAAATCTTTGATATCCCTTATTATTCCTCATTTATTTCTTCGGTAATTTCGCATCGACTCAAATTGCAAAATCCGATATTAGTTTCCGCATTATATTACAACAAAAGACATTACTTATTGAATTGAAACTAAATGATGATTTCATTTCTATTCTTTTTGGTTCATCCCTCAATGTAACTTTAATGTTGATGAAAAAAGGAAGAATGGATCTAAGTATATCCTAAAATTACTTCGTTTGAATTATGAGACATTAAATTTCGAAGGTATTCCCTCCTAGGCAGGGAAGCATATATATAGGAATTAAGGGGATTTGGGGAAAAAAAGGGAGGGGGAGGGAAGGTAGTTTCCCTATCTATTCTTTAGAACAAGCTACTATCGGGGGAGGCAGGTATAGTAGTCTTTCAAGCGTACTAACCAACTTGTCAGTCTAGTATCCCTGATTAGTTAGTAGACACTGTGCGAAATACCTACAAATATGGTCCAACCTGATTAAGGGTATTTAGTGGCAAGGTTTTCTTACTGAAGTTTTTCTTTCTAATTTCAAGAGGTAAAAAATCACTCTAAAGACAAAGGAAATATGATAATAAATTTTGACTTAACGTCAATTTTTGATCATTTGGAAGGCCATTTCACGCTGCTTTATTATTGCTTTTCTAAACTTTATTTACTTTTGACAAAGCCATTGAAAACTTTTTAGATGGGAATCCAATCCCATTTGTAGCTTTCGGGGAAAGCACTCGGAAATATAATAATATGATTAGCATAAGCCCACCGACAAATCTTCTGAGAGAAGACTTTGGTGCTGATCACTTGGCTTGTTAGAAGGGCTATATGAGTTGAATCCCTACGTCACCTCCACTAATATTCCATCTTAGTCCAGTAATACAACATCATTATGGTAATCGCATAGTCAACAATCCCACCGGTGGAGCTTTTAGAACGGCTATCCCATTTTGAGAGCTCACCAACAGGCATTCTAGAGAAGACTTGCGTGGATCACTTTGTTGGAGAAAACTTCCTTATTTGTTTTGAAGTTGACAAAACGTTTTCATTAGTCTAGTCTGAAGACTCATAGACTCTATCGTCAAAGTCTGAAGACCTCCAGACTCAAGATTCAAAGTCTACCCTCACTAATAGTTTCCAAGATCGACGAACAAAAAACTTATCCAAATGCAAGTATATTCTTAAGGATTTGGTTCGTATGATTGAAAAAGATCTCACAGCTGGAGATAGCACCTCGTGATCATTTATTCTCATTGAAATCAATTTTGGATAATTAGATCTGTTAATTGATGAAGTATACTTAGAAGGTTCTATTTATGAAAACCTAGATCCTTATTGTATGGGTGAGCAAGGTTGGTGGGCTATCATCGCATTCCTTAAATAAACTCGAGATCTCCCTAATTGATTCTATTCAATAGTAGATTGGAAGAACTCTTTTGGAAGGTGCCAACGGATATGAATGCATGGAGGAGTATATAAGGAAGACGCTCAAGTTATTCGAGTGTGTGCGTGATAGAAGAATTCTAAAGTCTGAAACTCCTAGTTCTTTGTTATTTCATTCGCCGAGCTTATACTGTATTCGAAAGAGAGATAAATACTTGTGAGACCTTGAGGAAGTGTAGTAGAGTCTCTACATTGTGGAATCAAGGACGTGAGATTGTAATATCTCTTTTGGTTCTTAGTGAAATCCAGCCGATGGGCTGTCAGTGCGGGAGAGTGGACGTAGGCTTGGTCTAAGCCGAACCACTATAAACTCTATGTTTCAATTCTCTTTCCCTAAACTCTTTACTTTAACTTATAGTCTTATATATCTGTTTACTGTCTTTTATATCTTCAGTCCATTATTATCGAAAGATGAATTAAGCTGTTAAGTTTTTGTAAAAATCGCTTTAATGCCTATTCACCCCCCTCTAGGTGTTCTTACTAGCCCTATCACACTTCACACTTTACAAGGGCTGTAAAACTGGAAGAACTTTTACTTCCATGCTAAAGTGAATAATGGGTGGATCTAGTAGCTTTCTCTAGCGGGCGGATCAAATTATGATAATCCTCTAAATAATGGCCGAAGGATCTCTTCTTGTTAAGTCTAACTGAATTGGGGACGCTAAAATTTGCCGGCCATAATTACAAATCTAGAGAGAATGGTCCCAAAAGTCCTATACGTGTTGGACAACGGTCAATTCAGTCAAAAATCTTTTAATTTGGCCAATTGAGTCCTTAACCATTAGCCAATGTAGTCATTCTAGCCAAAAATTGGTTGAGAATCATTGATATGGATGTCGGTCATTCGATGTTACATAACCAATATTGATGCAGACAATTTTTTTTTTTGCAATTTTTTAATAATTTTTCTAAATATATATTTTCTTTTCCAGTTTGGTGGGTTGCTGTAGTTGCATGAAGCTGCAATGAGTGAGCAGACATAATAGTGGAGCCTAACGCATGTTCAAATATTGCTGAATTATGTCCTTGGAGCGAATTACTAGTTTGTTTTAATGCATTGCTCGACCTGATTGTCTGTAATGGTGGACCTCAATTGTTTAGGGATAGAACGCAAATCAGTGTTATTATATGGTTTCTAGAAGCATCACTGGTAAAATCAGCCTCTCTGGAAGTTCTGTCTTTATATTGGAACCATTGTATATCAAACGCTCCCTCGGTATCGGACTATTCTTGTTGGACCCCCACTCGTGGTGATAGTAATCGAGAGACCAGCTGTTGATGAAGGAAGATAGTGTTTTGAACGGCACAAACGTGAAGATAACTTTGTTGTAATTTGAAAAGATTATGCGGGTCCGTTTCAAATTCATTAAGGTCTTTCTTTATTATTATCTCTTTACCAGACTTGACTATCTTGAAGTAAAGCAAGATTAGACTTTATCAATGGAGAAAAGAAAGCACCTGAAAAGAAGCAAAAGATGGGTCTTTCTTTAGTATTATCTCAAGTCGTGATTCATGCAGCTTCGTGGGCATTTTCTCCTTGCAGTTCTTCTGAGGATAGGGTTGTTTTCACAAGAAATTCTTCTGGTGAGTTTGCTCATTTAATACTTGGGTTGGTGGAATTGGCACGAGAAAAGAAGCAAAAGATGGTTTGGCATCGGATTATCTGGTTTAATACAAACCTGCCGAAATTTGATTTCATCGTGTGGCCTGTTATATTGAATAGGCTTTTTTGAGTTCTTGAAAATTTATATGTTATACGCCATTTAAAATTCAATTCATGAGCCTCTTCTTCGCCTCGTTACTGAGCCTTCAATTTTAATCTTTTTCACTGTACCATATTTAAATTTATGTTTCATCGTTTTTTTTTCTTTTTCCATAAGGGATTGGAGAATTATATCCGTGAAAGGTACTTCAGATATCCTCATCATTTTGATATTGCAAACAAAACATTTATTATTATGTATAGTTGAAGCCAGAGCTGAAATAATACTCGCTTCTGGTTGCACGCGATATTTTTCGCCCAAAACAGACATACTAGAATGACGACAAGCATAACAACAATCCGCATATGATTGATTTTTCACTGGCTAATAGTTTGGTAATCCTAAATTACATTCAAAATTTAAAATGAAACAAGCATGAACAATTGTTCATTCGGAAAACTGTAATCTCCATTATTTGGTGGGTAACTCAAAATATGTGTTTATATGATCAGTGGACTAAGATATAACTACCAGAAAAAAAGCCACACTCTCCCATCATAAGAGAGAACAAAATGACCATATAACACTTTCTAAAACACAAATGCAATACATCCCCAGACTATACAACAGTTTCTAAAATAACCTTGCCGGACAGTTTTATTCAAAATAACATGCACGGGAAGATTTTGAAAACGTCAAGTCAAAGCCAAAAACAAAAATGTTTATCTGGACTAAACAAAACCGAAATAATCAATAACATGTGGATTCTAGACACGCTAATCTTCAATTGATCTTCATGATCTTATCATATAATTGATCGTGCACATAAAATTAACTTTCGCATGCTGCTTATGTTTACCCTGATAAGAGAGAGAGAGAAGAGAGAGAGAGAGAGAGAGAGAGAGATGGGATGCTTAATCTTAAAAATAATGCACTCTTCTACTCACCATGATGATCAACAATTGAAGATGAAAGTAAAATATGTCGGTAATTTGTTAAGAAATTTAACCAAATTAATTATTGGTAAGCAATAATGGAGGAGACTTGACTTGATAAAAAGCAGAACAATGACCACCTGTGTGCCTAGGATAATGCAACTCTCACTTTTACTAAAGCCACTTCCTTTTCCCCTTATATGGTTTTCGTACGTTAGAATAAAGTGTCGGAGAACACTTTTCCCATGGGAAAGCAGACTTCTTGACTTGGAATATGAGAGTGGGGTCATCAAGAGTCGATTCATGTTGAGAAAGTAATGATGATCTGATTCTTGCTTTTCATATTCCACTAAGTCTAGCACAATTGAGTTTACACGACAAGGTGTTTGTTGTCTTTAGTCTGTGGGCATCATGGCAGCTTGTAAGCATTATGCAGATAATCCAAACATACGATTCTTGCAAAATCTCCTTTACGTATGCCACAGCAAAGGAGATGGTGTACTAGTGGACGTCTCATGTATATACCATGTGCAAAAAAACTTCCAACTTCTTCTGCCAACGTTTACATAATTTGAATCCCCATCCCAACCATCAATAACTTATATGCTAAAGTGCAATATGGAATGGCATCAGTTCCTCAGCCTCCCAAGCAATTATGCAGGCCTTTCCACAGGGTCTTTGTGCAGGTTTTTATAAGTAGCGTGGCCAATTCGAGACATTTTGATTTTGCCTAATAATTGAAGCCGAATTAGACTCTGTGGTGGGGGTGAAAAAAAAGCTCCCGGAAATGAGGATACATATTCCCGGGTGGTAAAGTGAGACGATTCCTTAACTGCTAATCCTATTATATGCTTGGGTTGACCGGGATGGGGACCGTCGCCCCTCAGGGCCGCTTGGTTTTTGTGCTTACTATTATCAAATATATGTCATGATTTATGAAATCATCATATAAAATTATTATATCTTACCCTTAGAGCTATGTAATACATATTTAAAAGTTATAACATCTTAAGGTTGTGTGAAACAGTTTTTTTAAAAGTTGTCATAAGCTATAGTAGTCGTCAAATATTTGATAAGCACTTTATCAAACTTAAAGATACTAGAGATTCAAAGTATCTGCAAATCCAAAGTTGTATTACTGGAAAAATTCATAAATGAATGCCCTTTCCCTAATAGATTATCTACATTTATCCATTAGACGGTGATGATGGAGCAATGTATATCTATGAAATGAAAAAAAATGTCGTCATAGACTTGAGTAATATGCTTTTCAAAATAAGGGGAGAAGTGCCAAAAAAGTCCTAAACCTTTTGTGTTTGTGCTAGTTTAGTCCTAAACCTTTTTTTGGTGCCAATTTAGTCCTAAACCTTTTTATTTAGTGCCGATTCAGTCATTTTGGCCGGATTTTGCTGACGAACGTCGGCCGGTTAACGTGGACAATTTTTAATATTTTTAAAATATTTTTTCTATTTTCTCATTTTTTCTTTATTCTTTATTCTTTTTTCTCTTTTTCTTTTTTCTTTTTTCTTCTCTCCTCCTCCCTCCGGCCGCTGGTCGGACCACGGTGATCGGCCAGAGGAGACGGCCGGCGAGCCTCGCCGGCCACCTCGCCAGCGGCCGCGAGGGCGGCCTCGCGCTAGGCGGCGCCGGCGAGGCTCGCCCTCGCCGGATCCGGGCGAGGTCGAGCCTCGCCCATGGCCGGCGAGGCTCCACCTCGCCGACGTCGCCCGGGCCGTGATTCGGCGAGGCTCGACCTCGCCGGATCGCGGCCTGGGGCGGCACCGCGAAGCTCGACCCTCAAAATAAGTGGATAAGATTTTCACATTGTATATATGTAGAGCCAAGTAATTAAGAATTTTTCACACCTAAGGAACCCCACCAAGACAATCAAGAAATCCAAATTTTTTATGACAATAATGTCATTTCAAGAAGACTTTTTCTTAGCATTCATAATTAAGCAAATTGTTGTCCCACAGCCATTGTGCTCGACCAAAAAACATAATATTCTACTAGATTCCGTGTTTCTTTTTCTTTCTGTGCAATTGTAGCTGTAAACTCTTTGACAAGCACTTTGGTAAAGTTAAAGATATTTGACCACGTTATATCAAATTCCACAATAATTTAACTTTTAGAAATATTGATGAGAAATATTAGTCTCTAAGTACTCTTGCATTATACATGTTTAGACGCGATCCGAATATACATAGGAATTGTCTTGGAAAGTGAAGCATCAGATAACTTTTTTAGGCTTTTATTTGCTCTTATGTCTGACGAAAATATTGGAGGCTTTCCCGTTGTTATGGGTTGTCAATTAATTAGGTAGCCTATTTTCTTAAGGAGAACAACTCAGTTTAAATTCTTTTTTTTTTTGTGACTCGTTAAATCTTGTAATTCTAGATTTGAAAATTATATTAAAAAATCTGAAAGGTTGAGTTAGCAACTTGGAAATAAGGCGACAAAGGTTCTTTTTTGTCGCAGTCGACCGTCACTCTAATTTAACGTCCAGTTTTATCTCCTTTGGCACAGCCACGGCAACAGAATCGAATTTTGTTGCCTTTGGTGCCCCTAAGGTACACCAAATTATTTTTGTCGCAAAACTTTTTGTCGCCTTAGGCAGTTTTTCTAGTAGTGATAATTACAGCAATTTAGTTATAGTGGATTGTTAGGTCACCTATAGACGTTTCAATAATTTAAAGCAATTTTATCCATTTCATGGAATATTGGGATCGAGAAAATGCAACGCCGATTGATGCTGGGAAGAAAACCCTCCAAGTTACATCCACAAACGCGCAGTACTCGCTTTTGAAGCCCCGAAGTGGGACTGATAAGAATGTCGTAAATGGAAGGGACTCTCTACGATGTAAAGCTCATATATGGAGAATTTATAACCCAATTCCCCGACTATGGTCTATGACCGCTGCTTATTTGATAACTAAAAAAGTTAATGTCACTTTGGTAAAATTACTGAACTATAACTAATAAATATCACTTCGCGTCACAAAAATTACTATATAATTACTCTTCTTCCTACACCTTGTATTCGATGTTAAGCTGTTGTCGTGTTTTATTTTCAGGATGTAGTGTAGACCCCAATGGTCGGGGTCACAAAGCCTAGCATTCGAATATAAACGTTAATGTTTCTGTCCATCATTCGTCATGATTGATATAAAATAATGAACAATCTAAAGTGTATGTGTCTAGAAAGAAAATTTCTTTTAACCTGGATATTTATTTTACACACTTGTGTACCTATGACTAAACTAACTTAGATAGAAAATCTGATCTTCCTTAACCATGAGAAATGAGATATCATTCTAACTGAATCTCACATGAAATTACTCGTATGCGGACCAAGAGAGCTTTTAAAAAGGATGAAACATGTTGTGAGCCCACCAATGGACCCTAAAGAAGACTTGTTTCAATGACTTCACACTTGACAAAGGCTATATAAGTTGGAAGCGCTCTCCATCGCTAGTAAACTCACTGCATGCTAAATTGCAAGATGGTGTCGCATTGGATCCTTGGCATCCTCCATTTCCTCTTTTTCTTACCTTTCCATCTTCCTTTTGCCTCCCCCCTTTGCCCTCCTAATCAGCGTGATGTCTTGCTCAATTTTAAGAATTCCTTCATCGTTGATTCAAAATTGTAGTTTGGCCCTGTTTTCCTCGGACTAATCGCCCTGTCAGGAAGCCATTTATCAGGCGAACGGGGCTCATTGCACAGCGGGGGCGATATCATGGAACAAGGGCGTAGACTGTTGCTCATGGGTGGGGGTCACTTGCGACAATGTCACCGGTAACATCATTAGTCTCTCTCTCCCTTCCAGTTCGTTTCATGACGCTCTCTATTCCAATGGTTCCCTCCTTCTCCCAAAGCTTCAAGTGTTGGACATGTCTTATTGCAACTTGACCAAGTTGCCCTATTTCTTGAATTCATTAGAAGATTAACACACTTATACCTCTATTCCAATAAGATTAGTGGGGAGATCCCAAGGTGGTTTTGGGGAATAAGCCATCATACATTGGAACATTTAGATCTTTCTTATAATCATCTGGAGGGAGGTATACACCAATTGCATTGGAAGCAATTGTCGTATATTAACCTTCAGGAAAACTCATTCCAAGGACCACTCCCGATCCCTTCACCTTCTACTTGTTACTTTTATGCCAAGAATAATGGTTTCACTGCCCGCATGTTTTGGTAATATAACCCCACTTCTAGACTTGGGTATAATTAATTCACTTGATCCCTTCACCTTCTACTTTTCTTGGAGCAATGGTTTCACCGGTGAGATCCCTTCTTCGATTTGTTAGTTGAGTTCACTTTATAACTAGATTTGTCTACCAATAATCTCTCAGGGATTGTGCCTGCATGTTTTGGTAATTTAACCAATCTTGACTTTTTCTAGACTTGAGAAGTAATAAATTACAAGGACCACTCCCGATCCCTTCACCTTCTACTCGTTACTTTTATGTCGGGAGCAATGGTTTCACCGATGAGATCCCTCTTCGATTTGTCAGTTGAGTTCACTCTAAGAACTAGATTTGTCTAACAATAATCTCTCAGGGATTATGCCCCCATGTTTTGGTAATATAACCAATCTTGACTCTCTAGCCTTGGATAGCAATAAATTACAAGGACCACTCTCGATCCCTTCACCTTCTACTCGTAGATTTTTTGCCGAGAGCAATGATTTCACCGGTGAGATCCCCTCTTCGATTTGTCAATTGAGTTCACTCTTGATTTTAGATTTGTCTAACAATAGTCTCTTAGGAAATATACCCCAATGTTTTGACAATATAACCAATCTTGAGGATCTATACTTGAGCAGCAATAAATTACAAGGGTCATTACCGCGCTCCCTAGTCAAATGGGCAAACTTATCAACACTAGTTCTCGGTCACAACGGGTTTAATGATATATTCCCACATTGGCTGAAAGCACCGCAACTGTATCACCTTGATTTGCAATCCAACAAATTTCATGGTAGGATCAACCTCACTGCCTTGAACTCTCCTTCCCTGCTCTTAGATATTTATATATTTCCAACAACAATTTTATTGGACGGTGCCCCATGAAGGTTTTCTCCAACACCTCATTACTAGTAATAGATTTGTCCAACAACAAATTTGGAGGGCCAATTCCACTTCCGTCTCCCGTCACAATGTATTACTCCATTGCAAATAATGTTATGACAGGAAGGATCCCTTCTTTGATATGCAATGCCACCAATCTCGAGATGATCGACTTGTCTAACAACAGCTTAATTGGTAGCTTGCCTTGGTGCTTAACAAATTTTAGCATTGTTCTCTCGGTTTTGAACTTGGGAATGAATCACTTGAGGGCACAATTCCACAAACAATTTCTTTGATACATAGATTGACGACTCTTGACTTGAGCCGAAATCGGTTTGAAGGGACGTTGCCCGGTCCCTTGTCAATTGTACAAATCTGGAAATTTTAGATCTTAGTATCAATCAGATAGAGGATACATTCCCGACATGGTTGGGAAAACTTCCAGAATTGAAAGTTCTCATTTTGAGGTCCAACAATTTGAAGGGTCCTTTGAACATTCCGAAGGGAGATCTCATCTTTACAAAATTGCACATTTTGGATCTCTCGAACAACAACTTTTGCAGTCCTTTACCAGCCAACTTGATAATGAACCTTGAAGGCATGAAGAATACAGAAGATGGGCGATTTGGACCATTGTACATGACACAGTATTCCCTTCCTTTGGGCCGTCATATGAAAATACCGTGATCGTGATGATGAAAGGGAAAGAGACAAAGCTAGTGAAGATCTTGACCATCTTCACAACCATTGACTTATCACAAAACTTTTTCCAAGGAGACATTCCTGAAGTTTTTGGCCATCTTCACTATCTCATAGGGCTCAACCTTTCTCACAACCACCTTACGAGTTCCATCCCTTTGACTTTAGGAAACTTGACTAATCTTGAATGGCTTGATCTATCTTCGAACATGCTTAGTGGGAGAATTCCTAGAGCATTGGGAGATTTGACATATCTTGGGTACTTAAACCTCTCGAAGAACCAACTCACTGGTCGAATTCCTCAAGACAAACAATTGAGCACATTTTCAAACGACTCGTTTAGTGGGAATCCAGGCTTATGTGGAACTCCATTGTCAAAAGCATGCCTTGGCGATGCTCAACCTCCTCCACCATCGTCCTCATCGACTCTGGACCGCGAAGGGCATGAGAGTTGGTTCAAACATAAAGTAGTGTGGATAGGTTATGCATCTGGAATTGTCATTGGGAATTTCCATAGCATACATTGCAATTCAAATAGGATGGCCCAAATGGCTCGTGCGAGGTGTGAGAATGCTGGAGAGAAGTGCAGTCCGGTGGATGGAGAAGCCAAAGCGGAAGGCCATCAAGTTTCATGGACAGTGAAATTGTTGAGGAGTTGTCTCTTTAAACCATGTAATGTAGTCTTAGTAAATAAAGATGTCATCTAATCGGCATCAAATGTCATTTCCCTTATCAAGGCTTGTTTCTAATGTCTTCTCCTTTTGTATCTTGGTGTAATGGTGTATGAGTTGAATTGAAAAGATGAATAATGAAATTTGTCAAGCACATAGCTTAAAAAAAAAAGAGCCAAAAAAAGGAAAATGAAGCAAGAGCCATTATCCACTACAGATATCTCTTTCGCCCTTTGGAACAACGTCGCCTCCTCACCGTTGTCTGTTCCTGACGGTGTGGTCCCTTCGGCACACCGCGACGTCCATCACCGGCCGCGAGGGCTGGCTCAGATTCCCCAACCGCCCCGCCACCGTACGATCCCCCGAGAAGATGACGGCAGCGACTCCGACTCCGACTCCAACGCCCAGAAGAGCCTCAACCTGAAGTAGCGCGAGGCTCGGACGGCGATGTCCCCTGGGGGCATGGAGCTCGCTTCCTTCTCCCATCCCCAAATCAAGCGCATCCTCAGATACTTCTGGGAAAAAAGACATGTCTTGGAGGCGGCGCGATTTTGAGCTTTCATGGGCTTCGTGGATATAATGATGTCCAATAACGTTGTATATTCATTATCCTTTCTTTTATAATGATGTCACGGGCCGTGGATATAAGATTCATTAATCAGGTGGCTTCTCTGGAGCAAGCGGCGTTGGACGCTCGGATGCTTGCGAAGGTGATGCTTCTGCAATGCGTGGCTGTTTCTCGTGAGGCTTTTGGTCTGAGTTGTTGCTTGTTGATGCCGTTGACGTGTTTGTTGATTTGTCGCAGAGACTGGGACTGGATGTTCGAGAAGGAAAGCAAAGGCAGTTCAATTTCATTGGTACTATCACGTTTTATTCATGTTTTTGTGAGTGTGTGTACGTGTGTGTTTGTGAGAATCTTTTCGCCTTTCTTGCCGGTTCACCTGCTATCTGCTTTGCTATGCTTGGCTATTGCACGATGAGTTCTTTCCGGGCAAAATGGTTCTTCGAATAAGCAGCTCTTTCCTAACTGCAGCTTTTTCCCCACTTAGATTGAGTTTGAGTGTGTCAGCTTGTACTTTTAAATTGCTTTGATGGTACTTGCAGCATAGTTTGTTGAGCATATATCAATAAAGATGAGTAACTTCTGATGTTGTGCTCGGGAGAGGAGTACATGAATGCTCAAGCTGTGCGAAATATCTGAAATTTTTGCTTGCTGAACACTTTTTTTTTCATTTCCAGATGGAACATAAGTGTCGTTTTTTTTCCTCTTTTTGCTAAAGCAGTTTAATTTAGTTGTATTCTACGTAATATGTGCGAGAGGTGTCAATGATTCGTTGTGCAGTGTAACTTCCTTAATGAATCACATTTGTTAGGGAAGTCGCTGCGAGAAGTTGAACCTGAGTTAATGGATGCTTCAATTGAGGCCACAAAAGATGGTGACGAGAGCAGGCTGCGAGCTTTATCTGTATCAGAGGCCTGGGTTGGCGAAGATAATGACAAAGGAGGAGAAGATTTCGAACATGATCACGGGGAAGAGGAGGGGGTGCCTGGTTTTTATTTGTTGCTGAAAAAAAAAGAAGAGAAAAAAAATCTGCATTGCCTACCGCTGCTACTCAAAGTTTCATTTGCATCCTCTTAGAGGAAAAGGAGTTCAGCTTGTACGGGCTGCGTGAGGAGTCCACTTCCCTATCATTGGAAACAGACTTTGCTGGGTACAAATCTTTTAAGCATACACTTAAAATCCTAGCTTCATACTTACCGAGAGCTGCTGATTTCTACAAGTGTTCTAAATCATGGAATCCTTATTCATCGAATTAGATAAAGTAGACCTCACAGCACGATATGGGCGTGTTGCATTTACCCATTGACATCCATTCCCACATACTTTGATTCCATTTATTATCACTCAAAACAACACTCGCCCACCCCGCACCTGCATCACATGCTCTCTTTTATGGGTGATCTTGGGTGCTTAACTAGGACCAGCATATTCGAAGCCTAAAAGCTCGTTTGATTTGTCTAGAAAAATAAGTACTGAGAATTTAAGTATGTAATATCAAGTGTGGACAGTTTTATGTGCTAAAGATAGAAAGTAATTTCTCATTTGACATTCTGCTCTTGACAAGGTAAACCAAATTGATGGTTTTTCATCGGCATGTAGGTAACATTTGCACAAGCCTACAGTTAGTCGGGCTAATTCATTCCTCTATTACTTGCACAACATTTTGCATGTGCCTGCCCTTGCCATGCACAAAGTTCACCATGTTTAGATCGTTCTTCAGTGTGCAATGTCATTTGCCAATTGCCGGTAGTTAGCGCGGTTGACATCTCCTATGTCGCATTGTCAAAATTATCTTCAGGTTCACTTGGTAATGGTGACATTGTCTTGGTGCGAAATTGAGGAGTGTACATTATTCAAGAACACCCAGTTTGCTTTGAGAGAGGTTAGCATGGTTTGTCTCTTACCCATTTCCTGCATTTCGAGTCAATTACCTGGGCAGTATATGAATCGACACACCTCTTGTGGTAATCTAATTTGTAACATTACATTTTCTTTCCTGGGTTCCGGTTAAATCGTTTCATGATTCTGGGTAGTATAAAAGGAATAGAATGGTTATAAGAAGAGCGAAATTAACAATGCCTTTGCCTCTCCAATGCCTGCTAATTTTATCAAATCTGGGGAGTTATAAGAAGAGCGATATACTGCAAATTATCCGATGAAAAAAGATTGGGAGATTAAGCTCTCTTCTTATGAGTGTTTATTTTGACGCTCATTTGTAGGTATATGCAAAACTCGGTTTATCCTTTGCATTCGAATCCACCTGAGTAATATTCATGCTCTTGCCGGAACATATGTGCTTGAATCTGGTGCAAATACACCTGCACTGAAATTAAACCAACACATTTTTTTCCCCTGGGAAGGTCGTGAGCTAATACGGCGTACAACATAAACACCAATATGCATACACAGTAATCAACTACATTGAAATATGCCCTTGCTGTATCCTCTCTCATATTCTCAGTGTCACATCTATTATGATTACATCACTTAAGCACGAAACAAGTATGCTAGACGTTCTACACATAGACAAAGATCTAGAACTGTAGTGTGTTGGTGGTGAATATATTACGACGAGGTCAAGATGGCCTACTCCAAAATATGGAGTTAGGACTAATTTTATCATGATAGAAAGATAAGATAATCAGATGTTAAAAATTATGTGACCATCGTCATCTGTTCTTTTTCTTCTATTATCCACCTCTGCATCAGCTCATCATATCATTCTAAGTAAATTTGATGATGGCTTGAAGATTTGCTTGAATATTGTTTGACCACCCACTTTGTTGGGATAATACAAAGGGAGTGATGCCATTTCCTTTGGGCGCATGCCACCGCATATTGTTGCACTGGCAACAACAAATATCTTTTTTGATTGCAAACAAAAGGTATTACATTATATCTCGCAGTTTAGCCCATGTATGAAATCCGAGCTGTTTGGAGGATCTTAATTTGAAAATACTTAATATAAACCATGAATATATAACTTCACATCTTGTTAATTCACTTGAACTTCTAAACACCCGAAAAACAAAACAAACGATACATAATTAATACTCAACAAAAGTTTTAAATTGAAATTACTATTAGTGCTATCGATAGAACATCTCAATATAATATAATATAACAGACATTTTACTTAGGTTTGAATATATAAAAGAATTATAAATAATATAATATAATATAATATAATATAATATAATATACAAGGTTGGCGGGGTTGGAATGGCCACCAACCTAAAACTCTAGGGGCCCAGATGACCAGCCGCGCGGTGGGTCTTGGAATTCTCAGACCAGGACCACCCAGTCCTCAGGAATCTGGATTGGGCCGGTGGGGTTGGGCCGGTCACAGGGTCGGTCCAGGATCGACCATAGACCACTGCTCACCCCTACAAAGCACAAGAAAAACATATATAGTACTATAGCATGGCTTGAGCTCACTTATCATTGTAGCTAGTGACCATGCGAAGAAAAAGGAAAAAGAAAAGAAAAAAATAATTAAGAAATTGTTTTTTAAATAAAATAAAATAAAAGACCATAGTGACCTTGTGTCTCTTTAATTTTGTCGTTTTTGTTTTTACATTTTTTGTTTTATCTACTTACATCTTCATATTTTATTATTTTACTTTTTAAATTTGATATATATCCGAATAACACATTAACATGAAGAGGTTAAAATTGATTAAATGAGTTGATATTTATTTTCATATTTAGGGTTAAGCATGAATATGTTTTAGTAATATAGGTCATGTTAAATATGAATTGAGTTAGAATTGAATTGAATATCGATTAATGAAATTGTATTTCATGAAAATGGATCAATACAAATTAGACCATTTTACCTATTTATTGGACACCCTTGGCAGGCGTACGGTGGACGCCATGGGCGCGTTGTTTGTGTTTCTGCTCTTTTCATGCCTGCGAATGCAAATGAAAAACTATTTCTGCCTTTAGAGCAGTTTTGAACAAAAATGAGCGTTTGGTAAACACATTCACAAAAAAAGAAATTGAAATATGTTTGGTAAATTTTGTTCTTTTTTTTTTTTTTTTACTTTTTTTAATGTTTTATTTTCATTATTTTTTTCTTTTTTATTTTTATTTTTTAACAGAGCTTTGGCGGTGGCCTCGCCAGCTCACCTACGGAGTCACTTCATCCTCACTGGAAGCCACAGGAAAAGAAGAAGAAAAGAAAAAGAAAGAAGAAGAAAAAAAAAAAAAAAGAAAAGAAAGAGAATAGTTTGCTTTGTTTTGTTCAAACGAGAACAACTTTTTTGTTTTTGTTTGCATTCTTTTTTTTTCTTAACAAAAGAATGCATTGGAACAAAAACGTACAACGCCAAGCCGTTTTTCATTTTCTAACAAAAAAAAACAGTAAACCATTTAACAAAAAAAAAAGAATATAAACAAAGCGCGCGCAAGTAGCAAAGAAAAGGAGCTCGAAATTCGACGGTCCCCATCAAAAGTGGATTTTGTTGACTTCTATAAAAAGAAGGGGAACACTTTATCCTATCAGGTGGAGTACCTTTTCTTGGCCGCGCGGAAGATTCCTTCAAGCCGTGTAGTGAACTCCACGAAATGACGAACGGCGAAGTAAGAAAGGGGTCGCACTCGGTGACACTTTTTCTCGTTCGCACGGAGGATGGTAGACCACGGTAGATTTTGTACAGCGAGTTTGCATCAAATTGAGTTATTTTATTTATAAATTCTGTAGGCAGGATTAATTTAAGTGTAGGAAGTATTTAAACATGTAAGCGATTATAATTCGATTTTTATTATAATGAATTATTTGTTGTTAGGCTTTTTCAGTAGATGATATACCCCATAATCGGATCGGAATCGCGTAAATGTTTGATATCTTTTATTATTCTTCGTTTTATTTCTTTCTGATGATTTATTATTTCAAATTGCAAGATCCGATATTAGTTTATGCGTTATATTACAACAAAAGGCATTACTTATTGAATTGAAATTGAAGGATGATTTCATTTCTATTCTTTTTGGCTCATCCCTCAACGTAACTTTAATGTTGATGAAAAAAGGAAGAATGGATCTAAGTATGTCCTAAAACTACTTCGTTTGAATTATGAGACATTAAATTTCAAAGGTATTCCCTCCTATTTGCTTATATATATATATATATAGGAATTAGGGGGGCTTTGGGGAAAAAAGGAAGGGGGGAGGGGAGGGAAGGTAGTTTCCCTATCTATTCTTTGGAATAAGCTACTATCGGGGAGGCAGGTATAGTAGTCTTTCATGCATGGAGCGATCATCTACTAACCAACTTGTCAATCTAGTATCCCCGATTAGTTAGTAGACACTGTGCGAAATACCTACAAATATGGTCCAACCTCATTAAGGGTATTTGATGGCAAGGTTTTCTACCGAAGCTTTTCTTTCTAATTTCAAGAGGTAAAAAATCACTCTAAAGACAAAGGAAATATGATAATAAATTTAGTCTTAACGTCAATTTCTGATCATTTGGAAGGCCATTTCAGGCTGCTTTATTATTGCTTTTCTAAACTTTATTTACTTTTGACAAAGCCATAGAAAACTTTTTAGATGGGAATCCAATCCCATTTGATGTAGCCTTCGGGGAAAGCACTCGAAGATATAATAATACGTTTAGCATAAGCCCACCGACAGACCTTTTGAGAGAAGACTTTGGTGTTGATCACTTGGCTTGTTAGAAGGGTTATATGAGTTGAATCCCTACGTCACCTCCACTAATATTCCATCTTAGTCCAGTAATAAAACATGATTATGGTAATCGCATAGTCAACAATCCCACCGATGGACCTTTTAGAACGGCTAACTCATTTTGGGAGCTCACCAACAGGCATTCTAGAGAAGACTCGCGTGGATCACTTCACACTTTACAAGGGCTGTATAACTGGAAGAACTTTTACTTCCATGCTAAAGTGAATAATGGGTGGATCTTGTAGCTTTCTCTAGCGGGCGGATCAAATTATGATAATCCTCTAAATAATGGCCGAAGGATCTCTTCTTGTTAAGTCTAACTGAATTGGGGACGCTAAAATTCGCCGGCCCATAACTGCAAATCTAGAGAGAATGGTCCCAAAAATCTTATACGTGTAACTGCATCGCCCCGTCGTTCTCTTCCTCACTTTGCTTCCCTCGTCCAGTGTGTCCCGGTCATAAATTTTTTTCTTTTTTTTAATTTGGCCAATTTTGAGTCCTTAACCACTTTCTTTGCCTTATGATTTTATTTGTTATGATTAGTCTGTGGATCTTTAATTTTTTGTTTAGTCAAAAGTTCATGTATTTATTTATTACAAGTGCTTAATATTTTGATAATTAGCGGGATTACGGCACGTATTAATAAAATTTGAAATTGGTCGGAAATAATCGGCGTGGACCTGAAGGTGCAAAAGGATAATTGATTATAACGAGGGTTTCGATGTTGAATGGGTGCCACAAAATCTTGAGGGTGGTCCCAAAGTCTTGTACGTGTTGGACAATGGCCAATTTAGTCAATTTTTTTTTAATTTGATGGGTCCTTAACATTTGCTAATGGGCGAAAATTGGTCGGAAATGCAGCCCAATGGATGCGGTCGATGGTGTTTTTTTTTTATGTGGACAATTTTGCAATTTTTTAATATTTTTTCTGAATATATATATTTTTCCAGTTTGGGGGTTGCTGTAGTGAGCAGACATAATAGTGGAGCCGAACGCATGTTCAAATATTGTTGAATTATGTCCTTGGAGCGAATTACTAGTTTGTTTTCATGCATTGCTCGATCTAATTGTATCTAATGGTGGACCTCAATTGTTTAGGAATATAACGCAAATCAGTGTTATAATTTTCTAGAAGCATCACAAGTAATATCAGCCTTTCTGGAAGTTTTCCTATCTTTATATTGGAACCATCGTATATCAAACGCTCCCCCGGTATCAGACTATTCTTGTTGGACCCCCACTCGTGGTGACACTAATCAAGAGACCAGCCGTTGATGAAGGAAGATAGTGTTTTGAACGGCACAAACGTGAAGATTACTTTGTTGTCATTTGAAAAAATTATGCGGGTCCGTTTCAAATTCATTAAGGTCTTTCTTTATTATTATCTCTTTACCAGACTTGACTATCTTGAAATAAAGCAAGATTAGACTTTATCAATGGAGAAAAGAAAGCGCCTGAAAAGAAGCAAAAGATGGGCCTTTCTTTAGTATTATCTCAAGTCGTGATTCATGCAGCTTCGTGGACATTTTCTCCTTGCAGTTCTTCTGAGGATAGGGTTGTTTTCACAAGAAATTCTTCTGGTGAGTTTGCTCATTTGATCTTGGGTTGGTGGAATTGGCACGAGAAAAGAAGCAAAAACATGGTTTTGGCATCGGATTATCTGGTTTAATACAAACGTGCCGAAATTTGATTTCACCGTGTGGCCTGTTATATTGAATAGGCTTTTTGAGTTCTTGATAATTTATATGTTATACGCCATTTAAAATTCAATTCATGAGCCTCTTCTTCGCTTTCGTTACTGTGCATTCAATTTTAATCTTTTTCACTGTACCATATTTAAATTTATGTTTCATCGTTTTTTTTTTCTTTTTCCATAAGGGATTGGAGAATTATATTCGTGAAAGGTACATGTTTATGTCAGATATCACTCATCATTTGATATTGCAAACAAAAAATTTATTATTATGTATAGTTGAAGATGAAGCTGAAATAATACTCGCTTCTGCTTGCACGCGATATTTTCACGCCCAAAACAAATATTTTAGAATGACGACAAGCATAACAACAATTCGCATATGATTGATTTTTCACAGGCTAATATTTTCAACTAAATTACATTCAAAATTTAAAATGAAAGAAGCATGAACAATTGTTCATCCGGAAAACTGTAATCTTATTATTTGGCGGATAACTCAAAATATGTGTTTATATGATCAGTGGACTAAGATATAACTATAAAAAATAGAAAAAAAGCTACACTCTCCCATCATAAGAGAGAACAAAAATGACCATATCACTTTCTAAAACACAAATGCAATACATCCCCAGACTATACAAATAAGTTTCTAAAATAACCTTGCCGGACAGTTTTATTCAAAATAACATGCATGGGAAGATTTTGAAAACTTCAAGTCAAAGCCAAAAACAAGAATGTTTATCTGGACTAAAACAAAAAATAATCAATAACATGTGGATTCTAGACACGCTAATCTTCAATTGATCTTGATTTGATCTTATCATATAATTGATCATCACTTATAAAATTAACTTTCATATGCTTATGTTTACCCCGATAAGAGAGA